>CAXAJV010001265.1:0-1200000 GCA_963969225.1 Xylocopa violacea | reverse complement strand
GTCAAATGTTACATCCGAGATTTTAGGTTGCTTTAGGTTATGATATATGACGTTTTAGACGTATATACTGTTCCCTCCGAGAAGTAGGGTTCGACAGGCCAGGAATGTTGTCAAATATTGCATCCGAGATGTTAGGTTGCCTTAGGTTAGGATATATAACGTTATAGACGCATGTAACGTTACCACCGAGACGTAGGGACCGACACGCCTGGAATGTTGTCGAATGTTACATCCGAGATGTTAGGTTGCCTCAGGTTAGGATATATGACGTTTCAGACGTATATACTGTTCCCTCCGAGAAGTAGGGTTCGACAGGCCAGGAATGTTGTCAACTATTGCATCCGAGATGTTAGGTTGACTTAGATTATGATATATACCGTTATAGACGCATATAATGTTCCCACCGAGAAGTAGGGTCCGACACGCCTGGAAGGTTGTAGAATATGACATACGAGATGTCAGGTTGCCTTAGGTTAGGATATATACCGTTATAGACATATATACTGTTCCCTCCGAGAAGTAGGGTTCGACAGGCCAGGAATGTTGTCAAATATTGCATCCGAGATTTTAGGTTGCCTTAGGTTAGGATATATAACGTTATAGACGCATGTAATGTTACCACCGAGACGTAGGGACCGACACGCCTGGAATGTTGTCAAATGTTACATCCGAGATGTTAGGTTGCCTTAGGTTAGGATATATGACGTTATAGACGTATATACTGTTCCCTCCGAGAAGTAGGGTTCGACAGGCCAGGAATGTTGTCAAATATTGCATCCGAGATGTTAGGTTGCCTTAGGTTAGGATACATATCGTTATAGACGTATATACTGTTCCCACCGAGAGGTAGGGTTCGACAGGCCAGGAATGTTGTCAAATATTGCATCCGAGATGTTAGGTTGCTTTAGGTTAGGATATATAACGTTATAGACGCATGTAGTGTTACCTCCGAGACGTAGGGACCGACATGCCTGGAATGTTGTCAAATGTTACATCCGAGATGTTAGGTTACCTTATGTTAGGATATATGACGCTACAGACGTATATACTGTTCCCTCCGAGAAGTAGGGTTCGACAGGCCAGGAATGTTGTCAAATATTGCATCCGAGATGTTAGGCTGCCTTAGATTAGGATATATACCGTTATAAACGTATATACTGTTCCCTCCGAGAAGTAGGGTTCGACAGGCCAGAAATGTTGTCAAATATTGCATCCGAGATGTTAGGTTGCCTTAGATTAGGATATACAACGTTATAGACGCATATAATGTTCCCACCGAGAAGTAGGTTCCGACACGCCTGGAATGTTGTAGAATAATACATCCGAGATGTCAGGTTGCCTTAGGTTAGGATATATAACGTTATAGACGTATATACTCTTCCCTCCGAGAAGTACGGTTCGACAGGCCAGGAATGTTGTCAAATATTGCATCCGAGATGTTAGGTTGCCTTAGGTTAGGATATATAACGTTATAGACGCATGTAACGTTACCACCGAGACGTAGAGACCGACACGCCTGGAATGTTGTCAAATATTGCATCCGAGATGTTAGGTTGCCTTAGGTTAGGATATATATCGTTATAGACGTATACACTGTTCCCTCCGAGAAGTAGGGTTCGACAGGCCAGGAATGTTGTCAAATATTGCATCCGAGATGTTAGGTTGCCTTAGGTTAGGATATATAACGTTATAGACGCATGTAATGTTACCACCGAGACGTAGGGACCGACACGCCTGGAATGTTGTCAAATGTTACATCCGAGATGTTAGGTTGCCTTAGGTTAGGATATATGACGTTATAGACGTATATACTGTTCCCTCCGAGAAGTAGGGTTCGACAGGCCAGGAATGTTGTCAAATATTGCATCCGAGATGTTAGGTTGCCTTAGGTTAGGATATATATCGTTATAGACGTATATACTGTTCCCACCGAGATGTAGGGTTCGACAGGCCAGGAATGTTGTCAAATATTGCATCCGAGATGTTAGGTTGCCTTAGGTTAGGATATATAACGTTATAGACGCATGTAGTGTTACCTCCGAGACGTAGGGACCGAAATGCCTGGAATGTTGTGAAATGTTACATCCGAGATGTTAGGTTGCCTTATGTTAGGATATATTACGCTACAGACGTATATAATGTTCCCTCCGAGAAGTAGGGTTCGACAGGCCAGGAATGTTGTCAAATATTGCATCCGAGATGTTAGGCTGCCTTAGATTAGGATATATACCGTTATAAACGTATATACTGTTCCCTCCGTGAAGTAGGGTTCGACAGGCCAGGAATGTTGTCAAATATTGCATCCGAGATGTTAGGTTGCCTTAGGTTAGGATATATAACGTTATAGACGCATGTAATGTTACCACCGAGACGTAGAGACCGACACGCCTGGAATGTTGTCAAATGTTACATCCGAGATGTTAGGTTGCCTTAGGTTAGGATATATGACGTTATAGACGTATATACTGTACCCTCCGAGAAGTAGGGTTCGACAGGCCAGGAATGTTGTCAAATATTGCATCCGAGATGTTAGGTTGCCTTAGGTTAGGATACATATCGTTATAGACGTATATACTGTTCCCACCGAGAGGTAGGGTTCGACAGGCCAGGAATGTTGTCAAATATTGCATCCGAGATGTTAGGTTGCTTTAGGTTAGGATATATAACGTTATAGACGCATGTAGTGTTACCTCCGAGACGTAGGGACCGACATGCCTGGAATGTTGTCAAATGTTACATCCGAGATGTTAGGTTGCCTTATGTTAGGATATATGACGCTACAAACGTATATACTGTTCCCTCCGAGAAGTAGGGTTCGACAGGCCAGGAATGTTGTCAAATATTGCATCCGAGATGTTAGGCTGCCTTAGATTAGGATATATACCGTTATAAACGTATATACTGTTCCCTCCGAGAAGTAGGGTTCGACAGGCCAGGAATGTTGTCAAATATTGCATCCGAGATGTTAGGTTGCCTTAGATTAGGATATACAACGTTATAGACGCATATAATGTTCCCACCGAGAAGTAGGTTCCGACACGCCTGGAATGTTGTAGAATAATACATCCGAGATGTCAGGTTGCCTTAGGTTAGGATATATAACGTTATAGACGTATATACTCTTCCCTCCGAGAAGTACGGTTCGACAGGCCAGGAATGTTGTCAAATATTGCATTCGAGATGTTAGGTTGCCTTAGGTTAGGATATATAACGTTATAGACGCATGTAATGTTACCACCGAGACGTAGAGACCGACACGCCTGGAATGTTGTCAAATGTTACATCCCAGATGTTAGGTTGCCTTATGTTAGGATATATTACGCTACAGACGTATATAATGTTCCCTCCGAGAAGTAGGGTTCGACAGGCCAGGAATGTTGTCAAATATTGCATCCGAGATATTAGGTTGCCTTAGGTTAGGATACATATCGTTATAAACGTATATACTGTTCCCTCCGAGAAGTAGGATTCGACAGGCCAGGAATGTTGTCAAATATTGCATCCGAGATGTTAGGTTGCCTTAGATTAGGATATACAACGTTATAGACGCATATAATGTTCCCACCGAGAAGTAGTTTCCGACACGCCTGGAATGTTGTAGAATAATACATCCGAGATGTCAGGTTGCCTTAGGTTAGGATATATAACGTTATAGACGTATATACTCTTCCCTCCGAGAAGTACGGTTCGACAGGCCAGGAATGTTGTCAAATATTGCATCCGAGATGTTAGGTTGCCTTAGGTTAGGATATATAACGTTATAGACGCATGTAATGTTACCACCGAGACGTAGAGACCGACACGCCTGGAATGTTGTCAAATGTTACATCCGAGATGTTAGGTTGCCTTAGGTTAGGATATATGACGTTATAGACGTATATACTGTTCCCTCCGAAAAGTAGGGTTCGACAGGCCAGGAATGTTGTCAAATATTGCATCCGAGATGTTAGGTTGCCTTAGGTTAGGATATATATCGTTATAGACGTATATACTGTTTCCTCCGAGAAGTAGGGTTCGACAGGCCAGGAATGTTGTCAAATATTGCATCCCAGATGTTAGGTTGCCTTAGGTTAGGATATATAACGTTATAGACGCATATAATGTTCCCACCGAGAAGTAGGGTCCGACACGCCTGGAAGGTTGTAGAATATTACATACGAGATGTCAGGTTGCCTTAGGTGAGGATATATACCGTTATAGACATATATACTGTTCCCTCCGAGAAGTAGGGTTCGACAGGCCAGGAATGTTGTCAAATATTGCATCCGAGATGTTAGGTTGCCTTAGGTTAGGATATATAACGTTATAGACGCATGTAATGTTACCACCGAGACGTAGGGAACGACACGCCTGGAATGTTGTCAAATGTTACATCCGAGATGTTAGATTGCCTTAGGTTAGGATATATGACGTTATATACGTATATACTGTTCCCTCCGAGTAGTAGGGTTCGACAGGACAGGAATGTTGTCAAATATTGCATCCGAGATGTTAGGTTGCCTTAGATTATGATATACAACGTTATAGACTCATATAATGTTCCCACCGAGAAGTAGGGTCCGACACGCCTGGAATGATGTAGAATATTACATCCGACATGTCAGGTTGCCTTAGGTTAGTATATATAACGTTATAGACGTATATACTGTTCCCTCCGAGAAGTAGGGTTCGACTGGCTAGGAATGTTGTCAAATATTGCATCCGAGATGATAGGTTGCCTTAGATTAGGATATATAACGTTATAGACGCATATAATGTTACCACCGAGACGTAGGGACCGACATGCCTGGAATGTTGTCAAATGTTACATTCGAGATTTTAGGTTGCCTTAGGTTATGATATATGACGTTTTAGACGTATATACTGTTCCCTCCGAGAAGTAGGGTACGACAGGCCAGGAATGTTGTCAAATATTGCATCCCAGATGTTAGGTTGCCTTAGGTTAGGATATATAACGTTATAGACGCATATAATGTTCCCACCGAGAAGTAGGGTCCGACACGCCTGGAAGGTTGTAGAATATTACATACGAGATGTCAGGTTGCCTTAGGTGAGGATATATACCGTTATAGACATATATACTGTTCCCTCCGAGAAGTAGGGTTCGACAGGCCAGGAATGTTGTCAAATATTGCATCCGAGATGTTAGGTTGCCTTAGGTTAGGATATATAACGTTATAGACGCATGTAGTGTTACCTCCGAGACGTAGGGACCGAAATGCCTGGAATGTTGTGAAATGTTACATCCGAGATGTTAGGTTGCCTTATGTTAGGATATATTACGCTACAGACGTATATAATGTTCCCTCCGAGAAGTAGGGTTCGACAGGCCAGGAATGTTGTCAAATATTGCATCCGAGATGTTAGGTTGCCTTAGGTTAGGATACATATCGTTATAAACGTATATACTGTTCCCTCCGAGAAGTAGGGTTCGACAGGCCAGGAATGTTGTCAAATATTGCATCCGAGATGTTAGGTTGCCTTAGATTAGGATATACAACGTTATAGACGCATATAATGTTCCCACCGAGAAGTAGTTTCCGACACGCCTGGAATGTTGTAGAATAATACATCCGAGATGTCAGGTTGCCTTAGGTTAGGATATATAACGTTATAGACGTATATACTCTTCCCTCCGAGAAGTACGGTTCGACAGGCCAGGAATGTTGTCAAATATTGCATCCGAGATGTTAGGTTGCCTTAGGTTAGGATATATAACGTTATAGACGCATGTAATGTTACCACCGAGACGTAGAGACCGACACGCCTGGAATGTTGTCAAATGTTACATCCGAGATGTTAGGTTGCCTTAGGTTAGGATATATGACGTTATAGACGTATATACTGTTCCCTCCGAAAAGTAGGGTTCGACAGGCCAGGAATGTTGTCAAATATTGCATCCGAGATGTTAGGTTGCCTTAGGTTAGGATATATATCGTTATAGACGTATATACTGTTCCCTCCGAGAAGTAGGGTTCGACAGGCCAGGAATGTTGTCAAATATTGCATCCCAGATGTTAGGTTGCCTTAGATTAGGATATACATCGTTATAGACGCATATAATGTTCCCACCGAGAAGTAGGTTCCGACACGCCTGGAATGTTGTAGAATAATACATCCGAGATGTCAGGTTGCCTTAGGTTAGGATATATAACGTTATAGACGTATGTACTCTTCCCTCCGAGAAGTACGGTTCGACAGGCCAGGAATGTTGTCAAATATTGCATCCGAGATGTTAGGTTGCCTTAGATTAGGATATATACCATTATAGACGCATGTAATGTTACCACCGAGACGTAGGGAACGACACGCCTGGAATGTTGTCAAATGTTACATCCGAGATGTTAGATTGCCTTAGGTTAGTATATATGACGTTATATACGTATATACTGTTCCCTCCGAGTAGTAGGGTTCGACAGGACAGGAATGTTGTCAAATATTGCATCCGAGATGTTAGGTTGCCTTAGATTATGATATACAACGTTATAGACTCATATAATGTTCCCACCGAGAAGTAGGGTCCGACACGCCTGGAATGATGTAGAATATTACATCCGACATGTCAGGTTGCCTTAGGTTAGTATATATAACGTTATAGACGTATATACTGTTCCCTCCGAGAAGTAGGGTTCGACTGGCTAGGAATGTTGTCAAATATTGCATCCGAGATGATAGGTTGCCTTAGATTAGGATATATAACGTTATAGACGCATATAATGTTACCACCGAGACGTAGGGACCGACATGCCTGGAATGTTGTCAAATGTTACATCCGAGATTTTAGGTTGCCTTAGGTTATGATATATGACGTTTTAGACGTATATACTGTTCCCTCCGAGAAGTAGGGTACGACAGGCCAGGAATGTTGTCAAATATTGCATCCCAGATGTTAGGTTGCCTTAGGTTAGGATATATAACGTTATAGACGCATATAATGTTCCCACCGAGGAGTAGGGTCCGACACGCCTGGAAGGTTGTAGAATATTAGATACGAGATGTCAGGTTGCCTTAGGTGAGGATATATACCGTTATAGACATATATACTGTTCCCTCCGAGAAGTAGGGTTCGACAGGCCAGGAATGTTGTCAAATATTGCATCCGAGATGTTAGGTTGCCTTAGGTTAGGATATATAACGTTATAGACGCATGTAATGTTACCACCGAGACGTAGGGACCGACACGCCTGGAATGTTGTCAAATGTTACATCCGAGATGTTAGGTTGCCTTAGGTTAGGATATATGACGTTATAGACGTATATGCTGTTCCCTCCGAGAAGTAGGGTTCGACAGGCCAGGAATGTTTTCAAATATTGCATCCGAGATGTTAGGTTGCCTTAGGTTAGGATATATATCGTTATAGACGTATATACTGTTCCCACCGAGATGTAGGGTTCGACAGGCCAGGAATGTTGTCAAATATTGCATCCGAGATGTTAGGTTGCCTTAGGTTAGGATATATAACGTTATAGACGCATATAATGTTCCCACCGAGGAGTAGGGTCCGACACGCCTGGAAGGTTGTAGAATATTAGATACGAGATGTCAGGTTGCCTTAGGTGAGGATATATACCGTTATAGACATATATACTGTTCCCTCCGAGAAGTAGGGTTCGACAGGCCAGGAATGTTGTCAAATATTGCATCCGAGATGTTAGGTTGCCTTAGGTTAGGATATATAACGTTATAGACGCATGTAATGTTACCACCGAGACGTAGGGACCGACACGCCTGGAATGTTGTCAAATGTTACATCCGAGATGTTAGGTTGCCTTAGGTTAGGATATATGACGTTATAGACGTATATGCTGTTCCCTCCGAGAAGTAGGGTTCGACAGGCCAGGAATGTTTTCAAATATTGCATCCGAGATGTTAGGTTGCCTTAGGTTAGGATATATATCGTTATAGACGTATATACTGTTCCCACCGAGATGTAGGGTTCGACAGGCCAGGAATGTTGTCAAATATTGCATCCGAGATGTTAGGTTGCCTTAGGTTAGGATATATAACGTTATAGACGCATGTAGTGTTACCTCCGAGACGTAGGGACCGAAATGCCTGGAATGTTGTGAAATGTTACATCCGACATGTTAGGTTGCCTTATGTTAGGATATATGACGCTACAGACGTATATAATGTTCCCTCCGAGAAGTAGGGTTCGACAGGCCAGGAATGTTGTCAAATATTGCATCCGAGATGTTAGGCTGCCTTAGATTAGGATATATACCGTTATAAACGTATATACTGTTCCCTCCGTGAAGTAGGGTTCGACAGGCCAGGAATGTTGTCAAATATTGCATCCGAGATGTTAGGTTGCCTTAGGTTAGGATATATAACGTTATAGACGTATGTACTCTTCCCTCCGAGAAGTACGGTTCGACAGGCCAGGAATGTTGTCAAATATTGCATCCGAGATGTTAGGTTGCCTTAGATTAGGATATATACCATTATAAACGCATGTAATGTTACCACCGAGACGTAGGGAACGACACGCCTGGAATGTTGTCAAATGTTACATCCGAGATGTTAGATTGCCTTAGGTTAGGATATATGACGTTATATACGTATATACTGTTCCCTCCGAGTAGTAGGGTTCCACAGGCCAGGAATGTTGTCAAATATTGCATCCGAGATGTTAGGTTGCCTTAGATTAGGATATACAACGTTATAGACTCATATAATGTTCCCACCGAGAAGTAGGGTCCGACACGCCTGGAATGATGTAGAATATTACATCCGACATGTCAGGTTGCCTTAGGTTAGGATATATAACGTTATAGACGTATATACTGTTCCCTCCGAGAAGTAGGGTTCGACTGGCTCGGAATGTTGTCAAATATTGCATCCGAGATGTTAGGTTGCCTTAGGTTAGGATATATAACGTTATAGACGCATGTAATGTTACCACCGAGACGTAGAGACCGACACGCCTGGAATGTTGTCAAATGTTACATCCGAGATGTTAGGTTGCCTTAGGTTAGGATATATGACGTTATAGACGTATATACTGTTCCCTCCGAGAAGTAGGGTTCGACAGGCCAGGAATGTTGTCAAATATTGCATCCGAGATGTTAGGTTGCCTTAGGTTAGGATACATATCGTTATAGACGTATATACTGTTCCCACCGAGAGGTAGGGTTCGACAGGCCAGGAATGTTGTCAAATATTGCATCCGAGATGTTAGGTTGCTTTAGGTTAGGATATATAACGTTATAGACGCATGTAGTGTTACCTCCGAGACGTAGGGACCGACATGCCTGGAATGATGTCAAATGTTACATCCGAGATGTTAGGTTGCCTTATGTTAGGATATATGACGCTACAGACGTATATACTGTTCCCTCCGAGAAGTAGGGTTCGACAGGCCAGGAATGTTGTCAAATATTGCATCCGAGATGTTAGGCTGCCTTAGATTAGGATATATACCGTTATAAACGTATATACTGTTCCCTCCGAGAAGTAGGGTTCGACAGGCCAGGAATGTTGTCAAATATTGCATCCGAGATGTTAGGTTGCCTTAGATTAGGATATACAACGTTATAGACGCATATAATGTTCCCACCGAGAAGTAGGTTCCGACACGCCTGGAATGTTGTAGAATAATACATCCGAGATGTCAGGTTGCCTTAGGTTAGGATATATAACGTTATAGACGTATATACTCTTCCCTCCGAGAAGTACGGTTCGACAGGCCAGGAATGTTGTCAAATATTGCATCCGAGATGTTAGGTTGCCTTAGGTTAGCATATATAACGTTATAGACGCATGTAATGTTACCACCGAGACGTAGAGACCGACACGCCTGGAATGTTGTCAAATATTGCATCCGAGATGTTAGGTTGCCTTAGGTTAGGATATATATCGTTATAGACGTATATACTGTTCCCTCCGAGAAGTAGGGTTCGACAGGCCAGGAATGTTGTCAAATATTGCATCCGAGATGTTAGGTTGCCTTAGGTTAGGATATATATCGTTATAGACGTATATACTGTTTCCTCCGAGAAGTAGGGTTCGACAGGCCAGGAATGTTGTCAAATATTGCATCCCAGATGTTAGGTTGCCTTAGGTTAGGATATATAACGTTATAAACGTATATACTGTTCCCTCCGTGAAGTAGGGTTCGACAGGCCAGGAATGTTGTCAAATATTGCATCCGAGATGTTAGGTTGCCTTAGGTTAGGATATATAACGTTATAGACGTATGTACTCTTCCCTCCGAGAAGTACGGTTCGACAGGCCAGGAATGTTGTCAAATATTGCATCCGAGATGTTAGGTTGCCTTAGATTAGGATATATACCATTATAAACGCATGTAATGTTACCACCGAGACGTAGGGAACGACACGCCTGGAATGTTGTCAAATGTTACATCCGAGATGTTAGATTGCCTTAGGTTAGGATATATGACGTTATATACGTATATACTGTTCCCTCCGAGTAGTAGGGTTCCACAGGCCAGGAATGTTGTCAAATATTGCATCCGAGATGTTAGGTTGCCTTAGATTAGGATATACAACGTTATAGACTCATATAATGTTCCCACCGAGAAGTAGGGTCCGACACGCCTGGAATGATGTAGAATATTACATCCGACATGTCAGGTTGCCTTAGGTTAGGATATATAACGTTATAGACGTATATACTGTTCCCTCCGAGAAGTAGGGTTCGACTGGCTCGGAATGTTGTCAAATATTGCATCCGAGATGTTAGGTTGCCTTAGGTTAGGATATATAACGTTATAGACGCATGTAATGTTACCACCGAGACGTAGAGACCGACACGCCTGGAATGTTGTCAAATGTTACATCCGAGATGTTAGGTTGCCTTAGGTTAGGATATATGACGTTATAGACGTATATACTGTTCCCTCCGAGAAGTAGGGTTCGACAGGCCAGGAATGTTGTCAAATATTGCATCCGAGATGTTAGGTTGCCTTAGGTTAGGATACATATCGTTATAGACGTATATACTGTTCCCACCGAGAGGTAGGGTTCGACAGGCCAGGAATGTTGTCAAATATTGCATCCGAGATGTTAGGTTGCTTTAGGTTAGGATATATAACGTTATAGACGCATGTAGTGTTACCTCCGAGACGTAGGGACCGACATGCCTGGAATGATGTCAAATGTTACATCCGAGATGTTAGGTTGCCTTATGTTAGGATATATGACGCTACAGACGTATATACTGTTCCCTCCGAGAAGTAGGGTTCGACAGGCCAGGAATGTTGTCAAATATTGCATCCGAGATGTTAGGCTGCCTTAGATTAGGATATATACCGTTATAAACGTATATACTGTTCCCTCCGAGAAGTAGGGTTCGACAGGCCAGGAATGTTGTCAAATATTGCATCCGAGATGTTAGGTTGCCTTAGATTAGGATATACAACGTTATAGACGCATATAATGTTCCCACCGAGAAGTAGGTTCCGACACGCCTGGAATGTTGTAGAATAATACATCCGAGATGTCAGGTTGCCTTAGGTTAGGATATATAACGTTATAGACGTATATACTCTTCCCTCCGAGAAGTACGGTTCGACAGGCCAGGAATGTTGTCAAATATTGCATCCGAGATGTTAGGTTGCCTTAGGTTAGCATATATAACGTTATAGACGCATGTAATGTTACCACCGAGACGTAGAGACCGACACGCCTGGAATGTTGTCAAATATTGCATCCGAGATGTTAGGTTGCCTTAGGTTAGGATATATATCGTTATAGACGTATATACTGTTCCCTCCGAGAAGTAGGGTTCGACAGGCCAGGAATGTTGTCAAATATTGCATCCGAGATGTTAGGTTGCCTTAGGTTAGGATATATATCGTTATAGACGTATATACTGTTTCCTCCGAGAAGTAGGGTTCGACAGGCCAGGAATGTTGTCAAATATTGCATCCCAGATGTTAGGTTGCCTTAGGTTAGGATATATAACGTTATAGACGCATATAATGTTCCCACCGAGAAGTAGGGTCCGACACGCCTGGAAGGTTGTAGAATATTACATACGAGATGTCAGGTTGCCTTAGGTGAGGATATATACCGTTATAGACATATATACTGTTCCCTCCGAGAAGTAGGGTTCGACAGGCCAGGAATGTTGTCAAATATTGCATCCGAGATGTTAGGTTGCCTTAGGTTAGGATATATAAGGTTATAGACGCATGTAATGTTACCACCGAGACGTAGGGAACGACACGCCTGGAATGTTGTCAAATGTTACATCCGAGATGTTAGATTGCCTTAGGTTAGGATATATGACGTTATATACGTATATACTGTTCCCTCCGAGTAGTAGGGTTCGACAGGACAGGAATGTTGTCAAATATTGCATCCGAGATGTTAGGTTGCCTTAGATTATGATATACAACGTTATAGACTCATATAATGTTCCCACCGAGAAGTAGGGTCCGACACGCCTGGAATGATGTAGAATATTACATCCGACATGTCAGGTTGCCTTAGGTTAGTATATATAACGTTATAGACGTATATACTGTTCCCTCCGAGAAGTAGGGTTCGACTGGCTAGGAATGTTGTCAAATATTGCATCCGAGATGATAGGTTGCCTTAGATTAGGATATATAACGTTATAGACGCATATAATGTTACCACCGAGACGTAGGGACCGACATGCCTGGAATGTTGTCAAATGTTACATTCGAGATTTTAGGTTGCCTTAGGTTATGATATATGACGTTTTAGACGTATATACTGTTCCCTCCGAGAAGTAGGGTACGACAGGCCAGGAATGTTGTCAAATATTGCATCCCAGATGTTAGGTTGCCTTAGGTTAGGATATATAACGTTATAGACGCATATAATGTTCCCACCGAGAAGTAGGGTCCGACACGCCTGGAAGGTTGTAGAATATTACATACGAGATGTCAGGTTGCCTTAGGTGAGGATATATACCGTTATAGACATATATACTGTTCCCTCCGAGAAGTAGGGTTCGACAGGCCAGGAATGTTGTCAAATATTGCATCCGAGATGTTAGGTTGCCTTAGGTTAGGATATATAACGTTATAGACGCATGTAGTGTTACCTCCGAGACGTAGGGACCGAAATGCCTGGAATGTTGTGAAATGTTACATCCGAGATGTTAGGTTGCCTTATGTTAGGATATATTACGCTACAGACGTATATAATGTTCCCTCCGAGAAGTAGGGTTCGACAGGCCAGGAATGTTGTCAAATATTGCATCCGAGATGTTAGGTTGCCTTAGGTTAGGATACATATCGTTATAAACGTATATACTGTTCCCTCCGAGAAGTAGGGTTCGACAGGCCAGGAATGTTGTCAAATATTGCATCCGAGATGTTAGGTTGCCTTAGATTAGGATATACAACGTTATAGACGCATATAATGTTCCCACCGAGAAGTAGTTTCCGACACGCCTGGAATGTTGTAGAATAATACATCCGAGATGTCAGGTTGCCTTAGGTTAGGATATATAACGTTATAGACGTATATACTCTTCCCTCCGAGAAGTACGGTTCGACAGGCCAGGAATGTTGTCAAATATTGCATCCGAGATGTTAGGTTGCCTTAGGTTAGGATATATAACGTTATAGACGCATGTAATGTTACCACCGAGACGTAGAGACCGACACGCCTGGAATGTTGTCAAATGTTACATCCGAGATGTTAGGTTGCCTTAGGTTAGGATATATGACGTTATAGACGTATATACTGTTCCCTCCGAAAAGTAGGGTTCGACAGGCCAGGAATGTTGTCAAATATTGCATCCGAGATGTTAGGTTGCCTTAGGTTAGGATATATATCGTTATAGACGTATATACTGTTCCCTCCGAGAAGTAGGGTTCGACAGGCCAGGAATGTTGTCAAATATTGCATCCCAGATGTTAGGTTGCCTTAGATTAGGATATACATCGTTATAGACGCATATAATGTTCCCACCGAGAAGTAGGTTCCGACACGCCTGGAATGTTGTAGAATAATACATCCGAGATGTCAGGTTGCCTTAGGTTAGGATATATAACGTTATAGACGTATGTACTCTTCCCTCCGAGAAGTACGGTTCGACAGGCCAGGAATGTTGTCAAATATTGCATCCGAGATGTTAGGTTGCCTTAGATTAGGATATATACCATTATAGACGCATGTAATGTTACCACCGAGACGTAGGGAACGACACGCCTGGAATGTTGTCAAATGTTACATCCGAGATGTTAGATTGCCTTAGGTTAGTATATATGACGTTATATACGTATATACTGTTCCCTCCGAGTAGTAGGGTTCGACAGGACAGGAATGTTGTCAAATATTGCATCCGAGATGTTAGGTTGCCTTAGATTATGATATACAACGTTATAGACTCATATAATGTTCCCACCGAGAAGTAGGGTCCGACACGCCTGGAATGATGTAGAATATTACATCCGACATGTCAGGTTGCCTTAGGTTAGTATATATAACGTTATAGACGTATATACTGTTCCCTCCGAGAAGTAGGGTTCGACTGGCTAGGAATGTTGTCAAATATTGCATCCGAGATGATAGGTTGCCTTAGATTAGGATATATAACGTTATAGACGCATATAATGTTACCACCGAGACGTAGGGACCGACATGCCTGGAATGTTGTCAAATGTTACATCCGAGATTTTAGGTTGCCTTAGGTTATGATATATGACGTTTTAGACGTATATACTGTTCCCTCCGAGAAGTAGGGTACGACAGGCCAGGAATGTTGTCAAATATTGCATCCCAGATGTTAGGTTGCCTTAGGTTAGGATATATAACGTTATAGACGCATATAATGTTCCCACCGAGGAGTAGGGTCCGACACGCCTGGAAGGTTGTAGAATATTAGATACGAGATGTCAGGTTGCCTTAGGTGAGGATATATACCGTTATAGACATATATACTGTTCCCTCCGAGAAGTAGGGTTCGACAGGCCAGGAATGTTGTCAAATATTGCATCCGAGATGTTAGGTTGCCTTAGGTTAGGATATATAACGTTATAGACGCATGTAATGTTACCACCGAGACGTAGGGACCGACACGCCTGGAATGTTGTCAAATGTTACATCCGAGATGTTAGGTTGCCTTAGGTTAGGATATATGACGTTATAGACGTATATGCTGTTCCCTCCGAGAAGTAGGGTTCGACAGGCCAGGAATGTTTTCAAATATTGCATCCGAGATGTTAGGTTGCCTTAGGTTAGGATACATATCGTTATAGACGTATATACTGTTCCCTCCGCGAAGTAGGGTTCGACAGGCCAGGAATGTTGTCAAATATTGCATCCGAGATGTTAGGTTGCCTTAGATTAGGATATACAACGTTATAGACGCATATAATGTTCCCACCGAGAAGTAGGTTCCGACACGCCTGGAATGTTGTAGAATAATACATCCGAGATGTCAGGTTGCCTTAGGTTAGGATATATAACGTTATAGACGTATATACTCTTCCCTCCGAGAAGTACGGTTCGACAGGCCAGGAATGTTGTCAAATATTGCATCCGAGATGTTAGGTTGCCTTAGGTTAGCATATATAACGTTATAGACGCATGTAATGTTACCACCGAGACGTAGAGACCGACACGCCTGGAATGTTGTCAAATATTGCATCCGAGATGTTAGGTTGCCTTAGGTTAGGATATATATCGTTATAGACGTATATACTGTTCCCTCCGAGAAGTAGGGTTCGACAGGCCAGGAATGTTGTCAAATATTGCATCCGAGATGTTAGGTTGCCTTAGGTTAGGATATATATCGTTATAGACGTATATACTGTTCCCTCCGAGAAGTAGGGTTCGACAGGCCAGGAATGTTGTCAAATATTGCATCCCAGATGTTAGGTTGCCTTAGATTAGGATATACATCGTTATAGACGCATATAATGTTCCCACCGAGAAGTAGGTTCCGACACGCCTGGAATGTTGTAGAATAATACATCCGAGATGTCAGGTTGCCTTAGGTTAGGATATATAACGTTATAGACGTATGTACTCTTCCCTCCGAGAAGTACGGTTCGACAGGCCAGGAATGTTGTCAAATATTGCATCCGAGATGTTAGGTTGCCTTAGATTAGGATATATACCATTATAGACGCATGTAATGTTACCACCGAGACGTAGGGAACGACACGCCTGGAATGTTGTCAAATGTTACATCCGAGATGTTAGATTGCCTTAGGTTAGGATATATGACGTTATATACGTATATACTGTTCCCTCCGAGTAGTAGGGTTCGACAGGACAGGAATGTTGTCAAATATTGCATCCGAGATGTTAGGTTGCCTTAGATTATGATATACAACGTTATAGACTCATATAATGTTCCCACCGAGAAGTAGGGTCCGACACGCCTGGAATGATGTAGAATATTACATCCGACATGTCAGGTTGCCTTAGGTTAGTATATATAACGTTATAGACGTATATACTGTTCCCTCCGAGAAGTAGGGTTCGACTGGCTAGGAATGTTGTCAAATATTGCATCCGAGATGATTGGTTGCCTTAGATTAGGATATATAACGTTATAGACGCATATAATGTTACCACCGAGACGTAGGGACCGACATGCCTGGAATGTTGTCAAATGTTACATCCGAGATTTTAGGTTGCCTTAGGTTATGATATATGACGTTTTAGACGTATATACTGTTCCCTCCGAGAAGTAGGGTACGACAGGCCAGGAATGTTGTCAAATATTGCATCCCAGATGTTAGGTTGCCTTAGGTTAGGATATATAACGTTATAGACGCATATAATGTTCCCACCGAGAAGTAGGGTCCGACACGCCTGGAAGGTTGTAGAATATTACATACGAGATGTCAGGTTGCCTTAGGTGAGTATATATACCGTTATAGACATATATACTGTTCCCTCCGAGAAGTAGGGTTCGACAGGCCAGGAATGTTGTCAAATATTGCATCCGAGATGTTAGGTTGCCTTAGGTTAGGATATATAACGTTATAGACGCATGTAATGTTACCACCGAGACGTAGGGACCGACACGCCTGGAATGTTGTCAAATGTTACATCCGAGATGTTAGGTTGCCTTAGGTTAGGATATATGACGTTATAGACGTATATGCTGTTCCCTCCGAGAAGTAGGGTTCGACAGGCCAGGAATGTTTTCAAATATTGCATCCGAGATGTTAGGTTGCCTTAGGTTAGGATATATATCGTTATAGACGTATATACTGTTCCCACCGAGATGTAGGGTTCGACAGGCCAGGAATGTTGTCAAATATTGCATCCGAGATGTTAGGTTGCCTTAGGTTAGGATATATAACGTTATAGACGCATGTAGTGTTACCTCCGAGACGTAGGGACCGAAATGCCTGGAATGTTGTGAAATGTTACATCCGACATGTTAGGTTGCCTTATGTTAGGATATATGACGCTACAGACGTATATAATGTTCCCTCCGAGAAGTAGGGTTCGACAGGCCAGGAATGTTGTCAAATATTGCATCCGAGATGTTAGGCTGCCTTAGATTAGGATATATACCGTTATAAACGTATATACTGTTCCCTCCGTGAAGTAGGGTTCGACAGGCCAGGAATGTTGTCAAATATTGCATCCGAGATGTTAGGTTGCCTCAGGTTAGGATATATAACTTTATAGACGTATGTACTCTTCCCTCCGAGAAGTACGGTTCGACAGGCCAGGAATGTTGTCAAATATTGCATCCGAGATGTTAGGTTGCCTTAGATTAGGATATATACCATTATAAACGCATGTAATGTTACCACCGAGACGTAGGGAACGACACGCCTGGAATGTTGTCAAATGTTACATCCGAGATGTTAGATTGCCTTAGGTTAGGATATATGACGTTATATACGTATATACTGTTCCCTCCGAGTAGTAGGGTTCGACAGGCCAGGAATGTTGTCAAATATTGCATCCGAGATGTTAGGTTGCCTTAGATTAGGATATACAACGTTATAGACTCATATAATGTTCCCACCGAGAAGTAGGGTCCGACACGCCTGGAATGATGTAGAATATTACATACGACATGTCAGGTTGCCTTAGGTTAGGATATATAACGTTATAGACGTATATACTGTTCCCTCCGAGAAGTAGGGTTCGACTGGCTCGGAATGTTGTCAAATATTGCATCCGAGATGTTAGGTTGCCTTAGGTTAGGATATATAACGTTATAGACGCATGTAATGTTACCACCGAGACGTAGAGACCGACACGCCTGGAATGTTGTCAAATGTTACATCCGAGATGTTAGGTTGCCTTAGGTTAGGATATATGACGTTATAGACGTATATACTGTTCCCTCCGAGAAGTAGGGTTCGACAGGCCAGGAATGTTGTCAAATATTGCATCCGAGATGTTAGGTTGCCTTAGGTTAGGATACATATCGTTATAGACGTATATACTGTTCCCACCGAGAGGTAGGGTTCGACAGGCCAGGAATGTTGTCAAATATTGCATCCGAGATGTTACGTTGCTTTAGGTTAGGATATATAACGTTATAGACGCATGTAGTGTTACCTCCGAGACGTAGGGACCGACATGCCTGGAATGTTGTCAAATGTTACATCCGAGATGTTAGGTTGCCTTATGTTAGGATATATGACGCTACAGACGTATATACTGTTCCCTCCGAGAAGTAGGGTTCGACAGGCCAGGAATGTTGTCAAATATTGCATCCGAGATGTTAGGCTGCCTTAGATTAGGATATATACCGTTATAAACGTATATACTGTTCCCTCCGAGAAGTAGGGTTCGACAGGACAGGAATGTTGTCAAATATTGCATCCGAGATGTTAGGTTGCCTTAGATTAGGATATACAACGTTATAGACGCATATAATGTTCCCACCGAGAAGTAGGTTCCGACACGCCTGGAATGTTGTAGAATAATACATCCGAGATGTCAGGTTGCCTTAGGTTAGGATATATATCGTTATAGACGTATATACTGTTCCCTCCGAGAAGTAGGGTTCGACAGGCCAGGAATGTTGTCAAATATTGCATCCGAGATGTTAGGTTGCCTTAGGTTAGGATATATATCGTTATAGACGTATATACTGTTCCCTCCGAGAAGTAGGGTTCGACAGGCCAGGAATGTTGTCAAATATTGCATCCCAGATGTTAGGTTGCCTTAGATTAGGATATACATCGTTATAGACGCATATAATGTTCCCACCGAGAAGTAGGTTCCGACACGCCTGGAATGTTGTAGAATAATACATCCGAGATGTCAGGTTGCCTTAGGTTAGGATATATAACGTTATAGACGTATGTACTCTTCCCTCCGAGAAGTACGGTTCGACAGGCCAGGAATGTTGTCAAATATTGCATCCGAGATGTTAGGTTGCCTTAGATTAGGATATATACCATTATAGACGCATGTAATGTTACCACCGAGACGTAGGGAACGACACGCCTGGAATGTTGTCAAATGTTACATCCGAGATGTTAGATTGCCTTAGGTTAGGATATATGACGTTATATACGTATATACTGTTCCCTCCGAGTAGTAGGGTTCGACAGGACAGGAATGTTGTCAAATATTGCATCCGAGATGTTAGGTTGCCTTAGATTATGATATACAACGTTATAGACTCATATAATGTTCCCACCGAGAAGTAGGGTCCGACACGCCTGGAATGATGTAGAATATTACATCCGACATGTCAGGTTGCCTTAGGTTAGTATATATAACGTTATAGACGTATATACTGTTCCCTCCGAGAAGTAGGGTTCGACTGGCTAGGAATGTTGTCAAATATTGCATCCGAGATGATTGGTTGCCTTAGATTAGGATATATAACGTTATAGACGCATATAATGTTACCACCGAGACGTAGGGACCGACATGCCTGGAATGTTGTCAAATGTTACATCCGAGATTTTAGGTTGCCTTAGGTTATGATATATGACGTTTTAGACGTATATACTGTTCCCTCCGAGAAGTAGGGTACGACAGGCCAGGAATGTTGTCAAATATTGCATCCCAGATGTTAGGTTGCCTTAGGTTAGGATATATAACGTTATAGACGCATATAATGTTCCCACCGAGAAGTAGGGTCCGACACGCCTGGAAGGTTGTAGAATATTACATACGAGATGTCAGGTTGCCTTAGGTGAGTATATATACCGTTATAGACATATATACTGTTCCCTCCGAGAAGTAGGGTTCGACAGGCCAGGAATGTTGTCAAATATTGCATCCGAGATGTTAGGTTGCCTTAGGTTAGGATATATAACGTTATAGACGCATGTAATGTTACCACCGAGACGTAGGGACCGACACGCCTGGAATGTTGTCAAATGTTACATCCGAGATGTTAGGTTGCCTTAGGTTAGGATATATGACGTTATAGACGTATATGCTGTTCCCTCCGAGAAGTAGGGTTCGACAGGCCAGGAATGTTTTCAAATATTGCATCCGAGATGTTAGGTTGCCTTAGGTTAGGATATATATCGTTATAGACGTATATACTGTTCCCACCGAGATGTAGGGTTCGACAGGCCAGGAATGTTGTCAAATATTGCATCCGAGATGTTAGGTTGCCTTAGGTTAGGATATATAACGTTATAGACGCATGTAGTGTTACCTCCGAGACGTAGGGACCGAAATGCCTGGAATGTTGTGAAATGTTACATCCGACATGTTAGGTTGCCTTATGTTAGGATATATGACGCTACAGACGTATATAATGTTCCCTCCGAGAAGTAGGGTTCGACAGGCCAGGAATGTTGTCAAATATTGCATCCGAGATGTTAGGCTGCCTTAGATTAGGATATATACCGTTATAAACGTATATACTGTTCCCTCCGTGAAGTAGGGTTCGACAGGCCAGGAATGTTGTCAAATATTGCATCCGAGATGTTAGGTTGCCTCAGGTTAGGATATATAACTTTATAGACGTATGTACTCTTCCCTCCGAGAAGTACGGTTCGACAGGCCAGGAATGTTGTCAAATATTGCATCCGAGATGTTAGGTTGCCTTAGATTAGGATATATACCATTATAAACGCATGTAATGTTACCACCGAGACGTAGGGAACGACACGCCTGGAATGTTGTCAAATGTTACATCCGAGATGTTAGATTGCCTTAGGTTAGGATATATGACGTTATATACGTATATACTGTTCCCTCCGAGTAGTAGGGTTCGACAGGCCAGGAATGTTGTCAAATATTGCATCCGAGATGTTAGGTTGCCTTAGATTAGGATATACAACGTTATAGACTCATATAATGTTCCCACCGAGAAGTAGGGTCCGACACGCCTGGAATGATGTAGAATATTACATACGACATGTCAGGTTGCCTTAGGTTAGGATATATAACGTTATAGACGTATATACTGTTCCCTCCGAGAAGTAGGGTTCGACTGGCTCGGAATGTTGTCAAATATTGCATCCGAGATGTTAGGTTGCCTTAGGTTAGGATATATAACGTTATAGACGCATGTAATGTTACCACCGAGACGTAGAGACCGACACGCCTGGAATGTTGTCAAATGTTACATCCGAGATGTTAGGTTGCCTTAGGTTAGGATATATGACGTTATAGACGTATATACTGTTCCCTCCGAGAAGTAGGGTTCGACAGGCCAGGAATGTTGTCAAATATTGCATCCGAGATGTTAGGTTGCCTTAGGTTAGGATACATATCGTTATAGACGTATATACTGTTCCCACCGAGAGGTAGGGTTCGACAGGCCAGGAATGTTGTCAAATATTGCATCCGAGATGTTACGTTGCTTTAGGTTAGGATATATAACGTTATAGACGCATGTAGTGTTACCTCCGAGACGTAGGGACCGACATGCCTGGAATGTTGTCAAATGTTACATCCGAGATGTTAGGTTGCCTTATGTTAGGATATATGACGCTACAGACGTATATACTGTTCCCTCCGAGAAGTAGGGTTCGACAGGCCAGGAATGTTGTCAAATATTGCATCCGAGATGTTAGGCTGCCTTAGATTAGGATATATACCGTTATAAACGTATATACTGTTCCCTCCGAGAAGTAGGGTTCGACAGGACAGGAATGTTGTCAAATATTGCATCCGAGATGTTAGGTTGCCTTAGATTAGGATATACAACGTTATAGACGCATATAATGTTCCCACCGAGAAGTAGGTTCCGACACGCCTGGAATGTTGTAGAATAATACATCCGAGATGTCAGGTTGCCTTAGGTTAGGATATATATCGTTATAGACGTATATACTGTTCCCTCCGAGAAGTAGGGTTCGACAGGCCAGGAATGTTGTCAAATATTGCATCCGAGATGTTAGGTTGCCTTAGATTAGGATATATACCATTATAAACGCATGTAATGTTACCACCGAGACGTAGGGAACGACACGCCTGGAATGTTGTCAAATGTTACATCCGAGATGTTAGATTGCCTTAGGTTAGGATATATGACGTTATATACGTATATACTGTTCCCTCCGAGTAGTAGGGTTCGACAGGCCAGGAATGTTGTCAAATATTGCATCCGAGATGTTAGGTTGCCTTAGATTAGGATATACAACGTTATAGACTCATATAATGTTCCCACCGAGAAGTAGGGTCCGACACGCCTGGAATGATGTAGAATATTACATCCGACATGTCAGGTTGCCTTAGGTTAGGATATATAACGTTATAGACGTATATACTGTTCCCTCCGAGAAGTAGGGTTCGACTGGCTAGGAATGTTGTCAAATATTGCATCCGAGATGTTAGGTTGCCTTAGGTTAGGATATATAACGTTATAGACGCATGTAATGTTACCACCGAGACGTAGAGACCGACACGCCTGGAATGTTGTCAAATGTTACATCCGAGATGTTAGGTTGCCTTAGGTTAGGATATATGACGTTATAGACGTATATACTGTTCCCTCCGAGAAGTAGGGTTCGACAGGCCAGGAATGTTGTCAAATGTTACATCCGAGATGTTAGGTTGCCTCAGGTTAGGATATATATCGTTATAGACGTATATACTGTTCCCTCCGAGAAGTAGGGTTCGACAGGCCAGGAATGTTGTCAAATATTGCATCCGAGATGTTAGGTTGCCTTAGATTAGGATATACAACGTTATAGACGCATATAATGTTCCCACCGAGAAGTAGGTTCCGACACGCCTGGAATGTTGTAGAATAATACATCCGAGATGTCAGGTTGCCTTAGGTTAGGATATATAACGTTATAGACGTATATACTCTTCCCTCCGAGAAGTACGGTTCGACAGGCCAGGAATGTTGTCTAATATTGCATCCGAGATGTTAGGTTGCCTTAGGTTAGTATACATAACGTTATAGACGCATGTAATGTTACCACCGAGACGTAGAGACCGACACGCCTGGAATGTTGTCAAATGTTACATCCGAGATGTTAGGTTGCCTTAGGTTAGGATATATATCGTTATAAACGTATATACTGTTCCCACCGAGAGGTAGGGTTCGACAGGCCAGGAATGTTGTCAAATATTGCATCCGAGATGTTAGGTTGCCTTAGGTTAGGATATATAACGTTATAGACACATGTAACGTTACCACCGGGACGTAGGGACCGACACGCCTGGAATGTTGTCTAATGTTACATCCGAGATGTTAGGTTGCCTCAGGTTAGGATATATGACGTTATAGACGTATATACTGTTCCCTCCGAGAAGTAGGGTTCGACAGGCCAGGAATGTTGTCAAATCTTGCATCCGAGATGTTAGGTTGCCTTAGGTTAGGATATGTAACGTTATAGACGCATGTAATGTTACCACCGAGACGTAGGGACCGACACGCCTGGAATGTTGTCAAATGTTACATCCGATATGTTAGGTTGCCTTAGGTTAGGATATATGACGTTATAGACGCATTTAATGTTACCACCGAGCCGTAGGGACCGACATGCCTGGAATGTTGTCAAATGTTACATACGAGATTTTAGGTTGCCTTAGGTTATGATATATGACGTTTTAGACGTATATACTGTTCCCTCCGAGAGGTAGGGACCGACATGCCTGGAATGTTGTCAAATGTTACATCCGAGATGTTAGGTTGCCTTACGTTAGGATATATGACGCTACAGACGTATATACTGTTCCCTCCGAGAAGTAGGGTTCGACAGGCCAGGAATGTTGTCAAATATTGCATCCGAGATGTTAGGCAGCCTTAGATTAGGATATATACCGTTATAAACGTATATACTGTTCCCTCAGAGAAGTAGGGTTCGACAGACCAGGAATGTTGTCAAATATTGCATCCGAGATGTTAGGTTGCCTTAGATTAGGATATACAACGTTATAGACACATGTAATGTTACCACCGAGACGTAGGGACCGACACGCCTGGAATGTTGTAGAATAATACATCCGAGATGTCAGGTTGCCTTAGGTTAGGATATATAACGTTATAGACGTATATACTGTTCCCACCGAGAAGTACGGTTCGACAGGCCAGGAATGTTGTCAAATATTGCATCCGAGATGTTAGGTTGCCTTAGATTAGGATATATACCGTTATAGACGCATGTAATGTTACCACCGAGACGTAGGGAACGACACGCCTGGAATGTTGTCATTTGTTACATCCGAGATGTTAGGTTGCCTTAGGTTAGGATATATGACGTTATAGACGTATATACTGTTCCCTCCGAGAAGTAGGGTTCGACAGGCCAGGAATGTTGTCAAATCTTGCATCCGAGATGTTAGGTTGCCTTAGGCTAGGATATATAACGTTATAGACACATGTAATGTTACCACCGAGAAGTAGGGACCGACACGCCTGGAATGTTGTCAAATGTTACATCCGATATGTTAGGTTGCCTTAGGTTAGGATATATGACGCTACAGACGTATATACTGTTCCCTCCGAGAAGTAGGGTTCGACAGGCCAGGAATGTTGTCAAATATTGCATCCGAGATGTTAGGTTGCCTTAGATTAGGATATACAACGTTATAGACGCATATAATGTTCCCACCGAGAAGTAGGTTCCGACACGCCTGGAATGTTGTAGAATAATACATCCGAGATGTCAGGTTGCCTTAGGTTAGGATATATAACGTTATAGACGTATATACTGTTCCCACCGAGAAGTACGGTTCGACAGGCCAGGAATGTTGTCAAATATTGCATCCGAGATGTTAGGTTGCCTTAGATTAGGATATATACCGTCATAGACGCATGTAATGTTACCACCGAGACGTAGGGAACGACACGCCTGGAATGTTGTCATTTGTTACATCCGAGATGTTAGGTTGCCTTAGGTTAGGATATATGACGTTATAGACGTATATACTGTTCCCTCCGAGAAGTAGGATTCGACAGGCCAGGAATGTTGTCAAATATTGCATCCGAGATGTTAGGTTGCCTTAGGTTAGGATATATATCGTTATAAACGTATATACTGTTCCCACCGAGAGGTAGGGTTCGACAGGCCAGGAATGTTGTCAAATATTGCATCCGAGATGTTAGGTTGCCTTAGGTTAGGATATATAACGTTATAGACACATGTAACGTTACCACCGGGACGTAGGGACCGACACGCCTGGAATGTTGTCTAATGTTACATCCGAGATGTTAGGTTGCCTCAGGTTAGGATATATGACGTTATAGACGTATATACTGTTCCCTCCGAGAAGTAGGGTTCGACAGGCCAGGAATGTTGTCAAATCTTGCATCCGAGATGTTAGGTTGCCTTAGGTTAGGATATATAACGTTATAGACGCATGTAATGTTACCACCGAGACGTAGGGACCGACACGCCTGGAATGTTGTCAAATGTTACATCCGATATGTTAGGTTGCCTTAGGTTAGGATATATGACGTTATAGACGCATTTAATGTTACCACCGAAAAGTAAGCACTCACACGCCAGGAATATTGTAAAATATTACGTCTGAGATAATAGGTTGCCTTAGATTAGGATATACAACGTTATAGACTCATATAATGTTCCCACCGAGAAGTAGGGTCCGACACGCCTGGAATGATGTAGAATATTACATCCGACATGTCAGGTTGCCTTAGGTTAGGATATATAACGTTATAGGCGTATATACTGTTCCCTCCGAGAAGTAGGGTTCGACAGGCTAGGAATGTTGTCAAATATTGCATCCGAGATGTTAGGTTGCCTTAGATTAGGATATATAACGTTATAGACGCATATAATGTTCCCACCGAGAAGTAGGGTCCGACACGCCTGGAATGTTGTAGAATATTACATTCGAGATGTAAGGTTGCCTTAGGTCAGGATATATAACGTTTTGGACGTATATACTGCTCTCACCGAGAAGTAGAGTCCGACACGCCAGGAATGTTGTAAAATATTACATCCGAGTTGTTACGTTGCCGTTATAGACGCATTAATGTTACCACCGAGACGTAGGGACCGACACGCTTGGAATGTTGTCAAATGTTACATCCGAGATGTTAGGTTGCCTTAGGTTAGGATATATGACGTTATAGACGTATATACTGTTCCCTCCGAGAAGTAGGGTTCGACAGGCCTGGAATGTTGTAGAATAATACATCCGAGATGTCAGGTTGCCTTAGGTTAGGATATATAACGTTATAGACGTATGTACTCTTCCCTCCGAGAAGTACGGTTCGACAGGCCAGGAATGTTGTCAAATATTGCATCCGAGATGTTAGGTTGCCTTAGATTAGGATATATACCATTATAGACGCATGTAATGTTACCACCGAGACGTAGGGAACGACACGCCTGGAATGTTGTCAAATGTTACATCCGAGATGTTAGATTGCCTTAGGTTAGGATATATGACGTTATATACGTATATACTGTTCCCTCCGAGTAGTAGGGTTCGACAGGACAGGAATGTTGTCAAATATTGCATCCGAGATGTTAGGTTGCCTTAGATTATGATATACAACGTTATAGACTCATATAATGTTCCCACCGAGAAGTAGGGTCCGACACGCCTGGAATGATGTAGAATATTACATCCGACATGACAGGTTGCCTTAGGTTAGTATATATAACGTTATAGACGTATATACTGTTCCCTCCGAGAAGTAGGGTTCGACTGGCTAGGAATGTTGTCAAATATTGCATCCGAGATGATTGGTTGCCTTAGATTAGGATATATAACGTTATAGACGCATATAATGTTACCACCGAGACGTAGGGACCGACATGCCTGGAATGTTGTCAAATGTTACATCCGAGATTTTAGGTTGCCTTAGGTTATGATATATGACGTTTTAGACGTATATACTGTTCCCTCCGAGAAGTAGGGTACGACAGGCCAGGAATGTTGTCAAATATTGCATCCCAGATGTTAGGTTGCCTTAGGTTAGGATATATAACGTTATAGACGCATATAATGTTCCCACCGAGAAGTAGGGTCCGACACGCCTGGAAGGTTGTAGAATATTACATACGAGATGTCAGGTTGCCTTAGGTGAGTATATATACCGTTATAGACATATATACTGTTCCCTCCGAGAAGTAGGGTTCGACAGGCCAGGAATGTTGTCAAATATTGCATCCGAGATGTTAGGTTGCCTTAGGTTAGGATATATAACGTTATAGACGCATGTAATGTTACCACCGAGACGTAGGGACCGACACGCCTGGAATGTTGTCAAATGTTACATCCGAGATGTTAGGTTGCCTTAGGTTAGGATATATGACGTTATAGACGTATATGCTGTTCCCTCCGAGAAGTAGGGTTCGACAGGCCAGGAATGTTTTCAAATATTGCATCCGAGATGTTAGGTTGCCTTAGGTTAGGATATATATCGTTATAGACGTATATACTGTTCCCACCGAGATGTAGGGTTCGACAGGCCAGGAATGTTGTCAAATATTGCATCCGAGATGTTAGGTTGCCTTAGGTTAGGATATATAACGTTATAGACGCATGTAGTGTTACCTCCGAGACGTAGGGACCGAAATGCCTGGAATGTTGTGAAATGTTACATCCGACATGTTAGGTTGCCTTATGTTAGGATATATGACGCTACAGACGTATATAATGTTCCCTCCGAGAAGTAGGGTTCGACAGGCCAGGAATGTTGTCAAATATTGCATCCGAGATGTTAGGCTGCCTTAGATTAGGATATATACCGTTATAAACGTATATACTGTTCCCTCCGTGAAGTAGGGTTCGACAGGCCAGGAATGTTGTCAAATATTGCATCCGAGATGTTAGGTTGCCTCAGGTTAGGATATATAACTTTATAGACGTATGTACTCTTCCCTCCGAGAAGTACGGTTCGACAGGCCAGGAATGTTGTCAAATATTGCATCCGAGATGTTAGGTTGCCTTAGATTAGGATATATACCATTATAAACGCATGTAATGTTACCACCGAGACGTAGGGAACGACACGCCTGGAATGTTGTCAAATGTTACATCCGAGATGTTAGATTGCCTTAGGTTAGGATATATGACGTTATATACGTATATACTGTTCCCTCCGAGTAGTAGGGTTCGACAGGCCAGGAATGTTGTCAAATATTGCATCCGAGATGTTAGGTTGCCTTAGATTAGGATATACAACGTTATAGACTCATATAATGTTCCCACCGAGAAGTAGGGTCCGACACGCCTGGAATGATGTAGAATATTACATCCGACATGTCAGGTTGCCTTAGGTTAGGATATATAACGTTATAGACGTATATACTGTTCCCTCCGAGAAGTAGGGTTCGACTGGCTAGGAATGTTGTCAAATATTGCATCCGAGATGTTAGGTTGCCTTAGGTTAGGATATATAACGTTATAGACGCATGTAATGTTACCACCGAGACGTAGAGACCGACACGCCTGGAATGTTGTCAAATGTTACATCCGAGATGTTAGGTTGCCTTAGGTTAGGATATATGACGTTATAGACGTATATACTGTTCCCTCCGAGAAGTAGGGTTCGACAGGCCAGGAATGTTGTCAAATATTGCATCCGAGATGTTAGGTTGCCTTAGGTTAGGATACATATCGTTATAGACGTATATACTGTTCCCACCGAGAGGTAGGGTTCGACAGGCCAGGAATGTTGTCAAATATTGCATCCGAGATGTTAGGTTGCTTTAGGTTAGGATATATAACGTTATAGACGCATGTAGTGTTACCTCCGAGACGTAGGGACCGACATGCCTGGAATGTTGTCAAATGTTACATCCGAGATGTTAGGTTGCCTTAGGTTAGGATATATGACGTTATAGACGTATATACTGTTCCCTCCGAGAAGTAGGGTTCGACAGGCCAGGAATGTTGTCAAATATTGCATCCGAGATGTTAGGTTGCCTTAGGTTAGGATACATATCGTTATAGACGTATATACTGTTCCCACCGAGAGGTAGGGTTCGACAGGCCAGGAATGTTGTCAAATATTGCATCCGAGATGTTAGGTTGCTTTAGGTTAGGATATATAACGTTATAGACGCATGTAGTGTTACCTCCGAGACGTAGGGACCGACATGCCTGGAATGTTGTCAAATGTTACATCCGAGATGTTAGGTTGCCTTATGTTAGGATATATGACGCTACAGACGTATATACTGTTCCCTCCGAGAAGTAGGGTTCGACAGGCCAGGAATGTTGTCAAATATTGCATCCGAGATGTTAGGCTGCCTTAGATTAGGATATATACCGTTATAAACGTATATACTGTTCCCTCCGAGAAGTAGGGTTCGACAGGCCAGGAATGTTGTCAAATCTTGCATCCGAGATGTTAGGTTGCCTTAGGTTAGGATATATAACGTTATAGACGCATGTAATGTTACCACCGAGACGTAGGGACCGACACGCCTGGAATGTTGTCAAATGTTACATCCGATATGTTAGGTTGCCTTAGGTTAGGATATATGACGTTATAGACGCATTTAATGTTACCACCGAAAAGTACGCACTCACACGCCAGGAATATTGTAAAATATTACGTCTGAGATAATAGGTTGCCATAGATTAGGATATACAACGTTATAGACTCATATAATGTTCCCACCGAGAAGTAGGGTCCGACACGCCTGGAATGATGTAGAATATTACATCCGACATGTCAGGTTGCCTTAGGTTAGGATATATAACGTTATAGACGTATATACTGTTCCCTCCGAGAAGTAGGGTTCGACAGGCCAGGAATGTTGTCAAATCTTGCATCCGAGATGTTAGGTTGCCTTAGGTTAGGATATATAACGTTATAGACGCATGTAATGTTACCACCGAGACGTAGGGACCGACACGCCTGGAATGTTGTCAAATGTTACATCCGATATGTTAGGTTGCCTTAGGTTAGGATATATGACGTTATAGACGCATTTAATGTTACCACCGAAAAGTAAGCACTCACACGCCAGGAATATTGTAAAATATTACGTCTGAGATAATAGGTTGCCTTAGATTAGGATATACAACGTTATAGACTCATATAATGTTCCCACCGAGAAGTAGGGTCCGACACGCCTGGAATGATGTAGAATATTACATCCGACATGTCAGGTTGCCTTAGGTTAGGATATATAACGTTATAGGCGTATATACTGTTCCCTCCGAGAAGTAGGGTTCGACAGGCCAGGAATGTTGTCAAATATTGCATCCGAGATGTTAGGTTGCCTTAGGTTAGGATATATATCGTTATAAACGTATATACTGTTCCCACCGAGAGGTAGGGTTCGACAGGCCAGGAATGTTGTCAAATATTGCATCCGAGATGTTAGGTTGCCTTAGGTTAGGATATATAACGTTATAGACACATGTAACGTTACCACCGGGACGTAGGGACCGACACGCCTGGAATGTTGTCTAATGTTACATCCGAGATGTTAGGTTGCCTCAGGTTAGGATATATGACGTTATAGACGTATATACTGTTCCCTCCGAGAAGTAGGGTTCGACAGGCCAGGAATGTTGTAGAATATTACATACGAGATGTCAGGTTGCCTTAGGTGAGTATATATACCGTTATAGACATATATACTGTTCCCTCCGAGAAGTAGGGTTCGACAGGCCAGGAATGTTGTCAAATATTGCATCCGAGATGTTAGGTTGCCTTAGGTTAGGATATATAACGTTATAGACGCATGTAATGTTACCACCGAGACGTAGGGACCGACACGCCTGGAATGTTGTCAAATGTTACATCCGAGATGTTAGGTTGCCTTAGGTTAGGATATATGACGTTATAGACGTATATGCTGTTCCCTCCGAGAAGTAGGGTTCGACAGGCCAGGAATGTTTTCAAATATTGCATCCGAGATGTTAGGTTGCCTTAGGTTAGGATATATATCGTTATAGACGTATATACTGTTCCCACCGAGATGTAGGGTTCGACAGGCCAGGAATGTTGTCAAATATTGCATCCGAGATGTTAGGTTGCCTTAGGTTAGGATATATAACGTTATAGACGCATGTAGTGTTACCTCCGAGACGTAGGGACCGAAATGCCTGGAATGTTGTGAAATGTTACATCCGACATGTTAGGTTGCCTTATGTTAGGATATATGACGCTACAGACGTATATAATGTTCCCTCCGAGAAGTAGGGTTCGACAGGCCAGGAATGTTGTCAAATATTGCATCCGAGATGTTAGGCTGCCTTAGATTAGGATATATACCGTTATAAACGTATATACTGTTCCCTCCGTGAAGTAGGGTTCGACAGGCCAGGAATGTTGTCAAATATTGCATCCGAGATGTTAGGTTGCCTCAGGTTAGGATATATAACTTTATAGACGTATGTACTCTTCCCTCCGAGAAGTACGGTTCGACAGGCCAGGAATGTTGTCAAATATTGCATCCGAGATGTTAGGTTGCCTTAGATTAGGATATATACCATTATAAACGCATGTAATGTTACCACCGAGACGTAGGGAACGACACGCCTGGAATGTTGTCAAATGTTACATCCGAGATGTTAGATTGCCTTAGGTTAGGATATATGACGTTATATACGTATATACTGTTCCCTCCGAGTAGTAGGGTTCGACAGGCCAGGAATGTTGTCAAATATTGCATCCGAGATGTTAGGTTGCCTTAGATTAGGATATACAACGTTATAGACTCATATAATGTTCCCACCGAGAAGTAGGGTCCGACACGCCTGGAATGATGTAGAATATTACATCCGACATGTCAGGTTGCCTTAGGTTAGGATATATAACGTTATAGACGTATATACTGTTCCCTCCGAGAAGTAGGGTTCGACTGGCTCGGAATGTTGTCAAATATTGCATCCGAGATGTTAGGTTGCCTTAGGTTAGGATATATAACGTTATAGACGCATGTAATGTTACCACCGAGACGTAGAGACCGACACGCCTGGAATGTTGTCAAATGTTACATCCGAGATGTTAGGTTGCCTTACGTTAGGATATATGACGTTATAGACGTATATACTGTTCCCTCCGAGAAGTAGGGTTCGACAGGCCAGGAATGTTGTCAAATATTGCATCCGAGATGTTAGGTTGCCTTAGGTTAGGATACATATCGTTATAGACGTATATACTGTTCCCACCGAGAGGTAGGGTTCGACAGGCCAGGAATGTTGTCAAATATTGCATCCGAGATGTTAGGTTGCTTTAGGTTAGGATATATAACGTTATAGACGCATGTAGTGTTACCTCCGAGACGTAGGGACCGACATGCCTGGAATGTTGTCAAATGTTACATCCGAGATGTTAGGTTGCCTTATGTTAGGATATATGACGCTACAGACGTATATACTGTTCCCTCCGAGAAGTAGGGTTCGACAGGCCAGGAATGTTGTCAAATATTGCATCCGAGATGTTAGGCTGCCTTAGATTAGGATATATACCGTTATAAACGTATATACTGTTCCCTCCGAGAAGTAGGGTTCGACAGGACAGGAATGTTGTCAAATATTGCATCCGAGATGTTAGGTTGCCTTAGATTAGGATATACAACGTTATAGACGCATATAATGTTCCCACCGAGAAGTAGGTTCCGACACGCCTGGAATGTTGTAGAATAATACATCCGAGATGTCAGGTTGCCTTAGGTTAGGATATATATCGTTATAGACGTATATACTGTTCCCTCCGAGAAGTAGGGTTCGACAGGCCAGGAATGTTGTCAAATATTGCATCCGAGATGTTAGGTTGCCTTAGATTAGGATATATACCATTATAAACGCATGTAATGTTACCACCGAGACGTAGGGAACGACACGCCTGGAATGTTGTCAAATGTTACATCCGAGATGTTAGATTGCCTTAGGTTAGGATATATGACGTTATATACGTATATACTGTTCCCTCCGAGTAGTAGGGTTCGACAGGCCAGGAATGTTGTCAAATATTGCATCCGAGATGTTAGGTTGCCTTAGATTAGGATATACAACGTTATAGACTCATATAATGTTCCCACCGAGAAGTAGGGTCCGACACGCCTGGAATGATGTAGAATATTACATCCGACATGTCAGGTTGCCTTAGGTTAGGATATATAACGTTATAGACGTATATACTGTTCCCTCCGAGAAGTAGGGTTCGACTGGCTAGGAATGTTGTCAAATATTGCATCCGAGATGTTAGGTTGCCTTAGGTTAGGATATATAACGTTATAGACGCATGTAATGTTACCACCGAGACGTAGAGACCGACACGCCTGGAATGTTGTCAAATGTTACATCCGAGATGTTAGGTTGCCTTAGGTTAGGATATATGACGTTATAGACGTATATACTGTTCCCTCCGAGAAGTAGGGTTCGACAGGCCAGGAATGTTGTCAAATATTGCATCCGAGATGTTAGGTTGCCTTAGGTTAGGATACATATCGTTATAGACGTATATACTGTTCCCACCGAGAGGTAGGGTTCGACAGGCCAGGAATGTTGTCAAATATTGCATCCGAGATGTTAGGTTGCTTTAGGTTAGGATATATAACGTTATAGACGCATGTAGTGTTACCTCCGAGACGTAGGGACCGACATGCCTGGAATGTTGTCAAATGTTACATCCGAGATGTTAGGTTGCCTTAGGTTAGGATATATGACGTTATAGACGTATATACTGTTCCCTCCGAGAAGTAGGGTTCGACAGGCCAGGAATGTTGTCAAATATTGCATCCGAGATGTTAGGTTGCCTTAGGTTAGGATACATATCGTTATAGACGTATATACTGTTCCCACCGAGAGGTAGGGTTCGACAGGCCAGGAATGTTGTCAAATATTGCATCCGAGATGTTAGGTTGCTTTAGGTTAGGATATATAACGTTATAGACGCATGTAGTGTTACCTCCGAGACGTAGGGACCGACATGCCTGGAATGTTGTCAAATGTTACATCCGAGATGTTAGGTTGCCTTATGTTAGGATATATGACGCTACAGACGTATATACTGTTCCCTCCGAGAAGTAGGGTTCGACAGGCCAGGAATGTTGTCAAATATTGCATCCGAGATGTTAGGCTGCCTTAGATTAGGATATATACCGTTATAAACGTATATACTGTTCCCTCCGAGAAGTAGGGTTCGACAGGCCAGGAATGTTGTCAAATCTTGCATCCGAGATGTTAGGTTGCCTTAGGTTAGGATATATAACGTTATAGACGCATGTAATGTTACCACCGAGACGTAGGGACCGACACGCCTGGAATGTTGTCAAATGTTACATCCGATATGTTAGGTTGCCTTAGGTTAGGATATATGACGTTATAGACGCATTTAATGTTACCACCGAAAAGTACGCACTCACACGCCAGGAATATTGTAAAATATTACGTCTGAGATAATAGGTTGCCATAGATTAGGATATACAACGTTATAGACTCATATAATGTTCCCACCGAGAAGTAGGGTCCGACACGCCTGGAATGATGTAGAATATTACATCCGACATGTCAGGTTGCCTTAGGTTAGGATATATAACGTTATAGACGTATATACTGTTCCCTCCGAGAAGTAGGGTTCGACTGGCTAGGAATGTTGTCAAATATTGCATCCGAGATGTTAGGTTGCCTTAGATTAGGATATATAACGTAATAGACGCATATAATGTTACCACCGAGCCGTAGGGACCGACATGCCTGGAATGTTGTCAAATGTTACATCCGAGATTTTAGGTTGCCTTAGGTTATGATATATGACGTTTTAGACGTATATACTGTTCCCTCCGAGAGGTAGGGACCGACATGCCTGGAATGTTGTCAAATGTTACATCCGAGATGTTAGGTTGCCTTATGTTAGGATATATGACGCTACAGGCGTATATACTGTTCCCTCCGAGAAGTAGGGTTCGACAGGCCAGGAATGTTGTCAAATATTGCATCCGAGATGTTAGGCAGCCTTAGATTAGGATATATACCGTTATAAACGTATATACTGTTCCCTCAGAGAAGTAGGGTTCGACAGACCAGGAATGTTGTCAAATATTGCATCCGAGATGTTAGGTTGCCTTAGATTAGGATATACAACGTTATAGACACATGTAATGTTACCACCGAGACGTAGGGAACGACACGCCTGGAATGTTGTCATTTGTTACATCCGAGATGTTAGGTTGCCTTAGGTTAGGATATATGACGTTATAGACGTATATACTGTTCCCTCCGAGAAGTAGGGATCGACAGGCCAGGAATGTTGTCAAATCTTGCATCCGAGATGTTAGGTTGCCTTAGGCTAGGATATATAACGTTATAGACACATGTAATGTTACCACCGAGACGTAGGGACCGACACGCCTGGAATGTTGTCAAATGTTACATCCGATATGTTAGGTTGCCTTAGGTTAGGATATATGACGCTACAGACGTATATACTGTTCCCTCCGAGAAGTAGGGTTCGACAGGCCAGGAATGTTGTCAAATATTGCATCCGAGATGTTAGGTTGCCTTAGATTAGGATATACAACGTTATAGACGCATATAATGTTCCCACCGAGAAGTAGGTTCCGACACGCCTGGAATGTTGTAGAATAATACATCCGAGATGTCAGGTTGCCTTAGGTTAGGATATATAACGTTATAGACGTATATACTGTTCCCACCGAGAAGTACGGTTCGACAGGCCAGGAATGTTGTCAAATATTGCATCCGAGATGTTAGGTTGCCTTAGATTAGGAAATATACCGTCATAGACGCATGTAATGTTACCACCGAGACGTAGGGAACGACACGCCTGGAATGTTGTCATTTGTTACATCCGAGATGTTAGGTTGCCTTAGGTTAGGATATATGACGTTGTAGACGTATATACTGTTCCCTCCGAGAAGTAGGGTTCGACAGGCCAGGAATGTTGTCAAATATTGCATCCGAGATGTTAGGTTGCCTTAGGTTAGGATATATAACGTTAGAGACACATGTAACGTTACCACCGGGACGTAGGGACCGACACGCCTGGAATGTTGTCTAATGTTACATCCGAGATGTTAGGTTGCCTTAGGTTAGGATATATAACGTTATAAACACATGTAACGTTACCACCGGGACGTAGGGACCGACACGCCTGGAATGTTGTCTAATGTTACATCCGAGACGTTAGGTTGCCTTAGGTTAGGATATATATCGTTATAAACGTATATACTGTTCCCAGCGAGAGGTAGGGTTCGACAGGCCAGGAATGTTGTCAAATATTGCATCCGAGATGTTAGGTTGCCTTAGGTTAGGATATATAACGTTATAGACGCATGTAATGTTACCACCGAGACGTAGAGACCGACACGCCTGGAATGTTGTCAAATGTTACATCCGAGATGTTAGGTTGCCTTAGGTTAGGATATATGACGTTATAGACGTATATACTGTTCCCTCCGAGAAGTAGGGTTCGACAGGCCAGGAATGTTGTCAAATATTGCATCCGAGATGTTAGGTTGCCTTAGGTTAGGATACATATCGTTATAGACGTATATACTGTTCCCACCGAGAGGTAGGGTTCGACAGGCCAGGAATGTTGTCAAATATTGCATCCGAGATGTTAGGTTGCTTTAGGTTAGGATATATAACGTTATAGACGCATGTAGTGTTACCTCCGAGACGTAGGGACCGACATGCCTGGAATGTTGTCAAATGTTACATCCGAGATGTTAGGTTGCCTTATGTTAGGATATATGACGCTACAGACGTATATACTGTTCCCTCCGAGAAGTAGGGTTCGACAGGCCAGGAATGTTGTCAAATATTGCATCCGAGATGTTAGGCTGCCTTAGATTAGGATATATACCGTTATAAACGTATATACTGTTCCCTCCGAGAAGTAGGGTTCGACAGGCCAGGAATGTTGTCAAATATTGCATCCGAGATGTTAGGTTGCCTTAGATTAGGATATACAACGTTATAGACGCATATAATGTTCCCACCGAGAAGTAGGTTCCGACACGCCTGGAATGTTGTAGAATAATACATCCGAGATGTCAGGTTGCCTTAGGTTAGGATATATAACGTTATAGACGTATATACTCTTCCCTCCGAGAAGTACGGTTCGACAGGCCAGGAATGTTGTCTAATATTGCATCCGAGATGTTAGGTTGCCTTAGGTTAGTATACATAACGTTATAGACGCATGTAATGTTACCACCGAGACGTAGAGACCGACACGCCTGGAATGTTGTCAAATGTTACAACCGAGATGTTAGGTTGCCTTAGGTTAGGATATATATCGTTATAAACGTATATACTGTTCCCACCGAGAGGTAGGGTTCGACAGGCCAGGAATGATGTCAAATATTGCATCCGAGATGTTAGGTTGCCTTAGGTTAGGATATATAACGTTATAGACACATGTAACGTTACCACCGGGACGTAGGGACCGACACGCCTGGAATGTTGTCTAATGTTACATCCGAGATGTTAGGTTGCCTCAGGTTAGGATATATGACGTTATAGACGTATATACTGTTCCCTCCGAGAAGTAGGGTTCGACAGGCCAGGAATGTTGTCAAATCTTGCATCCGAGATGTTAGGTTGCCTTAGGTTAGGATATATAACGTTATAGACGCATGTAATGTTACCACCGAGACGTAGGGACCGACACGCCTGGAATGTTGTCAAATGTTACATCCGATATGTTAGGTTGCCTTAGGTTAGGATATATGACGTTATAGACGCATTTAATGTTACCACCGAAAAGTACGCACTCACACGCCAGGAATATTGTAAAATATTACGTCTGAGATAATAGGTTGCCATAGATTAGGATATACAACGTTATAGACTCATATAATGTTCCCACCGAGAAGTAGGGTCCGACACGCCTGGAATGATGTAGAATATTACATCCGACATGTCAGGTTGCCTTAGGTTAGGATATATAACGTTATAGACGTATATACTGTTCCCTCCGAGAAGTAGGGTTCGACTGGCTAGGAATGTTGTCAAATATTGCATCCGAGATGTTAGGTTGCCTTAGATTAGGATATATAACGTAATAGACGCATATAATGTTACCACCGAGCCGTAGGGACCGACATGCCTGGAATGTTGTCAAATGTTACATCCGAGATTTTAGGTTGCCTTAGGTTATGATATATGACGTTTTAGACGTATATACTGTTCCCTCCGAGAGGTAGGGACCGACATGCCTGGAATGTTGTCAAATGTTACATCCGAGATGTTAGGTTGCCTTAGGTTAGGATATATAACGTTATAAACACATGTAACGTTACCACCGGGACGTAGGGACCGACACGCCTGGAATGTTGTCTAATGTTACATCCGAGACGTTAGGTTGCCTTAGGTTAGGATATATATCGTTATAAACGTATATACTGTTCCCAGCGAGAGGTAGGGTTCGACAGGCCAGGAATGTTGTCAAATATTGCATCCGAGATGTTAGGTTGCCTTAGGTTAGGATATATAACGTTACAGACGTATATACTGTTCCCTCCGAGAAGTAGGGTTCGACAGGCCAGGAATGCTGTCAAATATTGCATCCGAGATGTTAGGTTGCCTTAGATTAGGATATACAACGTTATAGACGCATATAATGTTCCCACCGAGAAGTAGGTTCCGACACGCCTGGAATGTTGTAGAATAATACATCCGAGATGTCAGGTTGCCTTAGGTTAGGATATATAACGTTATAGACGTATATACTGTTCCCACCGAGAAGTACGGTTCGACAGGCCAGGAATGTTGTCAAATATTGCATCCGAGATGTTAGGTTGCCTTAGATTAGGATATATACCGTCATAGACGCATGTAATGTTACCACCGAGACGTAGGGAACGACACGCCTGGAATGTTGTCATTTGTTACATCCGAGATGTTAGATTGCCTTAGGTTAGGATATATGACGTTATAGACGTATATACTGTTCCCTCCGAGAAGTAGGGTTCGACAGGCCAGGAATGTTGTCAAATATTGCATCCGAGATGTTAGGTTGCCTTAGGTTAGGATATATATCGTTATAAACGTATATACTGTTCCCACCGAGAGGTAGGGTTCGACAGGCCAGGAATGTTGTCAAATATTGCATCCGAGATGTTAGGTTGCCTTAGGTTAGGATATATAACGTTATAGACACATGTAACGTTACCACCGGGACGTAGGGACCGACACGCCTGGAATGTTGTCTAATGTTACATCCGAGATGTTAGGTTGCCTCAGGTTAGGATATATGACGTTATAGACGTATATACTGTTCCCTCCGAGAAGTAGGGTTCGACAGGCCAGGAATGTTGTCAAATATTGCATCCGAGATGTTAGGTTGCCTTAGGTTAGGATATATAACGTTATAGACGCATGTAATGTTACCACCGAGACGTAGAGACCGACACGCCTGGAATGTTGTCAAATGTTACATCCGAGATGTTAGGTTGCCTTAGGTTAGGATATATGACGTTATAGACGTATATACTGTTCCCTCCGAGAAGTAGGGTTCGACAGGCCAGGAATGTTGTCAAATATTGCATCCGAGATGTTAGGTTGCCTTAGGTTAGGATACATATCGTTATAGACGTATATACTGTTCCCACCGAGAGGTAGGGTTCGACAGGCCAGGAATGTTGTCAAATATTGCATCCGAGATGTTAGGTTGCTTTAGGTTAGGATATATAACGTTATAGACGCATGTAGTGTTACCTCCGAGACGTAGGGACCGACATGCCTGGAATGTTGTCAAATGTTACATCCGAGATGTTAGGTTGCCTTATGTTAGGATATATGACGCTACAGACGTATATACTGTTCCCTCCGAGAAGTAGGGTTCGACAGGCCAGGAATGTTGTCAAATATTGCATCCGAGATGTTAGGCTGCCTTAGATTAGGATATATACCGTTATAAACGTATATACTGTTCCCTCCGAGAAGTAGGGTTCGACAGGCCAGGAATGTTGTCAAATATTGCATCCGAGATGTTAGGTTGCCTTAGATTAGGATATACAACGTTATAGACGCATATAATGTTCCCACCGAGAAGTAGGTTCCGACACGCCTGGAATGTTGTAGAATAATACATCCGAGATGTCAGGTTGCCTTAGGTTAGGATATATAACGTTATAGACGTATATACTCTTCCCTCCGAGAAGTACGGTTCGACAGGCCAGGAATGTTGTCTAATATTGCATCCGAGATGTTAGGTTGCCTTAGGTTAGTATACATAACGTTATAGACGCATGTAATGTTACCACCGAGACGTAGAGACCGACACGCCTGGAATGTTGTCAAATGTTACAACCGAGATGTTAGGTTGCCTTAGGTTAGGATATATATCGTTATAAACGTATATACTGTTCCCACCGAGAGGTAGGGTTCGACAGGCCAGGAATGTTGTCAAATATTGCATCCGAGATGTTAGGTTGCCTTAGGTTAGGATATATAACGTTATAGACACATGTAACGTTACCACCGGGACGTAGGGACCGACACGCCTGGAATGTTGTCTAATGTTACATCCGAGATGTTAGGTTGCCTCAGGTTAGGATATATGACGTTATAGACGTATATACTGTTCCCTCCGAGAAGTAGGGTTCGACAGGCCAGGAATGTTGTCAAATCTTGCATCCGAGATGTTAGGTTGCCTTAGGTTAGGATATATAACGTTATAGACGCATGTAATGTTACCACCGAGACGTAGGGACCGACACGCCTGGAATGTTGTCAAATGTTACATCCGATATGTTAGGTTGCCTTAGGTTAGGATATATGACGTTATAGACGCATTTAATGTTACCACCGAAAAGTACGCACTCACACGCCAGGAATATTGTAAAATATTACGTCTGAGATAATAGGTTGCCATAGATTAGGATATACAACGTTATAGACTCATATAATGTTCCCACCGAGAAGTAGGGTCCGACACGCCTGGAATGATGTAGAATATTACATCCGACATGTCAGGTTGCCTTAGGTTAGGATATATAACGTTATAGACGTATATACTGTTCCCTCCGAGAAGTAGGGTTCGACTGGCTAGGAATGTTGTCAAATATTGCATCCGAGATGTTAGGTTGCCTTAGATTAGGATATATAACGTAATAGACGCATATAATGTTACCACCGAGCCGTAGGGACCGACATGCCTGGAATGTTGTCAAATGTTACATCCGAGATTTTAGGTTGCCTTAGGTTATGATATATGACGTTTTAGACGTATATACTGTTCCCTCCGAGAGGTAGGGACCGACATGCCTGGAATGTTGTCAAATGTTACATCCGAGATGTTAGGTTGCCTTAGGTTAGGATATATAACGTTATAAACACATGTAACGTTACCACCGGGACGTAGGGACCGACACGCCTGGAATGTTGTCTAATGTTACATCCGAGACGTTAGGTTGCCTTAGGTTAGGATATATATCGTTATAAACGTATATACTGTTCCCAGCGAGAGGTAGGGTTCGACAGGCCAGGAATGTTGTCAAATATTGCATCCGAGATGTTAGGTTGCCTTAGATTAGGATATACAACGTTATAGACACATGTAATGTTACCACCGAGACGTAGGGACCGACACGCCTGGAATGTTGTAGAATAATACATCCGAGATGTCAGGTTGCCTTAGGTTAGGATATATAACGTTATAGACGTATATACTGTTCCCACCGAGAAGTACGGTTCGACAGGCCAGGAATGTTGTCAAATATTGCATCCGAGATGTTAGGTTGCCTTAGATTAGGATATATACCGTTATAGACGCATGTAATGTTACCACCGAGACGTAGGGAACGACACGCCTGGAATGTTGTCATTTGTTACATCCGAGATGTTAGGTTGCCTTAGGTTAGGATATATGACGTTATAGACGTATATACTGTTCCCTCCGAGAAGTAGGGTTCGACAGGCCAGGAATGTTGTCAAATATTGCATCCGAGATGTTAGGTTGCCTTAGGTTAGGATATATAACGTTATAGACACATGTAACGTTACCACCGGGACGTAGGGACCGACACGCCTGGAATGTTGTCTAATGTTACATCCGAGATGTTAGGTTGCCTCAGGTTAGGATATATGACGTTATAGACGTATATACTGTTCCCTCCGAGAAGTAGGGATCGACAGGCCAGGAATGTTGTCAAATATTGCATCCGAGATGTTAGGTTGCCTTAGATTAGGATATACAACGTTATAGACGCATATAATGTTCCCACCGAGAAGTAGGTTCCGACACGCCTGGAATGTTGTAGAATAATACATCCGAGATGTCAGGTTGCCTTAGGTTAGGATATATAACGTTATAGACGTATATACTGTTCCCACCGAGAAGTACGGTTCGACAGGCCAGGAATGTTGTCAAATATTGCATCCGAGATGTTAGGTTGCCTTAGATTAGGATATATACCGTCATAGACGCATGTAATGTTACCACCGAGACGTAGGGAACGACACGCCTGGAATGTTGTCATTTGTTACATCCGAGATGTTAGGTTGCCTTAGGTTAGGGTATATGACGTTATAGACGTATATACTGTTCCCTCCGAGAAGTAGGGTTCGACAGGCCAGGAATGTTGTCAAATATTGCATCCGAGATGTTAGGTTGCCTTAGGTTAGGATATATATCGTTATAAACGTATATACTGTTCCCACCGAGAGGTAGGGTTCGACAGGCCAGGAATGTTGTCAAATATTGCATCCGAGATGTTAGGTTGCCTTAGGTTAGGATATATAACGTTATAGACACATGTAACGTTACCACCGGGACGTAGGGACCGACACGCCTGGAATGTTGTCTAATGTTACATCCGAGATGTTAGGTTGCCTCAGGTTAGGATATATGACGTTATAGACGTATATACTGTTCCCTCCGAGAAGTAGGGTTCGACAGGCCAGGAATGTTGTCAAATCTTGCATCCGAGATGTTAGGTTGCCTTAGGTTAGGATATATAACGTTATAGACGCATGTAATGTTACCACCGAGACGTAGGGACCGACACGCCTGGAATGTTGTCAAATGTTACATCCGATATGTTAGGTTGCCTTAGGTTAGGATATATGACGTTATAGACGCATTTAATGTTACCACCGAAAAGTAAGCACTCACACGCCAGGAATATTGTAAAATATTACGTCTGAGATAATAGGTTGCCTTAGATTAGGATATACAACGTTATAGACTCATATAATGTTCCCACCGAGACGTAGGGTCCGACACGCCTGGAATGATGTAGAATATTACATCCGACATGTCAGGTTGCCTTAGGTTAGGATATATAACGTTATAGGCGTATATACTGTTCCCTCCGAGAAGTAGGGTTCGACAGGCTAGGAATGTTGTCAAATATTGCATCCGAGATGTTAGGTTGCCTTAGATTAGGATATATAACGTTATAGACGCATATAATGTTCCCACCGAGAAGTAGGGTCCGACACGCCTGGAATGTTGTAGAATATTACATTCGAGATGTAAGGTTGCCTTAGGTCAGGATATATAACGTTTTGGACGTATATACTGCTCTCACCGAGAAGTAGAGTCCGACACGCCAGGAATGTTGTAAAATATTACATCCGAGTTGTTACGTTGCCGTTATAGACGCATTAATGTTACCACCGAGACGTAGGGACCGACACGCCTGGAATGTTGTCAAATGTTACATCCGAGATGTTAGGTTGCCATATGTTATGATATATGACGCTACAGACGTATATACTGTTCCCTCCGTGAAGTAGGGTTCGACAGGCCAGGGATGTTGTCAAATATTGCATCCGAGATGTTAGGCTGCCTTAGATTAGGATATATACCGTTATAAACGTATATACTGTTCCCTCCGAGAAGTAGGGTTCGACAGGCCAGGAATGTTGTCAAATACTGCATCCGAGATGTTAGGTTGCCTTAGATTAGGATATACAACGTTATAGACGCATATAATGTTCCCACCGAGAAGTAGGTTCCGACACGCCTGGAATGTTGTAGAATAATACATCCGAGATGTCAGGTTGCCTTAGGTTAGGATATATAACGTTATAGACGTATATACTCTTCCCTCCGAGAAGTACGGTTCGACAGGCCAGGAATGTTGTCAAATATTGCATCCGAGATGTTAGGTTGCCTTAGGTTAGTATATATAACGTTATAGACGCATGTAATGTTACCACCGAGACGTAGAGACCGACACGCCTGGAATGTTGTCAAATGTTACATCCGAGATGTTAGGTTGCCTTAGGTTAGGATATATATCGTTATAAACGTATATACTGTTCCCACCGAGAGGTAGGGTTCGACAGGCCAGGAATGTTGTCAAATATTGCATCCGAGATGTTAGGTTGCCTTAGGTTAGGATATATAACGTTATAGACGCATGTAATGTTACCACCGAGACGTAGGGACCGACACGCCTGGAATGTTGTCAAATGTTACATCCGAGATGTTAGGTTGCCTTAGGTTAGGATATATATCGTTATAAACGTATATACTGTTCCCACCGAGAGGTAGGGTTCGACAGGCCAGGAATGTTGTCAAATATTGCATCCGAGATGTTAGGTTGCCTTAGGTTAGGATATATAACGTTATAGACACATGTAACGTTACCACCGGGACGTAGGGACCGACACGCCTGGAATGTTGTCTAATGTTACATCCGAGATGTTAGGTTGCCTCAGGTTAGGATATCTGACGTTATAGACGTATATACTGTTCCCTCCGAGAAGTAGGGTTCGACAGGCCAGGAATGTTGTCAAATCTTGCATCCGAGATGTTAGGTTGCCTTAGGTTAGGATATATAACGTTATAGACGCATGTAATGTTACCACCGAGACGTAGGGACCGACACGCCTGGAATGTTGTCAAATGTTACATCCGATATGTTAGGTTGCCTTAGGTTAGGATATATGACGTTATAGACGCATTTAATGTTACCACCGAAAAGTACGCACTCACACGCCAGGAATATTGTAAAATATTACGTCTGAGATAATAGGTTGCCTTAGATTAGGATATACAACGTTATAGACTCATATAATGTTCCCACCGAGAAGTAGGGTCCGACACGCCTGGAATGATGTAGAATATTACATCCGACATGTCAGGTTGCCTTAGGTTAGGATATATAACGTTATAGGCGTATATACTGTTCCCTCCGAGAAGTAGGGTTCGACAGGCTAGGAATGTTGTCAAATATTGCATCCGAGATGTTAGGTTGCCTTAGATTAGGATATATAACGTTATAGACGCATATAATGTTCCCACCGAGAAGTAGGGTCCGACACGCCTGGAATGTTGTAGAATATTACATTCGAGATGTAAGGTTGCCTTAGGTCAGGATATATAACGTTTTGGACGTATATACTGCTCTCACCGAGAAGTAGAGTCCGACACGCCAGGAATGTTGTAAAATATTACATCCGAGTTGTTACGTTGCCGTTATAGACGCATTAATGTTACCACCGAGACGTAGGGACCGACACGCCTGGAATGTTGTCAAATGTTACATCCGAGATGTTAGGTTGCCATATGTTATGATATATGACGCTACAGACGTATATACTGTTCCCTCCGTGAAGTAGGGTTCGACAGGCCAGGGATGTTGTCAAATATTGCATCCGAGATGTTAGGCTGCCTTAGATTAGGATATATACCGTTATAAACGTATATACTGTTCCCTCCGAGAAGTAGGGTTCGACAGGCCAGGAATGTTGTCAAATACTGCATCCGAGATGTTAGGTTGCCTTAGATTAGGATATACAACGTTATAGACGCATATAATGTTCCCACCGAGAAGTAGGTTCCGACACGCCTGGAATGTTGTAGAATAATACATCCGAGATGTCAGGTTGCCTTAGGTTAGGATATATAACGTTATAGACGTATATACTCTTCCCTCCGAGAAGTACGGTTCGACAGGCCAGGAATGTTGTCAAATATTGCATCCGAGATGTTAGGTTGCCTTAGGTTAGTATATATAACGTTATAGACGCATGTAATGTTACCACCGAGACGTAGAGACCGACACGCCTGGAATGTTGTCAAATGTTACATCCGAGATGTTAGGTTGCCTTAGGTTAGGATATATATCGTTATAAACGTATATACTGTTCCCACCGAGAGGTAGGGTTCGACAGGCCAGGAATGTTGTCAAATATTGCATCCGAGATGTTAGGTTGCCTTAGGTTAGGATATATAACGTTATAGACGCATGTAATGTTACCACCGAGACGTAGGGACCGACACGCCTGGAATGTTGTCAAATGTTACATCCGAGATGTTAGGTTGCCTTAGGTTAGGATATATATCGTTATAAACGTATATACTGTTCCCACCGAGAGGTAGGGTTCGACAGGCCAGGAATGTTGTCAAATATTGCATCCGAGATGTTAGGTTGCCTTAGGTTAGGATATATAACGTTATAGACACATGTAACGTTACCACCGGGACGTAGGGACCGACACGCCTGGAATGTTGTCTAATGTTACATCCGAGATGTTAGGTTGCCTCAGGTTAGGATATATGACGTTATAGACGTATATACTGTTCCCTCCGAGAAGTAGGGTTCGACAGGCCAGGAATGTTGTCAAATCTTGCATCCGAGATGTTAGGTTGCCTTAGGTTAGGATATATAACGTTATAGACGCATGTAATGTTACCACCGAGACGTAGGGACCGACACGCCTGGAATGTTGTCAAATGTTACATCCGATATGTTAGGTTGCCTTAGGTTAGGATATATGACGTTATAGACGCATTTAATGTTACCACCGAAAAGTACGCACTCACACGCCAGGAATATTGTAAAATATTACGTCTGAGATAATAGGTTGCCTTAGATTAGGATATACAACGTTATAGACTCATATAATGTTCCCACCGAGAAGTAGGGTCCGACACGCCTGGAATGATGTAGAATATTACATCCGACATGTCAGGTTGCCTTAGGTTAGGATATATAACGTTATAGACGTATATACTGTTCCCTCCGAGAAGTAGGGTTCGACTGGCTAGGAATGTTGTCAAATATTGCATCCGAGATGTTAGGTTGCCTTAGATTAGGATATATAACGTTATAGACGCATATAATGTTACCACCGAGCCGTAGGGACCGACATGCCTGGAATGTTGTCAAATGTTACATCCGAGATTTTAGGTTGCCTTAGGTTATGATATATGACGTTTTAGACGTATATACTGTTCCCTCCGAGAGGTAGGGACCGACATGCCTGGAATGTTGTCAAATGTTACATCCGAGATGTTAGGTTGCCTTATGTTAGGATATATGACGCTACAGACGTATATACTGTTCCCTCCGAGAAGTAGGGTTCGACAGGCCAGGAATGTTGTCAAATATTGCATCCGAGATGTTAGGCAGCCTTAGATTAGGATATATACCGTTATAAACGTATATACTGTTCCCTCCGAGAAGTAGGGTTCGACAGGCCAGGAATGTTGTCAAATATTGCATCCGAGATGTTAGGTTGCCTTAGATTAGGATACATATCGTTATAGACGTATATACTGTTCCCACCGAGAGGTAGGGTTCGACAGGCCAGGAATGTTGTCAAATATTGCATCCGAGATGTTAGGTTGCTTTAGGTTAGGATATATAACGTTATAGACGCATGTAGTGTTACCTCCGAGACGTAGGGACCGACATGCCTGGAATGTTGTCAAATGTTACATCCGAGATGTTAGGTTGCCTTATGTTAGGATATATGACGCTACAGACGTATATACTGTTCCCTCCGAGAAGTAGGGTTCGACAGGCCAGGAATGTTGTCAAATATTGCATCCGAGATGTTAGGCTGCCTTAGATTAGGATATATACCGTTATAAACGTATATACTGTTCCCTCCGAGAAGTAGGGTTCGACAGGCCAGGAATGTTGTCAAATATTGCATCCGAGATGTTAGGTTGCCTTAGATTAGGATATACAACGTTATAGACGCATATAATGTTCCCACCGAGAAGTAGGTTCCGACACGCCTGGAATGTTGTAGAATAATACATCCGAGATGTCAGGTTGCCTTAGGTTAGGATATATAACGTTATAGACGTATATACTCTTCCCTCCGAGAAGTACGGTTCGACAGGCCAGGAATGTTGTCTAATATTGCATCCGAGATGTTAGGTTGCCTTAGGTTAGTATACATAACGTTATAGACGCATGTAATGTTACCACCGAGACGTAGAGACCGACACGCCTGGAATGTTGCCAAATGTTACATCCGAGATGTTAGGTTGCCTTAGGTTAGGATATATATCGTTATAAACGTATATACTGTTCCCACCGAGAGGTAGGGTTCGACAGGCCAGGAATGTTGTCAAATATTGCATCCGAGATGTTAGATTGCCTTAGGTTAGGATATATAACGTTATAGACACATGTAACGTTACCACCGGGACGTAGGGACCGACACGCCTGGAATGTTGTCTAATGTTACATCCGAGATGTTAGGTTGCCTCAGGTTAGGATATATGACGTTATAGACGTATATACTGTTCCCTCCGAGAAGTAGGGATCGACAGGCCAGGAATGTTGTCAAATCTTGCATCCGAGATGTTAGGTTGCCTTAGGCTAGGATATATAACGTTATAGACACATGTAATGTTACCACCGAGACGTAGGGACCGACACGCCTGGAATGTTGTCAAATGTTACATCCGATATGTTAGGTTGCCTTAGGTTAGGATATATGACGCTACAGACGTATATACTGTTCCCTCCGAGAAGTAGGGTTCGACAGGCCAGGAATGTTGTCAAATATTGCATCCGAGATGTTAGGTTGCCTTAGATTAGGATATACAACGTTATAGACGCATGTAATGTTCCCACCGAGAAGTAGGTTCCGACACGCCTGGAATGTTGTAGAATAATACATCCGAGATGTCAGGTTGCCTTAGGTTAGGATATATAACGTTATAGACGTATATACTGTTCCCACCGAGAAGTACGGTTCGACAGGCCAGGAATGTTGTCAAATATTGCATCCGAGATGTTAGGTTGCCTTAGATTAGGATATATACCGTCATAGACGCATGTAATGTTACCACCGAGACGTAGGGAACGACACGCCTGGAATGTTGTCATTTGTTACATCCGAGATGTTAGGTTGCCTTAGGTTAGGATATATGACGTTATAGACGTATATACTGTTCCCTCCGAGAAGTAGGGTTCGACAGGCCAGGAATGTTGTCAAATATTGCATCCGAGATGTTAGGTTGCCTTAGGTTAGGATATATATCGTTATAAACGTATATACTGTTCCCACCGAGAGGTAGGGTTCGACAGGCCAGGAATGTTGTCAAATATTGCATCCGAGATGTTAGGTTGCCTTAGGTTAGGATATATAACGTTATAGACACATGTAACGTTACCACCGGGACGTAGGGACCGACACGCCTGGAATGTTGTCTAATGTTACATCCGAGATGTTAGGTTGCCTCAGGTTAGGATATATGACGTTATAGACGTATATACTGTTCCCTCCGAGAAGTAGGGTTCGACAGGCCAGGAATGTTGTCAAATCTTGCATCCGAGATGTTAGGTTGCCTTAGGTTAGGATATATAACGTTATAGACGCATGTAATGTTACCACCGAGACGTAGGGACCGACACGCCTGGAATGTTGTCAAATGTTACATCCGATATGTTAGGTTGCCTTAGGTTAGGATATATGACGCTACAGACGTATATACTGTTCCCTCCGAGAAGTAGGGTTCGACAGGCCAGGAATGTTGTCAAATGTTACATCCGACATGTTAGGTTGCCTTAGGTTAGGATATATGACGTTATAGACGCATTTAATGTTACCACCGAAAAGTACGCACTCACACGCCAGGAATATTGTAAAATATTACGTCTGAGATAATAGGTTGCCTTAGATTAGGATATACAACGTTATAGACTCATATAATGTTCCCACCGAGAAGTAGGGTCCGACACGCCTGGAATGATGTAGAATATTACATCCGACATGTCAGGTTGCCTTAGGTTAGGATATATAACGTTATAGACGTATATACTGTTCCCTCCGAGAAGTAGGGTTCGACTGGCTAGGAATGTTGTCAAATATTGCATCCCAGATTTTTGGTTGCCTTAGATTAGGATATATAACGTTATAGACGCATATAATGTTACCACCGAGCCGTAGGGACCGACATGCCTGGAATGTTGTCAAATGTTACATCCGAGATTTTAGGTTGCCTTAGGTTATGATATATGACGTTTTAGACGTATATACTGTTCCCTCCGAGAGGTAGGGACCGACATGCCTGGAATGTTGTCAAATGTTACATCCGAGATGTTAGGTTGCCTTATGTTAGGATATATGACGCTACAGACGTATATACTGTTCCCTCCGAGAAGTAGGGTTCGACAGGCCAGGAATGTTGTCAAATATTGCATCCGAGATGTTAGGCAGCCTTAGATTAGGATATATACCGTTATAAACGTATATACTGTTCCCTCAGAGAAGTAGGGTTCGACAGACCAGGAATGTTGTCAAATATTGCATCCGAGATGTTAGGTTGCCTTAGATTAGGATATACAACGTTATAGACACATGTAATGTTACCACCGAGACGTAGGGACCGACACGCCTGGAATGTTGTAGAATAATACATCCGAGATGTCAGGTTGCCTTAGGTTAGGATATATAACGTTATAGACGTATATACTGTTCCCACCGAGAAGTACGGTTCGACAGGCCAGGAATGTTGTCAAATATTGCATCCGAGATGTTAGGTTGCCTTAGATTAGGATATATACCGTTATAGACGCATGTAATGTTACCACCGAGACGTAGGGAACGACACGCCTGGAATGTTGTCATTTGTTACATCCGAGATGTTAGGTTGCCTTAGGTTAGGATATATGACGTTATAGACGTATATACTGTTCCCTCCGAGAAGTAGGGTTCGACAGGCCAGGAATGTTGTCAAATATTGCATCCGAGATGTTAGGTTGCCTTAGGTTAGGATATATAACGTTATAGACACATGTAACGTTACCACCGGGACGTAGGGACCGACACGCCTGGAATGTTGTCTAATGTTACATCCGAGATGTTAGGTTGCCTCAGGTTAGGATATATGACGTTATAGACGTATATACTGTTCCCTCCGAGAAGTAGGGATCGACAGGCCAGGAATGTTGTCAAATCTTGCATCCGAGATGTTAGGTTGCCTTAGGCTAGGATATATAACGTTATAGACACATGTAATGTTACCACCGAGACGTAGGGACCGACACGCCTGGAATGTTGTCAAATGTTACATCCGATATGTTAGGTTGCCTTAGGTTAGGATATATGACGCTACAGACGTATATACTGTTCCCTCCGAGAAGTAGGGTTCGACAGGCCAGGAATGTTGTAAAATATTGCATCCGAGATGTTAGGTTGCCTTAGATTAGGATATACAACGTTATAGACGCATATAATGTTCCCACCGAGAAGTAGGTTCCGACACGCCTGGAATGTTGTAGAATAATACATCCGAGATGTCAGGTTGCCTTAGGTTAGGATATATAACGTTATAGACGTATATACTGTTCCCACCGAGAAGTACGGTTCGACAGGCCAGGAATGTTGTCAAATATTGCATCCGAGATGTTAGGTTGCCTTAGATTAGGATATATACCGTCATAGACGCATGTAATGTTACCACCGAGACGTAGGGAACGACACGCCTGGAATGTTGTCATTTGTTACATCCGAGATGTTAGGTTGCCTTAGGTTAGGATATATGACGTTATAGACGTATATACTGTTCCCTCCGAGAAGTAGGGTTCGACAGGCCAGGAATGTTGTCAAATATTGCATCCGAGATGTTAGGTTGCCTTAGGTTAGGATATATATCGTTATAAACGTATATACTGTTCCCACCGAGAGGTAGGGTTCGACAGGCCAGGAATGTTGTCAAATATTGCATCCGAGGTGTTAGGTTGCCTTAGGTTAGGATATATAACGTTATAGACACATGTAACGTTACCACCGGGACGTAGGGACCGACACGCCTGGAATGTTGTCTAATGTTACATCCGAGATGTTAGGTTGCCTCAGGTTAGGATATATGACGTTATAGACGTATATACTGTTCCCTCCGAGAAGTAGGGTTCGACAGGCCAGGAATGTTGTCAAATCTTGCATCCGAGATGTTAGGTTGCCTTAGATTAGGATATATACCGTTATAAACGTATATACTGTTCCCTCCGAGAAGTAGGGTTCGACAGGCCAGGAATGTTGTCAAATACTGCATCCGAGATGTTAGGTTGCCTTAGATTAGGATATACAACGTTATAGACGCATATAATGTTCCCACCGAGAAGTAGGTTCCGACACGCCTGGAATGTTGTAGAATAATACATCCGAGATGTCAGGTTGCCTTAGGTTAGGATATATAACGTTATAGACGTATATACTCTTCCCTCCGAGAAGTACGGTTCGACAGGCCAGGAATGTTGTCAAATATTGCATCCGAGATGTTAGGTTGCCTTAGGTTAGTATATATAACGTTATAGACGCATATAATGTTACCACCGAGACGTAGAGACCGACACGCCTGGAATGTTGTCAAATGTTACATCCGAGATGTTAGGTTGCCTTAGGTTAGGATATATATCGTTATAAACGTATATACTGTTCCCACCGAGAGGTAGGGTTCGACAGGCCAGGAATGTTGTCAAATATTGCATCCGAGATGTTAGGTTGCCTTAGGTTAGGATATATAACGTTATAGACACATGTAACGTTACCACCGGGACGTAGGGACCGACACGCCTGGAATGTTGTCTAATGTTACATCCGAGATGTTAGGTTGCCTCAGGTTAGGATATATGACGTTATAGACGTATATACTGTTCCCTCCGAGAAGTAGGGTTCGACAGGCCAGGAATGTTGTCAAATCTTGCATCCGAGATGTTAGGTTGCCTTAGGTTAGGATATATAACGTTATAGACGCATGTAATGTTACCACCGAGACGTAGGGACCGACACGCCTGGAATGTTGTCAAATGTTACATCCGATATGTTAGGTTGCCTTAGGTTAGGATATATGACGTTATAGATGCATTTAATGTTACCACCGAAAAGTACGCACTCACACGCCAGGAATATTGTAAAATATTACGTCTGAGATAATAGGTTGCCTTAGATTAGGATATACAACGTTATAGACTCATATAATGTTCCCACCGAGAAGTAGGGTCCGACACGCCTGGAATGATGTAGAATATTACATCCGACATGTCAGGTTGCCTTAGGTTAGGATATATAACGTTATAGACGTATATACTGTTCCCTCCGAGAAGTAGGGTTCGACTGGCTAGGAATGTTGTCAAATATTGCATCCGAGATGTTAGGTTGCCTTAGATTAGGATATATAACGTTATAGACGCATATAATGTTACCACCGAGCCGTAGGGACCGACATGCCTGGAATGTTGTCAAATGTTACATCCGAGATTTTAGGTTGCCTTAGGTTATGATATATGACGTTTTAGACGTATATACTGTTCCCTCCGAGAGGTAGGGACCGACATGCCTGGAATGTTGTCAAATGTTACATCCGAGATGTTAGGTTGCCTTATGTTAGGATATATGACGCTACAGACGTATATACTGTTCCCTCCGAGAAGTAGGGTTCGACAGGCCAGGAATGTTGTCAAATATTGCATCCGAGATGTTAGGCAGCCTTAGATTAGGATATATACCGTTATAAACGTATATACTGTTCCCTCAGAGAAGTAGGGTTCGACAGACCAGGAATGTTGTCAAATATTGCATCCGAGATGTTAGGTTGCCTTAGATTAGGATATACAACGTTATAGACACATGTAATGTTACCACCAAGACGTAGGGACCGACACGCCTGGAATGTTGTAGAATAATACATCCGAGATGTCAGGTTGCCTTAGGTTAGGATATATAACGTTATAGACGTATATACTGTTCCCACCGAGAAGTACGTTTCGACAGGCCAGGAATGTTGTCAAATATTGCATCCGAGATGTTAGGTTGCCTTAGATTAGGATATATACCGTTATAGACGCATGTAATGTTACCACCGAGACGTAGGGAACGACACGCCTGGAATGTTGTCATTTGTTACATCCGAGATGTTAGGTTGCCTTAGGTTAGGATATATGACGTTATAGACGTATATACTGTTCCCTCCGAGAAGTAGGGTTCGACAGGCCAGGAATGTTGTCAAATATTGCATCCGAGATGTTAGGTTGCCTTAGGTTAGGATATATAACGTTATAGACACATGTAACGTTACCACCGGGACGTAGGGACCGACACGCCTGGAATGTTGTCTAATGTTACATCCGAGATGTTAGGTTGCCTCAGGTTAGGATATATGACGTTATAGACGTATATACTGTTCCCTCCGAGAAGTAGGGATCGACAGGCCAGGAATGTTGTCAAATCTTGCATCCGAGATGTTAGGTTGCCTTAGGCTAGGATATATAACGTTATAGACACATGTAATGTTACCACCGAGACGTAGGGACCGACACGCCTGGAATGTTGTCAAATGTTACATCCGATATGTTAGGTTGCCTTAGGTTAGGATATATGACGCTACAGACGTATATACTGTTCCCTCCGAGAAGTAGGGTTCGACAGGCCAGGAATGTTGTCAAATATTGCATCCGAGATGTTAGGTTGCCTTAGATTAGGATATACAACGTTATAGACGCATATAATGTTCCCACCGAGAAGTAGGTTCCGACACGCCTGGAATGTTGTAGAATAATACATCCGAGATGTCAGGTTGCCTTAGGTTAGGATATATAACGTTATAGACGTATATACTGTTCCCACCGAGAAGTACGGTTCGACAGGCCAGGAATGTTGTCAAATATTGCATCCGAGATGTTAGGTTGCCTTAGGTTAGGATATATAACGTTATAGACGTATATACTGTTCCCACCGAGAAGTACGGTTCGACAGGCCAGGAATGTTGTCAAATATTGCATCCGAGATGTTAGGTTGCCTTAGATTAGGATATATACCGTCATAGACGCATGTAATGTTACCACCGAGACGTAGGGAACGACACGCCTGGAATGTTGTCATTTGTTACATCCGAGATGTTAGGTTGCCTCAGGTTAGGATATATGACGTTATAGACGTATATACTGTTCCCTCCGAGAAGTAGGGATCGACAGGCCAGGAATGTTGTCAAATCTTGCATCCGAGATGTTAGGTTGCCTTAGGTTAGGATATATATCGTTATAAACGTATATACTGTTCCCACCGAGAAGTACGGTTCGACACGCCAGGAATGTTGTCAAATATTGCATCCGAGATGTTAGGTTGCCTTAGATTAGGATATATACCGTCATAGACGCATGTAATGTTACCACCGAGACGTAGGGAACGACACGCCTGGAATGTTGTCATTTGTTACATCCGAGATGTTAGATTGCCTTAGGTTAGGATATATGACGTTATAGACGTATATACTGTTCCCTCCGAGAAGTAGGGTTCGACAGGCCAGGAATGTTGTCAAATATTGCATCCGAGATGTTAGGTTGCCTTAGGTTAGGATATATATCGTTATAAACGTATATACTGTTCCCACCGAGAGGAAGGGTTCGACAGGCCAGGAATGTTGTCAAATATTGCATCCGAGATGTTAGGTTGCCTTAGGTTAGGATATATAACGTTATAGACACATGTAACGTTACCACCGGGACGTAGGGACCGACACGCCTGGAATGTTGTCTAATGTTACATCCGAGATGTTAGGTTGCCTCAGGTTAGGATATATGACGTTATAGACGTATATACTGTTCCCTCCGAGAAGTAGGGTTCGACAGGCCAGGAATGTTGTCAAATCTTGCATCCGAGATGTTAGGTTGCCTTAGGTTAGGATATATAACGTTATAGACGCATGTAATGTTACCACCGAGACGTAGGGACCGACACGCCTGGAATGTTGTCAAATGTTACATCCGATATGTTAGGTTGCCTTAGGTTAGGATATATGACGTTATAGACGCATTTAATGTTACCACCGAAAAGTAAGCACTCACACGCCAGGAATATTGTAAAATATTACGTCTGAGATAATAGGTTGCCTTAGATTAGGATATACAACGTTATAGACTCATATAATTTTCCCACCGAGAAGTAGGGTCCGACACGCCTGGAATGATGTAGAATATTACATCCGACATGTCAGGTTGCCTTAGGTTAGGATATATAACGTTATAGGCGTATATACTGTTCCCTCCGAGAAGTAGGGTTCGACAGGCTAGGAATGTTGTCAAATATTGCATCCGAGATGTTAGGTTGCCTTAGATTAGGATATATAACGTTATAGACGCATATAATGTTCCCACCGAGAGGTAGGGTTCGACAGGCCAGGAATGTTGTCAAATATTGCATCCGAGATGTTAGGTTGCTTTAGGTTAGGATATATAACGTTATAGACGCATGTAGTGTTACCTCCGAGACGTAGGGACCGACATGCCTGGAATGTTGTCAAATGTTACATCCGAGATGTTAGGCTGCCATATGTTAGGATATATGACGCTACAGACGTATATACTGTTCCCTCCGTGAAGTAGGGTTCGACAGGCCAGGAATGTTGTCAAATATTGCATCCGAGATGTTAGGCTGCCTTAGATTAGGATATATACCGTTATAAACGTATATACTGTTCCCTCCGAGAAGTAGGGTTCGACAGGCCAGGAATGTTGTCAAATACTGCATCCGAGATGTTAGGTTGCCTTAGATTAGGATATACAACGTTATAGACGCATATAATGTTCCCACCGAGAAGTAGGATCCGACACGCCTGGAATGTTGTAGAATAATACATCCGAGATGTCAGGTTGCCTTAGGTTAGGATATATAACGTTATAGACGTATATACTCTTCCCTCCGAGAAGTACGGTTCGACAGGCCAGGAATGTTGTCAAATATTGCATCCGAGATGTTAGGTTGCCTTAGGTTAGTATATATAACGTTATAGACGCATGTAATGTTACCACCGAGACGTAGAGACCGACACGCCTGGAATGTTGTCAAATGTTACATCCGAGATGTTAGGTTGCCTTAGGTTAGGATATATATCGTTATAAACGTATATACTGTTCCCACCGAGAGGTAGGGTTCGACAGGCCAGGAATGTTGTCAAATATTGCATCCGAGATGTTAGGTTGCCTTAGGTTAGGATATATAACGTTATAGACACATGTAACGTTACCACCGGGACGTAGGGACCGACACGCCTGGAATGTTGTCTAATGTTACATCCGAGATGTTAGGTTGCCTCAGGTTAGGATATATGACGTTATAGACGTATATACTGTTCCCTCCGAGAAGTAGGGATCGACAGGCCAGGAATGTTGTCAAATCTTGCATCCGAGATGTTAGGTTGCCTTAGGTTAGGATATATAACGTTATAGACACATGTAATGTTACCACCGAGACGTAGGGACCGACACGCCTGGAATGTTGTCAAATGTTACATCCGATATGTTAGGTTGCCTTAGGTTAGGATATATGACGCTACAGACGTATATACTGTTCCCTCCGAGAAGTAGGGTTCGACAGGCCAGGAATGTTGTCAAATCTTGCATCCGAGATGTTAGGTTGCCTTAGGTTAGGATATATAACGTTATAGACGCATGTAATGTTACCACCGAGACGTAGGGACCGACACGCCTGGAATGTTGTCAAATGTTACATCCGATATGTTAGGTTGCCTTAGGTTAGGATATATGACGTTATAGACGTATATACTGTTCCCTCCGAGAAGTAGGGTTCGACAGGCCAGGAATGTTGTCAAATATTGCATCCGAGATGTTAGGTTGCCTTAGGTTAGGATATATATCGTTATAAACGTATATACTGTTCCCACCGAGAGGTAGGGTTCGACAGGCCAGGAATGTTGTCAAATATTGCATCCGAGATGTTAGGTTGCCTTAGGTTAGGATATAGAACGTTATAGACACATGTAACGTTACCACCGGGACGTAGGGACCGACACGCCTGGAATGTTGTCTAATGTTACATCCGAGATGTTAGGTTGCCTCAGGTTAGGATATATGACGTTATAGACGTATATACTGTTCCCTCCGAGAAGTAGGGATCGACAGGCCAGGAATGTTGTCAAATCTTGCATCCGAGATGTTAGGTTGCCTTAGGTTAGGATATATAACGTTATAGACACATGTAATGTTACCACCGAGACGTAGGGACCGACACGCCTGGAATGTTGTCAAATGTTACATCCGATATGTTAGGTTGCCTTAGGTTAGGATATATGACGCTACAGACGTATATACTGTTCCCTCCGAGAAGTAGGGTTCGACAGGCCAGGAATGTTGTCAAATCTTGCATCCGAGATGTTAGGTTGCCTTAGGTTAGGATATATAACGTTATAGACGCATGTAATGTTACCACCGAGACGTAGGGACCGACACGCCTGGAATGTTGTCAAATGTTACATCCGATATGTTAGGTTGCCTTAGGTTAGGATATATGACGTTATAGACGTATATACTGTTCCCTCCGAGAAGTAGGGTTCGACAGGCCAGGAATGTTGTCAAATATTGCATCCGAGATGTTAGGTTGCCTTAGGTTAGGATATATATCGTTATAAACGTATATACTGTTCCCACCGAGAGGTAGGGTTCGACAGGCCAGGAATGTTGTCAAATATTGCATCCGAGATGTTAGGTTGCCTTAGGTTAGGATATATAACGTTATAGACACATGTAACGTTACCACCGGGACGTAGGGACCGACACGCCTGGAATGTTGTCTAATGTTACATCCGAGATGTTAGGTTGCCTCAGGTTAGGATATATGACGTTATAGACGTATATACTGTTCCCTCCGAGAAGTAGGGTTCGACAGGCCAGGAATGTTGTCAAATCTTGCATCCGAGATGTTAGGTTGCCTTAGGTTAGGATATATAACGTTATAGACGCATGTAATGTTACCACCGAGACGTAGGGACCGACACGCCTGGAATGTTGTCAAGATTACATCCGATATGTTAGGTTGCCTTAGGTTAGGATATATGACGTTATAGACGCATTTAATGTTACCACCGAAAAGTAAGCACTCACACGCCAGGAATATTGTAAAATATTACGTCTGAGATAATAGGTTGCCTTAGATTAGGATATACAACGTTATAGACTCATATAATGTTCCCACCGAGAAGTAGGGTCCGACACGCCTGGAATGATGTAGAATATTACATCCGACATGTCAGGTTGCCTTAGGTTAGGATATATAACGTTATAGGCGTATATACTGTTCCCTCCGAGAAGTAGGGTTCGACAGGCTAGGAATGTTGTCAAATATTGCATCCGAGATGTTAGGTTGCCTTAGATTAGGATATATAACGTTATAGACGCATATAATGTTCCCACCGAGAAGTAGGGTCCGACACGCCTGGAATGTTGTAGAATATTACATTCGAGATGTAAGGTTGCCTTAGGTCAGGATATATAACGTTTTGGACGTATATACTGCTCTCACCGAGAAGTAGAGTCCGACACGCCAGGAATGTTGTAAAATATTACATCCGAGTTGTTACGTTGCCGTTATAGACGCATTAATGTTACCACCGAGACGTAGGGACCGACACGCCTGGAATGTTGTCAAATGTTACATCCGAGATGTTAGGTTGCCTTAGGTTAGGATATATGACGTTATAGACGTATATACTGTTCCCTCCGAGAAGTAGGGTTCGACAGGCCAGGAATGTTGTCAAATATTGCATCCGAGATGTTAGGTTGCCTTAGGTTAGGATACATATCGTTATAGACGTATATACTGTTCCCACCGAGAGGTAGGGTTCGACAGGCCAGGAATGTTGTCAAATATTGCATCCGAGATGTTAGGTTGCTTTAGGTTAGGATATATAACGTTATAGACGCATGTAGTGTTACCTCCGAGACGTAGGGACCGACATGCCTGGAATGTTGTCAAATGTTACATCCGAGATGTTAGGTTGCCTTATGTTAGGATATATGACGCTACAGACGTATATACTGTTCCCTCCGAGAAGTAGGGTTCGACAGGCCAGGAATGTTGTCAAATATTGCATCCGAGATGTTAGGCAGCCTTAGATTAGGATATATACCGTTATAAACGTATATACTGTTCCCTCAGAGAAGTAGGGTTCGACAGACCAGGAATGTTGTCAAATATTGCATCCGAGATGTTAGGTTGCCTTAGATTAGGATATACAACGTTATAGACACATGTAATGTTACCACCGAGACGTAGGGACCGACACGCCTGGAATGTTGTAGAATAATACATCCGAGATGTCAGGTTGCCTTAGGTTAGGATATATAACGTTATAGACGTATATACTGTTCCCACCGAGAAGTACGGTTCGACAGGCCAGGAATGTTGTCAAATCTTGCATCCGAGATGTTAGGTTGCCTTAGGTTAGGATATATAACGTTATAGACACATGTATTGTTACCACCGAGACGTAGGGACCGACACGCCTGGAATGTTGTCAAATGTTACATCCGATATGTTAGGTTGCCTTAGGTTAGGATATATGACGCTACAGACGTATATACTGTTCCCTCCGAGAAGTAGGGTTCGACAGGCCAGGAATGTTGTCAAATATTGCATCCGATATGTTAGGTTGCCTTAGATTAGGATATACAACGTTATAGACGCATATAATGTTCCCACCGAGAAGTAGGTTCCGACACGCCTGGAATGTTGTAGAATAATACATCCGAGATGCCAGGTTGCCTTAGGTTAGGATATATACCGTTATAGACGTATATACTGTTCCCACCGAGAAGTAGGGTTTCGACAGGCCAGGAATATTGTCAAATATTGCATCCGAGATGTTACGTTGCCTTAGATTAGGATATATAACGTTATAGACGCATGTAATGTTACCACCGAGAAGTAGGGAACGACACGCCTGGAATGTTGTCATTTGTTACATCCGAGATGTTAGGTTGCCTTAGGTTAGGATATATGACGTTATAGACGTATATACTGTTCCCTCCGAGAAGTAGGGTTCGACAGGCCAGGAATGTTGTCAAATATTGCATCCGAGATGTTAGGTTGCCTTAGGTTAGGATATATAACCTTATAGACACATGTAACGTTACCACCGGGACGTAGGGACCGACACGCCTGGAATGTTGTCTAATGTTACATCCGAGATGTTAGGTTGCCTCAGGTTAGGATATATGACGTTATAGACGTATATACTGTTCCCTCCGAGAAGTAGGGTTCGACAGGCCAGGAATGTTGTCAAATCTTGCATCCGAGATGTTAGGTTGCCTTAGGTTAGCATATATAACGTTATAGACGCATGTAATGTTACCACCGAGACGTAGGGACCGACACGCCTGGAATGTTGTCAAATGTTACATCCGATATGTTAGGTTGCCTTAGGTTAGGATATATAACGTTATAGACGTATATACTGTTCCCTCCGAGAAGTAGGGTTCGACTGGCTAGGAATGTTGTCAAATATTGCATCCGAGATGTTAGGTTGCCTTAGATTAGGATATATAACGTTATAGACGCATATAATGTTACCACCGAGCCGTAGGGACCGACACGCCTGGAATGTTGTCAAATGTTACATCCGATATGTTAGGTTGCCTTAGGTTAGGATATATAACGTTATAGACGTATATACTGTTCCCTCCGAGAAGTAGGGTTCGACTGGCTAGGAATGTTGTCAAATATTGCATCCGAGATGTTAGGTTGCCTTAGATTAGGATATATAACGTTATAGACGCATATAATGTTACCACCGAGCCGTAGGGACCGACATGCCTGGAATGTTGTCAAATGTTACATCCGAGATTTTAGGTTGCCTTAGGTTATGATATATGACGTTTTAGACGTATATACTGTTCCCTCCGAGAGGTAGGGACCGACATGCCTGGAATGTTGTCAAATGTTACATCCGAGATGTTAGGTTGCCTTATGTTAGGATATATGACGCTACAGACGTATATACTGTTCCCTCCGAGAAGTAGGGTGTGACTGGCCAGGAATGTTGTCAAATATTGCATCCGAGATGTTAGGCAGCCTTAGATTAGGATATATACCGTTATAAACGTATATACTGTTCCCTCAGAGAAGTAGGGTTCGACAGGCCAGGAATGTTGTCAAATCTTGCATCCGAGATGTTAGGTTGCCTTAGGTTAGGATATATGACGTTATAGACGCATTTAATGTTACCACCGAAAAGTACGCACTCACACGCCAGGAATATTGTAAAATATTACGTCTGAGATAATAGGTTGCCTTAGATTAGGATATACAACGTTATAGAATCATATAATTTTCCCACCGAGAAGTAGGGTCCGACACGCCTGGAATGATGTAGAATATTACATCCGACATGTCAGGTTGCCTTAGGTTAGGATATATAACGTTATAGACGTATATACTGTTCCCTCCGAGAAGTAGGGTTCGACTGGCTAGGAATGTTGTCAAATATTGCATCCGAGATGTTAGGTTGCCTTAGATTAGGATATATAACGTTATAGACGCATATAATGTTACCACCGAGCCGTAGGGACCGACATGCCTGGAATGTTGTCAAATGTTACATCCGAGATTTTAGGTTGCCTTAGGTTATGATATATGACGTTTTAGACGTATATACTGTTCCCTCCGAGAGGTAGGGACCGACATGCCTGGAATGTTGTCAAATGTTACATCCGAGATGTTAGGTTGCCTTATGTTAGGATATATGACGCTACAGACGTATATACTGTTCCCTCCGAGAAGTAGGGTTCGACAGGCCAGGAATGTTGTCAAATATTGCATCCGAGATGTTAGGCAGCCTTAGATTAGGATATATACCGTTATAAACGTATATACTGTTCCCTCAGAGAAGTAGGGTTCGACAGACCAGGAATGTTGTCAAATATTGCATCCGAGATGTTAGGTTGCCTTAGATTAGGATATACAACGTTATAGACACATGTAATGTTACCACCGAGACGTAGGGACCGACACGCCTGGAATGTTGTAGAATAATACATCCGAGATGTCAGGTTGCCTTAGGTTAGGATATATAACGTTATAGACGTATATACTGTTCCCTCCGAGAAGTAGGGTTCGACAGGCCAGGAATGTTGTCAAATCTTGCATCCGAGATGTTAGGTTGCCTTAGGTTAGGATATATAACGTTATAGACGCATGTAACGTTACCACCGAGACGTAGGGACCGACACGCCTGGAATGTTGTCAAATGTTACATCCGATATGTTAGGTTGCCTTAGGTTAGGATATATGACGTTATAGACGCATTTAATGTTACCACCGAAAAGTACGCACTCACACGCCAGGAATATTGTAAAATATTACGTCTGAGATAATAGGTTGCCATAGATTAGGATGTACAACGTTATAGACTCATATAATGTTCCCACCGAGAAGTAGGGTCTGACACGCCTGGAATGATGTAGAATATTACATCCGACATGTCAGGTTGCCTTAGGTTAGGATATATAACGTTATAGACGTATATACTGTTCCCTCCGAGAAGTAGGGTTCGACTGGCTAGGAATGTTGTCAAATATTGCATCCGAGATGTTAGGTTGCCTTAGATTAGGATATATAACGTTATAGACGCATATAATGTTACCACCGAGCCGTAGGGACCGACATGCCTGGAATGTTGTCAAATGTTACATCCGAGATTTTAGGTTGCCTTAGGTTATGATATATGACGTTTTAGACGTATATACTGTTCCCTCCGAGAGGTAGGGACCGACATGCCTGGAATGTTGTCAAATGTTACATCCGAGATGTTAGGTTGCCTTAGATTAGGATATACAACGTTATAGACGCATATAATGTTCCCACCGATAAGTAGGGTCCGACACGCCTGGAAGGTTGTAGAATATTACATCCGAGATGTCAGGTTGCCTTAGGTTAGGATATATACCGTTATAGACGTATATACTGTTCCCACCGAGAAGTAGGGTCCGACACGCCAGAAATGTTGTCAAATGTTACATCCGAGTTGTTAGGTTGCCTTAGGTTAGGATATATAACGTTATAGACGCATGTAATGTTACCACCGAGAAGTAGGGACCGACACGCCTGGAATGTTGTCAAATATTGCATCCGAGATGTTAGGTTGCCTTAGATTAGGATATATAACGTTATAGACGCATATAATGTTCCCACCGAGAAGTAGGTTCCGACACGCCTGGAATGTTGTAGAATAATACATCCGAGATGTCAGGTTGCCTTAGGTTAGGATATATACCGTTATAGACGTATATACTGTTCCCACCGAGAAGTAGGGTTCGACAGGCCAGGAATATTGTCAAATATTGCATCCGAGATGTTACGTTGCCTTAGATTAGGATATATAACGTTATAGACGCATGTAATGTTACCACCGAGAAGTAGGGAACGACACGCCTGGAATGTTGTCACTTGTTACATCCGAGATGTTAGGTTGCCTTAGGTTAAGATATATGACGTTATAGACGTATATACTGTTCCCTCCGAGAAGTAGGGTTCGACAGGCCAGGAATGTTGTCAAATATTGCATCCGAGATGTTAGGTTGCCTTAGGTTAGGATATATAACGTTATAGACACATGTAACGTTACCACCGGGACGTAGGGACCGACACGCCTGGAATGTTGTCTAATGTTACATCCGAGATGTTAGGTTGCCTCAGGTTAGGATATATGACGTTATAGACGTATATACTGTTCCCTCCGAGAAGTAGGGTTCGACAGGCCAGGAATGTTGTCAAATCTTGCATCCGAGATGTTAGGTTGCCTTAGGTTAGGATATATAACGTTATAGACACATGTAATGTTACCACCGAGACGTAGGGACCGACACGCCTGGAATGTTGTCAAATGTTACATCCGATATGTTAGGTTGCCTTAGGTTAGGATATAGGACGCTACAGACGTATATACTGTTCCCTCCGAGAAGTAGGGTTCGACAGGCCAGGAATGTTGTCAAATATTGCATCCGATATGTTAGGTTGCCTTAGATTAGGATATACAACGTTATAGACGCATATAATGTTCCCACCGAGAAGTAGGTTCCGACACGCCTGGAATGTTGTAGAATAATACATCCGAGATGTCAGGTTGCCTTAGGTTAGGATATATACCGTTATAGACGTATATACTGTTCCCACCGAGAAGTAGGGTTCGACAGGCCAGGAATATTGTCAAATATTGCATTCGAGATGTTACGTTGCCTTAGATTAGGATATATAACGTTATAGACGCATGTAATGTTACCACCGAGAAGTAGGGAACGACACGCCTGGAATGTTGTCATTTGTTACATCCGAGATGTTAGGTTGCCTTAGGTTAGGATATATGACGTTATAGACGTATATACTGTTCCCTCCGAGAAGTAGGGTTCGACAGGCCAGGAATGTTGTCAAATATTGCATCCGAGATGTTAGGTTGCCTTAGGTTAGGATATATATCGTTATAAACGTATATACTGTTCCCACCGAGAGGTAGGGTTCGACAGGCCAGGAATGTTGTCAAATATTGCATCCGAGATGTTAGGTTGCCTTAGGTTAGGATATATAACGTTATAGACACATGTAACGTTACCACCGGGACGTAGGGACCGACACGCCTGGAATGTTGTCTAATGTTACATCCGAGACGTTAGGTTGCCTTAGGTTAGGATATATATCGTTATAAACGTATATACTGTTCCCAGCGAGAGGTAGGGTTCGACAGGCCAGGAATGTTGTCAAATATTGCATCCGAGATGTTAGGTTGCCTTAGGTTAGGATATATAACGTTACAGACGTATATACTGTTCCCTCCGAGAAGTAGGGTTCGACAGGCCAGGAATGCTGTCAAATATTGCATGCGAGATGTTAGGTTGCCTTAGATTAGGATATATAACGATATAGACGCATGTAATGTTACCACCGAGAAGTAGGGACCGACACGCCTGGAATGTTGGCAAATGTTACATCCGAAATGTTAGGTTGCCTTAGATTAGGATATATACCGTTATAGACGCATGTAATGTTACCACCGAAAAGTATGCACTCACACGCCAGGAATATTGTAAAATATTACGTCTGAGATAATAGGTTGCCTTAGATTAGGATATAGAACGTTATAGACTCATATAATGTTCCCACCGAGAAGTAGGGTCCGACACGCCTGGAATGATGTAGAATATTACATCCGACATGTCAGGTTGCCTTAGGTTAGGATATATACCGTTATAGACGTATATACTGTTCCCACCGAGAAGTAGGGTTCGACAGGCCAGGAATATTGTCAAATATTGCATCCGAGATGTTAGGTTGCCTTAGATTAGGATATATAACGTTATAGACGCATGTAATGTTACCACCGAGAAGTAGGGACCGACACGCCTGGAATGTTGTCAAATGTTACATCCGAGATGTTAGGTTGCCTTAGGTTAGGATATATAACGTTATAGACGTATATACTGTTCCCTCCGAGAAGTAGGGTTCGACAGGCCAGGAATGTTGTCAAATATTGCATCCGAGATGTTAGGTTGCCTTAGATTAGGATATATACCGTTATAGACGCATGTAATGTTACCACCGAAAAGTATGCACTCACACGCCAGGAATATTGTAAAATATTACGTCTGAGATAATAGATTGCCTTAGATTAGGATATAGAACGTTATAGACTCATATAATGTTCCCACCGAGAAGTAGGGTCCGACACGCCTGGAATGATGTAGAATATTACATCCGACATGTCAGGTTGCCTTAGGTTAGGATATATAACGTTATAGACGTATATACTGTTCCCTCCGAGAAGTAGGGTTCGACAGGCCAGGAATGTTGTCAAATATTGCATCCGAGATGTTAGGTTGTCTTAGATTAGGATATATGCCGTTATAGACGCATGTAATGTTACCTCCGAAAAGTAGGGTCCGACACGCCTGGAAGGTTGTAGAATATTACATCCGTGATGTCAGGTTGCCTTAGGTTAGGATATATACCGTTATAGACGTATATACTGTTCCCACCGAGAAGTAGGGTCCGACACGCCAGGAATGTTGTAAAATATTACATCCGAGTTGCTACGTTGCCGTTATAGACGCATTAATGTTACCACCGAGACGTTGGGACCGACACGCCTGGAATGTTGTCAAATGTTACATCCGAGATTTTAGGTTGCCTTAGGTTAGGATACATGACGTTTTAGACGTATATACTGTTCCCTACGAGAAGTAGGTTTCGACAGGCCAGGTATGTTGTCAAATATTGCATCCGAGATGTTAGGTTGCCTTAGGTTAGGATATATAACGTTATAGACGCATGTAACGTTACCACCGAGACGTAGGGATCGACACGCCTGGAATGTTGTCAAATGTTACATCCGAGATGTTAGGTTGCCTTAGGTTAGGATATATGACGTTATAGACGTATATGCTGTTCCCTCCGAGAAGTAGGGTTCGACAGGCCAGGAATGTTGTCAAATATTGCATCCGAGATGTTAGGTTGCCTTAGATTAGGATATACAACGTTATAGACGCATATAATGTTCCCACCGATAAGTAGGGTCCGACACGCCTGGAAGGTTGTAGAATATTACATCCGAGATGTCAGGTTGCCTTAGGTTAGGATATATACCGTTATAGACGTATATACTGTTCCCACCGAGAAGTAGGGTCCGACACGCCAGAAATGTTGTCAAATGTTACATCCGAGTTGTTAGGTTGCCTTAGGTTAGGATATATAACGTTATAGACGCATGTAATGTTACCACCGAGAAGTAGGGACCGACACGCCTGGAATGTTGTCAAATATTGCATCCGAGATGTTAGGTTGCCTTAGATTAGGATATATAACGTTATAGACGCATGTAATGTTACCACCGAGAAGTAGGGTCCGACACGCCTGGAAGGTTGTAGAATATTACATCCGAGATGTCAGGTTGCCTTAGGTTAGGATATATACCGTTATAGACGTATATACTGTTCCCACCGAGAAGTAGGGTCCGACACGCCAGAAATGTTGTCAAATGTTACATCCGAGTTGTTAGGTTGCCTTAGGTTAGGATATATAACGTTATAGACGCATGTAATGTTACCACCGAGAAGTAGGGACCGACACGCCTGGAATGTTGTCAAATATTGCATCCGAGATGTTAGGTTGCCTTAGATTAGGATATATAACGTTATAGACGCATGTAATGTTACCACCGAGAAGTAGGGACCGACACGCCTGGAATGTTGTCAAATATTACATACGAGATGTTAGGTTGCTTTAGGTTAGGATATATAACGTTATAGACGTATATACTGTTCCCTCCGAGAAGTAGGGTTCGACAGGCCAGGAATGTTGTCAAATATTGCATCCGCGATGTTAGGTTGCCTTAGATTAGGATATATGCCGTTATAGACGCATGTAATGTTACCTCCGAAAAGTATGCACCGACACGCCAGGAATATTGTAAAATATTACGTCTGACATAATAGGTTGCCTTGGATTAGGATATACAACGTTATAGACTCATATAATGTTCCCACCGAGAAGTAGGGTCCGACACGCCAGGAATGTTGTAAAATATTACATCCGAGTTGTTACGTTGCCGTTATAGACGCATTAATGTTACCACCGAGACGTAGGGACCGACACGCCTGGAATGTTGTCAAATGTTACATCCGAGATTTTAGGTTGCCTTAGGTTAGGATATATGACGTTTTAGACGTATATACTGTTCCCTCCGAGAAGTAGGTTTCGACAGGCCAGGAATGTTGTCAAATATTGCATCCGAGATGTTAGGTTGCCTTAGATTAGGATATACAACGTTATATACGCATATAATGTTCCCACCGAGAAGTAGGGTCCGACACGCCTGGAAGGTTGTAGAATATTACATCCGAGATGTCAGGTTGCCTTAGGTTATGATATATACCGTTATAGACGTATATACTGTTCCCTCCGAGAAGTAGGGTCCGACACGCCTGGAAGGTTGTAGAATATTACATCCGAGATGTCAGGTTGCCTTAGGTTAGGATATATAGCGTTATAGACGTATATACTGTTCCCACCGAGAAGTAGGGTCCGACAAGCCAGAAATGTTGTCAAATGTTACATCCAAGATGTTAGGTCGCCTTAGGTTAGTATATTTGACGTTACAGACGTTTATACTGTTCCCTCCGAGAAGTAGGTTTCGACAGGCCAGGAATGTTGTCAAATATTGCATCCGAGATGTTAGGTTGCCTTAGATTAGGATATATAACGTTATAGACGCATGTAATGTTACCACCGATAAGTAGGGTCCGACACGCCTGGAAGGTTGTAGAATATTACATCCGAGATGTCAGGTTGCCTTAGGTTAGGATATATAACGTTATAGACGCATGTAATGTTACCACCGATAAGTAGGGTCCGACACGCCTGGAAGGTTGTAGAATATTACATCCGAGATGTCAGGTTGCCTTAGGTTAGGATATATAGCGTTATAGACGTATATACTGTTCCCACCGAGAAGTAGGGTCCGACAAGCCAGAAATGTTGTCAAATGTTACATCCGAGATGTTAGGTCGCCTTAGGTTAGTATATTTGACGTTACAGACGTTTATACTGTTCCCTCCGAGAAGTAGGTTTCGACAGGCCAGGAATGTTGTCAAATATTGCATCCGAGATGTTAGGTTGCCTTAGATTAGGATATATAACGTTATAGACGCATGTAATGTTACCACCGATAAGTAGGGTCCGACACGCCTGGAAGGTTGTAGAATATTACATCCGAGATGTCAGGTTGCCTTAGGTTAGGATATATAACGTTATAGACGCATGTAATGTTACCACCGATAAGTAGGGTCCGACACGCCTGGAAGGTTGTAGAATATTACATCCGAGATGTCAGGTTGCCTTAGGTTAGGATATATACCGTTATAGACGTATATACTGTTCCCACCGAGAAGTAGGGTCCGACACGCCAGAAATGTTGTCAAATGTTACATCCGAGTTGTTAGGTTGCCTTAGGTTAGGATATATAACGTTATAGACGCATATAATGTTACCACCGAGAAGTAGGGACCGACACGCCTGGAATGTTGTCTAATATTGCATCCGAGATGTTAGGTTGCCTTAGATTAGGATATATAACGTTATACACGCATGTAATGTTACCACCGAGAAGTAGGGACCGACACGCCTGGAATGTTGTCAAATGTTACATCCGAGATGTTAGGTTGCTTTAGGTTAGGATAAATAACGTTATAGACGTATATACTGTTCCCTCCGAGAAGTGGGGTTAGACAGGCCAGGAATGCTGTCAAATATTACATCCGAGATGTTAGGTTGCCTTAGATTAGGATATATACCGTTATAGACGCATGTAATGTTACCACCGAAAAGTATGCACTCACACGCCAGGAATATTGTAAAATATTACGTCTGAGATAATAGGTTGCCTTAGATTAGGATATAGAACGTTATAGACTCATATAATGTTCCCACCGAGAAGTAGGGTCCGAAACGCCTGGAATGATGTAGAATATTACATCCGACATGTTAGGTTGCCTTAGGTTAGGATATATAACGTTATAGACGTATATACTGTTCCCTCCGAGAAGTAGGGTTCGACAGGCCAGGAATGTTGTCAAATATTGCATCCGCGATGTTAGGTTGCCTTAGATTAGGATATATGCCGTTATAGACGCATGTAATGTTACCTCCGAAAAGTATGCACCGACACGCCAGGAATATTGTAAAATATTACGTCTGACATAATAGGTTGCCTTGGATTAGGATATACAACGTTATAGACTCATATAATGATCCCACCGAGAAGTAGGGTCCGACACGCCAGGAATGTTGTAAAATATTACATCCGAGTTGTTACGTTGCCGTTATAGACGCATTAATGTTACCACCGAGACGTGGGGACCGACACGCCTGGAATGTTGTCAAATGTTACATCCGAGATGTTAGGTTGCCTTAGGTTAGGATATATAACGTTACAGACGTATATACTGTTCCCTCCGAGAAGTAGGGTTCGACAGGCCAGGAATGTTGTCAAATATTGCATCCGAGATGTAAGGTTGCCTTAGGTTAGGATATATTACGTTATGGACGTATATACTGTTCCCACCGAGAAGTAGGGTCCGACACGCCAGGAATGTTGTAAAATATTACATCCGAGTTGTTACGTTGCCGTTATAGACGCATTAATGTTACCACCGAGACGTAGGGACCGACACGCCTGGAATGTTGTCAAATGTTACATCCGAGATGTTAGGTTGCCTTAGGTTAGGATATATAACGTTACAGACGTATATACTGTTCCCTCCGAGAAGTAGGGTTCGACAGGCCAAGAATGTTGTCAAATATTGCATCCGAGATGTAAGGTTGCCTTAGGTTAGGATATATAACGTTATGGACGTATATACTGTTCCCACCGAGAAGTAGGGTCCGACACGCCAGGAATGTTGTAAAATATTACATCCGAGTTGCTACGTTGCCGTTATAGACGCATTAATGTTACCGCCGAGACGTAGGGACCGACACGCCTGGAATGTTGTCAAATGTTACATCCGAGATTTTAGGTTGCCTTAGGTTAGGATATATGACGTTTTAGACGTATATACTGTTCCCTCCGAGAAGTAGGTTTCGACAGGCCAGGAATGTTGTCAAATATTGCATCCGAGATGTTAGGTTGCCTTAGGTTAGGATATATAACGTTATAGACGCATGTAACGTTACCACCGAGAAGTAGGGACCGACACGCCTGGAATGTTGTCAAATATTGCATCCGAGATGTTAGGTTGCCTTAGATTAGGATATACAACGTTATAGACGCATATAATGTTCCCACCGAGAAGTAGGGTCCGACACGCCTGGAAGGTTGTAGAATATTACATCCGACATGTCAGGTTGCCTTAGGTTAGGATATATAACGTTATAGACGTATATACTGTTCCCTCCGAGAAGTAGGGTTCGACAGGCCAGGAATGTTGTCAAATATTGCATCCGAGATGTTAGGTTGTCTTAGATTAGGATATATGCCGTTATAGACGCATGTAATGTTACCTCCGAAAAGTAGGGTCCGACACGCCTGGAAGGTTGTAGAATATTACATCCGTGATGTCAGGTTGCCTTAGGTTAGGATATATACCGTTATAGACGTATATACTGTTCCCACCGAGAAGTAGGGTCCGACACGCCAGGAATGTTGTAAAATATTACATCCGAGTTGCTACGTTGCCGTTATAGACGCATTAATGTTACCACCGAGACGTTGGGACCGACACGCCTGGAATGTTGTCAAATGTTACATCCGAGATTTTAGGTTGCCTTAGGTTAGGATACATGACGTTTTAGACGTATATACTGTTCCCTACGAGAAGTAGGTTTCGACAGGCCAGGTATGTTGTCAAATATTGCATCCGAGATGTTAGGTTGCCTTAGGTTAGGATATATAACGTTATAGACGCATGTAACGTTACCACCGAGACGTAGGGATCGACACGCCTGGAATGTTGTCAAATGTTACATCCGAGATGTTAGGTTGCCTTAGGTTAGGATATATGACGTTATAGACGTATATGCTGTTCCCTCCGAGAAGTAGGGTTCGACAGGCCAGGAATGTTGTCAAATATTGCATCCGAGATGTTAGGTTGCCTTAGATTAGGATATACAACGTTATAGACGCATATAATGTTCCCACCGATAAGTAGGGTCCGACACGCCTGGAAGGTTGTAGAATATTACATCCGAGATGTCAGGTTGCCTTAGGTTAGGATATATACCGTTATAGACGTATATACTGTTCCCACCGAGAAGTAGGGTCCGACACGCCAGAAATGTTGTCAAATGTTACATCCGAGTTGTTAGGTTGCCTTAGGTTAGGATATATAACGTTATAGACGCATGTAATGTTACCACCGAGAAGTAGGGACCGACACGCCTGGAATGTTGTCAAATATTGCATCCGAGATGTTAGGTTGCCTTAGATTAGGATATATAACGTTATAGACGCATGTAATGTTACCACCGAGAAGTAGGGTCCGACACGCCTGGAAGGTTGTAGAATATTACATCCGAGATGTCAGGTTGCCTTAGGTTAGGATATATACCGTTATAGACGTATATACTGTTCCCACCGAGAAGTAGGGTCCGACACGCCAGAAATGTTGTCAAATGTTACATCCGAGTTGTTAGGTTGCCTTAGGTTAGGATATATAACGTTATAGACGCATGTAATGTTACCACCGAGAAGTAGGGACCGACACGCCTGGAATGTTGTCAAATATTGCATCCGAGATGTTAGGTTGCCTTAGATTAGGATATATAACGTTATAGACGCATGTAATGTTACCACCGAGAAGTAGGGACCGACACGCCTGGAATGTTGTCAAATATTACATACGAGATGTTAGGTTGCTTTAGGTTAGGATATATAACGTTATAGACGTATATACTGTTCCCTCCGAGAAGTAGGGTTCGACAGGCCAGGAATGTTGTCAAATATTGCATCCGCGATGTTAGGTTGCCTTAGATTAGGATATATGCCGTTATAGACGCATGTAATGTTACCTCCGAAAAGTATGCACCGACACGCCAGGAATATTGTAAAATATTACGTCTGACATAATAGGTTGCCTTGGATTAGGATATACAACGTTATAGACTCATATAATGTTCCCACCGAGAAGTAGGGTCCGACACGCCAGGAATGTTGTAAAATATTACATCCGAGTTGTTACGTTGCCGTTATAGACGCATTAATGTTACCACCGAGACGTAGGGACCGACACGCCTGGAATGTTGTCAAATGTTACATCCGAGATTTTAGGTTGCCTTAGGTTAGGATATATGACGTTTTAGACGTATATACTGTTCCCTCCGAGAAGTAGGTTTCGACAGGCCAGGAATGTTGTCAAATATTGCATCCGAGATGTTAGGTTGCCTTAGATTAGGATATACAACGTTATATACGCATATAATGTTCCCACCGAGAAGTAGGGTCCGACACGCCTGGAAGGTTGTAGAATATTACATCCGAGATGTCAGGTTGCCTTAGGTTATGATATATACCGTTATAGACGTATATACTGTTCCCTCCGAGAAGTAGGGTCCGACACGCCTGGAAGGTTGTAGAATATTACATCCGAGATGTCAGGTTGCCTTAGGTTAGGATATATAGCGTTATAGACGTATATACTGTTCCCACCGAGAAGTAGGGTCCGACAAGCCAGAAATGTTGTCAAATGTTACATCCAAGATGTTAGGTCGCCTTAGGTTAGTATATTTGACGTTACAGACGTTTATACTGTTCCCTCCGAGAAGTAGGTTTCGACAGGCCAGGAATGTTGTCAAATATTGCATCCGAGATGTTAGGTTGCCTTAGATTAGGATATATAACGTTATAGACGCATGTAATGTTACCACCGATAAGTAGGGTCCGACACGCCTGGAAGGTTGTAGAATATTACATCCGAGATGTCAGGTTGCCTTAGGTTAGGATATATAACGTTATAGACGCATGTAATGTTACCACCGATAAGTAGGGTCCGACACGCCTGGAAGGTTGTAGAATATTACATCCGAGATGTCAGGTTGCCTTAGGTTAGGATATATAGCGTTATAGACGTATATACTGTTCCCACCGAGAAGTAGGGTCCGACAAGCCAGAAATGTTGTCAAATGTTACATCCGAGATGTTAGGTCGCCTTAGGTTAGTATATTTGACGTTACAGACGTTTATACTGTTCCCTCCGAGAAGTAGGTTTCGACAGGCCAGGAATGTTGTCAAATATTGCATCCGAGATGTTAGGTTGCCTTAGATTAGGATATATAACGTTATAGACGCATGTAATGTTACCACCGATAAGTAGGGTCCGACACGCCTGGAAGGTTGTAGAATATTACATCCGAGATGTCAGGTTGCCTTAGGTTAGGATATATAACGTTATAGACGCATGTAATGTTACCACCGATAAGTAGGGTCCGACACGCCTGGAAGGTTGTAGAATATTACATCCGAGATGTCAGGTTGCCTTAGGTTAGGATATATACCGTTATAGACGTATATACTGTTCCCACCGAGAAGTAGGGTCCGACACGCCAGAAATGTTGTCAAATGTTACATCCGAGTTGTTAGGTTGCCTTAGGTTAGGATATATAACGTTATAGACGCATATAATGTTACCACCGAGAAGTAGGGACCGACACGCCTGGAATGTTGTCTAATATTGCATCCGAGATGTTAGGTTGCCTTAGATTAGGATATATAACGTTATACACGCATGTAATGTTACCACCGAGAAGTAGGGACCGACACGCCTGGAATGTTGTCAAATGTTACATCCGAGATGTTAGGTTGCTTTAGGTTAGGATAAATAACGTTATAGACGTATATACTGTTCCCTCCGAGAAGTGGGGTTAGACAGGCCAGGAATGCTGTCAAATATTACATCCGAGATGTTAGGTTGCCTTAGATTAGGATATATACCGTTATAGACGCATGTAATGTTACCACCGAAAAGTATGCACTCACACGCCAGGAATATTGTAAAATATTACGTCTGAGATAATAGGTTGCCTTAGATTAGGATATAGAACGTTATAGACTCATATAATGTTCCCACCGAGAAGTAGGGTCCGAAACGCCTGGAATGATGTAGAATATTACATCCGACATGTTAGGTTGCCTTAGGTTAGGATATATAACGTTATAGACGTATATACTGTTCCCTCCGAGAAGTAGGGTTCGACAGGCCAGGAATGTTGTCAAATATTGCATCCGCGATGTTAGGTTGCCTTAGATTAGGATATATGCCGTTATAGACGCATGTAATGTTACCTCCGAAAAGTATGCACCGACACGCCAGGAATATTGTAAAATATTACGTCTGACATAATAGGTTGCCTTGGATTAGGATATACAACGTTATAGACTCATATAATGATCCCACCGAGAAGTAGGGTCCGACACGCCAGGAATGTTGTAAAATATTACATCCGAGTTGTTACGTTGCCGTTATAGACGCATTAATGTTACCACCGAGACGTGGGGACCGACACGCCTGGAATGTTGTCAAATGTTACATCCGAGATGTTAGGTTGCCTTAGGTTAGGATATATAACGTTACAGACGTATATACTGTTCCCTCCGAGAAGTAGGGTTCGACAGGCCAGGAATGTTGTCAAATATTGCATCCGAGATGTAAGGTTGCCTTAGGTTAGGATATATTACGTTATGGACGTATATACTGTTCCCACCGAGAAGTAGGGTCCGACACGCCAGGAATGTTGTAAAATATTACATCCGAGTTGTTACGTTGCCGTTATAGACGCATTAATGTTACCACCGAGACGTAGGGACCGACACGCCTGGAATGTTGTCAAATGTTACATCCGAGATGTTAGGTTGCCTTAGGTTAGGATATATAACGTTACAGACGTATATACTGTTCCCTCCGAGAAGTAGGGTTCGACAGGCCAAGAATGTTGTCAAATATTGCATCCGAGATGTAAGGTTGCCTTAGGTTAGGATATATAACGTTATGGACGTATATACTGTTCCCACCGAGAAGTAGGGTCCGACACGCCAGGAATGTTGTAAAATATTACATCCGAGTTGCTACGTTGCCGTTATAGACGCATTAATGTTACCGCCGAGACGTAGGGACCGACACGCCTGGAATGTTGTCAAATGTTACATCCGAGATTTTAGGTTGCCTTAGGTTAGGATATATGACGTTTTAGACGTATATACTGTTCCCTCCGAGAAGTAGGTTTCGACAGGCCAGGAATGTTGTCAAATATTGCATCCGAGATGTTAGGTTGCCTTAGGTTAGGATATATAACGTTATAGACGCATGTAACGTTACCACCGAGAAGTAGGGACCGACACGCCTGGAATGTTGTCAAATATTGCATCCGAGATGTTAGGTTGCCTTAGATTAGGATATACAACGTTATAGACGCATATAATGTTCCCACCGAGAAGTAGGGTCCGACACGCCTGGAAGGTTGTAGAATATTACATCCGAGATGTCAGGTTGCCTTAGGTTATGATATATACCGTTATAGACGTATATACTGTTCCCTCCGAGAAGTAGGGTCCGACACGCCTGGAAAGTTGTAGAATATTACATCCGAGATGTCAGGTTGCCTTAGGTTAGGATATATAGCGTTATAGACGTATATACTGTTCCCACCGAGAAGTAGGGTCCGACACGCCAGAAATGTTGTCAAATGTTACATCCGAGTTGTTAGGTTGCCTTAGGTTAGGATATATAACGTTATAGACGCATATAATGTTACCACCGAGAAGTAGGGACCGACACGCCTGGAATGTTGTCTAATATTGCATCCGAGATGTTAGGTTGCCTTAGATTAGGATATATAACGTTATAGACGCATGTAATGTTACCACCGAGAAGTAGGGACCGACACGCCTGGAATGTTGTCAAATGTTACATCCGAGATGTTAGGTTGCTTTAGGTTAGGATAAATAACGTTATAGACGTATATACTGTTCCCTCCGAGAAGTGGGGTTCGACAGGCCAGGAATGTTGTCAAATATTACATCCGAGATGTTAGGTTGCCTTAGATTAGGATATATACCGTTATAGACGCATGTAATGTTACCACCGAAAAGTATGCACTCACACGCCAGGAATATTGTAAAATATTACGTCTGAGATAATAGGTTGCCTTAGATTAGGATATAGAACGTTATAGACTCATATAATGTTCCCACCGAGAAGTAGGGTCCGACACGCCTGGAATGATGTAGAATATTACATCCGACATGTCAGGTTGCCTTAGGTTAGGATATATAACGTTATAGACGTATATACTGTTCCCTCCGAGAAGTAGGGTTCGACAGGCCAGGAATGTTGTCAAATATTGCATCCGCGATGTTAGGTTGCCTTAGATTAGGATATATGCCGTTATAGACGCATGTAATGTTACCTCCGAAAAGTATGCACCGACACGCCAGGAATATTGTAAAATATTACGTCTGACATAATAGGTTGCCTTGGATTAGGATATACAACGTTATAGACTCATATAATGTTCCCACCGAGAAGTAGGGTCCGACACGCCAGGAATGTTGTAAAATATTACATCCGAGTTGCTACGTTGCCGTTATAGACGCATTAATGTTACCACCGAGACGTAGGGACCGACACGCCTGGAATGTTGTCAAATGTTACATCCGAGATTTTAGGTTGCCTTAGGTTAGGATATATGACGTTTTAGACGTATATACTGTTCCCTCCGAGAAGTAGGTTTCGACAGGCCAGGAATGTTGTCAAATATTGCATCCGAGATGTTAGGTTGCCTTAGGTTAGGATATATAAGGTTATAGACGCATGTAACGTTACCACCGAGACGTAGGGATCGACACGCCTGGAATGTTGTCAAATGTTACATCCGAGATGTTAGGTTGCCTTAGGTTAGGATATATGACGTTATAGACGTATATGTTGTTCCCTCGGAGAAGTAGGGTTCGACAGGCCAGGAATGTTGTCAAATATTGCATCCGAGATGTTAGGTTGCCTTAGATTAGGATATACAACGTTATAGACGCATATAATGTTCCCACCGATAAGTAGGGTCCGACACGCCTGGAAGGTTGTAGAATATTACATCCGAGATGTCAGGTTGCCTTAGGTTAGGATATATACCGTTATAGACGTATATACTGTTCCCTCCGAGAAGTAGGGTCCGACACGCCTGGAAGGTTGTAGAATATTACATCCGAGATGTCAGGTTGCCTTAGGTTAGGATATATAGCGTTATAGACGTATATACTGTTCCCACCGATAAGTAGGGTCCGACACGCCTGGAAGGTTGTAGAATATTACATCCGAGATGTCAGGTTGCCTTAGGTTAGGATATATACCGTTATAGACGTATATACTGTTCCCTCCGAGAAGTAGGGTCCGACACGCCTGGAAGGTTGTAGAATATTACATCCGAGATGTCAGGTTGCCTTAGGTTAGGATATATAGCGTTATAGACGTATATACTGTTCCCACCGAGAAGTAGGGTCCGACACGCCAGAAATGTTGTCAAATGTTACATCCGAGTTTTTAGGTTGCCTTAGGTTAGGATATATAACGTTATAGACGCATGTAATGTTACCACCGAGAAGTAGGGACCGACACGCCTGGAATGTTGTCAAATGTTACATCCGAGATGTTAGGTTGCCTTAGGTTAGTATATTTGACGTTACAGACGTTTATACTGTTCCCTCCGAGAAGTAGGTTTCGACAGGCCAGGAATGTTGTCAAATATTGCATCCGAGATGTTAGGTTGCCTTAGGTTAGGATATATAACGTTATAGACGCATGTAACGTTACCACCGAGACGTAGGGATCGACACGCCTGGAATGTTGTCAAATGTTACATCCGAGATGTTAGGTTGCCTTAGGTTAGGATATATGACGTTATAGACGTATATGCTGTTCCCTCCGAGAAGTAGGGTTCGACAGGCCAGGAATGTTGTCAAATATTGCATCCGAGATGTTAGGTTGCCTTAGATTAGGATATACAACGTTATAGACGCATATAATGTTCCCACCGATAAGTAGGGTCCGACACGCCTGGAAGGTTGTAGAATATTACATCCGAGATGTCAGGTTGCCTTAGGTTAGGATATATACCGTTATAGACGTATATACTGTTCCCACCGAGACGTAGGGTCCGACACGCCAGAAATGTTGTCAAATGTTACATCCGAGTTGTTAGGTTGCCTTAGGTTAGGATATATAACGTTATAGACGCATGTAATGTTACCACCGAGAAGTAGGGACCGACACGCCTGGAATGTTGTCAAATATTGCATCCGAGATGTTAGGTTGCCTTAGATTAGGATATATAACGTTATAGACGCATGTAATGTTACCACCGAGAAGTAGGGACCGACACGCCTGGAATGTTGTCAAATGTTACATCCGAGATGTTAGGTTGCTTTATGTTAGGATATATAACGTTATAGACGTATATATTGTTCCCTCCGAGAAGTAGGGTTCGACAGGCCAGGAATGTTGTAAAATATTACATCCGAGTTGTTACGTTGCCGTTATAGACGCATTAATGTTACCACCGAGACGTAGGGACCGACACGCCTGGAATGTTGTCAAATGTTACATCCGAGATGTTAGGTTGCCTTAGGTTAGGATATATAACGTTACAGACGTATATACTGTTCCCTCCGAGAAGTAGGGTTCGACAGGCCAAGAATGTTGTCAAATATTGCATCCGAGATGTAAGGTTGCCTTAGGTTAGGATATATAACGTTATGGACGTATATACTGTTCCCACCGAGAAGTAGGGTCCGACACGCCAGGAATGTTGTAAAATATTACATCCGAGTTGCTACGTTGCCGTTATAGACGCATCAATGTTACCACCGAGACGTAGGGACCGACACGCCTGGAATGTTGTCAAATGTTACATCCGAGATTTTAGGTTGCCTTAGGTTAGGATATATTACGTTTTAGACGTATATACTGTTCCCTCCGAGAAGTAGGTTTCGACAGGCCAGGAATGTTGTCAAATATTGCATCCGAGATGTTAGGTTGCCTTAGGTTAGGATATATAACGTTGTAGACGCATGTAACGTTACCACCGAGAAGTAGGGACCCACACGCCTGGAATGTTGTCAAATATTGCATCCGAGATGTTAGGTTGCCTTAGATTAGGATATACAACGTTATAGACGCATATAATGTTCCCACCGAGAAGTAGGGTCCGACACGCCTGGAAGGTTGTAGAATATTACATCCGAGATGTCAGGTTGCCTTAGGTTATGATATATACCGTTATAGACGTATATACTGTTCCCACCGAGAAGTAGGGTCCGACACGCCAGAAATGTTGTCAAATGTTACATCCGAGTTGTTAGGTTGCCTTAGGTTAGGATATATAACGTTATAGACGCATATAATGTTACCACCGAGAAGTAGGGACCGACACGCCTGGAATGTTGTCTAATATTGCATCCGAGATGTTAGGTTGCCTTAGATTAGGATATATAACGTTATAGACGCATGTAATGTTACCACCGAGAAGTAGGGACCGACACGCCTGGAATGTTGTCAAATGTTACATCCGAGATGTTAGGTTGCTTTAGGTTAGGATAAATAACGTTATAGACGTATATACTGTTCCCTCCGAGAAGTAGGGTTCGACAGGCCAGGAATGTTGTCAAATATTACATCCGAGATGTTAGGTTGCCTTAGATTAGGATATATACCGTTATAGACGCATGTAATGTTACCACCGAAAAGTATGCACTCACAGGCCAGGAATATTGTAAAATATTACGTCTGAGATAATAGGTTGCCTTAGATTAGGATATAGAACGTTATAGACTCATATAATGTTCCCACCGAGAAGTAGGGTCCGACACGCCTGGAATGATGTAGAATATTACATCCGACATGTCAGGTTGCCTTAGGTTAGGATATATAACGTTATAGACGTATATACTGTTCCCTCCGAGAAGTAGGGTTCGACAGGCCAGGAATGTTGTCAAATATTGCATCCGCGATGTTAGGTTGCCTTAGATTAGGATATATGCCGTTATAGACGCATGTAATGTTACCTCCGAAAAGTATGCACCGACACGCCAGGAATATTGTAAAATATTACGTCTGACATAATAGGTTGCCTTGGATTAGGATATACAACGTTATAGACTCATATAATGTTCCCACCGAGAAGTAGGGTCCGACACGCCAGGAATGTTGTAAAATATTACATCCGAGTTGTTACGTTGCCGTTATAGACGCATTAATGTTACCACCGAGACGTAGGGACCGACACGCCTGGAATGTTGTCAAATGTTACATCCGAGATGTTAGGTTGCCTTAGGTTAGGATATATAACGTTACAGACGTATATACTGTTCCCTCCGAGAAGTAGGGTTCGACAGGCCAAGAATGTTGTCAAATATTGCATCCGAGATGTAAGGTTGCCTTAGGTTAGGATATATAACGTTATGGACGTATATACTGTTCCCACCGAGAAGTAGGGTCCGACACGCCAGGAATGTTGTAAAATATTACATCCGAGTTGCTACGTTGCCGTTATAGACGCATCAATGTTACCACCGAGACGTAGGGACCGACACGCCTGGAATGTTGTCAAATGTTACATCCGAGATTTTAGGTTGCCTTAGGTTAGGATATATTACGTTTTAGACGTATATACTGTTCCCTCCGAGAAGTAGGTTTCGACAGGCCAGGAATGTTGTCAAATATTGCATCCGAGATGTTAGGTTGCCTTAGGTTAGGATATATAACGTTGTAGACGCATGTAACGTTACCACCGAGAAGTAGGGACCCACACGCCTGGAATGTTGTCAAATATTGCATCCGAGATGTTAGGTTGCCTTAGATTAGGATATACAACGTTATAGACGCATATAATGTTCCCACCGAGAAGTAGGGTCCGACACGCCTGGAAGGTTGTAGAATATTACATCCGAGATGTCAGGTTGCCTTAGGTTATGATATATACCGTTATAGACGTATATACTGTTCCCACCGAGAAGTAGGGTCCGACACGCCAGAAATGTTGTCAAATGTTACATCCGAGTTGTTAGGTTGCCTTAGGTTAGGATATATAACGTTATAGACGCATATAATGTTACCACCGAGAAGTAGGGACCGACACGCCTGGAATGTTGTCTAATATTGCATCCGAGATGTTAGGTTGCCTTAGATTAGGATATATAACGTTATAGACGCATGTAATGTTACCACCGAGAAGTAGGGACCGACACGCCTGGAATGTTGTCAAATGTTACATCCGAGATGTTAGGTTGCTTTAGGTTAGGATAAATAACGTTATAGACGTATATACTGTTCCCTCCGAGAAGTGGGGTTCGACAGGCCAGGAATGTTGTCAAATATTACATCCGAGATGTTAGGTTGCCTTAGATTAGGATATATATCGTTATAGACGCATGTAATGTTACCACCGAAACGTATGCACTCACACGCCAGGAATATTGTAAAATATTACGTCTGAGATAATAGGTTGCCTTAGATTAGGATATAGAACGTTATAGACTCATATAATGTTCCCACCGAGAAGTAGGGTCCGACACGCCTGGAATGATGTAGAATATTACATCCGACATGTCAGGTTGCCTTAGGTTAGGATATATAACGTTATAGACGTATATACTGTTCCCTCCGAGAAGTAGGGTTCGACAGGCCAGGAATGTTGTCAAATATTGCCTCCGCGATGTTAGGTTGCCTTAGATTAGGATATATGCCGTTATAGACGCATGTAATGTTACCTCCGAAAAGTATGCACCGACACGCCAGGAATATTGTAAAATATTACGTCTGACATAATAGGTTGCCTTGGATTAGGATATACAACGTTATAGACTCATATAATGTTCCCACCGAGAAGTAGGGTCCGACACGCCAGGAATGTTGTAAAATATTACATCCGAGTTGTTACGTTGCCGTTATAGACGCATTAATGTTACCACCGAGACGTAGGGACCGACACGCCTGGAATGTTGTCAAATGTTACATCCGAGATGTTAGGTTGCCTTAGGTTAGGATATATAACGTTACAGACGTATATACTGTTCCCTCCGAGAAGTAGGGTTCGACAGGCCAAGAATGTTGTCAAATATTGCATCCGAGATGTAAGGTTGCCTTAGGTTAGGATATATAACGTTATGGACGTATATACTGTTCCCACCGAGAAGTAGGGTCCGACACGCCAGGAATGTTGTAAAATATTACATCCGAGTTGCTACGTTGCCGTTATAGACGCATCAATGTTACCACCGAGACGTAGGGACCGACACGCCTGGAATGTTGTCAAATGTTACATCCGAGATTTTAGGTTGCCTTAGGTTAGGATATATTACGTTTTAGACGTATATACTGTTCCCTCCGAGAAGTAGGTTTCGACAGGCCAGGAATGTTGTCAAATATTGCATCCGAGATGTTAGGTTGCCTTAGGTTAGGATATATAACGTTGTAGACGCATGTAACGTTACCACCGAGAAGTAGGGACCCACACGCCTGGAATGTTGTCAAATATTGCATCCGAGATGTTAGGTTGCCTTAGGTTAGGATATATGACGTTATAGACGTATATGCTGTTCCCTCCGAGAAGTAGGGTTCGACAGGCCAGGAATGTTGTCAAATATTGCATCCGAGATGTTAGGTTGCCTTAGATTAGGATATACAACGTTATAGACGCATATAATGTTCCCACCGATAAGTAGGGTCCGACACGCCTGGAAGGTTGTAGAATATTACATCCGAGATGTCAGGTTGCCTTAGGTTAGGATATATACCGTTATAGACGTATATACTGTTCCCACCGAGAAGTAGGGTCCGACACGCCAGAAATGTTGTCAAATGTTACATCCGAGTTGTTAGGTTGCCTTAGGTTAGGATATATAACGTTATAGACGCATGTAATGTTACCACCGAGATGTAGGGACCGACACGCCTGGAATGTTGTCAAATATTGCATCCGAGATGTTAGGTTGCCTTAGATTAGGATATATATCGTTATAGACGCATGTAATGTTACCACCGAAAAGTATGCACTCACACGCCAGGAATATTGTAAAATATTACGTCTGAGATAATAGGTTGCCTTAGATTAGGATATAGAACGTTATAGACTCATATAATGTTCCCACCGAGAAGTAGGGTCCGACACGCTTGGAATGATGTAGAATATTACATCCGACATGTCAGGTTGCCTTAGGTTAGGATATATAACGTTATGGACGTATATACTGTTCCCTCCGAGAAGTAGGGTTCGACAGGCCAGGAATGTTGTCAAATATTGCATCCGCGATGTTAGGTTGCCTTAGATTAGGATATATGCCGTTATAGACGCATGTAATGTTACCTCCGAAAAGTATGCACCGACACTCCAGGAATATTGTAAAATATTACGTCTGACATAATAGGTTGCCTTGGATTAGGATATACAACGTTATAGACTCATATAATGTTCCCACCGAGAAGTAGGGTCCGACACGCCAGGAATGTTGTAAAATATTACATCCGAGCTGTTACGTTGCCGTTATAGACGCATTAATGTTACCACCGAGACGTAGGGACCGACACGCCTGGAATGTTGTCAAATGTTACATCCGAGATGTTAGGTTGCCTTAGGTTAAGATATATAACGTTACAGACGTATATACTGTTCCCTCCGAGAAGTAGGGTTCGACAGGCCAAGAATGTTGTCAAATATTGCATCCGAGATGTAAGGTTGCCTTAGGTTAGGATATATAACGTTATGGACGTATATACTGTTCCCACCGAGAAGTAGGGTCCGACACGCCAGGAATGTTGTAAAATATTACATCCGAGTTGCTACGTTGCCGTTATAGACGCATTAATGTTACCACCGAGACGTAGGGACCGACACGCCTGGAATGTTGTCAAATGTTACATCCGAGATTTTAGGTTGCCTTAGGTTAGGATATATGACGTTTTAGACGTATATACTGTTCCCTCCGAGAAGTAGGTTTCGACAGGCCAGGAATGTTGTCAAATATTGCATCCGAGATGTTAGGTTGCCTTAGGTTAGGATATATAACGTTATAGACGCATGTAACGTTACCACCGAGACGTAGGGATCGACACGCCTGGAATGTTGTCAAATGTTACATCCGAGATTTTAGGTTGCCTTAGGTTAGGATATATCACGTTATAGACGTATATGCTGTTCCCTCCGAGAAGTAGCGTTCGACAGGCCAGGAATGTTGTCAAATATTGCATCCGAGATGTTAGGTTGCCTTAGATTAGGATATACAACGTTATAGACGCATATAATGTTCCCACCGATAAGTAGGGTCCGACACGCCTGGAAGGTTGTAGAATATTACATCCGAGATGTCAGGTTGCCTTAGGTTAGGATATATACCGTTATAGACGTATATACTGTTCCCACCGAGAAGTAGGGTCCGACACGCCAGAAATGTTGTCAAATGTTACATCCGAGTTGTTAGGTTGCCTTAGGTTAGGATATATAACGTTATAGACGCATGTAATGTTACCACCGAGAAGTAGGGACCGACACGCCTGGAATGTTGTCAAATGTTACATCCGAGATGTTAGGTTGCCTTAGGTTAGTATATTTGACGTTACAGACGTTTATACTGTTCCCTCCGAGAAGTAGGTTTCGACAGGCCAGGAATGTTGTCAAATATTGCATCCGAGATGGTAGGTTGCCTTAGGTTAGGATATATAACGTTATAGACGCATGTAACGTTACCACCGAGACGTAGGGATCGACACGCCTGGAATGTTGTCAAATGTTACATCCGAGATGTTAGGTTGCCTTAGGTTAGGATAGATGACGTTATAGACGTATATGCTGTTCCCTCCGAGAAGTAGGGTTCGACAGGCCAGGAATGTTGTCAAATATTGCATCCGAGATGTTAGGTTGCCTTAGATTAGGATATACAACGTTATAGACGCATATAATGTTCCCACCGATAAGTAGGGTCCGACACGCCTGGAAGGTTGTAGAATATTACATCCGAAATGTCAGGTTGCCTTAGGTTAGGATATATACCGTTATAGACGAATATACTGTTCCCTCCGTGAAGTAGGGTCCGACACGCCTGGAAGGTTGTACAATGTTACATCCGAGATGTCAGGTTGCCTTAGGTTAGGATATATAGCGTTATAGACGTATATACTGTTCCCACCGAGAAGTAGGGTCCGACACGCCAGAAATGTTGTCAAATGTTACATCCGAGTTGTTAGGTTGCCTTAGGTTAGGATATATAACGTTATAGACGCATGTAATGTTACCACCGAGAAGTAGGGACCGACACGCCTGGAATGTTGTCAAATGTTACATCCGAGATGTTAGGTTGCCTTAGGTTAGGATATATAACGTTATAGACGCATGTAATGTTACCACCGAGAAGTAGGGACCGACACGCCTGGAATGTTGTCAAATGTTACATCCGAGATGTTAGGTTGCCTTAGGTTAGTATATTTGACGTTACAGACGTTTATACTGTTCCCTCCGAGAAGTAGGTTTCGACAGGCCAGGAATGTTGTCAAATATTGCATCCGAGATGTTAGGTTGCCTTAGATTAGGATATATAACGTTATAGACGCATGTAATGTTACCACCGAGACGTAGGGACCGACATGCCTGGAATGTTGTCGAATGTTACATCCGAGATGTTAGGTTGCCTCAGGTTAGGATATATGACGTTATAGGCGTATATACTGTTCCCTCCGAGAAGTAGGGTTCGACAGGCCAGGAATATTGTCAAATATTGCATCCGAGATGTTAGGTTGCCTTAGATTAGGATATATAACGTTATAGACGCATGTAATGTTACCACCGAGACGTAGGGACCGACACGCCTGGAATGTTGTCAAATGTTACATCCGAGATGTTAGGTTGCCTTAGGTTAGGATATATGACGTTATAGACGTATATACTGTTACCTCCGAGACGTAGGGTTCGACAGGCCAGGAATGTTGTCAAATATTGCATCCGAGATGTTAGGTTGCCTTAGATTAGGATATATACCGTTATAGACGCATTTAATGTTACCACCGAAAGTATGCACTCACATGCCAGGAATATTGTAAAATATTACGTCTGAGATAATAGGTTGCCTTAGATTAGGATATACAACGTTATAGACTCATATAATGTTCCCACCGAGAAGTAGGGTCCGACACGCCTGGAATGATGTAAAATATTACATCCGAGTTGTTACGTTGCCGTTATGGACGCATTCATGTTACCACCGAGACGTAGGGACCGACACGCCTGGAATGTTGTCAAATGTTACATCCGAGATGTTAGGTTGCCTTAGGTTACGATATATATCGTTATAGACGTATATACTGTTCCCTCCGAGAAGTAGGGTTCGACAGGCCAGGAATGTTGTCAAATATTGCATCCGAGATGTTAGGTTGTCTTAGGTTAGGGTATATATCGTTATAGACGCATGTAACGTTACCACTGAGACGTAGGGACCGACACGCCTGGAATGTTGGCAAATGTTACATCCGAGATGTTAGGTTGCCTTAGGTTAGGATATATGACGTTATAGACGTATATGCTGTTCCCTCCGAGAAGTAGGTGTCGACAGGCCAGGAATGTTGTCAAATATTGCATCCGAGATGTTAGGTTGCCTTACATTAGGATATACAACGTTATAGACGCATATAATGTTCCCACCGATAAGTAGGGTCCGACACGCCTGGAAGGTTGTAGAATATTACATCCGAGATGTCAGGTTGCCTTAGGTTAGGATATATACCGTTATAGACGTATATACTGTTCCCACCGAGAAGTAGGGTCCGACACGCCAGAAATGTTGTCAAATGTTACATCCGAGTTGTTAGGTTGCCTTAGGTTAGGATATATAACGTTATAGACGCATGTAATGTTACCACCGAGAAGTAGGGACCGACACGCCTGGAATGTTGGCAAATGTTACATCCGAGATGTTAGGTTGCCTTAGGTTAGGATATATGACGTTATAGACGTATATGCTGTTCCCTCCGAGAAGTAGGGGTCGACAGGCCAGGAATGTTGTCAAATATTGCATCCGAGATGTTAGGTTGCCTTACATTAGGATATACAACGTTATAGACGCATATAATGTTCCCACCGATAAGTAGGGTCCGACACGCCTGGAAGGTTGTAGAATATTACATCCGAGATGTCAGGTTGCCTTAGGTTAGGATATATACCGTTATAGACGTATATACTGTTCCCTCCGAGAAGTAGGGTTCGACAGGCCAGGAATGTTGTCAAATATTGCATCCGAGATGTTAGGTTGCCTTAGATTAGGATATACAACGTTATAGACGCATATAATGTTCCCACCGATAAGTAGGGTCCGACACGCCTGGAAGGTTGTAGAATATTACATCCGAGATGTCAGGTTGCCTTAGGTTAGGATATATACCGTTATAGACGTATATACTGTTCCCTCCGAGAAGTAGGGTCCGACACGCCTGGAAGGTTGTAGAATATTACATCCGAGATGTCAGGTTGCCTTAGGTTAGGATATATAGCGTTATAGACGTATATAATGTTCCCACCGAGAAGTAGGGTCCGACACGCCAGAAATGTTGTCAAATGTTACATCCGAGTTGTTAGGTTGCCTTAGGTTAGGATATATAACGTTATAGACGCATGTAATGTTACCACGGAGAAGTAGGGACCGACACGCATGGAATGTTGTCAAATGTTACATCCGAGATGTTAGGTTGCCTTAGGTTAGTATATTTGACGTTACAGACGTTTATACTGTTCCCTCCGAGAAGTAGGTTTCGACAGGCCAGGAATGTTGTCAAATATTGCATCCGAGATGTTAGGTTGCCTTAGGTTAGGATATATAACGTCATAGACGCATGTAACGTTACCACCGAGACGTAGGGATCGACACGCCTGGAATGTTGTCAAATGTTACATCCGAGATGTTAGGTTGCCTTAGGTTAGGATATATGACGTTATAGACGTATATGCTGTTCCCTCCGAGAAGTAGGGTTCGACAGGCCAGGAATGTTGTCAAATATTGCATCCGAGATGTTAGGTTGCCTTAGATTAGGATATACAACGTTATAGACGCATATAATGTTCCCACCGAGAAGTAGGGTCCGACACGCCTGGAAGGTTGTAGAATATTACATCCGAGATTTCAGGTTGCCTTAGGTTAGGATATATAGCGTTATAGACGTATATACTGTTCCCACCGAGAAGTAGGGTCCGACACGCCAGAAATGTTGTCAAATGTTACATCCGAGTTGTTAGGTTGCCTTAGGTTAGGATATATAACGTTATAGCCGCATGTAATGTTACCACCGAGAAGTAGGGACCGACACGCCTGGAATGTTGTCAAATATTGCATCCGAGATGTTAGGTTGCCTTAGATTAGGATATACAACGTTATAGACGCATATAATGTTCCCACCGAGAAGTAGGGTCCGACACGCCTGGAAGGTTGTAGAATATTACATCCGAGATTTCAGGTTGCCTTAGGTTAGGATATATAGCGTTATAGACGTATATACTGTTCCCACCGAGAAGTAGGGTCCGACACGCCAGAAATGTTGTCAAATGTTACATCCGAGTTGTTAGGTTGCCTTAGGTTAGGATATATAACGTTATAGCCGCATGTAATGTTACCACCGAGAAGTAGGGACCGACACGCCTGGAATGTTGTCAAATGTTACATCCGAGATGTTAGGTTGCCTTAGGTTAGGATATATAACGTTACAGACGTATTTACTGTTCCCTCCGAGAAGTAGGGTTCGACAGGCCAGGAATGTTGTCAAATATTGCATCCGAGATGTAAGGTTGCCTTAGGTTAGGATATATAACGTTATGGACGTATATACTGTTCCCACCGAGATGTAGGGTTCGACAGGGTAGGAATGTTGTCAAGTATTGCATCCGAGATGTTAGGTTGCCTTAGATTAGGATATACAACGTTATAGACGCATATAATGTTCCCACCCAGAATTAGGGTCCGACACGCCTGGAAGGTTGTAGAATATTACATCCGAGATGTCAGGTTGCCTTAGGTTAGGATATATACCTTTATAGATGTATATACTGTTCCCTCCGAGAAGTAGGGTTCGACAGGCCAGGAATGTTGTCAAATATTGCATCCGAGATGTTAGGTTGCCTTAGATTAGGATATATACCGTTATAGACGAATGTAATGTTACCACCGAAAAGTATGCACTTACACGCCAGGAATATTGTAAAATATTACGTCTGAGATAATAGGTTGCCTTAGATTAGGATATACAACGTTATAGACTCATATAATGTTCCCACCGAGAAGTAGGGTCCGACACGCCTGGAATGATGTAGAATATTACATCCGACATGTCAGGTTGCCTTAGGTTAGGATATATAACGTTATAGACGTATATACTGTTCCCTCCGAGAAGTAGGGTTCGACAGGCCAGGAATGTTGTCAAATATTGCATCCGAGACGTTAGGTTGCCTTAGATTAGGATATATAACGTTATAGACGCATGTAATGTTACCACCGAGACGTAGGGACCGACATGCCTGGAATGTTGTCGAATGTTACATCCGAGATGTTAGGTTGCCTCAGGTTAGGATATATGACGTTATAAGCGTATATACTGTTCCCTCCGAGAAGTAGGGTTCGACAGGCCAGGAATATTGTCAAATATTGCATCCGAGATGTTAGGTTGCCTTAGATTAGGATATATAACGTAATAGACGCATGTAATGTTACCACCGAGACGTAGGGACCGACACGCCTGGAATGTTGTCAAATGTTACATCCGAGATGTTAGGTTGCCTTAGGTTAGGATATATGACGTTATAGACGTATATACTGTTACCTCCGAAACGTAGGGTTCGACAGGCCAGGAATGTTGTCAAATATTGCATCCGAGATGTTAGGTTGCCTTAGATTAGGATATATACCGTTATAGACGCATTTAATGTTACCACCGAAAAGTATGCACTCACACGCCAGGAATATTGTAAAATATTACGTCTGAGATAATAGGTTGCCTTAGATTAGGATATACAACGTTATAGACTCATATAATGTTCCCACCGAGAAGTAGGGTCCGACACGCCTGGAATGATGTAAAATATTACATCCGAGTTGTTACGTTGCCGTTATAGACGCATTCATGTTACCACCGAGACGTAGGGACCGACACGCCTGGAATGTTGTCAAATGTTACATCCGAGATGTTAGGTTGCCTTAGGTTACGATATATGTCGTTATAGACGTATATACTGTTCCCACCGAGAGATAGGGTTTGACAGTCCAGGAATGTTGTCAAATAGTGCATCCGAGATGTTAGGTTGCCTTAGGTTAGGATATATAACGTTATAGACGCATGTAATGTTACCTCCGAGACGTAGGGCCCGACACGCATGGAATGCTGTCAAATGTTACATTCGAGATGTTAGGTTGCCTTCGGTTAGGATATATAACGTTACAGACGTATATACTGTTCCCTCCGAGAAGTAGGGTTCGACAGGCCAGGAATGTTGTCAAATATTGCATCCGAGATGTTAGGTTGCCTTAGGTTAGGATATATAACGTTATAGACGCATGTAACGTTACCACCGAGACGTAGGGATCGACACGCCTGGAATGTTGTCAAATGTTACATCCGAGATGTTAGGTTGCCTTAGGTTAGGATATATGACGTTATAGACGTATATGCTGTTCCCTCCGAGAAGTAGGGTTCGACAGGCCAGGAATGTTGTCAAATATTGCATCCGAGATGTTAGGTTGCCTTAGATTAGGATATGCAACGTTATAGACGCATATAATGTTCCCACCGATAAGTAGGGTCCGACACGCCTGGAAGGTTGTAGAATATTACATCCGAGATGTCAGGTTGCCTTAGGTTAGGATATATACCGTTATAGACGTATATACTGTTCCCACCGAGAAGTAGGGTCCGACACGCCAGAAATGTTGTCAAATGTTACATCCGAGTTGTTAGGTTGCCTTAGGTTAGGATATATAACGTTATAGACGCATGTAATGTTACCACCGAGAAGTAGGGACCGACACGCCTGGAATGTTGTCAAATATTGCATCCGAGATGTTAGGTTGCCTTAGATTAGGATATACAACGTTATAGACGCATATAATGTTCCCACCGATAAGTAGGGTCCGACACGCCTGGAAGGTTGTAGAATATTACATCCGAGATGTCAGGTTCCCTTAGGTTAGGATATATACCGTTATAGACGTATATACTGTTCCCACCGAGAAGTAGGGTCCGACACGCCAGAAATGTTGTCAAATGTTACATCCGAGTTGTTGGGTTGCCTTAGGTTAGGATATATAACGTTATAGACGCATGTAATGTTACCACCGAGAAGTAGGGACCGACACGCCTGGAATGTTGTCAAATGTTACATCCGAGATGTTAGGTTGCCTTAGGTTAGTATATTTGACGTTACAGACGTTTATACTGTTCCCTCCGAGAAGTAGGTTTCGACAGGCCAGGAATGTTGTCAAATATTGCATCCGAGATGTTAGGTTGCCTTAGGTTAGGATATATAACGTTATAGACGCATGTAACGTTACCACCGAGACGTAGGGATCGACACGCCAGAAATGTTGTCAAATGTTACATCCGAGTTGTTAGGTTGCCTTAGGTTAGGATATATAACGTTATAGACGCATGTAATGTTACCACGGAGAAGTAGGGACCGACACGCATGGAATGTTGTCAAATGTTACATCCGAGATGTTAGGTTGCCTTAGGTTAGTATATTTGACGTTACAGACGTTTATACTGTTCCCTCCGAGAAGTAGGTTTCGACAGGCCAGGAATGTTGTCAAATATTGCATCCGAGATGTTAGGTTGCCTTAGGTTAGGATATATAACGTCATAGACGCATGTAACGTTACCACCGAGACGTAGGGATCGACACGCCTGGAATGTTGTCAAATGTTACATCCGAGATGTTAGGTTGCCTTAGGTTAGGATATATGACGTTATAGACGTATATGCTGTTCCCTCCGAGAAGTAGGGTTCGACAGGCCAGGAATGTTGTCAAATATTGCATCCGAGATGTTAGGTTGCCTTAGATTAGGATATACAACGTTATAGACGCATATAATGTTCCCACCGATAAGTAGGGTCCGACACGCCTGGAAGGTTGTAGAATATTACATCCGAGATGTCAGGTTGCCTTAGGTTAGGATATATACCGTTATAGACGTATATACTGTTCCCACCGAGAAGTAGGGTCCGACACGCCAGAAATGTTGTCAAATGTTACATCCGAGTTGTTAGGTTGCCTTAGGTTAGGATATATAACGTTATAGACGCATGTAATGTTACCACCGAGAAGTAGGGACCGACACGCCTGGAATGTTGTCAAATATTGCATCCGAGATGTTAGGTTGCCTTAGATTAGGATATACAACGTTATAGACGCATATAATGTTCCCACCGAGAAGTAGGGTCCGACACGCCTGGAAGGTTGTAGAATATTACATCCGAGATTTCAGGTTGCCTTAGGTTAGGATATATAGCGTTATAGACGTATATACTGTTCCCACCGAGAAGTAGGGTCCGACACGCCAGAAATGTTGTCAAATGTTACATCCGAGTTGTTAGGTTGCCTTAGGTTAGGATATATAACGTTATAGCCGCATGTAATGTTACCACCGAGAAGTAGGGACCGACACGCCTGGAATGTTGTCAAATGTTACATCCGAGATGTTAGGTTGCCTTAGGTTAGGATATATAACGTTACAGACGTATTTACTGTTCCCTCCGAGAAGTAGGGGTCGACAGGCCAGGAATGTTGTCAAATATTGCATCCGAGATGTTAGGTTGCCTTACATTAGGATATACAACGTTATAGACGCATATAATGTTCCCACCGATAAGTAGGGTCCGACACGCCTGGAAGGTTGTAGAATATTACATCCGAGATGTCAGGTTGCCTTAGGTTAGGATATATACCGTTATAGACGTATATACTGTTCCCTCCGAGAAGTAGGGTTCGACAGGCCAGGAATGTTGTCAAATATTGCATCCGAGATGTTAGGTTGCCTTAGATTAGGATATACAACGTTATAGACGCATATAATGTTCCCACCGATAAGTAGGGTCCGACACGCCTGGAAGGTTGTAGAATATTACATCCGAGATGTCAGGTTGCCTTAGGTTAGGATATATACCGTTATAGACGTACATACTGTTCCCACCGAGAAGTAGGGTCCGACACGCCAGAAATGTTGTAAAATTTTACATCCGAGTTGTTAGGTTGCCTTAGGTTAGGATATATAACGTTATAGACGCATGTAATGTTACCACCGAGAAGTAGGGACCGACACGCCTGGAATGTTGTCAAATATTGCATCCGAGATGTTAGGTTGCCTTAGATTAGGATATACAACGTTATAGACGCATATAATGTTCCCACCGAGAAGTAGGGTCCGACACGCCTGGAAGGTTGTAGAATATTACATCCGAGATTTCAGGTTGCCTTAGGTTAGGATATATAGCGTTATAGACGTATATACTGTTCCCACCGAGAAGTAGGGTCCGACACGCCAGAAATGTTGTCAAATGTTACATCCGAGTTGTTAGGTTGCCTTAGGTTAGGATATATAACGTTATAGCCGCATGTAATGTTACCACCGAGAAGTAGGGACCGACACGCCTGGAATGTTGTCAAATATTGCATCCGAGATGTTAGGTTGCCTTAGATTAGGATATACAACGTTATAGACGCATATAATGTTCCCACCGAGAAGTAGGGTCCGACACGCCTGGAAGGTTGTAGAATATTACATCCGAGATTTCAGGTTGCCTTAGGTTAGGATATATAGCGTTATAGACGTATATACTGTTCCCACCGAGAAGTAGGGTCCGACACGCCAGAAATGTTGTCAAATGTTACATCCGAGTTGTTAGGTTGCCTTAGGTTAGGATATATAACGTTATAGCCGCATGTAATGTTACCACCGAGAAGTAGGGACCGACACGCCTGGAATGTTGTCAAATGTTACATCCGAGATGTTAGGTTGCCTTAGGTTAGGATATATAACGTTACAGACGTATTTACTGTTCCCTCCGAGAAGTAGGGTTCGACAGGCCAGGAATGTTGTCAAATATTGCATCCGAGATGTAAGGTTGCCTTAGGTTAGGATATATAACGTTATGGACGTATATACTGTTCCCACCGAGATGTAGGGTTCGACAGGGTAGGAATGTTGTCAAGTATTGCATCCGAGATGTTAGGTTGCCTTAGATTAGGATATACAACGTTATAGACGCATATAATGTTCCCACCCAGAATTAGGGTCCGACACGCCTGGAAGGTTGTAGAATATTACATCCGAGATGTCAGGTTGCCTTAGGTTAGGATATATACCTTTATAGATGTATATACTGTTCCCTCCGAGAAGTAGGGTTCGACAGGCCAGGAATGTTGTCAAATATTGCATCCGAGATGTTAGGTTGCCTTAGATTAGGATATATACCGTTATAGACGAATGTAATGTTACCACCGAAAAGTATGCACTTACACGCCAGGAATATTGTAAAATATTACGTCTGAGATAATAGGTTGCCTTAGATTAGGATATACAACGTTATAGACTCATATAATGTTCCCACCGAGAAGTAGGGTCCGACACGCCTGGAATGATGTAGAATATTACATCCGACATGTCAGGTTGCCTTAGGTTAGGATATATAACGTTATAGACGTATATACTGTTCCCTCCGAGAAGTAGGGTTCGACAGGCCAGGAATGTTGTCAAATATTGCATCCGAGACGTTAGGTTGCCTTAGATTAGGATATATAACGTTATAGACGCATGTAATGTTACCACCGAGACGTAGGGACCGACATGCCTGGAATGTTGTCGAATGTTACATCCGAGATGTTAGGTTGCCTCAGGTTAGGATATATGACGTTATAAGCGTATATACTGTTCCCTCCGAGAAGTAGGGTTCGACAGGCCAGGAATATTGTCAAATATTGCATCCGAGATGTTAGGTTGCCTTAGATTAGGATATATAACGTAATAGACGCATGTAATGTTACCACCGAGACGTAGGGACCGACACGCCTGGAATGTTGTCAAATGTTACATCCGAGATGTTAGGTTGCCTTAGGTTAGGATATATGACGTTATAGACGTATATACTGTTACCTCCGAAACGTAGGGTTCGACAGGCCAGGAATGTTGTCAAATATTGCATCCGAGATGTTAGGTTGCCTTAGATTAGGATATATACCGTTATAGACGCATTTAATGTTACCACCGAAAAGTATGCACTCACACGCCAGGAATATTGTAAAATATTACGTCTGAGATAATAGGTTGCCTTAGATTAGGATATACAACGTTATAGACTCATATAATGTTCCCACCGAGAAGTAGGGTCCGACACGCCTGGAATGATGTAAAATATTACATCCGAGTTGTTACGTTGCCGTTATAGACGCATTCATGTTACCACCGAGACGTAGGGACCGACACGCCTGGAATGTTGTCAAATGTTACATCCGAGATGTTAGGTTGCCTTAGGTTACGATATATGTCGTTATAGACGTATATACTGTTCCCACCGAGAGATAGGGTTTGACAGTCCAGGAATGTTGTCAAATAGTGCATCCGAGATGTTAGGTTGCCTTAGGTTAGGATATATAACGTTATAGACGCATGTAATGTTACCTCCGAGACGTAGGGCCCGACACGCATGGAATGCTGTCAAATGTTACATTCGAGATGTTAGGTTGCCTTCGGTTAGGATATATAACGTTACAGACGTATATACTGTTCCCTCCGAGAAGTAGGGTTCGACAGGCCAGGAATGTTGTCAAATATTGCATCCGAGATGTTAGGTTGCCTTAGGTTAGGATATATAACGTTATAGACGCATGTAACGTTACCACCGAGACGTAGGGATCGACACGCCTGGAATGTTGTCAAATGTTACATCCGAGATGTTAGGTTGCCTTAGGTTAGGATATATGACGTTATAGACGTATATGCTGTTCCCTCCGAGAAGTAGGGTTCGACAGGCCAGGAATGTTGTCAAATATTGCATCCGAGATGTTAGGTTGCCTTAGATTAGGATATGCAACGTTATAGACGCATATAATGTTCCCACCGATAAGTAGGGTCCGACACGCCTGGAAGGTTGTAGAATATTACATCCGAGATGTCAGGTTGCCTTAGGTTAGGATATATACCGTTATAGACGTATATACTGTTCCCACCGAGAAGTAGGGTCCGACACGCCAGAAATGTTGTCAAATGTTACATCCGAGTTGTTAGGTTGCCTTAGGTTAGGATATATAACGTTATAGACGCATGTAATGTTACCACCGAGAAGTAGGGACCGACACGCCTGGAATGTTGTCAAATATTGCATCCGAGATGTTAGGTTGCCTTAGATTAGGATATACAACGTTATAGACGCATATAATGTTCCCACCGATAAGTAGGGTCCGACACGCCTGGAAGGTTGTAGAATATTACATCCGAGATGTCAGGTTCCCTTAGGTTAGGATATATACCGTTATAGACGTATATACTGTTCCCACCGAGAAGTAGGGTCCGACACGCCAGAAATGTTGTCAAATGTTACATCCGAGTTGTTGGGTTGCCTTAGGTTAGGATATATAACGTTATAGACGCATGTAATGTTACCACCGAGAAGTAGGGACCGACACGCCTGGAATGTTGTCAAATGTTACATCCGAGATGTTAGGTTGCCTTAGGTTAGTATATTTGACGTTACAGACGTTTATACTGTTCCCTCCGAGAAGTAGGTTTCGACAGGCCAGGAATGTTGTCAAATATTGCATCCGAGATGTTAGGTTGCCTTAGGTTAGGATATATAACGTTATAGACGCATGTAACGTTACCACCGAGACGTAGGGATCGACACGCCAGAAATGTTGTCAAATGTTACATCCGAGTTGTTAGGTTGCCTTAGGTTAGGATATATAACGTTATAGACGCATGTAATGTTACCACGGAGAAGTAGGGACCGACACGCATGGAATGTTGTCAAATGTTACATCCGAGATGTTAGGTTGCCTTAGGTTAGTATATTTGACGTTACAGACGTTTATACTGTTCCCTCCGAGAAGTAGGTTTCGACAGGCCAGGAATGTTGTCAAATATTGCATCCGAGATGTTAGGTTGCCTTAGGTTAGGATATATAACGTCATAGACGCATGTAACGTTACCACCGAGACGTAGGGATCGACACGCCTGGAATGTTGTCAAATGTTACATCCGAGATGTTAGGTTGCCTTAGGTTAGGATATATGACGTTATAGACGTATATGCTGTTCCCTCCGAGAAGTAGGGTTCGACAGGCCAGGAATGTTGTCAAATATTGCATCCGAGATGTTAGGTTGCCTTAGATTAGGATATACAACGTTATAGACGCATATAATGTTCCCACCGATAAGTAGGGTCCGACACGCCTGGAAGGTTGTAGAATATTACATCCGAGATGTCAGGTTGCCTTAGGTTAGGATATATACCGTTATAGACGTATATACTGTTCCCACCGAGAAGTAGGGTCCGACACGCCAGAAATGTTGTCAAATGTTACATCCGAGTTGTTAGGTTGCCTTAGGTTAGGATATATAACGTTATAGACGCATGTAATGTTACCACCGAGAAGTAGGGACCGACACGCCTGGAATGTTGTCAAATATTGCATCCGAGATGTTAGGTTGCCTTAGATTAGGATATACAACGTTATAGACGCATATAATGTTCCCACCGAGAAGTAGGGTCCGACACGCCTGGAAGGTTGTAGAATATTACATCCGAGATTTCAGGTTGCCTTAGGTTAGGATATATAGCGTTATAGACGTATATACTGTTCCCACCGAGAAGTAGGGTCCGACACGCCAGAAATGTTGTCAAATGTTACATCCGAGTTGTTAGGTTGCCTTAGGTTAGGATATATAACGTTATAGCCGCATGTAATGTTACCACCGAGAAGTAGGGACCGACACGCCTGGAATGTTGTCAAATGTTACATCCGAGATGTTAGGTTGCCTTAGGTTAGGATATATAACGTTACAGACGTATTTACTGTTCCCTCCGAGAAGTAGGGTTCGACAGGCCAGGAATGTTGTCAAATATTGCATCCGAGATGTAAGGTTGCCTTAGGTTAGGATATATAACGTTATGGACGTATATACTGTTCCCACCGAGATGTAGGGTTCGACAGGGTAGGAATGTTGTCAAATATTGCATCCGAGATGTTAGGTTGCCTTAGATTAGGATATACAACGTTATAGACGCATATAATGTTCCCACCCAGAATTAGGGTCCGACACGCCTGGAAGGTTGTAGAATATTACATCCGAGATGTCAGGTTGCCTTAGGTTAGGATATATACCTTTATAGATGTATATACTGTTCCCTCCGAGAAGTAGGGTTCGACAGGCCAGGAATGTTGTCAAATATTGCATCCGAGATGTTAGGTTGCCTTAGATTAGGATATATACCGTTATAGACGAATGTAATGTTACCACCGAAAAGTATGCACTTACACGCCAGGAATATTGTAAAATATTACGTCTGAGATAATAGGTTGCCTTAGATTAGGATATACAACGTTATAGACTCATATAATGTTCCCACCGAGAAGTAGGGTCCGACACGCCTGGAATGATGTAGAATATTACATCCGACATGTCAGGTTGCCTTAGGTTAGGATATATAACGTTATAGACGTATATACTGTTCCCTCCGAGAAGTAGGGTTCGACAGGCCAGGAATGTTGTCAAATATTGCATCCGAGACGTTAGGTTGCCTTAGATTAGGATATATAACGTTATAGACGCATGTAATGTTACCACCGAGACGTAGGGACCGACATGCCTGGAATGTTGTCGAATGTTACATCCGAGATGTTAGGTTGCCTCAGGTTAGGATATATGACGTTATAAGCGTATATACTGTTCCCTCCGAGAAGTAGGGTTCGACAGGCCAGGAATATTGTCAAATATTGCATCCGAGATGTTAGGTTGCCTTAGATTAGGATATATAACGTAATAGACGCATGTAATGTTACCACCGAGACGTAGGGACCGACACGCCTGGAATGTTGTCAAATGTTACATCCGAGATGTTAGGTTGCCTTAGGTTAGGATATATGACGTTATAGACGTATATACTGTTACCTCCGAGACGTAGGGTTCGACAGGCCAGGAATGTTGTCAAATATTGCATCCGAGATGTTAGGTTGCCTTAGATTAGGATATATACCGTTATAGACGCATTTAATGTTACCACCGAAAAGTATGCACTCACACGCCAGGAATATTGTAAAATATTACGTCTGAGATAATAGGTTGCCTTAGATTAGGATATACAACGTTATAGACTCATATAATGTTCCCACCGAGAAGTAGGGTCCGACACGCCTGGAATGATGTAGAATATTACATCCGACATGTCAGGTTGCCTTAGGTTAGGATATATAACGTTATAGACGTATATACTGTTCCCTCCGAGAAGTAGGGTTCGACAGGCCAGGAATGTTGTCAAATATTGCATCCGAGACGTTAGGTTGCCTTAGATTAGGATATATAACGTTATAGACGCATGTAATGTTACCACCGAGACGTAGGGACCGACATGCCTGGAATGTTGTCGAATGTTACATCCGAGATGTTAGGTTGCCTCAGGTTAGGATATATGACGTTATAAGCGTATATACTGTTCCCTCCGAGAAGTAGGGTTCGACAGGCCAGGAATATTGTCAAATATTGCATCCGAGATGTTAGGTTGCCTTAGATTAGGATATATAACGTAATAGACGCATGTAATGTTACCACCGAGACGTAGGGACCGACACGCCTGGAATGTTGTCAAATGTTACATCCGAGATGTTAGGTTGCCTTAGGTTAGGATATATGACGTTATAGACGTATATACTGTTACCTCCGAGACGTAGGGTTCGACAGGCCAGGAATGTTGTCAAATATTGCATCCGAGATGTTAGGTTGCCTTAGATTAGGATATATACCGTTATAGACGCATTTAATGTTACCACCGAAAAGTATGCACTCACACGCCAGGAATATTGTAAAATATTACGTCTGAGATAATAGGTTGCCTTAGATTAGGATATACAACGTTATAGACTCATATAATGTTACCACCGAGAAGTAGGGTCCGACACGCCTGGAATGATGTAAAATATTACATCCGAGTTGTTACGTTGCCGTTATAGACACATTCATGTTACCACCGAGACGTAGGGACCGACACGCCTGGAATGTTGTCAAATGTTACATCCGAGATGTTAGGTTGCCTTAGGTTACGATATATGTCGTTATAGACGTATATACTGTTCCCACCGAGAGATAGGGTTTGACAGTCCAGGAATGTTGTCAAATAGTGCATCCGAGATGTTAGGTTGCCTTAGGTTAGGATATATAACGTTATAGACGCATGTAATGTTACCTCCGAGACGTAGGGCCCGACACGCATGGAATGTTGGCAAATGTTACATCCGAGATGTTAGGTTGCCTTAGGTTAGGATATATGACGTTATAGACGTATATGCTGTTCCCTCCGAGAAGTAGGGGTCGACAGGCCAGGAGTGTTGTCAAATATTGCATCCGAGATGTTAGGTTGCCTTAGATTAGGATATACAACGTTATAGACGCATATAATGTTCCCACCGATAAGTAGGGTCCGACACGCCTGGAAGGTTGTAGAATATTACATCCGAGATGTCAGGTTGCCTTAGGTTAGGATATATACCGTTATAGACGTATATACTGTTCCCTCCGAGAAGTAGGGTCCGACACGCCAGGAAGGTTGTAGAATATTACATCCGAGATGTCAGGTTGTCTTAGGTTAGGATATATAGCGTTATTGACGTATATACTGTTCCCACCGAGAAGTAGGGTCCGACACGCCAGAAATGTTGTCAAATGTTACATCCGAGTTGTTAGGTTGCCTTAGGTTAGGATATATAACGTTATAGACGCATGTAATGTTACCACCGAGAAGTAGGGACCGACACGCCTGGAATGTTGTCAAATGTTACATCCGAGATGTTAGGTTGCCTTAGGTTAGTATATTTGACGTTACAGACGTTTATACTGTTCCCTCCGAGAAGTAGGTTTCGACAGGCCAGGAATGTTGTCAAATATTGCATCCGAGATGTTAGGTTGCCTTAAGTTAGGATATATAACGTTATAGACGCATGTAACGTTACCACCGAGACGTAGGGATCGACACGCCTGGAATGTTGTCAAATGTTACATCCGAGATGTTAGGTTGCCTTAGGTTAGGATATATGACGTTATAGACGTATATGCTGTTCCCTCCGAGAAGTAGGGTTCGACAGGCCAGGAATGTTGTCAAATATTGCATCCGAGATGTTAGGTTGCCTTAGATTAGGATATGCAACGTTATAGACGCATATAATGTTCCCACCGATAAGTAGGGTCCGACACGCCTGGAAGGTTGTAGAATATTACATCCGAGATGTCAGGTTGCCTTAGGTTAGGATATATACCGTTATAGACGTATATACTGTTCCCACCGAGAAGTAGGGTCCGACACGCCAGAAATGTTGTCAAATGTTACATCCGAGTTGTTAGGTTGCCTTAGGTTAGGATATATAACGTTATAGACGCATGTAATGTTACCACCGAGAAGTAGGGACCGACACGCCTGGAATGTTGTCAAATATTGCATCCGAGATGTTAGGTTGCCTTAGATTAGGATATACAACGCTATAGACGCATATAATGTTCCCACCGATAAGTAGGGTCCGACACGCCTGGAAGGTTGTAGAATATTACATCCGAGATGTCAGGTTCCCTTAGGTTAGGATATATACCGTTATAGACGTATATACTGTTCCCACCGAGAAGTAGGGTCCGACACGCCAGAAATGTTGTCAAATGTTACATCCGAGTTGTTAGGTTGCCTTAGGTTAGGATATATAACGTTATAGACGCATGTAATGTTACCACCGAGAAGTAGGGACCGACACGCCTGGAATGTTGTCAAATGTTACATCCGAGATGTTAGGTTGCCTTAGGTTAGTATATTTGACGTTACAGACGTTTATACTGTTCCCTCCGAGAAGTAGGTTTCGCCAGGCCAGGAATGTTGTCAAATATTGCATCCGAGATGTTAGGTTGCCTTAGGTTAGGATATATAACGTTATAGACGCATGTAACGTTACCACCGAGACGTAGGGATCGACACGCCAGAAATGTTGTCAAATGTTACATCCGAGTTGTTAGGTTGCCTTAGGTTAGGATATATAACGTTATAGACGCATGTAATGTTACCACGGAGAAGTAGGGACCGACACGCATGGAATGTTGTCAAATGTTACATCCGAGATGTTAGGTTGCCTTAGGTTAGTATATTTGACGTTACAGACGTTTATACTGTTCCCTCCGAGAAGTAGGTTTCGACAGGCCAGGAATGTTGTCAAATATTGCATCCGAGATGTTAGGTTGCCTTAGGTTAGGATATATAACGTCATAGACGCATGTAACGTTACCACCGAGACGTAGGGATCGACACGCCTGGAATGTTGTCAAATGTTACATCCGAGATGTTAGGTTGCCTTAGGTTAGGATATATGACGTTATAGACGTATATGCTGTTCCCTCCGAGAAGTAGGGTTCGACAGGCCAGGAATGTTGTCAAATATTGCATCCGAGATGTTAGGTTGCCTTAGATTAGGATATACAACGTTATAGACGCATATAATGTTCCCACCGATAAGTAGGGTCCGACACGCCTGGAAGGTTGTAGAATATTACATCCGAGATGTCAGGTTGCCTTAGGTTAGGATATATACCGTTATAGACGTATATACTGTTCCCACCGAGAAGTAGGGTCCGACACGCCAGAAATGTTGTCAAATGTTACATCCGAGTTGTTAGGTTGCCTTAGGTTAGGATATATAACGTTATAGACGCATGTAATGTTACCACCGAGAAGTAGGGACCGACACGCCTGGAATGTTGTCAAATATTGCATCCGAGATGTTAGGTTGCCTTAGATTAGGATATACAACGTTATAGACGCATATAATGTTCCCACCGAGACGTAGGGTCCGACACGCCTGGAAGGTTGTAGAATATTACATCCGAGATTTCAGGTTGCCTTAGGTTAGGATATATAGCGTTATAGACGTATATACTGTTCCCACCGAGAAGTAGGGTCCGACACGCCAGAAATGTTGTCAAATGTTACATCCGAGTTGTTAGGTTGCCTTAGGTTAGGATATATAACGTTATAGCCGCATGTAATGTTACCACCGAGAAGTAGGGACCGACACGCCTGGAATGTTGTCAAATGTTACATCCGAGATGTTAGGTTGCCTTAGGTTAGGATATATAACGTTACAGACGTATTTACTGTTCCCTCCGAGAAGTAGGGTTCGACAGGCCAGGAATGTTGTCAAATATTGCATCCGAGATGTAAGGTTGCCTTAGGTTAGGATATATAACGTTATGGACGTATATACTGTTCCCACCGAGATGTAGGGTTCGACAGGGTAGGAATGTTGTCAAATATTGCATCCGAGATGTTAGGTTGCCTTAGATTAGGATATACAACGTTATAGACGCATATAATGTTCCCACCCAGAATTAGGGTCCGACACGCCTGGAAGGTTGTAGAATATTACATCCGAGATGTCAGGTTGCCTTAGGTTAGGATATATACCTTTATAGATGTATATACTGTTCCCTCCGAGAAGTAGGGTTCGACAGGCCAGGAATGTTGTCAAATATTGCATCCGAGATGTTAGGTTGCCTTAGATTAGGATATATACCGTTATAGACGAATGTAATGTTACCACCGAAAAGTATGCACTTACACGCCAGGAATATTGTAAAATATTACGTCTGAGATAATAGGTTGCCTTAGATTAGGATATACAACGTTATAGACTCATATAATGTTCCCAACGAGAAGTAGGGTCCGACACGCCTGGAATGATGTAGAATATTACATCCGACATGTCAGGTTGCCTTAGGTTAGGATATATAACGTTATAGACGTATATACTGTTCCCTCCGAGATGTAGGGTTCGACAGGCCAGGAATGTTGTCAAATATTGCATCCGAGACGTTAGGTTGCCTTAGATTAGGATATATAACGTTATAGACGCATGTAATGTTACCACCGAGACGTAGGGACCGACATGCCTGGAATGTTGTCGAATGTTACATCCGAGATGTTAGGTTGCCTCAGGTTAGGATATATGACGTTATAAGCGTATATACTGTTCCCTCCGAGAAGTAGGGTTCGACAGGCCAGGAATATTGTCAAATATTGCATCCGAGATGTTAGGTTGCCTTAGATTAGGATATATAACGTAATAGACGCATGTAATGTTACCACCGAGACGTAGGGACGGACACGTCTGGAATGTTGTCAAATGTTACATCCGAGATGTTAGGTTGCCTTAGGTTAGGATATATGACGTTATAGACGTATATACTGTTACCTCCGAGACGTAGGGTTCGACAGGCCAGGAATGTTGTCAAATATTGCATCCGAGATGTTAGGTTGCCTTAGATTAGGATATATACCGTTATAGACGCATTTAATGTTACCACCGAAAAGTATGCACTCACACGCCAGGAATATTGTAAAATATTACGTCTGAGATAATAGGTTGCCTTAGATTAGGATATACAACGTTATAGACTCATATAATGTTCCCACCGAGAAGTAGGGTCCGACACGCCTGGAATGATGTAAAATATTACATCCGAGTTGTTACGTTGCCGTTATAGACGCATTCATGTTACCACCGAGACGTAGGGACCGACACGCCTGGAATGTTGTCAAATGTTACATCCGAGATGTTAGGTTGCCTTAGGTTACGATATATGTCGTTATAGACGTATATACTGTTCCCACCGAGAGATAGGGTTTGACAGTCCAGGAATGTTGTCAAATAGTGCATCCGAGATGTTAGGTTGCCTTAGGTTAGGATATATAACGTTATAGACGCATGTAATGTTACCTCCGAGACGTAGGGCCCGACACGCATGGAATGTTGTCAAATGTTACATTCGAGATGTTAGGTTGCCTTAGGTTAGGATATATAACGTTACAGACGTATATACTGTTCCCTCCGAGAAGTAGGGTTCGACAGGCCAGGAATGTTGTCAAATATTGCATCCGAGATGCTAGGTTGTCTTAGGTTAGGGTATATATCGTTATAGACGCATGTAACGTTACCACTGAGACGTAGGGACCGACACGCCTGGAATGTTGGCAAATGTTACATCCGAGATGTTAGGTTGCCTTAGGTTAGGATATATGACGTTATAGGCGTATATGCTGTTCCCTCCGAGAAGTAGGGGTCGACAGGCCAGGAGTGTTGTCAAATATTGCATCCGAGATGTTAGGTTGCCTTAGATTAGGATATACAACGTTATAGACGCATATAATGTTCCCACCGATAAGTAGGGTCCGACACGCCTGGAAGGTTGTAGAATATTACATCCGAGATGTCAGGTTGCCTTAGATTAGGATATACAACGTTATAGACGCATATAATGTTCCCACCGATAAGTAGGGTCCGACACGCCTGGAAGGTTGTAGAATATTACATCCGAGATGTCAGGTTCCCTTAGGTTAGGATATATACCGTTATAGACGTATATACTGTTCCCACCGAGAAGTAGGGTCCGACACGCCAGAAATGTTGTCAAATGTTACATCCGAGTTGTTAGGTTGCCTTAGGTTAGGATATATAACGTTATAGACGCATGTAATGTTACCACCGAGAAGTAGGGACCGACACGCCTGGAATGTTGTCAAATGTTACATCCGAGATGTTAGGTTGCCTTAGGTTAGTATATTTGACGTTACAGACGTTTATACTGTTCCCTCCGAGAAGTAGGTTTCGACAGGCCAGGAATGTTGTCAAATATTGCATCCGAGATGTTAGGTTGCCTTAGGTTAGGATATATAACGTTATAGACGCATGTAACGTTACCACCGAGACGTAGGGATCGGCACGCCAGAAATGTTGTCAAATGTTACATCCGAGTTGTTAGGTTGCCTTAGGTTAGGATATATAACGTTATAGACGCATGTAATGTTACCACGGAGAAGTAGGGACCGACACGCATGGAATGTTGTCAAATGTTACATCCGAGATGTTAGGTTGCCTTAGGTTAGTATATTTGACGTTACAGACGTTTATACTGTTCCCTCCGAGAAGTAGGTTTCGACAGGCCAGGAATGTTGTCAAATATTGCATCCGAGATGTTAGGTTGCCTTAGGTTAGGATATATAACGTCATAGACGCATGTAACGTTACCACCGAGACGTAGGGATCGACACGCCTGGAATGTTGTCAAATGTTACATCCGAGATGTTAGGTTGCCTTAGGTTAGGATATATGACGTTATAGACGTATATGCTGTTCCCTCCGAGAAGTAGGGTTCGACAGGCCAGGAATGTTGTCAAATATTGCATCCGAGATGTTAGGTTGCCTTAGATTAGGATATACAACGTTATAGACGCATATAATGTTCCCACCGATAAGTAGGGTCCGACACGCCTGGAAGGTTGTAGAATATTACATCCGAGATGTCAGGTTGCCTTAGGTTAGGATATATACCGTTATAGACGTATATACTGTTCCCACCGAGAAGTAGGGTCCGACACGCCAGAAATGTTGTCAAATGTTACATCCGAGTTGTTAGGTTGCCTTAGGTTAGGATATATAACGTTATAGACGCATGTAATGTTACCACCGAGAAGTAGGGACCGACACGCCTGGAATGTTGTCAAATATTGCATCCGAGATGTTAGGTTGCCTTAGATTAGGATATACAACGTTATAGACGCATATAATGTTCCCACCGAGAAGTAGGGTCCGACACGCCTGGAAGGTTGTAGAATATTACATCCGAGATTTCAGGTTGCCTTAGGTTAGGATATATAGCGTTATAGACGTATATACTGTTCCCACCGAGAAGTAGGGTCCGACACGCCAGAAATGTTGTCAAATGTTACATCCGAGTTGTTAGGTTGCCTTAGGTTAGGATATATAACGTTATAGCCGCATGTAATGTTACCACCGAGAAGTAGGGACCGACACGCCTGGAATGTTGTCAAATGTTACATCCGAGATGTTAGGTTGCCTTAGGTTAGGATATATAACGTTACAGACGTATTTACTGTTCCCTCCGAGAAGTAGGGTTCGACAGGCCAGGAATGTTGTCAAATATTGCATCCGAGATGTAAGGTTGCCTTAGGTTAGGATATATAACGTTATGGACGTATATACTGTTCCCACCGAGATGTAGGGTTCGACAGGGTAGGAATGTTGTCAAATATTGCATCCGAGATGTTAGGTTGCCTTAGATTAGGATATACAACGTTATAGACGCATATAATGTTCCCACCCAGAATTAGGGTCCGACACGCCTGGAAGGTTGTAGAATATTACATCCGAGATGTCAGGTTGCCTTAGGTTAGGATATATACCTTTATAGATGTATATACTGTTCCCTCCGAGAAGTAGGGTTCGACAGGCCAGGAATGTTGTCAAATATTGCATCCGAGATGTTAGGTTGCCTTAGATTAGGATATATACCGTTATAGACGAATGTAATGTTACCACCGAAAAGTATGCACTTACACGCCAGGAATATTGTAAAATATTACGTCTGAGATAATAGGTTGCCTTAGATTAGGATATACAACGTTATAGACTCATATAATGTTCCCACCGAGAAGTAGGGTCCGACACGCCTGGAATGATGTAGAATATTACATCCGACATGTCAGGTTGCCTTAGGTTAGGATATATAACGTTATAGACGTATATACTGTTCCCTCCGAGAAGTAGGGTTCGACAGGCCAGGAATGTTGTCAAATATTGCATCCGAGACGTTAGGTTGCCTTAGATTAGGATATATAACGTTATAGACGCATGTAATGTTACCACCGAGACGTAGGGACCGACATGCCTGGAATGTTGTCGAATGTTACATCCGAGATGTTAGGTTGCCTCAGGTTAGGATATATGACGTTATAAGCGTATATACTGTTCCCTCCGAGAAGTAGGGTTCGACAGGCCAGGAATATTGTCAAATATTGCATCCGAGATGTTAGGTTGCCTTAGATTAGGATATATAACGTAATAGACGCATGTAATGTTACCACCGAGACGTAGGGACCGACACGCCTGGAATGTTGTCAAATGTTACATCCGAGATGTTAGGTTGCCTTAGGTTAGGATATATGACGTTATAGACGTATATACTGTTACCTCCGAGACGTAGGGTTCGACAGGCCAGGAATGTTGTCAAATATTGCATCCGAGATGTTAGGTTGCCTTAGATTAGGATATATACCGTTATAGACGCATTTAATGTTACCACCGAAAAGTATGCACTCACACGCCAGGAATATTGTAAAATATTACGTCTGAGATAATAGGTTGCCTTAGATTAGGATATACAACGTTATAGACTCATATAATGTTCCCACCGAGAAGTAGGGTCCGACACGCCTGGAATGATGTAAAATATTACATCCGAGTTGTTACGTTGCCGTTATAGACGCATTCATGTTACCACCGAGACGTAGGGACCGACACGCCTGGAATGTTGTCAAATGTTACATCCGAGATGTTAGGTTGCCTTAGGTTACGATATATGTCGTTATAGACGTATATACTGTTCCCACCGAGAGATAGGGTTTGACAGTCCAGGAATGTTGTCAAATAGTGCATCCGAGATGTTAGGTTGCCTTAGGTTAGGATATATAACGTTATAGACGCATGTAATGTTACCTCCGAGACGTAGGGCCCGACACGCATGGAATGTTGTCAAATGTTACATTCGAGATGTTAGGTTGCCTTAGGTTAGGATATATAACGTTACAGACGTATATACTGTTCCCTCCGAGAAGTAGGGTTCGACAGGCCAGGAATGTTGTCAAATATTGCATCCGAGATGCTAGGTTGTCTTAGGTTAGGGTATATATCGTTATAGACGCATGTAACGTTACCACTGAGACGTAGGGACCGACACGCCTGGAATGTTGGCAAATGTTACATCCGAGATGTTAGGTTGCCTTAGGTTAGGATATATGACGTTATAGACGTATATGCTGTTCCCTCCGAGAAGTAGGGGTCGACAGGCCAGGAGTGTTGTCAAATATTGCATCCGAGATGTTAGGTTGCCTTAGATTAGGATATACAACGTTATAGACGCATATAATGTTCCCACCGATAAGTAGGGTCCGACACGCCTGGAAGGTTGTAGAATATTACATCCGAGATGTCAGGTTGCCTTAGGTTAGGATATATACCGTTATAGACGTATATACTGTTCCCTCCGAGAAGTAGGGTCCGACACGCCAGGAAGGTTGTAGAATATTACATCCGAGATGTCTGGTTGCCTTAGGTTAGGATATATAGCGTTATTGACGTATATACTGTTCCCACCGAGAAGTAGGGTCCGACACGCCAGAAATGTTGTCAAATGTTACATCCGAGTTGTTAGGTTGCCTTAGGTTAGGATATATAACGTTATAGACGCATGTAATGTTACCACCGAGAAGTAGGGACCGACACGCCTGGAATGTTGTCAAATGTTACATCCGAGATGTTAGGTTGCCTTAGGTTAGTATATTTGACGTTACAGACGTTTATACTGTTCCCTCCGAGAAGTAGGTTTCGACAGGCCAGGAATGTTGTCAAATATTGCATCCGAGATGTTAGGTTGCCTTAGGTTAGGATATATAACGTTATAGACGCATGTAACGTTACCACCGAGACGTAGGGATCGACACGCCTGGAATGTTGTCAAATGTTACATCCGAGATGTTAGGTTGCCTTAGGTTAGGGTATATGACGTTATAGACGTATATGCTGTTCCCTCCGAGAAGTAGGGTTCGACAGGCCAGGAATGTTGTCAAATATTGCATCCGAGATGTTAGGTTGCCTTAGATTAGGATATCCAACGTTATAGACGCATATAATGTTCCCACCGATAAGTAGGGTCCGACACGCCTGGAAGGTTGTAGAATATTACATCCGAGATGTCAGGTTGCCTTAGGTTAGGATATATACCGTTATAGACGTATATACTGTTCCCACCGAGAAGTAGGGTCCGACACGCCAGAAATGTTGTCAAATGTTACATCCGAGTTGTTAGGTTGCCTTAGGTTAGGATATATAACGTTATAGACGCATGTAATGTTACCACCGAGAAGTAGGGACCGACACGCCTGGAATGTTGTCAAATATTGCATCCGAGATGTTAGGTTGCCTTAGATTAGGATATACAACGTTATAGACGCATATAATGTTCCCACCGATAAGTAGGGTCCGACACGCCTGGAAGGTTGTAGAATATTACATCCGAGATGTCAGGTTCCCTTAGGTTAGGATATATACCGTTATAGACGTATATACTGTTCCCACCGAGAAGTAGGGTCCGACACGCCAGAAATGTTGTCAAATGTTACATCCGAGTTGTTAGGTTGCCTTAGGTTAGGATATATAACGTTATAGACATATGTAATGTTACCACCGAGAAGTAGGGACCGACACGCCTGGAATGTTGTCAAATGTTACATCCGAGATGTTAGGTTGCCTTAGGTTAGTATATTTGACGTTACAGACGTTTATACTGTTCCCTCCGAGAAGTAGGTTTCGACAGGCCAGGAATGTTGTCAAATATTGCATCCGAGATGTTAGGTTGCCTTAGGTTAGGATATATAACGTTATAGACGCATGTAACGTTACCACCGAGACGTAGGGATCGACACGCCAGAAATGTTGTCAAATGTTACATCCGAGTTGTTAGGTTGCCTTAGGTTAGGATATATAACGTTATAGACGCATGTAATGTTACCACGGAGAAGTAGGGACCGACACGCATGGAATGTTGTCAAATGTTACATCCGAGATGTTAGGTTGCCTTAGGTTAGTATATTTGACGTTACAGACGTTTATACTGTTCCCTCCGAGAAGTAGGTTTCGACAGGCCAGGAATGTTGTAAAATATTGCATCCGAGATGTTAGGTTGCCTTAGGTTAGGATATATAACGTCATAGACGCATGTAACGTTACCACCGAGACGTAGGGATCGACACGCCTGGAATGTTGTCAAATGTTACATCCGAGATGTTAGGTTGCCTTAGGTTAGGATATATGACGTTATAGACGTATATGCTGTTCCCTCCGAGAAGTAGGGTTCGACAGGCCAGGAATGTTGTCAAATATTGCATCCGAGATGTTAGGTTGCCTTAGATTAGGATATACAACGTTATAGACGCATATAATGTTCCCACCGATAAGTAGGGTCCGACACGCCTGGAAGGTTGTAGAATATTACATCCGAGATGTCAGGTTGCCTTAGGTTAGGATATATACCGTTATAGACGTATATACTGTTCCCACCGAGAAGTAGGGTCCGACACGCCAGAAATGTTGTCAAATGTTACATCCGAGTTGTTAGGTTGCCTTAGGTTAGGATATATAACGTTATAGACGCATGTAATGTTACCACCGAGAAGTAGGGACCGACACGCCTGGAATGTTGTCAAATATTGCATCCGAGATGTTAGGTTGCCTTAGATTAGGATATACAACGTTATAGACGCATATAATGTTCCCACCGAGAAGTAGGGTTCGACAGGCCAGGAATGTTGTCAAATATTGCATCCGAGATGTAAGGTTGCCTTAGGTTAGGATATATAACGTTATGGACGTATATACTGTTCCCACCGAGATGTAGGGTTCGACAGGGTAGGAATGTTGTCAAATATTGCATACGAGATGTTAGGTTGCCTTAGATTAGGATATACAACGTTATAGACGCATATAATGTTCCCACCCAGAATTAGGGTCCGACACGCCTGGAAGGTTGTAGAATATTACATCCGAGATGTCAGGTTGCCTTAGGTTAGGATATATACCTTTATAGATGTATATACTGTTCCCTCCGAGAAGTAGGGTTCGACAGGCCAGGAATGTTGTCAAATATTGCATCCGAGATGTTAGGTTGCCTTAGATTAGGATATATACCGTTATAGACGAATGTAATGTTACCACCGAAAAGTATGCACTTACACGCCAGGAATATTGTAAAATATTACGTCTGAGATAATAGGTTGCCTTAGATTAGGATATACAACGTTATAGACTCATATAATGTTCCCACCGAGAAGTAGGGTCCGACACGCCTGGAATGATGTAGAATATTACATCCGACATGTCAGGTTGCCTTAGGTTAGGATATATAACGTTATAGACGTATATACTGTTCCCTCCGAGAAGTAGGGTTCGACAGGCCAGGAATGTTGTCAAATATTGCATCCGAGACGTTAGGTTGCCTTAGATTAGGATATATAACGTTATAGACGCATGTAATGTTACCACCGAGACGTAGGGACCGACATGCCTGGAATGTTGTCGAATGTTACATCCGAGATGTTAGGTTGCCTCAGGTTAGGATATATGACGTTATAAGCGTATATACTGTTCCCTCCGAGAAGTAGGGTTCGACAGGCCAGGAATATTGTCAAATATTGCATCCGAGATGTTAGGTTGCCTTAGATTAGGATATATAACGTAATAGACGCATGTAATGTTACCACCGAGACGTAGGGACCGACACGCCTGGAATGTTGTCAAATGTTACATCCGAGATGTTAGGTTGCCTTAGGTTAGGATATATGACGTTATAGACGTATATACTGTTACCTCCGAGACGTAGGGTTCGACAGGCCAGGAATGTTGTCAAATATTGCATCCGAGATGTTAGGTTGCCTTAGATTAGGATATATACCGTTATAGACGCATTTAATGTTACCACCGAAAAGTATGCACTCACACGCCAGGAATATTGTAAAATATTACGTCTGAGATAATAGGTTGCCTTAGATTAGGATATACAACGTTATAGACTCATATAATGTTCCCACCGAGAAGTAGGGTCCGACACGCCTGGAATGATGTAAAATATTACATCCGAGTTGTTACGTTGCCGTTATAGACGCATTCATGTTACCACCGAGACGTAGGGACCGACACGCCTGGAATGTTGTCAAATGTTACATCCGAGATGTTAGGTTGCCTTAGGTTACGATATATGTCGTTATAGACGTATATACTGTTCCCACCGAGAGATAGGGTTTGACAGTCCAGGAATGTTGTCAAATAGTGCATCCGAGATGTTAGGTTGCCTTAGGTTAGGATATATAACGTTATAGACGCATGTAATGTTACCTCCGAGACGTAGGGCCCGACACGCATGGAATGTTGTCAAATGTTACATTCGAGATGTTAGGTTGCCTTAGGTTAGGATATATAACGTTACAGACGTATATACTGTTCCCTCCGAGAAGTAGGGTTCGACAGGCCAGGAATGTTGTCAAATATTGCATCCGAGATGTTAGGTTGCCTTAGATTAGGATATACAACGTTATAGACGCATATAATGTTCCCACCGATAAGTAGGGTCCGACACGCCTGGAAGGTTGTAGAATATTACATCCGAGATGTCAGGTTGCCTTAGGTTAGGATATATACCGTTATAGACGTATATACTGTTCCCTCCGAGAAGTAGGGTCCGACACGCCAGGAAGGTTGTAGAATATTACATCCGAGATGTCAGGTTGCCTTAGGTTAGGATATATAGCGTTATTGACGTATATACTGTTCCCACCGAGAAGTAGGGTCCGACACGCCAGAAATGTTGTCAAATGTTACATCCGAGTTGTTAGGTTGCCTTAGGTTAGGATATATAACGTTATAGACGCATGTAATGTTACCACCGAGAAGTAGGGACCGACACGCCTGGAATGTTGTCAAATGTTACATCCGAGATGTTAGGTTGCCTTAGGTTAGTATATTTGACGTTACAGACGTTTATACTGTTCCCTCCGAGAAGTAGGTTTCGACAGGCCAGGAATGTTGTCAAATATTGCATCCGAGATGTTAGGTTGCCTTAGGTTAGGATATATAACGTTATAGACGCATGTAACGTTACCACCGAGACGTAGGGATCGACACGCCTGGAATGTTGTCAAATGTTACATCCGAGATGTTAGGTTGCCTTAGGTTAGGATATATGACGTTATAGACGTATATGCTGTTCCCTCCGAGAAGTAGGGTTCGACAGGCCAGGAATGTTGTCAAATATTGCATCCGAGATGTTAGGTTGCCTTAGATTAGGATATGCAACGTTATAGACGCATATAATGTTCCCACCGATAAGTAGGGTCCGACACGCCTGGAAGGTTGTAGAATATTACATCCGAGATGTCAGGTTGCCTTAGGTTAGGATATATACCGTTATAGACGTATATACTGTTCCCACCGAGAAGTAGGGTCCGACACGCCAGAAATGTTGTCAAATGTTACATCCGAGTTGTTAGGTTGCCTTAGGTTAGGATATATAACGTTATAGACGCATGTAATGTTACCACCGAGAAGTAGGGACCGACACGCCTGGAATGTTGTCAAATATTGCATCCGAGATGTTAGGTTGCCTTAGATTAGGATATACAACGTTATAGACGCATATAATGTTCCCACCGAGAAGTAGGGTCCGACACGCCTGGAAGGTTGTAGAATATTACATCCGAGATGTCAGGTTGCCTTAGGTTAGGATATATACCGTTATAGACGTATATACTGTTCCCTCCGAGAAGTAGGGTCCGACACGCCTGGAAGGTTGTAGAATATTACATCCGAGATGTCAGGTTGCCTTAGGTTAGGATATATAGCGTTATTGACGTATATACTGTTCCCACCGAGAAGTAGGGTCCGACACGCCAGAAATGTTGTCAAATGTTACATCCGAGTTGTTAGGTTGCCTTAGGTTAGGATATATAACGTTATAGACGCATGTAATGTTACCACCGAGAAGTAGGGACCGACACGCCTGGAATGTTGTCAAATGTTACATCCGAGATGTTAGGTTGCCTTAGGTTAGTATATTTGACGTTACAGACGTTTATACTGTTCCCTCCGAGAAGTAGGTTTCGACAGGCCAGGAATGTTGTCAAATATTGCATCCGAGATGTTAGGTTGCCTTAGGTTAGGATATATAACGTTATAGACGCATGTAACGTTACCACCGAGACGTAGGGATCGACACGCCTGGAATGTTGTCAAATGTTACATCCGAGATGTTAGGATGCCTTAGGTTAGGATATATGACGTTATAGACGTATATGCTGTTCCCTCCGAGAAGTAGGGACCGACACGCCTGGAATGTTGTCAAATATTGCATCCGAGATGTTAGGTTGCCTTAGGTTAGGATATACAACGTTATAGACGCATATAATGTTCCCACCGGGAAGTAGGGTCCGACACGCCTGGAAGGTTGTAGAATATTACATCCGAGATGTCAGGTTGCCTTAGGTTAGGATATATACCGTTATAGACGTATATACTGTTCCCTCCGAGAAGTAGGGTCCGACACGCCTGGAAGGTTGTAGAATATTACATCCGAGATGTCAGGTTGCCTTAGGTTAGTATATATAGCGTTATAGACGTATATACTGTTCCCACCGAGAAGTAGGGTCCGACACGCCAGAAATGTTGTCAAATGTTACATCCGAGTTGTTAGGTTGCCTTAGGTTAGGATATATAACGTTATAGACGCATGTAATGTTACCACCGAGAAGTAGGGACCGACACGCCTGGAATGTTGTCAAATGTTACATCCGAGATGTTAGGTTGCCTTAGGTTAGTATATTTGACGTTACAGACGTTTATACTGTTCCCTGCGAGAAGTAGGTTTCGACAGGCCAGGAATGTTGTCAAATATTGCATCCGAGATGTTAGGTTGCCTTAGATTAGGATATATAACGTTATAGACGCATGTAATGTTACCACCGAGACGTAGGGACCGACATGCCTGGAATGTTGTCGAATGATACATCCGAGATGTTAGGTTGCCTCAGGTTAGGATATATGACGTTATAGGCGTATATACTGTTCCCACCGAGAAGTAGGGTTCGACAGGCCAGGAATATTGTCAAATATTGCATCCGAGATGTTAGGTTGCCTTAGATTAGGATATACACCGTTATAGACGCATTTAATGTTACCACCGAAAAGTATGCACTCACACGCCAGGAATATTGTAAAATATTACGTCTGAGATAATAGGTTGCCTTAGATTAGGATATACAACGTTATAGACTCATATAATGTTCCCACCGAGAAGTAGGGTCCGACACGCCTGGAATGATGTAAAATATTACATCCGAGTTGTTACGTTGCCGTTATAGACGCATTCATGTTACCACCGAGACGTAGGGACCGACACGCCTGGAATGTTGTCAAATGTTACATCCGAGATGTTAGGTTGCCTTAGGTTACGATATATATCGTTATAGACGTATATACTGTTCCCACCGAGAGATAGGGTTTGACAGTCCAGGAATGTTGTCAAATAGTGCATCCGAGATGTTAGGTTGCCTTAGGTTAGGATATATAACGTTATAGACGCATGTAATGTTACCTCCGAGATGTAGGGCCCGACACGCATGGAATGTTGTCAAATGTTACATCCGAGATGTTAGGTTGCCTTAGGTTAGGATATATAACGTTACAGACGTATATACTGTTCCCTCCGAGAAGTAGGGTTCGACAGGCCAGGAATGTTGTCAAATATTGCATCCGAGATGTTAGGTTGTCTTAGGTTAGGCTATATATCGTTATAGACGCATGTAACGTTACCACCGAGACGTAGGGATCGACACGCCTGGAATGTTGTCAAATGTTACATCCGAGATGTTAGGTTGCCTTAGGTTAGGATATATGACGTTATAGACGTATATGCTGTTCCCTCCGAGAAGTAGGGTTCGACAGGCCAGGAATGTTGTCAAATATTGCATCCGAGATGTTAGGTTGCCTTAGATTAGGATATACAACGTTATAGACGCATATAATGTTCCCACCGATAAGTAGGGTCCGACACGCCTGGAAGGTTGTAGAATATTACATCCGAGATGTCAGGTTCCCTTAGGTTAGGATATATACCGTTATAGACGTATATACTGTTCCCACCGAGAAGTAGGGTCCGACACGCCAGAAATGTTGTCAAATGTTACATCCGAGTTGTTAGGTTGCCTTAGGTTAGGATATATAACGTTATAGACGCATGTAATGTTACCACCGAGAAGTAGGGACCGACACGCCTGGAATGTTGTCAAATATTGCATCCGAGATGTTAGGTTGCCTTAGATTAGGATATACAACGTTATAGACGCATATAATGTTCCCACCAAGAAGTAGGGTCCGACACGCCTGGAAGGTTGTAGAATATTACATCCGAGATGTCAGGTTGCCTTAGGTTAGGATATATACCGTTATAGACGTATATACTGTTCCCTCCGAGAAGTAGGGTCCGACACGCCTGGAAGGTTGTAGAATATTACATCCGAGATGTCAGGTTGCCTTAGGTTAGGATATATAGCGTTATTGACGTATATAATGTTCCCACCGAGAAGTAGGGTCCGACACGCCAGAAATGTTGTCAAATGTTACATCCGAGTTGTTAGGTTGCCTTAGGTTAGGATATATAACGTTATAGACGCATGTAATGTTACCACCGAGAAGTAGGGACCGACACGCCTGGAATGTTGTCAAATGTTACATCCGAGATGTTAGGTTGCCTTAGGTTAGTATATTTGACGTTACAGACGTTTATACTGTTCCCTCCGAGAAGTAGGTTTCGACAGGCCAGGAATGTTGTCAAATATTGCATCCGAGATGTTAGGTTGCCTTAGATTAGGATATATAACGTTATAGACGCATGTAATGTTACCACCGAGACGTAGGGACCGACATGCCTGGAATGTTGTCGAATGATACATCCGAGATGTTAGGTTGCCTCAGGTTAGGATATATGACGTTATAGGCGTATATACTGTTCCCACCGAGAAGTAGGGTTCGACAGGCCAGGAATATTGTCAAATATTGCATCCGAGATGTTAGGTTGCCTTAGATTAGGATATATACCGTTATAGACGCATTTAATGTTACCACCGAAAAGTATGCACTCACACGCCAGGAATATTGTAAAATATTACGTCTGAGATAATAGGTTGCCTTAGATTAGGATATACAACGTTATAGACTCATATAATGTTCCCACCGAGAAGTAGGGTCCGACACGCCTGGAATGATGTAAAATATTACATCCGAGTTGTTACGTTGCCGTTATAGACGCATTCATGTTACCACCGAGACGTAGGGACCGACACGCCTGGAATGTTGTCAAATGTTACATCCGAGATGTTAGGTTGCCTTAGGTTACGATATATATCGTTATAGACGTATATACTGTTCCCACCGAGAGATAGGGTTTGACAGTCCAGGAATGTTGTCAAATAGTGCATCCGAGATGTTAGGTTGCCTTAGGTTAGGATATATAACGTTATAGACGCATGTAATGTTACCTCCGAAAAGTATGCACTCACACGCCAGGAATATTGTAAAATATTACGTCTGAGATAATAGGTTGCCTTAGATTAGGATATACAACGTTATAGACTCATATAATGTTGCCACAGAGAAGTAGGGTCCGACACGCCTGGAATGATGTAAAATATTACATCCGAGATGTTACGTTGCCGCTATAGACGCATTCATGTTACCACCGAGACGTAGGGACCGACACGCCTGGAATGTTGTCAAATGTTACATCCGAGATGTTAGGTTGCCTTAGGTTACGATATATATCGTTATAGACGTATATACTGTTCCCACCGAGAGATAGGGTTTGACAGTCCAGGAATGTTGTTAAATAGTGCATCCGAGATGTTAGGTTGCCTTAGGTTAGGATATATAACGTTATAGACGCATGTAATGTTACCTCCGAGATGTAGGGCCCGACACGCATGGAATGTTGTCAAATGTTACATCCGAGATGTTAGGTTGCCTTAGGTTAGGATATATAACGTTACAGACGTATATACTGTTCCCTCCGAGAAGTAGGGTTCGACAGGCCAGGAATGTTGTCAAATATTGCATCCGAGATGTTAGGTTGTCTTAGGTTAGGCTATATATCGTTATAGACGCATGTAACGTTACCACTGAGACGTAGGGACCGACACGCCTGGAATGTTGGCAAATGTTACATCCGAGATGTTAGGTTGCCTTAGGTTAGGATATATGACGTTATAGACGTATATGCTGTTCCCTCCGAGAAGTAGGGGTCGACAGGCCAGGAATGTTGTCAAATATTGCATCCGAGATGTTAGGTTGCCTTAGATTAGGATATACAACGTTATAGACGCATATAATGTTCCCACCGATAAGTAGGGTCCGACACGCCTGGAAGGTTGTAGAATATTACATCCGAGATGTCAGGTTGCCTTAGGTTAGGTAATATGCGGTTATAGACGTATATACTGTTCCCTCCGAGAAGTAGGCTTCGACAGGCCAGGAATGTTGTCAAATATTGCATCCGAGATGTTAGGTTGCCTTAGATTAGGATATATAACGTTATAGACGCATGTAATGTTACCACCGAGACGTAGGGACCGACATGCCTGGAATGTTGTCGAATGTTACATCCGAGATGTTAGGTTGCCTCAGGTTAGGATATATGACGTTATAGGCGTATATACTGTTCCCTCCGAGAAGTAGGGTTCGACAGGCCAGGAATATTGTCAAATATTGCATCCCAGATGTTAGGTTGCCTTAGATTAGGATATATAACGTTATAGACTCATGTAATGTTACCACCGAGACGTAGGGACCGACACGCCTGGAATGTTGTCAAATGTTACATCCGAGATGTTAGGTTGCCTTAGGTTAGGATATATGACGCTACAAACGTATATACTGTTACCTCCGAGACGTAGGGTTCGACAGGCCAGGAATGTTGTCAAATATTGCATCCGAGATGTTAGGTTGCCTTAGATTAGGATATATACCGTTATAGACGCATTTAATGTTACCACCGAAAAGTATGCACTCACACGCCAGGAATATTGTAAAATATTACGTCTGAGATAATAGGTTGCCTTAGATTAGGATATACAACGTTATAGACTCATATAATGTTCCCACCGAGAAGTAGGGTCCGACACGCCTGGAATGATGTAGAATATTACATCCGACATGTCAGGTTGCCTTAGGTTAGGATATATAACGTTATAGACGTATATACTGTTCCCTCCGAGAAGTAGGGTTCGACAGGCCAGGAATGTTGTCAAATATTGCATCCGAGATGTTAGGTTGCCTTAGATTAGGATATATAACGTTATAGACGCATGTAATGTTACCACCGAGACGTAGGGACCGACATGCCTGGAATGTTGTCGAATGTTACATCCGAGATGTTAGGTTGCCTCAGGTTAGGATATATGACGTTATAGGCGTATATACTGTTCCCTCCGAGAAGTAGGGTTCGACAGGCCAGGAATATTGTCAAATATTGCATCCCAGATGTTAGGTTGCCTTAGATTAGGATATATAACGTAATAGACGCATGTAATGTTACCACCGAGACGTAGGGACCGACACGCCTGGAATGTTGTCAAATGTTACATCCGAGATGTTAGGTTGCCTTAGGTTAGGATATATGACGTTATAAACGTATATACTGTTACCTCCGAGACGTAGGGTTCGACAGGCCAGGAATGTTGTCAAATATTGCATCCGAGATTTTAGGTTGTCTTAGGTTAGGGTATATATCGTTATAGACGCATGTAACGTTACCACTGAGACGTAGGGACCGACACGCCTGGAATGTTGGCAAATGTTACATCCGAGATGTTAGGTTGCCTTAGGTTAGGATATATATCGTTATAGACGCATATACTGTTCCCACCGAGAGGTAGGGTTCGACAGGCCAGGAATGTTGTCAAATATTGCATCCGAGATGTTAGGTTGCCTTAGGTTAGGATATATAACGTTATAGACGCATGTAGTGTTACCACCGAGAAGTAGGGACGGACACGCCTGGAATGTTGGCAAATGTTACATCCGAGATGTTAGGTTGCCTTAGGTTAGGATATATATCGTTATAGACGCATATACTGTTCCCACCGAGAGGTAGGGTTCGACAGGCCAGGAATGTTGTCAAATATTGCATCCGAGATGTTAGGTTGCCTTAGGTTAGGATATATAACGTTATAGACGCATGTAGTGTTACCTCCGAGAAGTAGGGTCCGACACGCCTGGAAGATTGTAGAATATCACATCCGAGATGTTAGGTTGCCCTAGGTTAGGATATATAACGTTATAGACGTATATACTGTTCCCTCCGAGAAGTAGGGTTCGACAGGCCAGGAATGTTGTCAAGTATTGCATCCGAGATGTTAGGTTGCCTTAGATTAGGATATATACCGTTATATACGAATGTAATGTTACCACCGAAAAGTATGCACTCACACGCCAGGAATATTGTAAAATATTTCGTCTGAGATAATAGGTTGCCTTAGATTAGGATATACAACGTTATAGACTCATATAATGTTCCCACCGAGAAGTAGGGTCCGACACGCCTGGAATGATGTAGAATATTACATCCGACATGTCAGGTTGCCTTAGGTTAGGATATATAACGTTATAGACGTAAATACTGTTCCCTCCGAGAAGTAGGGTTCGACAGGCCAGGAATGTTGTCAAATATTGCATTCGAGATGTTAGGTTGCCTTAGATTAGGATATATAACGTTATAGACGCATGTAATGTCACCACCGAGACGTAGGGACCGACATGCCTGGAATGTTGTCGAATGATACATCCGAGATGTTAGGTTGCCTCAGGTTAGGATATATGACGTTATAGGCGTATATACTGTTCCCACCGAGAAGTAGGGTTCGACAGGCCAGGAATATTGTCAAATATTGCATCCGAGATGTTAGGTTGCCTTAGATTAGGATATATACCGTTATAGACGCATTTAATGTTACCACCGAAAAGTATGCACTCACACGCCAGGAATATTGTAAAATATTACGTCTGAGATAATAGGTTGCCTTAGATTAGGATATACAACGTTATAGACTCATATAATGTTCCCACCGAGAAGTAGGGTCCGACACGCCTGGAATGATGTAAAATATTACATCCGAGTTGTTACGTTCCCGTTATAGACGCATTCATGTTACCACCGAGACGTAGGGACCGACACGCCTGGAATGTTGTCAAATGTTACATCCGAGATGTTAGGTTGCCTTAGGTTACGATATATGTCGTTATAGACGTATATACTGTTCCCACCGAGAGATAGGGTTTGACAGTCCAGGAATGTTGTCAAATAGTGCATCCGAGATGTTAGGTTGCCTTAGGTTAGGATATATAACGTTACAGACGTATATACTGTTCCCTCCGAGAAGTAGGGTTCGACAGGCCAGGAATGTTGTCAAATATTGCATCCGAGATGTTAGGTTGTCTTAGGTTAGGGTATATATCGTTATAGACGCATGTAACGTTACCACTGAGACGTAGGGACCGACACGCCTGGAATGTTGGCAAATGTTACATCCGAGATGTTAGGTTGCCTTAGGTTAGGATATATGACGTTATAGACGTATATGCTGTTCCCTCCGAGAAGTAGGGGTCGACAGGCCAGGAGTGTTGTCAAATATTGCATCCGAGATGTTAGGTTGCCTTAGATTAGGATATACAACGTTATAGGCGCATATAATGTTCCCACCGATAAGTAGGGTCCGACACGCCTGGAAGGTTGTAGAATATTACATCCGAGATGTCAGGTTGCCTTAGGTTAGGATATATACCGTTATAGACGTATATACTGTTCCCTCCGAGAAGTAGGGTCCGACACGCCTGGAAGGTTGTAGAATATTACATCCGAGATGTCAGGTTGCCTTAGGTTAGGATATATAGCGTTATTGACGTATATACTGTTCCCACCGAGAAGTAGGGTCCGACACGCCAGAAATGTTGTCAAATGTTACATCCGAGTTGTTAGGTTGCCTTAGGTTAGGATATATAACGTTACAGACGCATGTAATGTTACCACCGAGAAGTAGGGACCGACACGCCTGGAATGTTGTCAAATGTTACATCCGAGTTGTTAGGTTGCCTTAGGTTAGGATATATAACGTTATAGACGCATGTAATGTTACCACCGAGAAGTAGGGACCGACACGCCTGGAATGTTGTCAAATGTTACATCCGAGTTGTTAGGTTGCCTTAGGTTAGGATATATAACGTTATAGACGCATGTAATGTTACCACCGAGAAGTAGGGACCGACACGCCTGGAATGTTGTCAAATGTTACATCCGAGATGTTAGGTTGCCTTAGGTTAGTATATTTGACATTACAGACGTTTATACTGTTCCCTCCGAGAAGTAGGTTTCGACAGGCCAGGAATGTTGTCAAATATTGCATCCGAGATGTTAGGTTGCCTTAGATTAGGATATATAACGTTATAGACGCATGTAATGTTACCACCGAGACGTAGGGACCGACACGCCTGGAATGTTGTCAAATGTTCCATCCGAGATGTTAGGTTGCCTCAGGTTAGGATATATGACGCTGCAAACGTATATACTGTTACCTCCGAGACGTAGGGTTCGACAGGCCAGGAATGTTGTCAAATATTGCATCCGAGATGTTAGGTTGCCTTAGATTAGGATATATACCGTTATAGACGCATTTAATGTTACCACCGAAAAGTATGCACTCACACGCCAGGAATATTGTAAAATATTACGTCTGAGATAATAGGTTGCCTTAGATTAGGATATACAACGTTATAGACTCATATAATGTTCCCACCGAGAAGTAGGGTCCGACACGCCTGGAATGATGTAGAATATTACATCCGACATGTCAGGTTGCCTTAGGTTAGGATATATAACGTTATAGACGTATATACTGTTCCCTCCGAGAAGTAGGGTTCGACAGGCCAGGAATGTTGTCAAATATTGCATCCGAGATGTTAGGTTGCCTTAGATTAGGATATATAACGTTATAGACGCATGTAATGTTACCACCGAGACGTAGGGACCGACATGCCTGGAATGTTGTCAAATATTGCATCCGAGATGTTAGGTTGCCTCAGGTTAGGATATATGACGTTATAGACGCATGTAACGTTACCACTGAGACGTAGGGACCGACACGCCTGGAATGTTGGCAAATGTTACATCCGAGATGTTAGGTTGCCTTAGGTTAGGATATATATCGTTATAGACGCATATACTGTTCCCACCGAGAGGTAGGGTTCGACAGGCCAGGAATGTTGTCAAATATTGCATCCGAGATGTTAGGTTGCCTTAGGTTAGGATATATAACGTTATAGACGCATGTAGTGTTACCTCCGAGAAGTAGGGTCCGACACGCCTGGAAGGTTGTAGAATATCACATCCGAGATGTTAGGTTGCCCTAGGTTAGGATATATAACGTTATAGACGTATATACTGTTCCCTCCGAGAAGTAGGGTTCGACAGGCCAGGAATGTTGTCAAATATTGCATCCGAGATGTTAGGTTGCCTTAGATTAGGATATATACCGTTATATACGAATGTAATGTTACCACCGAAAAGTATGCACTCACACGCCAGGAATATTGTAAAATATTTCGTCTGAGATAATAGGTTGCCTTAGATTAGGATATACAACGTTATAGACTCATATAATGTTCCCACCGAGAAGTAGGGTCCGACACGCCTGGAATGATGTAGAATATTACATCCGACATGTCAGGTTGCCTTAGGTTAGGATATATAACGTTATAGACGTAAATACTGTTCCCTCCGAGAAGTAGGGTTCGACAGGCCAGGAATGTTGTCAAATATTGCATTCGAGATGTTAGGTTGCCTTAGATTAGGATATATAACGTTATAGACTCATGTAATGTTACCACCGAGACGTAGGGACCGACACGCCTGGAATGTTGTCAAATGTTACATCCGAGATGTTAGGTTGCCTTAGGTTAGGATATATGACGCTACAAACGTATATACTGTTACCTCCGAGACGTAGGGTTCGACAGGCCAGGAATGTTGTCAAATATTGCATCCGAGATGTTAGGTTGCCTTAGATTAGGATATATACCGTTATAGACGCATTTAATGTTACCACCGAAAAGTATGCACTCACACGCCAGGAATATTGTAAAATATTACGTCTGAGATAATAGGTTGCCTTAGATTAGGATATACAACGTTATAGACTCATATAATGTTCCCACCGAGAAGTAGGGTCCGACACGCCTGGAATGATGTAGAATATTACATCCGACATGTCAGGTTGCCTTAGGTTAGGATATATAACGTTATAGACGTATATACTGTTCCCTCCGAGAAGTAGGGTTCGACAGGCCAGGAATGTTGTCAAATATTGCATCCGAGATGTTAGGTTGCCTTAGATTAGGATATATAACGTTATAGACGCATGTAATGTTACCACCGAGACGTAGGGACCGACATGCCTGGAATGTTGTCGAATGTTACATCCGAGATGTTAGGTTGCCTCAGGTTAGGATATATGACGTTATAGGCGTATATACTGTTCCCTCCGAGAAGTAGGGTTCGACAGGCCAGGAATATTGTCAAATATTGCATCCCAGATGTTAGGTTGCCTTAGATTAGGATATATAACGTAATAGACGCATGTAATGTTACCACCGAGACGTAGGGACCGACACGCCTGGAATGTTGTCAAATGTTACATCCGAGATGTTAGGTTGCCTTAGGTTAGGATATATGACGTTATAAACGTATATACTGTTACCTCCGAGACGTAGGGTTCGACAGGCCAGGAATGTTGTCAAATATTGCATCCGAGATTTTAGGTTGTCTTAGGTTAGGGTATATATCGTTATAGACGCATGTAACGTTACCACTGAGACGTAGGGACCGACACGCCTGGAATGTTGGCAAATGTTACATCCGAGATGTTAGGTTGCCTTAGGTTAGGATATATATCGTTATAGACGCATATACTGTTCCCACCGAGAGGTAGGGTTCGACAGGCCAGGAATGTTGTCAAATATTGCATCCGAGATGTTAGGTTGCCTTAGGTTAGGATATATAACGTTATAGACGCATGTAGTGTTACCACCGAGAAGTAGGGACGGACACGCCTGGAATGTTGGCAAATGTTACATCCGAGATGTTAGGTTGCCTTAGGTTAGGATATATATCGTTATAGACGCATATACTGTTCCCACCGAGAGGTAGGGTTCGACAGGCCAGGAATGTTGTCAAATATTGCATCCGAGATGTTAGGTTGCCTTAGGTTAGGATATATAACGTTATAGACGCATGTAGTGTTACCTCCGAGAAGTAGGGTCCGACACGCCTGGAAGATTGTAGAATATCACATCCGAGATGTTAGGTTGCCCTAGGTTAGGATATATAACGTTATAGACGTATATACTGTTCCCTCCGAGAAGTAGGGTTCGACAGGCCAGGAATGTTGTCAAGTATTGCATCCGAGATGTTAGGTTGCCTTAGATTAGGATATATACCGTTATATACGAATGTAATGTTACCACCGAAAAGTATGCACTCACACGCCAGGAATATTGTAAAATATTTCGTCTGAGATAATAGGTTGCCTTAGATTAGGATATACAACGTTATAGACTCATATAATGTTCCCACCGAGAAGTAGGGTCCGACACGCCTGGAATGATGTAGAATATTACATCCGACATGTCAGGTTGCCTTAGGTTAGGATATATAACGTTATAGACGTAAATACTGTTCCCTCCGAGAAGTAGGGTTCGACAGGCCAGGAATGTTGTCAAATATTGCATTCGAGATGTTAGGTTGCCTTAGATTAGGATATATAACGTTATAGACGCATGTAATGTCACCACCGAGACGTAGGGACCGACATGCCTGGAATGTTGTCGAATGATACATCCGAGATGTTAGGTTGCCTCAGGTTAGGATATATGACGTTATAGGCGTATATACTGTTCCCACCGAGAAGTAGGGTTCGACAGGCCAGGAATATTGTCAAATATTGCATCCGAGATGTTAGGTTGCCTTAGATTAGGATATATACCGTTATAGACGCATTTAATGTTACCACCGAAAAGTATGCACTCACACGCCAGGAATATTGTAAAATATTACGTCTGAGATAATAGGTTGCCTTAGATTAGGATATACAACGTTATAGACTCATATAATGTTCCCACCGAGAAGTAGGGTCCGACACGCCTGGAATGATGTAAAATATTACATCCGAGTTGTTACGTTCCCGTTATAGACGCATTCATGTTACCACCGAGACGTAGGGACCGACACGCCTGGAATGTTGTCAAATGTTACATCCGAGATGTTAGGTTGCCTTAGGTTACGATATATGTCGTTATAGACGTATATACTGTTCCCACCGAGAGATAGGGTTTGACAGTCCAGGAATGTTGTCAAATAGTGCATCCGAGATGTTAGGTTGCCTTAGGTTAGGATATATAACGTTACAGACGTATATACTGTTCCCTCCGAGAAGTAGGGTTCGACAGGCCAGGAATGTTGTCAAATATTGCATCCGAGATGTTAGGTTGTCTTAGGTTAGGGTATATATCGTTATAGACGCATGTAACGTTACCACTGAGACGTAGGGACCGACACGCCTGGAATGTTGGCAAATGTTACATCCGAGATGTTAGGTTGCCTTAGGTTAGGATATATGACGTTATAGACGTATATGCTGTTCCCTCCGAGAAGTAGGGGTCGACAGGCCAGGAGTGTTGTCAAATATTGCATCCGAGATGTTAGGTTGCCTTAGATTAGGATATACAACGTTATAGGCGCATATAATGTTCCCACCGATAAGTAGGGTCCGACACGCCTGGAAGGTTGTAGAATATTACATCCGAGATGTCAGGTTGCCTTAGGTTAGGATATATACCGTTATAGACGTATATACTGTTCCCTCCGAGAAGTAGGGTCCGACACGCCTGGAAGGTTGTAGAATATTACATCCGAGATGTCAGGTTGCCTTAGGTTAGGATATATAGCGTTATTGACGTATATACTGTTCCCACCGAGAAGTAGGGTCCGACACGCCAGAAATGTTGTCAAATGTTACATCCGAGTTGTTAGGTTGCCTTAGGTTAGGATATATAACGTTACAGACGCATGTAATGTTACCACCGAGAAGTAGGGACCGACACGCCTGGAATGTTGTCAAATGTTACATCCGAGTTGTTAGGTTGCCTTAGGTTAGGATATATAACGTTATAGACGCATGTAATGTTACCACCGAGAAGTAGGGACCGACACGCCTGGAATGTTGTCAAATGTTACATCCGAGTTGTTAGGTTGCCTTAGGTTAGGATATATAACGTTATAGACGCATGTAATGTTACCACCGAGAAGTAGGGACCGACACGCCTGGAATGTTGTCAAATGTTACATCCGAGATGTTAGGTTGCCTTAGGTTAGTATATTTGACATTACAGACGTTTATACTGTTCCCTCCGAGAAGTAGGTTTCGACAGGCCAGGAATGTTGTCAAATATTGCATCCGAGATGTTAGGTTGCCTTAGATTAGGATATATAACGTTATAGACGCATGTAATGTTACCACCGAGACGTAGGGACCGACACGCCTGGAATGTTGTCAAATGTTCCATCCGAGATGTTAGGTTGCCTTAGGTTAGGATATATGACGCTGCAAACGTATATACTGTTACCTCCGAGACGTAGGGTTCGACAGGCCAGGAATGTTGTCAAATATTGCATCCGAGATGTTAGGTTGCCTTAGATTAGGATATATACCGTTATAGACGCATTTAATGTTACCACCGAAAAGTATGCACTCACACGCCAGGAATATTGTAAAATATTACGTCTGAGATAATAGGTTGCCTTAGATTAGGATATACAACGTTATAGACTCATATAATGTTCCCACCGAGAAGTAGGGTCCGACACGCCTGGAATGATGTAGAATATTACATCCGACATGTCAGGTTGCCTTAGGTTAGGATATATAACGTTATAGACGTATATACTGTTCCCTCCGAGAAGTAGGGTTCGACAGGCCAGGAATGTTGTCAAATATTGCATCCGAGATGTTAGGTTGCCTTAGATTAGGATATATAACGTTATAGACGCATGTAATGTTACCACCGAGACGTAGGGACCGACATGCCTGGAATGTTGTCAAATATTGCATCCGAGATGTTAGGTTGCCTCAGGTTAGGATATATGACGTTATAGACGCATGTAACGTTACCACTGAGACGTAGGGACCGACACGCCTGGAATGTTGGCAAATGTTACATCCGAGATGTTAGGTTGCCTTAGGTTAGGATATATATCGTTATAGACGCATATACTGTTCCCACCGAGAGGTAGGGTTCGACAGGCCAGGAATGTTGTCAAATATTGCATCCGAGATGTTAGGTTGCCTTAGGTTAGGATATATAACGTTATAGACGCATGTAGTGTTACCTCCGAGAAGTAGGGTCCGACACGCCTGGAAGGTTGTAGAATATCACATCCGAGATGTTAGGTTGCCCTAGGTTAGGATATATAACGTTATAGACGTATATACTGTTCCCTCCGAGAAGTAGGGTTCGACAGGCCAGGAATGTTGTCAAATATTGCATCCGAGATGTTAGGTTGCCTTAGATTAGGATATATACCGTTATATACGAATGTAATGTTACCACCGAAAAGTATGCACTCACACGCCAGGAATATTGTAAAATATTTCGTCTGAGATAATAGGTTGCCTTAGATTAGGATATACAACGTTATAGACTCATATAATGTTCCCACCGAGAAGTAGGGTCCGACACGCCTGGAATGATGTAGAATATTACATCCGACATGTCAGGTTGCCTTAGGTTAGGATATATAACGTTATAGACGTAAATACTGTTCCCTCCGAGAAGTAGGGTTCGACAGGCCAGGAATGTTGTCAAATATTGCATTCGAGATGTTAGGTTGCCTTAGATTAGGATATATAACGTTATAGACGCATGTAATGTTACCACCGAGACGTAGGGACCGACATGCCTGGAATGTTGTCGAATGGTACATCCGAGATGTTAGGTTGCCTCAGGTTAGGATATATGACGTTATAGGCGTATATACTGTTCCCACCGAGAAGTAGGGTTCGACAGGCCAGGAATATTGTCAAATATTGCATCCGAGATGTTAGGTTGCCTCAGATTAGGATATATACCGTTATAGACGCATTTAATGTTACCACCGAAAAGTATGCACTCACACGCCAGGAATATTGTAAAATATTACGTCTGAGATAATAGGTTGCCTTAGATTAGGATATACAACGTTATAGACTCATATAATGTTCCCACCGAGAAGTAGGGTCCGACACGCCTGGAATGATGTAAAATATTACATCCGAGTTGTTACGTTCCCGTTATAGACGCATTCATGTTACCACCGAGACGTAGGGACCGACACGCCTGGAATGTTGTCAAATGTTACATCCGAGATGTTAGGTTGCCTTAGGTTACGATATATGTCGTTATAGACGTATATACTGTTCCCACCGAGAGATAGGGTTTGACAGTCCAGGAATGTTGTCAAATAGTGCATCCGAGATGTTAGGTTGCCTTAGGTTAGGTTATATAACGTTACAGACGTATATACTGTTCCCTCCGAGAAGTAGGGTTCGACAGGCCAGGAATGTTGTCAAATATTGCATCCGAGATGTTAGGTTGTCTTAGGTTAGGGTATATATCGTTATAGACGCATGTAACGTTACCACTGAGACGTAGGGACCGACACGCCTGGAATGTTGGCAAATGTTACATCCGAGATGTTAGGTTGCCTTAGGTTAGGATATATGACGTTATAGACGTATATGCTGTTCCCTCCGAGAAGTAGGGGTCGACAGGCCAGGAGTGTTGTCAAATATTGCATCCGAGATGTTAGGTTGCCTTAGATTAGGATATACAACGTTATAGGCGCATATAATGTTCCCACCGATAAGTAGGGTCCGACACGCCTGGAAGGTTGTAGAATATTACATCCGAGATGTCAGGTTGCCTTAGGTTAGGATATATACCGTTATAGACGTATATACTGTTCCCTCCGAGAAGTAGGGTCCGACACGCCTGGAAGGTTGTAGAATATTACATCCGAGATGTCAGGTTGCCTTAGGTTAGGATATATAGCGTTATTGACGTATATACTGTTCCCACCGAGAAGTAGGGTCCGACACGCCAGAAATGTTGTCAAATGTTACATCCGAGTTGTTAGGTTGCCTTAGGTTAGGATATATAACGTTATAGACGCATGTAATGTTACCACCGAGAAGTAGGGACCGACACGCCTGGAATGTTGTCAAATGTTACATCCGAGATGTTAGGTTGCCTTAGGTTAGGATAAATGACGTTATAGACGTATATGCTGTTCCCTCCGAGAAGTAGGGTTCGACAGGCCAGGAATGTTGTCAAATATTGCATCCGAGATGTTAGGTGGCCTTAGATTAGGATATACAACGTTATAGACGCATATAATGTTCCCACCGATAAGTAGGGTCCGACACGCCTGGAAGGTTGTAGAATATTACATCCGAGATGTCAGGTTCCCTTAGGTTAGGATATATACCGTTATAGACGTATATACTGTTCCCACCGAGAAGTAGGGTCCGACACGCCAGAAATGTTGTCAAATGTTACATCCGAGTTGTTAGGTTGCCTTAGGTTAGGATATATAACGTTATAGACGCATGTAATGTTACCACCGAGAAGTAGGGACCGACACGCCTGGAATGTTGTCAAATGTTACATCCGAGATGTTAGGTTGCCTTAGGTTAGTATATTTGACATTACAGACGTTTATACTGTTCCCTCCGAGAAGTAGGTTTCGACAGGCCAGGAATGTTGTCAAATATTGCATCCGAGATGTTAGGTTGCCTTAGATTAGGATATATAACGTTATAGACGCATGTAATGTTACCACCGAGACGTAGGGACCGACACGCCTGGAATGTTGTCAAATGTTCCATCCGAGATGTTAGGTTGCCTTAGGTTAGGATATATGACGCTGCAAACGTATATACTGTTACCTCCGAGACGTAGGGTTCGACAGGCCAGGAATGTTGTCAAATATTGCATCCGAGATGTTAGGTTGCCTTAGATTAGGATATATACCGTTATAGACGCATTTAATGTTACCACCGAAAAGTATGCACTCACACGCCAGGAATATTGTAAAATATTACGTCTGAGATAATAGGTTGCCTTAGATTAGGATATACAACGTTATAGACTCATATAATGTTCCCACCGAGAAGTAGGGTCCGACACGCCTGGAATGATGTAGAATATTACATCCGACATGTCAGGTTGCCTTAGGTTAGGATATATAACGTTATAGACGTATATACTGTTCCCTCCGAGAAGTAGGGTTCGACAGGCCAGGAATGTTGTCAAATATTGCATCCGAGATGTTAGGTTGCCTTAGATTAGGATATATAACGTTATAGACGCATGTAATGTTACCACCGAGACGTAGGGACCGACATGCCTGGAATGTTGTCGAATGATACATCCGAGATGTTAGGTTGCCTCAGGTTAGGATATATGACGTTATAGGCGTATATACTGTTCCCACCGAGAAGTAGGGTTCGACAGGCCAGGAATATTGTCAAATATTGCATCCGAGATGTTAGGTTGCCTCAGATTAGGATATATACCGTTATAGACGCATTTAATGTTACCACCGAAAAGTATGCACTCACACGCCAGGAATATTGTAAAATATTACGTCTGAGATAATAGGTTGCCTTAGATTAGGATATACAACGTTATAGACTCATATAATGTTCCCACCGAGAAGTAGGGTCCGACACGCCTGGAATGATGTAAAATATTACATCCGAGTTGTTACGTTCCCGTTATAGACGCATTCATGTTACCACCGAGACGTAGGGACCGACACGCCTGGAATGTTGTCAAATGTTACATCCGAGATGTTAGGTTGCCTTAGGTTACGATATATGTCGTTATAGACGTATATACTGTTCCCACCGAGAGATAGGGTTTGACAGTCCAGGAATGTTGTCAAATAGTGCATCCGAGATGTTAGGTTGCCTTAGGTTAGGATATATAACGTTACAGACGTATATACTGTTCCCTCCGAGAAGTAGGGTTCGACAGGCCAGGAATGTTGTCAAATATTGCATCCGAGATGTTAGGTTGTCTTAGGTTAGGGTATATATTGTTATAGACGCATGTAACGTTACCACTGAGACGTAGGGACCGACACGCCTGGAATGTTGGCAAATGTTACATCCGAGATGTTAGGTTGCCTTAGGTTAGGATATATGACGTTATAGACGTATATGCTGTTCCCTCCGAGAAGTAGGGGTCGACAGGCCAGGAGTGTTGTCAAATATTGCATCCGAGATGTTAGGTTGCCTTAGATTAGGATATACAACGTTATAGACGCATATAATGTTCCCACCGATAAGTAGGGTCCGACACGCCTGGAAGGTTGTATAATATTACATCCGAGATGTCAGGTTGCCTTAGGTTAGGATATATACCGTTATAGACGTATATACTGTTCCCTCCGAGAAGTAGGGTCCGACACGCCTGGAAGGTTGTAGAATATTACAGCCGAGATGTCAGGTTGCCTTAGGTTAGGATATATAGCGTTATTGACGTATATACTGTTCCCACCGAGAAGTAGGGTCCGACACGCCAGAAATGTTGTCAAATGTTACATCCGAGTTGTTAGGTTGCCTTAGGTTAGGATATATAACGTTATAGACGCATGTAATGTTACCACCGAGAAGTAGGGACCGACACGCCTGGAATGTTGTCAAATGTTACATCCGAGATGTTAGGTTGCTTAGGTTAGTATATTTGACGTTACAGACGTTTATACTGTTCCCTCCGAGAAGTAGGTTTCGACAGGCCAGGAATGTTGTCAAATATTGCATCCGAGACGTTAGGTTGCCTTAGGTTAGGATATATAACGTTATAGACGCATGTAACGTTACCACCGAGACGTAGGGATCGACACGCCTGGAATGTTGTCAAATGTTACATCCGAGATGTTAGGTTGCCTTAGGTTAGGATATATGACGTTATAGACGTATATGCTGTTCCCTCCGAGAAGTAGGGTTCGACAGGCCAGGAATGTTGTCAAATATTGCATCCGAGATGTTAGGTTGCCTTAGATTAGGATATACAACGTTATAGACGCATATAATGTCCCCACCGATAAGTAGGGTCCGACACGCCTGGAAGGTTGTAGAATATTACATCCGAGATGTCAGGTTCCCTTAGGTTAGGATATATACCGTTATAGACGTATATACTGTTCCCACCGAGAAGTAGGGTCCGACACGCCAGAAATGTTGTCAAATGTTACATCCGAGTTGTTAGGTTGCCTTAGGTTAGGATATATAACGTTATAGACGCATGTAATGTTACCACCGAGAAGTAGGGACCGACACGCCTGGAATGTTGTCAAATATTGCATCCGAGATGTTAGGTTGCCTTAGATTAGGATATACAACGTTATAGACGCATATAATGTTCCCACCGAGAAGTAGGGTCCGACACGCCTGGAAGGTTGTAGAATATTACATCCGAGATGTCAGGTTGCCTTAGGTTAGGATATATAGCGTTATAGACGTATATACTGTTCCCACCGAGAAGTAGGGTCCGACACGCCAGAAATGTTGTCAAATGTTACATCCGAGTTGTTAGGTTGCCTTAGGTTAGGATATATAACGTTATAGACGCATGTAATGTTACCACCGAGAAGTAGGGACCGACACGCCTGGAATGTTGTCAAATGTTACATCCGAGATGTTAGGTTGCCTTAGGTTAGTATATTTGACGTTACAGACGTTTATACTGTTCCCTCCGAGAAGTAGGTTTCGACAGGCCAGGAATGTTGTCAAATATTGCATCCGAGATGTTAGGTTGCCTTAGATTAGGATATATAACGTTATAGACGCATGTAATGTTACCACCGAGACGTAGGGACCGACATGCCTGGAATGTTGTCGAATGATACATCCGAGATATTAGGTTGCCTCAGGTTAGGATATATGACGTTATAGGCGTATATACTGTTCCCACCGAGAAGTAGGGTTCGACAGGCCAGGAATGTTGTCAAATATTGCATACGAGATGTTAGGTTGCCTTAGATTAGGATATATAACGTTATAGACGCATGTAATGTTACCACCGAGAAGTAGGGACCGACACGCCTGGAATGTTGTCAAATGTTACATCCGAGATGTTAGGTTGCCTTAGGTTAGTATATTTGACATTACAGACGTTTATACTGTTCCCTCCGAGAAGTAGGTTTCGACAGGCCAGGAATGTTGTCAAATATTGCATCCGAGATGTTAGGTTGCCTTAGATTAGGATATATAACGTTATAGACGCATGTAATGTTACCACCGAGACGTAGGGACCGACACGCCTGGAATGTTGTCAAATGTTCCATCCGAGATGTTAGGTTGCCTTAGGTTAGGATATATGACGCTGCAAACGTATATACTGTTACCTCCGAGACGTAGGGTTCGACAGGCCAGGAATGTTGTCAAATATTGCATCCGAGATGTTAGGTTGCCTTAGATTAGGATATATACCGTTATAGACGCATTTAATGTTACCACCGAAAAGTATGCACTCACACGCCAGGAATATTGTAAAATATTACGTCTGAGATAATAGGTTGCCTTAGATTAGGATATACAACGTTATAGACTCATATAATGTTCCCACCGAGAAGTAGGGTCCGACACGCCTGGAATGATGTAGAATATTACATCCGACATGTCAGGTTGCCTTAGGTTAGGATATATAACGTTATAGACGTATATACTGTTCCCTCCGAGAAGTAGGGTTCGACAGGCCAGGAATGTTGTCAAATATTGCATCCGAGATGTTAGGTTGCCTTAGATTAGGATATATAACGTTATAGACGCATGTAATGTTACCACCGAGACGTAGGGACCGACATGCCTGGAATGTTGTCGAATGTTACATCCGAGATGTTAGGTTGCCTCAGGTTAGGATATATGACGTTATAGGCGTATATACTGTTCCCTCCGAGAAGTAGGGTTCGACAGGCCAGGAATATTGTCAAATATTGCATCCGAGATGTTAGGTTGCCTTAGATTAGGATATATAACGTAATAGACGCATGTAATGTTACCACCGAGACGTAGGGACCGACACGCCTGGAATGTTGTCAAATGTTACATCCGAGATGTTAGGTTGCCTTAGGTTAGGATATATGACGTTATAGACGTATATACTGTTACCTCCGAGACGTAGGGTTCGACAGGCCAGGAATGTTGTCAAATATTGCATCCGAGATTTTAGGTTGTCTTAGGTTAGGGTATATATCGTTATAGACGCATGTAACGTTACCACTGAGACGTAGGGACCGACACGCCTGGAATGTTGGCAAATGTTACATCCGAGATGTTAGGTTGCCTTAGGTTAGGATATATATCGTTATAGACGCATATACTGTTCCCACCGAGAGGTAGGGTTCGACAGGCCAGGAATGTTGTCAAATATTGCATCCGAGATGTTAGGTTGCCTTAGGTTAGGATATATAACGTTATAGACGCATGTAGTGTTACCTCCGAGAAGTAGGGTCCGACACGCCTGGAAGGTTGTAGAATATCACATCCGAGATGTTAGGTTGCCCTAGGTTAGGATATATAACGTTATAGACGTATATACTGTTCCCTCCGAGAAGTAGGGTTCGACAGGCCAGGAATGTTGTCAAATATTGCATCCGAGATGTTAGGTTGCCTTAGATTAGGATATATACCGTTATATACGAATGTAATGTTACCACCGAAAAGTATGCACTCACACGCCAGGAATATTGTAAAATATTTCGTCTGAGATAATAGGTTGCCTTAGATTAGGATATACAACGTTATAGACTCATATAATGTTCCCACCGAGAAGTAGGGTCCGACACGCCTGGAATGATGTAGAATATTACATCCGACATGTCAGGTTGCCTTAGGTTAGGATATATAACGTTATAGACGTAAATACTGTTCCCTCCGAGAAGTAGGGTTCGACAGGCCAGGAATGTTGTCAAATATTGCATTCGAGATGTTAGGTTGCCTTAGATTAGGATATATAACGTTATAGACGCATGTAATGTTACCACCGAGACGTAGGGACCGACATGCCTGGAATGTTGTCGAATGGTACATCCGAGATGTTAGGTTGCCTCAGGTTAGGATATATGACGTTATAGGCGTATATACTGTTCCCACCGAGAAGTAGGGTTCGACAGGCCAGGAATATTGTCAAATATTGCATCCGAGATGTTAGGTTGCCTCAGATTAGGATATATACCGTTATAGACGCATTTAATGTTACCACCGAAAAGTATGCACTCACACGCCAGGAATATTGTAAAATATTACGTCTGAGATAATAGGTTGCCTTAGATTAGGATATACAACGTTATAGACTCATATAATGTTCCCACCGAGAAGTAGGGTCCGACACGCCTGGAATGATGTAAAATATTACATCCGAGTTGTTACGTTCCCGTTATAGACGCATTCATGTTACCACCGAGACGTAGGGACCGACACGCCTGGAATGTTGTCAAATGTTACATCCGAGATGTTAGGTTGCCTTAGGTTACGATATATGTCGTTATAGACGTATATACTGTTCCCACCGAGAGATAGGGTTTGACAGTCCAGGAATGTTGTCAAATAGTGCATCCGAGATGTTAGGTTGCCTTAGGTTAGGATATATAACGTTACAGACGTATATACTGTTCCCTCCGAGAAGTAGGGTTCGACAGGCCAGGAATGTTGTCAAATATTGCATCCGAGATGTTAGGTTGTCTTAGGTTAGGGTATATATCGTTATAGACGCATGTAACGTTACCACTGAGACGTAGGGACCGACACGCCTGGAATGTTGGCAAATGTTACATCCGAGATGTTAGGTTGCCTTAGGTTAGGATATATGACGTTATAGACGTATATGCTGTTCCCTCCGAGAAGTAGGGGTCGACAGGCCAGGAGTGTTGTCAAATATTGCATCCGAGATGTTAGGTTGCCTTAGATTAGGATATACAACGTTATAGGCGCATATAATGTTCCCACCGATAAGTAGGGTCCGACACGCCTGGAAGGTTGTAGAATATTACATCCGAGATGTCAGGTTGCCTTAGGTTAGGATATATACCGTTATAGACGTATATACTGTTCCCTCCGAGAAGTAGGGTCCGACACGCCTGGAAGGTTGTAGAATATTACATCCGAGATGTCAGGTTGCCTTAGGTTAGGATATATAGCGTTATTGACGTATATACTGTTCCCACCGAGAAGTAGGGTCCGACACGCCAGAAATGTTGTCAAATGTTACATCCGAGTTGTTAGGTTGCCTTAGGTTAGGATATATAACGTTATAGACGCATGTAATGTTACCACCGAGAAGTAGGGACCGACACGCCTGGAATGTTGTCAAATGTTACATCCGAGATGTTAGGTTGCCTTAGGTTAGGATAAATGACGTTATAGACGTATATGCTGTTCCCTCCGAGAAGTAGGGTTCGACAGGCCAGGAATGTTGTCAAATATTGCATCCGAGATGTTAGGTGGCCTTAGATTAGGATATACAACGTTATAGACGCATATAATGTTCCCACCGATAAGTAGGGTCCGACACGCCTGGAAGGTTGTAGAATATTACATCCGAGATGTCAGGTTCCCTTAGGTTAGGATATATACCGTTATAGACGTATATACTGTTCCCACCGAGAAGTAGGGTCCGACACGCCAGAAATGTTGTCAAATGTTACATCCGAGTTGTTAGGTTGCCTTAGGTTAGGATATATAACGTTATAGACGCATGTAATGTTACCACCGAGAAGTAGGGACCGACACGCCTGGAATGTTGTCAAATGTTACATCCGAGATGTTAGGTTGCCTTAGGTTAGTATATTTGACATTACAGACGTTTATACTGTTCCCTCCGAGAAGTAGGTTTCGACAGGCCAGGAATGTTGTCAAATATTGCATCCGAGATGTTAGGTTGCCTTAGATTAGGATATATAACGTTATAGACGCATGTAATGTTACCACCGAGACGTAGGGACCGACACGCCTGGAATGTTGTCAAATGTTCCATCCGAGATGTTAGGTTGCCTTAGGTTAGGATATATGACGCTGCAAACGTATATACTGTTACCTCCGAGACGTAGGGTTCGACAGGCCAGGAATGTTGTCAAATATTGCATCCGAGATGTTAGGTTGCCTTAGATTAGGATATATACCGTTATAGACGCATTTAATGTTACCACCGAAAAGTATGCACTCACACGCCAGGAATATTGTAAAATATTACGTCTGAGATAATAGGTTGCCTTAGATTAGGATATACAACGTTATAGACTCATATAATGTTCCCACCGAGAAGTAGGGTCCGACACGCCTGGAATGATGTAGAATATTACATCCGACATGTCAGGTTGCCTTAGGTTAGGATATATAACGTTATAGACGTATATACTGTTCCCTCCGAGAAGTAGGGTTCGACAGGCCAGGAATGTTGTCAAATATTGCATCCGAGATGTTAGGTTGCCTTAGATTAGGATATATAACGTTATAGACGCATGTAATGTTACCACCGAGACGTAGGGACCGACATGCCTGGAATGTTGTCGAATGATACATCCGAGATGTTAGGTTGCCTCAGGTTAGGATATATGACGTTATAGGCGTATATACTGTTCCCACCGAGAAGTAGGGTTCGACAGGCCAGGAATATTGTCAAATATTGCATCCGAGATGTTAGGTTGCCTCAGATTAGGATATATACCGTTATAGACGCATTTAATGTTACCACCGAAAAGTATGCACTCACACGCCAGGAATATTGTAAAATATTACGTCTGAGATAATAGGTTGCCTTAGATTAGGATATACAACGTTATAGACTCATATAATGTTCCCACCGAGAAGTAGGGTCCGACACGCCTGGAATGATGTAAAATATTACATCCGAGTTGTTACGTTCCCGTTATAGACGCATTCATGTTACCACCGAGACGTAGGGACCGACACGCCTGGAATGTTGTCAAATGTTACATCCGAGATGTTAGGTTGCCTTAGGTTACGATATATGTCGTTATAGACGTATATACTGTTCCCACCGAGAGATAGGGTTTGACAGTCCAGGAATGTTGTCAAATAGTGCATCCGAGATGTTAGGTTGCCTTAGGTTAGGATATATAACGTTACAGACGTATATACTGTTCCCTCCGAGAAGTAGGGTTCGACAGGCCAGGAATGTTGTCAAATATTGCATCCGAGATGTTAGGTTGTCTTAGGTTAGGGTATATATCGTTATAGACGCATGTAACGTTACCACTGAGACGTAGGGACCGACACGCCTGGAATGTTGGCAAATGTTACATCCGAGATGTTAGGTTGCCTTAGATTAGGATATATAACGTTATAGACGCATGTAATGTTACCACCGAGACGTAGGGACCGACACGCCTGGAATGTTGTCAAATGTTCCATCCGAGATGTTAGGTTGCCTTAGGTTAGGATATATGACGCTGCAAACGTATATACTGTTACCTCCGAGACGTAGGGTTCGACAGGCCAGGAATGTTGTCAAATATTGCATCCGAGATGTTAGGTTGCCTTAGATTAGGATATATACCGTTATAGACGCATTTAATGTTACCACCGAAAAGTATGCACTCACACGCCAGGAATATTGTAAAATATTACGTCTGAGATAATAGGTTGCCTTAGATTAGGATATACAACGTTATAGACTCATATAATGTTCCCACCGAGAAGTAGGGTCCGACACGCCTGGAATGATGTAGAATATTACATCCGACATGTCAGGTTGCCTTAGGTTAGGATATATAACGTTATAGACGTATATACTGTTCCCTCCGAGAAGTAGGGTTCGACAGGCCAGGAATGTTGTCAAATATTGCATCCGAGATGTTAGGTTGCCTTAGATTAGGATATATAACGTTATAGACGCATGTAATGTTACCACCGAGACGTAGGGACCGACATGCCTGGAATGTTGTCGAATGATACATCCGAGATGTTAGGTTGCCTCAGGTTAGGATATATGACGTTATAGGCGTATATACTGTTCCCACCGAGAAGTAGGGTTCGACAGGCCAGGAATATTGTCAAATATTGCATCCGAGATGTTAGGTTGCCTCAGATTAGGATATATACCGTTATAGACGCATTTAATGTTACCACCGAAAAGTATGCACTCACACGCCAGGAATATTGTAAAATATTACGTCTGAGATAATAGGTTGCCTTAGATTAGGATATACAACGTTATAGACTCATATAATGTTCCCACCGAGAAGTAGGGTCCGACACGCCTGGAATGATGTAAAATATTACATCCGAGTTGTTACGTTCCCGTTATAGACGCATTCATGTTACCACCGAGACGTAGGGACCGACACGCCTGGAATGTTGTCAAATGTTACATCCGAGATGTTAGGTTGCCTTAGGTTACGATATATGTCGTTATAGACGTATATACTGTTCCCACCGAGAGATAGGGTTTGACAGTCCAGGAATGTTGTCAAATAGTGCATCCGAGATGTTAGGTTGCCTTAGGTTAGGATATATAACGTTACAGACGTATATACTGTTCCCTCCGAGAAGTAGGGTTCGACAGGCCAGGAATGTTGTCAAATATTGCATCCGAGATGTTAGGTTGTCTTAGGTTAGGGTATATATCGTTATAGACGCATGTAACGTTACCACTGAGACGTAGGGACCGACACGCCTGGAATGTTGGCAAATGTTACATCCGAGATGTTAGGTTGCCTTAGGTTAGGATATATGACGTTATAGACGTATATGCTGTTCCCTCCGAGAAGTAGGGGTCGACAGGCCAGGAGTGTTGTCAAATATTGCATCCGAGATGTTAGGTTGCCTTAGATTAGGATATACAACGTTATAGACGCATATAATGTTCCCACCGATAAGTAGGGTCCGACACGCCTGGAAGGTTGTATAATATTACATCCGAGATGTCAGGTTGCCTTAGGTTAGGATATATACCGTTATAGACGTATATACTGTTCCCTCCGAGAAGTAGGGTCCGACACGCCTGGAAGGTTGTAGAATATTACAGCCGAGATGTCAGGTTGCCTTAGGTTAGGATATATAGCGTTATTGACGTATATACTGTTCCCACCGAGAAGTAGGGTCCGACACGCCAGAAATGTTGTCAAATGTTACATCCGAGTTGTTAGGTTGCCTTAGGTTAGGATATATAACGTTATAGACGCATGTAATGTTACCACCGAGAAGTAGGGACCGACACGCCTGGAATGTTGTCAAATGTTACATCCGAGATGTTAGGTTGCCTTAGGTTAGTATATTTGACGTTACAGACGTTTATACTGTTCCCTCCGAGAAGTAGGTTTCGACAGGCCAGGAATGTTGTAGAATATTACATCCGAGATGTCAGGTTGCCTTAGGTTAGGATATATAGCGTTATAGACGTATATACTGTTCCCACCGAGAAGTAGGGTCCGACACGCCAGAAATGTTGTCAAATGTTACATCCGAGTTGTTAGGTTGCCTTAGGTTAGGATATATAACGTTATAGACGCATGTAATGTTACCACCGAGAAGTAGGGACCGACACGCCTGGAATGTTGTCAAATGTTACATCCGAGATGTTAGGTTGCCTTAGGTTAGTATATTTGACGTTACAGACGTTTATACTGTTCCCTCCGAGAAGTAGGTTTCGACAGGCCAGGAATGTTGTCAAATATTGCATCCGAGATGTTAGGTTGCCTTAGATTAGGATATATAACGTTATAGACGCATGTAATGTTACCACCGAGACGTAGGGACCGACATGCCTGGAATGTTGTCGAATGATACATCCGAGATATTAGGTTGCCTCAGGTTAGGATATATGACGTTATAGGCGTATATACTGTTCCCACCGAGAAGTAGGGTTCGACAGGCCAGGAATGTTGTCAAATATTGCATACGAGATGTTAGGTTGCCTTAGATTAGGATATATAACGTTATAGACGCATGTAATGTTACCACCGAGACGTAGGGACCGACATGCCTGGAATGTTGTCGAATGATACATCCGAGATGTTAGGTTGCCTCAGGTTAGGATATATGACGTTATAGGCGTATATACTGTTCCCACCGAGAAGTAGGGTTCGACAGGCCAGGAATATTGTCAAATATTGCATCCGAGATGTTAGGTTGCCTCAGATTAGGATATATACCGTTATAGACGCATTTAATGTTACCACCGAAAAGTATGCACTCACACGCCAGGAATATTGTAAAATATTACGTCTGAGATAATAAGTTGCCTTAGATTAGGATATACAACGTTATAGACTCATATAATGTTCCCACCGAGAAGTAGGGTCCGACACGCCTGGAATGATGTAAAATATTACATCCGAGTTGTTACGTTGCCGTTATAGACGCATTCATGTTACCACCGAGACGTAGGGACCGACACGCCTGGAATGTTGTCAAATGTTACATCCGAGATGTTAGGTTGCCTTAGGTTACGATATATGTCGTTATAGACGTATATACTGTTCCCACCGAGAGATAGGGTTTGACAGTCCAGGAATGTTGTCAAATAGTGCATCCGAGATGTTAGGTTGCCTTAGGTTAGGATATATAACGTTACAGACGTATATACTGTTCCCTCCGAGAAGTAGGGTTCGACAGGCCAGGAATGTTGTCAAATATTGCATCCGAGATGTTAGGTTGTCTTAGGTTAGGGTATATATCGTTATAGACGCATGTAACGTTACCACTGAGACGTAGGGACCGACACGCCTGGAATGTTGGCAAATGTTACATCCGAGATGTTAGGTTGCCTTAGGTTAGGATATATGACGTTATAGACGTATATGCTGTTCCCTCCGAGAAGTAGGGGTCGACAGGCCAGGAGTGTTGTCAAATATTGCATCCGAGATGTTAGGTTGCCTTAGATTAGGATATACAACGTTATAGACGCATATAATGTTCCCACCGATAAGTAGGGTCCGACACGCCTGGAAGGTTGTAGAATATTACATCCGAGATGTCAGGTTGCCTTAGGTTAGAATATATACCGTTATAGACGTATATACTGTTCCCTCCGAGAAGTAGGGTCCGACACGCCTGGAAGGTTGTAGAATATTACATCCGAGATGTCAGGTTGCCTTAAGGTTAGGATATATAGCGTTATTGACGTATATACTGTTCCCACCGAGAAGTAGGGTCCGACACGCCAGAAATGTTGTCAAATGTTACATCCGAGTTGTTAGGTTGCCTTAGGTTAGGATATATAACGTTATAGACGCATGTAATGTTACCACCGAGAAGTAGGGACCGACACGCCTGGAATGTTGTCAAATGTTACATCCGAGATGTTAGGTTGCCTTAGGTTAGTATATTTGACGTTACAGACGTTTATACTGTTCCCTCCGAGAAGTAGGTTTCGACAGGCCAGGAATGTTGTCAAATATTGCATCCGAGATGTTAGGTTGCCTTAGATTGGGATATATAACGTTATAGACGCATGTAATGTTACCACCGAGACGTAGGGACCGACATGCCTGGAATGTTGTCGAATGATACATCCGAGATGTTAGGTTGCCTCAGGTTAGGATATATGACGTTATAGGCGTATATACTGTTCCCACCGAGAAGTAGGGTTCGACAGGCCAGGAATATTGTCAAATATTGCATCCGAGATGTTAGGTTGCCTTAGATTAGGGTATATACCGTTATAGACGCATTTAATGTTACCACCGAAAAGTATGCACTCACACGCCAGGAATATTGTAAAATATTACTGAGATAATAGGTTGCCTTAGATTAGGATATACAACGTTATAGACTCATATAATGTTCCCACCGAGAAGTAGGGTCCGACACGCCTGGAATGATGTAAAATATTACATCCGAGATGTTACGTTGCCGTTATAGACGCATTCATGTTACCACCGAGACGTAGGGACCGACACGCCTGGAATGTTGTCAAATGTTACATCCGAGATGTTAGGTTGCCTTAGGTTAGGATATATAACGTTACAGACGTATATACTGTTCCCTCCGAGAAGTAGGGTTCGACAGGCCAGGAATGTTGTCAAATATTGCATCCGAGATGTTAGGTTGTCTTAGGTTAGGCTATATATCGTTATAGACGCATGTAACGTTACCACTGAGACGTAGGGACCGACACGCCTGGAATGTTGGCAAATGTTACATCCGAGATGTTAGGTTGCCTTAGGTTAGGATATATATCGTTATAGACGCATATACTGTTCCCACCGAGAGGTAGGGTTCGACAGGCCAGGAATGTTGTCAAATATTGCATCCGAGATGTTAGGTTGCCTTAGGTTAGGATATATAACGTTATAGACGCATGTAGTGTTACCTCCGAGAAGTAGGGTCCGACACGCCTGGAAGGTTGTAGAATATCACATCCGAGATGTTAGGTTGCCCTAGGTTAGGATATATAACGTTATAGACGTATATACTGTTCCCTCCGAGAAGTAGGGTTCGACAGGCCAGGAATGTTGTCAAATATTGCATCCGAGATGTTAGGTTGCCTTAGATTAGGATATATACCGTTATATACGAATGTAATGTTACCACCGAAAAGTATGCACTCACACGCCAGGAATATTGTAAAATATTTCGTCTGAGATAATAGGTTGCCTTAGATTAGGATATACAACGTTATAGACTCATATAATGTTCCCACCGAGAAGTAGGGTCCGACACGCCTGGAATGATGTAGAATATTACATCCGACATGTCAGGTTGCCTTAGGTTAGGATATATAACGTTATAGACGTAAATACTGTTCCCACCGAGAAGTAGGGTTCGACAGGCCAGGAATGTTGTCAAATATTGCATTCGAGATGTTAGGTTGCCTTAGATTAGGATATATAACGTTATAGACGCATGTAATGTTACCACCGAGACGTAGGGACCGACATGCCTGGAATGTTGTCGAATGATACATCCGAGATGTTAGGTTGCCTCAGGTTAGGATATATGACGTTATAGGCGTATATACTGTTCCCACCGAGAAGTAGGGTTCGACAGGCCAGGAATATTGTCAAATATTGCATCCGAGATGTTAGGTTGCCTCAATTTAGGATATATACCGTTATAGACGCATTTAATGTTACCACCGAAAAGTATGCACTCACACGCCAGGAATATTGTAAAATATTACGTCTGAGATAATAGGTTGCCTTAGATTAGGATATACAACGTTATAGACTCATATAATGTTCCCACCGAGAAGTAGGGTCCGACACGCCTGGAATGATGTAAAATATTACATCCGAGTTGTTACGTTGCCGTTATAGACGCATTCATGTTACCACCGAGACGTAGGGACCGACACGCCTGGAATGTTGTCAAATGTTACATCCGAGATGTTAGGTTGCCTTAGGTTACGATATATGTCGTTATAGACGTATATACTGTTCCCACCGAGAGATAGGGTTTGACAGTCCAGGAATGTTGTCAAATAGTGCATCCGAGATGTTAGGTTGCCTTAGGTTAGGATATATAACGTTACAGACGTATATACTGTTCCCTCCGAGAAGTAGGGTTCGACAGGCCAGGAATGTTGTCAAATATTGCATCCGAGATGTTAGGTTGTCTTAGGTTAGTGTATATATCGTTATAGACGCATGTAACGTTACCACTGAGACGTAGGGACCGACACGCCTGGAATGTTGGCAAATGTTACATCCGAGATGTTAGGTTGGCTTAGGTTAGGATATATGACGTTATAGACGTATATGCTGTTCCCTCCGAGAAGTAGGGTTCGACAGGCCAGGAATGTTGTCAAATATTGCATCCGAGATGTTAGGTTGCCTTAGATTAGGATATACAACGTTATAGACGCATATAATGTTCCCACCGATAAGTAGGGTCCGACACGCCTGGAAGGTTGTAGAATATTACATCCGAGATGTCAGGTTCCCTTAGGTTAGGATATATACCGTTATAGACGTATATACTGTTCCCACCGAGAAGTAGGGTCCGACACGCCAGAAATGTTGACAAATGTTACATCCGAGTTGTTAGGTTGCCTTAGGTTAGGATATATAACGTTATAGACGCATGTAATGTTACCACCGAGAAGTAGGGACCCACACGCCTGGAATGTTGTCAAATATTGCATCCGAGATGTTAGGTTGCCTTAGATTAGGATATACAACGTTATAGACGCATATAATGTTCCCACCGAGAAGTAGGGTCCGACACGCCTGGAAGGTTGTAGAATATTACATCCGAGATGTCAGGTTGCCTTAGGTTAGGATATATACCGTTATAGACGTATATACTGTTCCCTCCGAGAAGTAGGGTCCGACACGCCTGGAAGGTTGTAGAATATTACATCCGAGATGTCAGGTTGCGTTAGGTTAGGATATATAGCGTTATAGACGTATATACTGTTCCCACCGAGAAGTAGGGTCCGACACGCCAGAAATGTTGTCAAATGTTACATCCGAGTTGTTAGGTTGCCTTAGGTTAGGATATATAACGTTATAGACGCATGTAATGTTACCACCGAGAAGTAGGGACCGACACGCCTGGAATGTTGTCAAATGTTACATCCGAGATGTTAGGTTGCCTTAGGTTAGTATATTTGACGTTACAGACGTTTATACTGTTCCCTCCGAGAAGTAGGTTTCGACAGGCCAGGAATGTTGTCAAATATTGCATCCGAGATGTTAGGTTGCCTTAGATTAGGATATACAACGTTATAGACGCATGTAATGTTACCACCGAGACGTAGGGACCGACATGCCTGGAATGTTGTCGAATGATACATCCGAGATGTTAGGTTGCCTCAGGTTAGGATATATGACGTTATAGGCGTATATACTGTTCCCACCGAGAAGTAGGGTTCGACAGGCCAGGAATATTGTCAAATATTGCATCCGAGATGTTAGGTTGCCTTAGATTAGGATATATACCGTTATAGACGCATTTAATGTTACCACCGAAAAGTATGCACTCACACGCCAGGAATATTGTAAAATATTACTGAGATAATAGGTTGCCTTAGATTAGGATATACAACGTTATAGACTCATATAATGTTCCCACCGAGAAGTAGGGTCCGACACGCCTGAAATGATGTAGAATATTACATCCGACATGTCAGGTTGCCTTAGGTTAGGATATATAACGTTATAGACGTAAATACTGTTCCCTCCGAGAAGTAGGGTTCGACAGGCCAGGAATGTTGTCAAATATTGCATACGAGATGTTAGGTTGCCTTAGATTAGGATATATAACGTTATAGACGCATGTAATGTTACCACCGAGACGTAGGGACCGACATGCCTGGAATGTTGTCGAATGTTACATCCGAGATGTTAGGTTGCCTCAGGATAGGATATATGACGTTATAGACGTATATACTGTTCCCTCCGCGAAGTAGGGTTCGACAGGCCAGGAATATTGTCAAATATTGCATCCGAGATGTTACGTTGCCTTAGATTAGGATATATAACGTTATAGACGCATGTAATGTTACCACCGAGACGTAGGGACCGACACGCCTGGAATGTTGTCAAATGTTACATCCGAGATGTCAGGTTGCCTTAGGTTAGGATATATGACGTTATAGACGTATATACTGTTCCCTCCGAGAAGTAGGGTTCGACAGGCCAGGAATGCTGTCAAATATTGCATCCGAGATTTTAGGTTGTATTAGGTTAGGGTATATATCGTTATAGACGCATGTAACGTTACCACTGAGACGTAGGGACCGACACGCCTGGAATGTTGGCAAATGTTACATCCGAGATGTTAGGTTGCCTTAGGTTAGGATATATGACGTTATAGACGTATATGCTGTTCCCTCCGAGAAGTAGGGGTCGACAGGCCAGGAATGTTGTCAAATATTGCATCCAAGATGTTAGGTTGCCTTAGATTAGGCTATACAACGTTATAGACGCATATAATGTTCCCACCGATAAGTAGGGTCCGACACGCCTGGAAGGTTGTAGAATATTACATCCGAGATGTCAGGTTGCCTTAGGTTATGATATATACCGTTATAGACGTATATACTGTTCCCACCGAGAAGTAGGGTTCGACAGGCCAGGAATATTGTCAAATATTGCATCCGAGATGTTAGGTTGCCTTAGATTAGGATATATAACGATATAGACGCATGTAATGTTACCACCGAGAAGTAGGGACCGACACGCCTGGAATGTTGTCAAATGTTACATCCGAGATGTTAGGTTGCCTTAGGTTAGGATATATAACGTTATAGACGTATATACTGTTCCCTCCGAGAAGTAGGGTTCGACAGGCCAGGAATGTAGTCAAATATTGCATCCGAGATGTTAGGTTGCCTTAGATTAGGATATATGCCGTTATAGACGCATGTAATGTTACCTCCGAAAAGTGTGCACCGACACGCCAGGAATATTGTAAAATATTACGTCTGACATAATAGGTTGCCTTGGATTAGGATATACAACGTTGTAGACTCATATAATGTTCCCACCGAGAAGTAGGGTCCGACACGCCAGGAATGTTGTAAAATATTACATCCGAGTTGCTACGCTGCCGTTATAGACGCATTAATGTTACCACCGAGACGTAGGGACCGACACGCCTGGAATGTTGTCAAATGTTACATCCGAGATTTTAGGTTGCCTTAGGTTAGGATATGTGACGTTTTAGACGTATATACTGTTCCCTCCGAGAAGTAGGTTTCGACAGGCCAGGAATGTTGTCAAATATTGCATCCGAGATGTTAGGTTGCCTTAGGTTAGGATATATAACGTTATAGACGCATGTAACGTTACCACCGAGACGTAGGGATCGACACGCCTGGAATGTTGTCAAATGTTACATCCGAGATGTTAGGTTGCCTTAGGTTAGGATATATGACGTTATAGACGTATATGCTGTTCCCTCCGAGAAGTAGGGTTCGACAGGCCAGGAATGTTGTCAAATATTGCATCCGAGATGTTAGGTTGCCTTAGATTAGGATATACAACGTTATAGACGCATATAATGTTCCCACCCAGAATTAGGGTCCGACACGCCTGGAAGGTTGTAGAATATTACATCCGAGATGTCAGGTTGCCTTAGGTTAGGATATATAACGTTATAGACACATGTAACGTTACCACCGAGACGTAGGGATCGACACGCCTGGAATGTTGTCAAATGTTACATCCGAGATGTTAGGTTGCCTTAGGTTAGGATATATGACGTTATAGACGTATATGCTGTTCCCTCCGAGAAGTAGGGTTCGACAGGCCAGGAATGTTGTCAAATATTGCATCCGAGATGTTAGGTTGCCTTAGATTAGGATATATGCCGTTATAGACGCATGTAATGTTACCTCCGAAAAGTATGCACCGACACGCCAGGAATATTGTAAAATATTACGTCTGAGATAATAGGTTGCCTTGGATTAGGATATACAACGCTATAGACTCATATAATGTTCCCACCGAGAAGTAGGGTCCGACACGCCAGGAATGTTGTAAAATATTACATCCGAGTTGTTACGTTGCCGTTATAGACGCATTAATGTTACCACCGAGACGTAGGGCCCGACACGCCTGGAATGTTGTCAAATGTTACATCCGAGATGTTAGGTTGCCTTAGATTAGGATATATAACGTTATAGACGCATGTAATGTTACCACCGAGACGTAGGGACCGACACGCCTGGAATGTTGTCAAATGTTACATCCGAGATGTTAGGTTGCCTTAGGTTAGGATATATGACGTTATAGACGTATATACTGTTCCCTCCGAGAAGTAGGGTTCGACAGGCCAGGAATGTTGTCAAATATTGCATCCGAGATGTTAGGTTGCCTTAGGTTAGGATATATATCGTTATAAACGTATATACTGTTCCCACCGAGAGATAGGGTTTGACAGTCCAGGAATGTTGTCAAATAGTGCATCCGAGATGTTAGGTTGCCTTAGGTTAGGATATATAACGTTATAGACGCATGTAATGTTAGCTCCGAGACGTAGGGCCCGACACGCCTGGAATGTTGTCAAATGTTACATCCGAGATGTTAGGTTGCCTTAGGTCAGGATATATAACGTTACAGACGTATATACTGTTCCCTCCGAGAAGTAGGTTTCGACAGGCCAGGAATGCTGTCAAATATTGCATCCGAGATTTTAGGTTGTCTTAGGTTAGGGTATATATCGTTATAGACGCATGTAACGTTACCACTGAGACGTAGGGACCGACACGCCTGGAATGTTGGCAAATGTTACATCCGAGATGTTAGGTTGCCTTAGGTTAGGATATATGAGGTTATAGACGTATATGCTGTTCCCTCCGAGAAGTAGGGGTCGACAGGCCAGGAATGTTGTCAAATATTGCATCCGAGATGTTAGGTTGCCTTAGATTAGGCTATACAACGTTATAGACGCATATAATGTTCCCAGCGATAAGTAGGGTCCGACACGCCTGGAAGGTTGTAGAATATTACATCCGAGATGTCAGGTTGCCTTAGGTTAGGATATATACCGTTATAGACGTATATACTGTTCCCTCCGAGAAGTAGGGTCCGACACGCCTGGAAGGTTGTAGAATATTACATCCGAGATGTCAGGTTGCCTTAAGGTTAGGATATATAGCGTTATTGACGTATATACTGTTCCCACCGAGAAGTAGGGTCCGACACGCCAGAAATGTTGTCAAATGTTACATCCGAGTTGTTAGGTTGCCTTAGGTTAGGATATATAACGTTATAGACGCATGTAATGTTACCACCGAGAAGTAGGGACCGACACGCCTGGAATGTTGTCAAATATTGCATCCGAGATGTTAGGTTGCCTTAGATTAGGATATACAACGTTATAGACGCATATAATGTTCCCACCGAGAAGTAGGGTCCGACACGCCTGGAAGGTTGTAGAATATTACATCCGAGATGTCAGGTTGCCTTAGGTTAGGATATATACCGTTATAGACGTATATACTGTTCCCTCCGAGAAGTAGGGTCCGACACGCCTGGAAGGTTGTAGAATATTACATCCGAGATGTCAGGTTGCGTTAGGTTAGGATATATAGCGTTATAGACGTATATACTGTTCCCACCGAGAAGTAGGGTCCAACACGCCAGAAATGTTGTCAAATGTTACATCCGAGTTGTTAGGTTGCCTTAGGTTAGGATATATAACGTTATAGACGCATGTAATGTTACCACCGAGAAGTAGGGACCGACACGCCTGGAATGTTGTCAAATGCTACATCCGAGATGTTAGGTTGCCTTAGGTTAGGATATTTGACGTTACAGACGTTTATACTGTTCCCTCCGAGAAGTAGGTTTCGACAGGCCAGGAATGTTGTCAAATATTGCATCCGAGATGTTAGGTTGCCTTAGATTAGGTTATATAACGTTATAGACGCATGTAATGTTACCACCGAGACGTAGGGACCGACATGCCTGGAATGTTGTCGAATGATACATCCGAGATGTTAGGTTGCCTTAGGTTACGATATATATCGTTATAGACGTATATACTGTTCCCACCGAGAGATAGGGTTTGACAGTCCAGGAATGTTGTCAAATAGTGCATCCAAGATGTTAGGTTGCCTTAGGTTAGGATATATAACGTTATAGACGCATGTAATGTTACCTCCGAGACGTAGGGCCCGACACGCATGGAATGTTGTCAAATGTTACATCCGAGATGTTAGGTTGCCTTAGGTTAGGATATATAACGGAACAGACGTATATACTGTTCCCTCCGAGAAGTAGGGTTCGACAGGCCTGGAATGTTGTCAAATATTGCATCCGAGATGTTAGGTTGTCTTAGGTTAGGGTATATATCGTTATAGACGCATGTAACGTTACCACTGAGACGTAGGGACCGACACGCCTGGAAGGTTGTAGAATATTACATCCGAGATGTCAGGTTGCCTTAGGTTAGGATATATGCGGTTATAGACGTATATACTGTTCCCTCCGAGAAGTAGGTTTCGACAGGCCAGGAATGTTGTCAAATATTGCATCCGAGATGTTAGGTTGCCTTAGATTAGGATATATAACGTTACAGACGCATGTAATGTTACCACCGAGACGTAGGGACCGACATGCCTGGAATGTTGTCGAATGTTACATCCGAGATGTTATGTTGCCTCAGGTTAGGATATATGACGTTATAGGCGTATATACTGTTCCCTCCGAGAAGTAGGGTTCGACAGGCCAGGAATATTGTCAAATATTGCATCCGAGATTTTAGGTTGCCTTAGATTAGGATATATAACGTTATAGACGCATGTAATGTTACCACCGAGACGTAGGGACCGACACGCCTGGAATGTTGTCAAATGTTACATCCGAGATGTTAGGTTGCCTTAGGTTAGGATATATGACGTTATAGACGTATATACTGTTACCTCCGAGACGTAGGGTTCGACAGGCCAGGAATGTTGTCAAATATTGCATCCGAGATGTTAGGTTGCCTTAGATTAGGATATATACCGTTATAGACGCATTTAATGTTACCACCGAAAAGTATGCACTCACACGCCGGGAATATTTTAAAATATTACGTCTGAGATAATAGGTTGCCTTAGATTAGGATATACAACGTTATAGACTCATATAATGTTCCCACCGAGAAGTAGGGTCCGACACGCCTGGAATGATGTAAAATATTACATCCGAGATGTTACGTTGCCGTTATAGACGCATTCATGTTACCACCGAGACGTAGGGACCGACACGCCTGGAATGTTGTCAAATGTTACATCCGAGATGTTAGGTTGCCTTAGGTTACGATATATATCGTTATAGACGTATATACTGTTCCCACCGAGAGATAGGGTTTGACAGTCCAGGAATGTTGTCAAATAGTGCATCCGAGATGTTAGGTTGCCTTAGGTTAGGATATATAACGTTATAGACGCATGTAATGTTACCTCCGAGATGTAGGGTCCGACACGCATGGAATGTTGTCAAATGTTACATCCGAGATGTTAGGTTGCCTTAGGTTAGGATATATAACGTTACAGACGTATATACTGTTCCCTCCGAGAAGTAGGGTTCGACAGGCCAGGAATGTTGTCAAATATTGCATCCGAGATGTTAGGTTGTCTTAGGTTAGGCTATATATCGTTATAGACGCATGTAACGTTACCACTGAGACGTAGGGACCGACACGCCTGGAATGTTGGCAAATGTTACATCCGAGATGTTAGGTTGCCTTAGGTTAGGATATATGACGTTATAGACGTATATGCTGTTCCCTCCGAGAAGTAGGGGTCGACAGGCCAGGAATGTTGTCAAATATTGCATCCGAGATGTTAGGTTGCCTTAGATTAGGATATACAACGTTATAGACGCATATAATGTTCCCACCCAGAATTAGGGTCCGACACGCCTGGAAGGTTGTAGAATATTACATCCGAGATGTCAGGTTGCCTTAGGTTAGGATATATACCGTTATAGACGTATATACTGTTCCCTCCGAGAAGTAGGGTCCGACACGCCTGGCAGGTTGTAGAATATTACATCCGAGATGTCAGGTTGCCTTAGGTTAGGATATATAGCGTTTTAGACGTATATACTGTTCCCACCGAGAAGTAGGGTCCGACACGCCAGAAATTATGTCAAATGTTACATCCGAGTTGTTAGGTTGCCTTAGGTTAGGATATATAACGTTATAGACACATGTAACGTTACCACCGAGACGTAGGGATCGACACGCCTGGAATGTTGTCAAATGTTACATCCGAGATGTTAGGTTGCCTTAGATTAGGCTATACAACGTTATAGACGCATATAATGTTCCCACCGATAAGTAGGGTCCGACACGCCTGGAAGGTTGTAGAATATTACATCCGAGATGTCAGGTTGCCTTAGGTTAGGATATATGACGTTATAGACGTATATGCTGTTCCCTCCGAGAAGTAGGGTTCGACAGGCCAGGAATGTTGTCAAATATTGCATCCGAGATGTTAGGTTGCCTTAGATTAGGATATACAACGTTATAGACGCATATAATGTTCCCACCGATAAGTAGGGTCCGACACGCCTGGAAGGTTGTAGAATATTACATCCGAAATGTCAGGTTGCCTTAGGTTAGGATATATACCGTTATAGACGTATATACTGTTCCCACCGAGAAGTAGGGTCCGACACGCCAGAAATGTTGTCAAATGTTACATCCGAGTTGTTAGGTTGCCTTAGGTTAGGATATATAACGTTATAGACGCATGTAATGTTACCACCGAGAAGTAGGGACCGACACGCCTGGAATGTTGTCAAATATTGCATCCGAGATGTTAGGTTGCCTTAGATTAGGATATACAACGTTATAGACGCATATAATGTTCCCACCCAGAATTAGGGTCCGACACGCCTGGAAGGTTGTAGAATATTACATCCGAGATGTCAGGTTGCCTTAGGTTAGGATATATACCGTTATAGACGTATATACTGTTCCCTCCGAGAAGTAGGGTCCGACACGCCTGGCAGGTTGTAGAATATTACATCCGAGATGTCAGGTTGCCTTAGGTTAGGATATATAGCGTTTTAGACGTATATACTGTTCCCACCGAGAAGTAGGGTCCGACACGCCAGGAATTATGTCAAATGTTACATCCGAGTTGCTAGGTTGCCTTAGGTTAGGATATATAACGTTATAGACACATGTAACGTTACCACCGAGACGTAGGGATCGACACGCCTGGAATGTTGTCAAATGTTACATCCGAGATGTTAGGTTGCCTTAGATTAGGCTATACAACGTTATAGACGCATATAATGTTCCCACCGAGAAGTAGGGTCCGACACGCCTGGAATGATGTAGAATATTACATCCGACATGTCAGGTTGCCTTAGGTTAGGATATATAACGTTATAGACGTATATACTGTTCCCTCCGAGAAGTAGGGTTCGACAGGCCAGGAATGTAGTCAAATATTGCATCCGAGATGTTAGGTTGCCTTAGATTAGGATATATGCCGTCATAGACGCATGTAATGTTACCTCCGAAAAGTATGCACCGACACGCCAGGAATATTGTAAAATATTACGTCTGACATAATAGGTTGCCTTGGATTAGGATATACAACGTTGTAGACTCATATAATGTTCCCACCGAGAAGTAGGGTCCGACACGCCAGGAATGTTGTAAAATATTACATTCGAGTTGTTACGTTGCCGTTATAGACGCATTAATGTTACCACCGAGACGTAGGGACCGACACGCCTGGAATGTTGTCAAATGTTACATCCGAGATGTTAGGTTGCCTTAGGTTAGGATATATAACGTTACAGACGTATATACTGTTCCCTCAGAGAAGTAGGGTTCGACAGGCCAGGAATGTTGTCAAATATTGCATCCGAGATGTAAGGTTGCCTTAGGTTAGGATATATAACGTTATGGACGTATATACTGTTCCCACCGAGAAGTAGGGTCCGACACGCCAGGAATGTTGTAAAATATTACATCCGAGTTGCTACGTTGCCGTTATAGACGCATTAATGTTACCACCGAGACGTAGGGATCGACACGCCTGGAATGTTGTCAAATGTTACATCCGAGATGTTAGGTTGCCTTAGGTTAGGATATATGACGTTATAGACGTATATGCTGTTCCCTCCGAGAAGTAGGGTTCGACAGGCCAGGAATGTTGTCAAATATTGCATCCGAGATGTTAGGTTGCCTTAGATTAGGATATACAACGTTATAGACGCATATAATGTTCCCACCCAGAATTAGGGTCCGACACGCCTGGAAGGTTGTAGAATAATACATCCGAGATGTCAGGTTGCCTTAGGTTAGGATATATAACGTTATAGACACATGTAACGTTACCACCGAGACGTAGGGATCGACACGCCTGGAATGTTTTCAAATGTTACATCCGAGATGTTAGGTTGCCTTAGGTTAGGATATATGACGTTATAGACGTATATGCTGTTCCCTCCGAGAAGTAGGGTTCGACAGGCCAGGAATGTTGTCAAATATTGCATCCGAGATGTTAGGTTGCCTTAGATTAGGATATATGCCGTTATAGACGCATGTAATGTTACCTACGAAAAGTATGCACCGACACGCCAGGAATATTGTAAAATATTACGTCTGAGATAATAGGTTGCCTTGGATTAGGATATACAACGCTATAGACTCATATAATGTTCCCACCGAGAAGTAGGGTCCGACACGCCAGGAATGTTGTAAAATATTACATCCGAGTTGTTACGTTGCCGTTATAGACGCATTAATGTTACCACCGAGACGGAGGGCCCGACACGCCTGGAATGTTGTCAAATGTTACATCCGAGATGTTAGGTTGCCTTAGATTAGGATATATAACGTTATAGACGCATGTAATGTTACCACCGAGACGTAGGGACCGACACGCCTGGAATGTTGTCAAATGTTACATCCGAGATGTTAGGTTGCCTTAGGTTAGGATATATGACGTTATAGACGTATATACTGTTCCCTCCGAGAAGTAGGGTTCGACAGGCCAGGAATGTTGTCAAATATTGCATCCGAGATGTTAGGTTGCCTTAGGTTAGGATATATATCGTTATAAACGTATATACTGTTCCCACCGAGAGATAGGGTTTGACAGTCCAGGAATGTTGTCAAATAGTGCATGCGAGATGTTAGGTTGCCTTAGGTTAGGATATATAACGTTATAGACGCATGTAATGTTAGCTCCGAGACGTAGGGCCCGACACGCCTGGAATGTTGTCAAATGTTACATCCGAGATGTTAGGTTGCCTTAGGTTAGGATATATAACGTTACAGACGTATATACTGTTCCCTCCGAGAAGTAGGTTTCGACAGGCCAGGAATGCTGTCAAATATTGCATCCGAGATTTTAGGTTGTCTTAGGTTAGGGTATATATCGTTATAGACGCATGTAACGTTACCACTGAGACGTAGGGACCGACACGCCTGGAATGTTGGCAAATGTTACATCCGAGATGTTAGGTTGCCTTAGGTTAGGATATATGAGGTTATAGACGTATATGCTGTTCCCTCTGAGAAGTAGGGTTCGACAGGCCAGGAATGTTGTCAAATATTGCATCCGAGATGTTAGGTTGCCTTAGATTAGGATATACAACGTTATAGACGCATATAATGTTCCCACCCAGAATTAGGGTCCGACACGCCTGGAAGGTTGTAGAATATTACATCCGAGATGTCAGGTTGCCTTAGGTTAGGATATATACCGTTATAGACGTATATACTGTTCCCTCCGAGAAGTAGGGTTCGACAGGCCAGGAATGTTGTCAAATATTGCATCCGAGATGTTAGGTTGCCTTAGGTTAGGATATATATCGTTATAGACGCATTTAGTGTTACCGCCGAGAGGTAGGGACCGACATGCCTGGAATGTTGTCAAATGTTACATCCGAGATGTTAGGTTGCCTTATGTTAGGATATATGACGCTACAGACGTATATACTGTTCCCTCCGAGAAGTAGGGTTCGACAGGCCAGGAATGTTGTCAAATATTGCATCCGAGATGTTAGGCTGCCTTAGATTAGGATATATACCGTTATAAACGTATATACTGTTCCCTCCGAGAAGTCGGGTTCGACAGGCCAGGAATGTTGTCAAATATTGCATCCGAGATGTTAGGTTGCCTTAGATTAGGATATACAACGTTATAGACGCATATAATGTTCCCACCGAGAAGTAGGTTCCGACACGCCTGGAATGTTGTAGAATAATACATCCGAGATGTCAGGTTGCCTTAGGTTAGGATATATAACGTTATAGACGTATATACTCTTCCCTCCGAGAAGTACGGTTCGACAGGCCAGGAATGTTGTCAAATATTGCATCCGAGATGTTAGGTTGCCTCAGGTTAGGATATATAACGTTATAGACGCATGTAATGTTACCACCGAGACGTAGATACCGACACGCCTGGAATGTTGTCAAATGTTACATCCGAGATGTTAGGTTGCCTTAGGTTAGGATATATGACGTTATAGACGTATATACTGTTCCCTCCGAGAAGTAGGGTTCGACAGGCCAGGAATGTTGTCAAATATTGCATCCGAGATGTTAGGTTGCCTTAGGTTAGGATATATATCGTTATAGACGCATTTAGTGTTACCGCCGAGAGGTAGGGACCGACATGCCTGGAATGTTGTCAAATGTTACATCCGAGATGTTAGGTTGCCTTATGTTAGGATATATGACGCTACAGACGTATATACTGTTCCCTCCGAGAAGTAGGGTTCGACAGGCCAGGAATGTTGTCATATATTGCATCCGAGATGTTAGGCAGCCTTAGATTAGGATATATAACGTTATAGACGTATATACTGTTCCCACCGTGAAGTACGGTTCGACAGGCCAGGAATGTTGTCAAATATTGCATCCGAGATGTTAGGTTGCCTTAGATTAGGATATATACCGTTATAGACGCATGTAATGTTACCACCGAGACGTAGGGAACGACACGCCTGGAATGTTGTCATTTGTTACATCCGAGATGTTAGGTTGCCTTAGGTTAGGATATATGTCGTTATAGACGTATATACTGTTCCCTCCGAGAAGTAGGGTTCGACAGGCCAGGAATGTTGTCAAATATTGCATCGGAGATGTTAGGTTGCCTTAGGTTAGGATATATATCGTTATAAACGTATATACTGTTCCCACCGAGAGGTAGGGTTCGACAGGCCAGGAATGTTGTCAAATATTACATCCGAGTTGTTACGTTGCCGTTATAGACGCATTAATGTTACCACCGAGATGTAGGGTCCGACACGCCTGGAATGATGTAGAATATTACATCCGACATGTCAGGTTGCCTTAGGTTAGGATATATAACGTTATAGACGTATATACTGTTCCCTCCGAGAAGTAGGGTTCGACAGGCCAGGAATGTTGTCAAATATTGCATCCGAGATGTTAGGTTGCCTTAGATTAGGATATATACCGTTATAGACGTATATAATGTTCCCTCCGAGAAGTAGGGTTCGACAGGCCAGGAATGTTGTCAAATATTGCATCCGAGATGTTAGGTTGCCTTAGATTATGATATACAACGTTATAGACACATATAATGTTCCCACCGAGATGTAGGTTCCGACACGCCTGGAATGATGTAGAATATTACATCCGACATGTCAGGTTGCCTTAGGTTAGGATATATAACGTTATAGACGTATATACTGTTCCCTCCGAGAAGTAGGGTTCGACAGGCCAGGAATGTTGTCAAATATTGCATCCGAGATGTTAGGTTGCCTTAGGTTAGGATATATATCGTTATAGACGCATGTCATGTTACCACCGAGACGTAGGGACCGACACGCCTGGAATGTTGTCAAATGTTACATCCGAGATGTTAGGTTGCCTTATGTTAGGATGTATGACGCTACAAACGTATATACTGTTCCCTCCGAGAAGTAGGGTTCGGCAGGCCAGGAATGTTGTCAAACATTGCATCCGAGATGTTAGATTGCCTTAGATTACGATATCTACCGTTATAGACGCATATAATATTCCCACCGAAAAGTATGCACCGACACGCCAGGAATATTGTAAAATATTACATCTGATATAATAGGTTGCCTTAGATTAGGATTTACAACGTTATAGACGCATATATTGTTCCCACCGAGAAGAAGGTTCCGACACGCCTGGAATGTTGTAGAATAATACATCCGAGATGTCAGGTTGCCTTATGTTAGGATATATGACGCTAAAGACGTATATACTCTTCCCTCCGAGAAGTACGGTTCGACAGGCCAGGAATGTTGTCAAATATTGCATCCGAGATGTTAGGTTGCCTTAGATTAGGATATATACCATTATAGACGCATGTAACGTTACCACCGAGACGTAGGGACCAACACGCCTGGAATGTTGTCGAATGTTACATCCGAGATGTTAGGTTGCCTCAGGTTAGGATATATGAAGTTTCAGACGTATATACTGTTCCCTCCGAGAAGTAGGGTTCGACAGGCCAGGAATGTTGTCAACTATTGCATCCGAGATGTTAGGTTGACTTAGATTATGATATATACCGTTATAGACGCATATAATGTTCCCACCGAGAAGTAGGGTCCGACAAGCCTGGAAGGTTGTAGAATATTACATACGAGATGTCAGGTTGCCTTAGGTTAGGATATATACCGTTATAGACATATATACTGTTCCCTCCGAGAAGTAGGATTCGACAGGCCAGGAATGTTGTCAAATATTGCATCCGAGATGTTAGGTTGCCTTAGGTTAGGATATATAACGTTATAGACGCATGTAATGTTACCACCGAGACGTAGTGACCGGCACGCCTGGAATGTTGTCAAATGTTACATCCGAGATGTTAGGTTGCCTTAGGTTAGGATATATGACGTTATAGACGTATATACTGTTCCCTCCGAGAAGTAGGGTTCGACAGGCCAGGAATGTTGTCAAATATTGCATCCGAGATGTTAGGTTGCCTTAGGTTAGGATATATATCGTTACAGACGTATATACTGTTCCCACCGAGATGTAGGGCTCGACAGGCCAGGAATGTTGTCAAATATTGCATCCGAGATGTTAGGTTGCCTTAGGTTAGGATATATAACGTTATAGACGCATGTAGTGTTACCTCCGAGACGTAGGGACCGAAATGCCTGGAATGTTGTGAAATGTTACATCCGAGATGTGAGGTTGCCTTAGATTAGGATATATAACGTTATAGACGCATATAATGTTCCCACCGAGAAGTAGGGTCCGACACGCCTGGAATGTTGTAGAATATTACATTCGAGATGTCAGGTTGCCTTAGGTTAGGATATATAACGTTATAGACGCATGTAATGTTACCACCGAGAAGTAGAGTCCGACACGCCAGGAATGTTGTAAAATATTACATCCGAGTTGTTACGTTGCCGTTATAGACGCATTAATGTTACCACCGAGACGTAGGGACCGACACGCCTGGAATGTTGTCAAATGTTACATCCGAGATGTTAGGTTGCCTTAGGTTAGGATATATAACGTTACAGACGTATATACTGTTCCCTCCGAGAAGGAGGGTTCGACAGGCCAGGAATGTTGTCAAATATTGCATCCGAGATGTAAGGTTGCCTTAGGTTAGGATATATAACGTTATGGACGTATATACTGTTCCCACCCCGAAGTAGGGTCCGACACGCCAGGAATGTTGTAAAATATTACATCCGAGTTGTTACGTTGCCGTTATAGACGCATTAATGTTACCACCGAGACGTAGGGACCGACACGCCTGGAATGTTGTCAAATCTTACATCCGAGATGTTAGGTTGCCTTATGTTAGGATATATGACGCTACAAACGTATATACTGTTCCCTCCGAGAAGTAGGGTTCGACAGGCCAGGAATGTTGTCAAATATTGCATCCGAGATGTTAGGTTGCCTTAGACTAGGATATATATCGTTATAGACGTATATACTGTTCCCTCCGAGAAGTAGGGTTTGACAGGCCAGGAATGTTGTCAAACATTGCATCCGAGATGTTAGGTTGCCTTAGATTAGGATATACAACGTTATAGACGCATATAATGTTCCCACCGAGAAGAAGGGTCCGACACGCCTGGAAGGTTGTCAAATGTTACATCCGAGATGTTAGGTTGCCTTAGGTTAGGATATATAACGTTATAGACGCATGTCATGTTACCACCGGGACGTAGGTCCGACACGATTGGAATGTTGTCAAATGTTTCATCCGAGATGTTAGGTTGCCTTAGGTTAGGATATATAACGTTATAGACGCATGTCATGTTACCACCGAGACGTAGGGACCGACACGCCTGGAATGTTGTCAAATGTTACATCCGAGATGTTAGGTTGCCTTATGTTAGGATGTATGACGCTACAAACGTATATACTGTTCCCTCCGAGAAGTAGGGTTCGGCAGGCCAGGAATGTTGTCAAACATTGCATCCGAGATGTTAGATTGCCTTAGATTACGATATCTACCGTTATAGACGCATATAATATTCCCACCGAAAAGTATGCACCGACACGCCAGGAATATTGTAAAATATAACATCTGATATAATAGGTTGCCTTAGATTAGGATTTACAACGTTATAGACTCATATAATGTTCCCACCGAGAAGTAGGGTCCGACACGCCTGGAATGATGTAGAATATTACATCCGAGATGTCAGGTTGCCTTAGGTTAGGATATATAACGTTATAGACGCATGTAATGTTACCACCGAGAAGTAGGGTCCGACACGCCAGGAATGTTTAAAATATTACGTCTGAGATGATAGGTTGCCTTAGGTTACGATATATAGCGTTATAGACGCATGTAATGTTACCACTGAGACGTAGGGCCGATTCGCCTGGAATGTTGTCAAATGTTACATTCGAGATGGTAGGTTGCCTTAGGTTAGGCTATATGACGTTATAGACGTATATACTGTTCCCTCCGAGAAGTAGGGTTCGCCAGGCTAGGAATGTTGTCAAATATTGGATCCGAGATGTTAGGTTGCCTTAGGTTAGGATATATATCGTTATAGACGTATATACTGTTCCCACCGAGAGGTAGGGTTCGACAGGCCAGGAATGTTGTCAAATGTTACATCCGAGATGTTAGGTTGCCTTAGGTTAGGATATATGACGCTACAGTCGTATATACTGTTCCCTCCGAGAAGTAGGGTTCGACAGGCCAGGAATGTTGTCAAATATTGCAATCGAGATGTTAGGCTGCCTTAGATTAGGATATATACCGTTATAAACGTATATACTGTTCCCACCGAGAAGTAGGGTTCGACAGGCCAGGAATGTTGTCAAATATTGCTTCCGAGATGTTAGGTTGCCTTAGATTAGAATATACAACGTTATAGACGCATATAATGTTCCCACCGAGAAGTAGGGTCCGACACGCCTGGAAGGTTGTAGAATATTACATACGAGATGTCAGGTTGCCTTAGGTTAGGATATATACCGTTATAGACATATATACTGTTCCCTCCGAGAAGTAGGATTCGACAGGCCAGGAATGTTGTCAAATATTGCATCCGAGATGTTAGGTTGCCTTAGGTTAGGATATATAACGTTATAGACGCATGTAATGTTACCACCGAGACGTAGGGACCGACACGCCTGTAATGTTGTCAAATGTTACATCCGAGATGTTAGGTTGCCTTAGGTTAGGATATATGACGTTATAGACGTATATACTGTTCCCTCCGAGAAGTAGGGTTCGACAGGCCAGGAATGTTGTCAAATATTGCATCCGAGATGTTAGGTTGCCTTAGGTTAGGATATATATCGTTAGAGACGTATATACTGTTTCCACCGAGATGTAGGGTTCGACAGGCCAGGAATGTTGTCAAATATTGCATCCGAGATGTAAGGTTGCCTTAGGTTAGGATATATAACGTTATAGACGCATGTAGTGTTACCTCCGAGAAGTAGAGTCCGACACGCCAGGAATGTTGTAAAATATTACATCCGAGTTGTTACGTTGCCGTTATAGACGCATTAATGTTACCACCGAGACGTAGGGACCGACACGCCTGGAATGTTGTCAAATGTTACATCCGAGATGTTAGGTTGCCTTAGGTTAGGATATATAACGTTACAGACGTATATACTGTTCCCTCCGAGAAGTAGGGTTCGACAGGCCAGGAATGTTGTCAAATATTGCATCCGAGATGTAAGGTTGCCTTAGGTTAGGATATATAACGTTATGGACGTATATACTGTTCCCACCCCGAAGTAGGGTCCGACACGCCAGGAATGTTGTAAAATATTACATCCGAGTTGTTACGTTGCCGTTATAGACGCATTAATGTTACCACCGAGACGTAGGGACCGACACGCCTGGAATGTTGTCAAATGTTACATCCGAGATGTTAGGTTGCCTTATGTTAGGATATATGACGCTACAGACGTATATACTGTTCCCTCCGAGAAGTAGGGTTCGACAGGCCAGGAATGTTGTCAAATATTGCATCCGAGATGTTAGGCTGCCTTAGATTAGGATATATACCGTTATAAACGTATATACTGTTCCCCCCGAGAAGTAGGGTTCGACAGGCCAGGAATGTTGTCAAATATTGCATCCGAGATGTTAGGTTGCCTTAGATTAGGATATATACCGTTATAGACGCATGTAATGTTACCACCGAGACGTAGGGAACGACACGCCTGGAATGTTGTCATTTGTTACATCCGAGATGTTAGGTTGCCTTAGGTTAGGATATATGACGTTATAGACGTATATAGTGTTCCCTCCGAGAAGTAGGGTTCGACAGGCCAGGAATGTTGTCAAATATTGCATCCGAGATGTTAGGTTGCCTTAGGTTAGGATATATAACGTTATAGACGTATGTACTCTTCCCTCCGAGAAGTACGGTTCGACAGGCCAGGAATGTTGCCAAATATTGCATCCGAGATGTTAGGTTGCCTTAGATTAGGATATATACCATTATAGACGCATGTAATGTTACCACCGAGACGTAGGGAACGACACGCCTGGAATGTTGTCAAATGTTACATCCGAGATGTTAGATTGCCTTAGGTTAGGATATATGACGTTATATACGTATATACTGTTCCCTCCGAGTAGTAGGGTTCGACAGGCCAGGAATGTTGTCAAATATTGCATCCGAGATGTTAGGTTGCCTTAGATTAGGATATACAACGTTATAGACTCATATAATGTTCCCACCGAGAAGTAGGGTCCGACACGCCTGGAATGATGTAGAATATTACATCCGACAAATCAGGTTGCCTTAGGTTAGGATATATAACGTTATAGACGTATATACTGTTCCCTCCGAGAAGTAGGGTTCGACTGGCTAGGAATGTTGTCAAATATTGCATCCGAGATGTTAGGTTGCCTTAGATTAGGATATATAACGTTATAGACGCATATAATGTTACCACCGAGACGTAGGGACCGACATGCCTGGAATGTTGTCAAATGTTACATCCGAGATTTTAGGTTGCCTTAGGTTATGATATATGACGTTTTAGACGTATATACTGTTCCCTCCGAGAAGTAGGGTTCGACAGGCCAGGAATGTTGTCAAATATTGCATCCGAGATGTTAGGTTGCCTTAGGTTAGGATATATAACGTTATAGACGCATGTAACGTTACCACCGAGACGTAGGGACCGACACGCCTGGAATGTTGTCGAATGTTACATCCGAGATGTTAGGTTGCCTCAGGTTAGGATATATGACGTTTCAGACGTATATACTGTTCCCTCCGAGAAGTAGGGTTCGACAGGCCAGGAATGTTGTCAACTATTGCATCCGAGATGTTAGGTTGACTTAGATTATGATATATACCGTTATAGACGCATATAATGTTCCCACCGAGAAGTAGGGTCCGACACGCCTGGAAGGTTGTAGAATATTACATACGAGATGTCAGGTTGCCTTAGGTTAGGATATATACCGTTATAGACATATATACTGTTCCCTCCGAGAAGTAGGATTCGACAGGCCAGGAATGTTGTCAAATATTGCATCCGAGATGTTAGGTTGCCTTAGGTTAGGATATATAACGTTATAGACGTATATAATGTTCCCTCCGAGAAGTAGGGTTCGACAGGCCAGGAATGTTGTCAAATATTGCATCCGAGATGTTAGGTTGCCTTAGATTAGGATATACAACGTTATAGACGCATATAATGTTCCCACCGAGAAGTAGGTTCCGACACGCCTGGAATGTTGTAGAATAATACATCCGAGATGTCAGGTTGCCTTAGGTTAGGATATATAACGTTATAGACGTATATACTCTTCCCTCCGAGAAGTACGGTTCGACAGGCCAGGAATGTTGTCAAATATTGCATCCGAGATGTTAGGTTGCCTTAGGTTAGGATATATAACGTTATAGACGCATGTAATGTTACCACCGAGACGTAGAGACCGACACGCCTGGAATGTTGTAGAATAATACATCCGAGATGTTAGGTTGCCTTATGTTAGGATATATTACGCTACAGACGTATATAATGTTCCCTCCGAGAAGTAGGGTTCGACAGGCCAGGAATGTTGTCAAATATTGCATCCGAGATGTTAGGCTGCCTTAGATTAGGATATATACCGTTATAAACGTATATACTGTTCCCTCCGTGAAGTAGGGTTCGACAGGCCAGGAATGTTGTCAAATATTGCATCCGAGATGTTAGGTTGCCTTAGGTTAGGATATATAACGTTATAGACGCATGTAATGTTACCACCGAGACGTAGTGACCGGCACGCCTGGAATGTTGTCAAATGTTACATCCGAGATGTTAGGTTGCCTTAGGTTAGGATATATGACGTTATAGACGTATATACTGTTCCCTCCGAGAAGTAGGGTTCGACAGGCCAGGAATGTTGTCAAATATTGCATCCGAGATGTTAGGTTGCCTTAGGTTAGGATATATATCGTTACAGACGTATATACTGTTCCCACCGAGATGTAGGGCTCGACAGGCCAGGAATGTTGTCAAATATTGCATCCGAGATGTTAGGTTGCCTTAGGTTAGGATATATAACGTTATAGACGCATGTAGTGTTACCTCCGAGACGTAGGGACCGAAATGCCTGGAATGTTGTGAAATGTTACATCCGAGATGTGAGGTTGCCTTAGATTAGGATATATAACGTTATAGACGCATATAATGTTCCCACCGAGAAGTAGGGTCCGACACGCCTGGAATGTTGTAGAATATTACATTCGAGATGTCAGGTTGCCTTAGGTTAGGATATATAACGTTATAGACGCATGTAATGTTACCACCGAGAAGTAGAGTCCGACACGCCAGGAATGTTGTAAAATATTACATCCGAGTTGTTACGTTGCCGTTATAGACGCATTAATGTTACCACCGAGACGTAGGGACCGACACGCCTGGAATGTTGTCAAATGTTACATCCGAGATGTTAGGTTGCCTTAGGTTAGGATATATAACGTTACAGACGTATATACTGTTCCCTCCGAGAAGTAGGGTTCGACAGGCCAGGAATGTTGTCAAATATTGCATCCGAGATGTAAGGTTGCCTTAGGTTAGGATATATAACGTTATGGACGTATATACTGTTCCCACCCCGAAGTAGGGTCCGACACGCCAGGAATGTTGTAAAATATTACATCCGAGTTGTTACGTTGCCGTTATAGACGCATTAATGTTACCACCGAGACGTAGGGACCGACACGCCTGGAATGTTGTCAAATCTTACATCCGAGATGTTAGGTTGCCTTATGTTAGGATATATGACGCTACAAACGTATATACTGTTCCCTCCGAGAAGTAGGGTTCGACAGGCCAGGAATGTTGTCAAATATTGCATCCGAGATGTTAGGTTGCCTTAGACTAGGATATATATCGTTATAGACGTATATACTGTTCCCTCCGAGAAGTAGGGTTTGACAGGCCAGGAATGTTGTCAAACATTGCATCCGAGATGTTAGGTTGCCTTAGATTAGGATATACAACGTTATAGACGCATATAATGTTCCCACCGAGAAGAAGGGTCCGACACGCCTGGAAGGTTGTCAAATGTTACATCCGAGATGTTAGGTTGCCTTAGGTTAGGATATATAACGTTATAGACGCATGTCATGTTACCACCGGGACGTAGGTCCGACACGATTGGAATGTTGTCAAATGTTTCATCCGAGATGTTAGGTTGCCTTAGGTTAGGATATATAACGTTATAGACGCATGTCATGTTACCACCGAGACGTAGGGACCGACACGCCTGGAATGTTGTCAAATGTTACATCCGAGATGTTAGGTTGCCTTATGTTAGGATGTATGACGCTACAAACGTATATACTGTTCCCTCCGAGAAGTAGGGTTCGGCAGGCCAGGAATGTTGTCAAACATTGCATCCGAGATGTTAGATTGCCTTAGATTACGATATCTACCGTTATAGACGCATATAATATTCCCACCGAAAAGTATGCACCGACACGCCAGGAATATTGTAAAATATAACATCTGATATAATAGGTTGCCTTAGATTAGGATTTACAACGTTATAGACTCATATAATGTTCCCACCGAGAAGTAGGGTCCGACACGCCTGGAATGATGTAGAATATTACATCCGAGATGTCAGGTTGCCTTAGGTTAGGATATATAACGTTATAGACGCATGTAATGTTACCACCGAGAAGTAGGGTCCGACACGCCAGGAATGTTTAAAATATTACGTCTGAGATGATAGGTTGCCTTAGGTTACGATATATAGCGTTATAGACGCATGTAATGTTACCACTGAGACGTAGGGCCGATTCGCCTGGAATGTTGTCAAATGTTACATTCGAGATGGTAGGTTGCCTTAGGTTAGGCTATATGACGTTATAGACGTATATACTGTTCCCTCCGAGAAGTAGGGTTCGCCAGGCTAGGAATGTTGTCAAATATTGGATCCGAGATGTTAGGTTGCCTTAGGTTAGGATATATATCGTTATAGACGTATATACTGTTCCCACCGAGAGGTAGGGTTCGACAGGCCAGGAATGTTGTCAAATGTTACATCCGAGATGTTAGGTTGCCTTAGGTTAGGATATATGACGCTACAGACGTATATACTGTTCCCTCCGAGAAGTAGGGTTCGACAGGCCAGGAATGTTGTCAAATATTGCATCCGAGATGTTAGGCTGCCTTAGATTAGGATATATACCGTTATAAACGTATATACTGTTCCCCCCGAGAAGTAGGGTTCGACAGGCCAGGAATGTTGTCAAATATTGCATCCGAGATGTTAGGTTGCCTTAGATTAGGATATATACCGTTATAGACGCATGTAATGTTACCACCGAGACGTAGGGAACGACACGCCTGGAATGTTGTCATTTGTTACATCCGAGATGTTAGGTTGCCTTAGGTTAGGATATATGACGTTATAGACGTATATAGTGTTCCCTCCGAGAAGTAGGGTTCGACAGGCCAGGAATGTTGTCAAATATTGCATCCGAGATGTTAGGTTGCCTTAGGTTAGGATATATAACGTTATAGACGTATGTACTCTTCCCTCCGAGAAGTACGGTTCGACAGGCCAGGAATGTTGCCAAATATTGCATCCGAGATGTTAGGTTGCCTTAGATTAGGATATATACCATTATAGACGCATGTAATGTTACCACCGAGACGTAGGGAACGACACGCCTGGAATGTTGTCAAATGTTACATCCGAGATGTTAGATTGCCTTAGGTTAGGATATATGACGTTATATACGTATATACTGTTCCCTCCGAGTAGTAGGGTTCGACAGGCCAGGAATGTTGTCAAATATTGCATCCGAGATGTTAGGTTGCCTTAGATTAGGATATACAACGTTATAGACTCATATAATGTTCCCACCGAGAAGTAGGGTCCGACACGCCTGGAATGATGTAGAATATTACATCCGACAAATCAGGTTGCCTTAGGTTAGGATATATAACGTTATAGACGTATATACTGTTCCCTCCGAGAAGTAGGGTTCGACTGGCTAGGAATGTTGTCAAATATTGCATCCGAGATGTTAGGTTGCCTTAGATTAGGATATATAACGTTATAGACGCATATAATGTTACCACCGAGACGTAGGGATCGACACGCCTGGAATGTTGTCAAATGTTACATCCGAGATGTTAGGTTGCCTTAGATTAGGCTATACAACGTTATAGACGCATATAATGTTCCCACCGAGAAGTAGGGTCCGACACGCCTGGAATGATGTAGAATATTACATCCGACATGTCAGGTTGCCTTAGGTTAGGATATATAACGTTATAGACGTATATACTGTTCCCTCCGAGAAGTAGGGTTCGACAGGCCAGGAATGTAGTCAAATATTGCATCCGAGATGTTAGGTTGCCTTAGATTAGGATATATGCCGTCATAGACGCATGTAATGTTACCTCCGAAAAGTATGCACCGACACGCCAGGAATATTGTAAAATATTACGTCTGACATAATAGGTTGCCTTGGATTAGGATATACAACGTTGTAGACTCATATAATGTTCCCACCGAGAAGTAGGGTCCGACACGCCAGGAATGTTGTAAAATATTACATTCGAGTTGTTACGTTGCCGTTATAGACGCATTAATGTTACCACCGAGACGTAGGGACCGACACGCCTGGAATGTTGTCAAATGTTACATCCGAGATGTTAGGTTGCCTTAGGTTAGGATATATAACGTTACAGACGTATATACTGTTCCCTCAGAGAAGTAGGGTTCGACAGGCCAGGAATGTTGTCAAATATTGCATCCGAGATGTAAGGTTGCCTTAGGTTAGGATATATAACGTTATGGACGTATATACTGTTCCCACCGAGAAGTAGGGTCCGACACGCCAGGAATGTTGTAAAATATTACATCCGAGTTGCTACGTTGCCGTTATAGACGCATTAATGTTACCACCGAGACGTAGGGATCGACACGCCTGGAATGTTGTCAAATGTTACATCCGAGATGTTAGGTTGCCTTAGGTTAGGATATATGACGTTATAGACGTATATGCTGTTCCCTCCGAGAAGTAGGGTTCGACAGGCCAGGAATGTTGTCAAATATTGCATCCGAGATGTTAGGTTGCCTTAGATTAGGATATACAACGTTATAGACGCATATAATGTTCCCACCCAGAATTAGGGTCCGACACGCCTGGAAGGTTGTAGAATAATACATCCGAGATGTCAGGTTGCCTTAGGTTAGGATATATAACGTTATAGACACATGTAACGTTACCACCGAGACGTAGGGATCGACACGCCTGGAATGTTTTCAAATGTTACATCCGAGATGTTAGGTTGCCTTAGGTTAGGATATATGACGTTATAGACGTATATGCTGTTCCCTCCGAGAAGTAGGGTTCGACAGGCCAGGAATGTTGTCAAATATTGCATCCGAGATGTTAGGTTGCCTTAGATTAGGATATATGCCGTTATAGACGCATGTAATGTTACCTACGAAAAGTATGCACCGACACGCCAGGAATATTGTAAAATATTACGTCTGAGATAATAGGTTGCCTTGGATTAGGATATACAACGCTATAGACTCATATAATGTTCCCACCGAGAAGTAGGGTCCGACACGCCAGGAATGTTGTAAAATATTACATCCGAGTTGTTACGTTGCCGTTATAGACGCATTAATGTTACCACCGAGACGGAGGGCCCGACACGCCTGGAATGTTGTCAAATGTTACATCCGAGATGTTAGGTTGCCTTAGATTAGGATATATAACGTTATAGACGCATGTAATGTTACCACCGAGACGTAGGGACCGACACGCCTGGAATGTTGTCAAATGTTACATCCGAGATGTTAGGTTGCCTTAGGTTAGGATATATGACGTTATAGACGTATATACTGTTCCCTCCGAGAAGTAGGGTTCGACAGGCCAGGAATGTTGTCAAATATTGCATCCGAGATGTTAGGTTGCCTTAGGTTAGGATATATATCGTTATAAACGTATATACTGTTCCCACCGAGAGATAGGGTTTGACAGTCCAGGAATGTTGTCAAATAGTGCATGCGAGATGTTAGGTTGCCTTAGGTTAGGATATATAACGTTATAGACGCATGTAATGTTAGCTCCGAGACGTAGGGCCCGACACGCCTGGAATGTTGTCAAATGTTACATCCGAGATGTTAGGTTGCCTTAGGTTAGGATATATAACGTTACAGACGTATATACTGTTCCCTCCGAGAAGTAGGTTTCGACAGGCCAGGAATGCTGTCAAATATTGCATCCGAGATTTTAGGTTGTCTTAGGTTAGGGTATATATCGTTATAGACGCATGTAACGTTACCACTGAGACGTAGGGACCGACACGCCTGGAATGTTGGCAAATGTTACATCCGAGATGTTAGGTTGCCTTAGGTTAGGATATATGAGGTTATAGACGTATATGCTGTTCCCTCTGAGAAGTAGGGTTCGACAGGCCAGGAATGTTGTCAAATATTGCATCCGAGATGTTAGGTTGCCTTAGATTAGGATATACAACGTTATAGACGCATATAATGTTCCCACCCAGAATTAGGGTCCGACACGCCTGGAAGGTTGTAGAATATTACATCCGAGATGTCAGGTTGCCTTAGGTTAGGATATATACCGTTATAGACGTATATACTGTTCCCTCCGAGAAGTAGGGTTCGACAGGCCAGGAATGTTGTCAAATATTGCATCCGAGATGTTAGGTTGCCTTAGGTTAGGATATATATCGTTATAGACGCATTTAGTGTTACCGCCGAGAGGTAGGGACCGACATGCCTGGAATGTTGTCAAATGTTACATCCGAGATGTTAGGTTGCCTTATGTTAGGATATATGACGCTACAGACGTATATACTGTTCCCTCCGAGAAGTAGGGTTCGACAGGCCAGGAATGTTGTCAAATATTGCATCCGAGATGTTAGGCTGCCTTAGATTAGGATATATACCGTTATAAACGTATATACTGTTCCCTCCGAGAAGTCGGGTTCGACAGGCCAGGAATGTTGTCAAATATTGCATCCGAGATGTTAGGTTGCCTTAGATTAGGATATACAACGTTATAGACGCATATAATGTTCCCACCGAGAAGTAGGTTCCGACACGCCTGGAATGTTGTAGAATAATACATCCGAGATGTCAGGTTGCCTTAGGTTAGGATATATAACGTTATAGACGTATATACTCTTCCCTCCGAGAAGTACGGTTCGACAGGCCAGGAATGTTGTCAAATATTGCATCCGAGATGTTAGGTTGCCTCAGGTTAGGATATATAACGTTATAGACGCATGTAATGTTACCACCGAGACGTAGATACCGACACGCCTGGAATGTTGTCAAATGTTACATCCGAGATGTTAGGTTGCCTTAGGTTAGGATATATGACGTTATAGACGTATATACTGTTCCCTCCGAGAAGTAGGGTTCGACAGGCCAGGAATGTTGTCAAATATTGCATCCGAGATGTTAGGTTGCCTTAGGTTAGGATATATATCGTTATAGACGCATTTAGTGTTACCGCCGAGAGGTAGGGACCGACATGCCTGGAATGTTGTCAAATGTTACATCCGAGATGTTAGGTTGCCTTATGTTAGGATATATGACGCTACAGACGTATATACTGTTCCCTCCGAGAAGTAGGGTTCGACAGGCCAGGAATGTTGTCATATATTGCATCCGAGATGTTAGGCAGCCTTAGATTAGGATATATAACGTTATAGACGTATATACTGTTCCCACCGTGAAGTACGGTTCGACAGGCCAGGAATGTTGTCAAATATTGCATCCGAGATGTTAGGTTGCCTTAGATTAGGATATATACCGTTATAGACGCATGTAATGTTACCACCGAGACGTAGGGAACGACACGCCTGGAATGTTGTCATTTGTTACATCCGAGATGTTAGGTTGCCTTAGGTTAGGATATATGTCGTTATAGACGTATATACTGTTCCCTCCGAGAAGTAGGGTTCGACAGGCCAGGAATGTTGTCAAATATTGCATCGGAGATGTTAGGTTGCCTTAGGTTAGGATATATATCGTTATAAACGTATATACTGTTCCCACCGAGAGGTAGGGTTCGACAGGCCAGGAATGTTGTCAAATATTACATCCGAGTTGTTACGTTGCCGTTATAGACGCATTAATGTTACCACCGAGATGTAGGGTCCGACACGCCTGGAATGATGTAGAATATTACATCCGACATGTCAGGTTGCCTTAGGTTAGGATATATAACGTTATAGACGTATATACTGTTCCCTCCGAGAAGTAGGGTTCGACAGGCCAGGAATGTTGTCAAATATTGCATCCGAGATGTTAGGTTGCCTTAGATTAGGATATATACCGTTATAGACGTATATAATGTTCCCTCCGAGAAGTAGGGTTCGACAGGCCAGGAATGTTGTCAAATATTGCATCCGAGATGTTAGGTTGCCTTAGATTATGATATACAACGTTATAGACACATATAATGTTCCCACCGAGATGTAGGTTCCGACACGCCTGGAATGATGTAGAATATTACATCCGACATGTCAGGTTGCCTTAGGTTAGGATATATAACGTTATAGACGTATATACTGTTCCCTCCGAGAAGTAGGGTTCGACAGGCCAGGAATGTTGTCAAATATTGCATCCGAGATGTTAGGTTGCCTTAGGTTAGGATATATATCGTTATAGACGCATGTCATGTTACCACCGAGACGTAGGGACCGACACGCCTGGAATGTTGTCAAATGTTACATCCGAGATGTTAGGTTGCCTTATGTTAGGATGTATGACGCTACAAACGTATATACTGTTCCCTCCGAGAAGTAGGGTTCGGCAGGCCAGGAATGTTGTCAAACATTGCATCCGAGATGTTAGATTGCCTTAGATTACGATATCTACCGTTATAGACGCATATAATATTCCCACCGAAAAGTATGCACCGACACGCCAGGAATATTGTAAAATATTACATCTGATATAATAGGTTGCCTTAGATTAGGATTTACAACGTTATAGACGCATATATTGTTCCCACCGAGAAGAAGGTTCCGACACGCCTGGAATGTTGTAGAATAATACATCCGAGATGTCAGGTTGCCTTATGTTAGGATATATGACGCTAAAGACGTATATACTCTTCCCTCCGAGAAGTACGGTTCGACAGGCCAGGAATGTTGTCAAATATTGCATCCGAGATGTTAGGTTGCCTTAGATTAGGATATATACCATTATAGACGCATGTAACGTTACCACCGAGACGTAGGGACCAACACGCCTGGAATGTTGTCGAATGTTACATCCGAGATGTTAGGTTGCCTCAGGTTAGGATATATGAAGTTTCAGACGTATATACTGTTCCCTCCGAGAAGTAGGGTTCGACAGGCCAGGAATGTTGTCAACTATTGCATCCGAGATGTTAGGTTGACTTAGATTATGATATATACCGTTATAGACGCATATAATGTTCCCACCGAGAAGTAGGGTCCGACAAGCCTGGAAGGTTGTAGAATATTACATACGAGATGTCAGGTTGCCTTAGGTTAGGATATATACCGTTATAGACATATATACTGTTCCCTCCGAGAAGTAGGATTCGACAGGCCAGGAATGTTGTCAAATATTGCATCCGAGATGTTAGGTTGCCTTAGATTAGGATATATAACGTTATAGACGCATATAATGTTACCACCGAGACGTAGGGATCGACACGCCTGGAATGTTGTCAAATGTTACATCCGAGATGTTAGGTTGCCTTAGATTAGGCTATACAACGTTATAGACGCATATAATGTTCCCACCGAGAAGTAGGGTCCGACACGCCTGGAATGATGTAGAATATTACATCCGACATGTCAGGTTGCCTTAGGTTAGGATATATAACGTTATAGACGTATATACTGTTCCCTCCGAGAAGTAGGGTTCGACAGGCCAGGAATGTAGTCAAATATTGCATCCGAGATGTTAGGTTGCCTTAGATTAGGATATATGCCGTCATAGACGCATGTAATGTTACCTCCGAAAAGTATGCACCGACACGCCAGGAATATTGTAAAATATTACGTCTGACATAATAGGTTGCCTTGGATTAGGATATACAACGTTGTAGACTCATATAATGTTCCCACCGAGAAGTAGGGTCCGACACGCCAGGAATGTTGTAAAATATTACATTCGAGTTGTTACGTTGCCGTTATAGACGCATTAATGTTACCACCGAGACGTAGGGACCGACACGCCTGGAATGTTGTCAAATGTTACATCCGAGATGTTAGGTTGCCTTAGGTTAGGATATATAACGTTACAGACGTATATACTGTTCCCTCAGAGAAGTAGGGTTCGACAGGCCAGGAATGTTGTCAAATATTGCATCCGAGATGTAAGGTTGCCTTAGGTTAGGATATATAACGTTATGGACGTATATACTGTTCCCACCGAGAAGTAGGGTCCGACACGCCAGGAATGTTGTAAAATATTACATCCGAGTTGCTACGTTGCCGTTATAGACGCATTAATGTTACCACCGAGACGTAGGGATCGACACGCCTGGAATGTTGTCAAATGTTACATCCGAGATGTTAGGTTGCCTTAGGTTAGGATATATGACGTTATAGACGTATATGCTGTTCCCTCCGAGAAGTAGGGTTCGACAGGCCAGGAATGTTGTCAAATATTGCATCCGAGATGTTAGGTTGCCTTAGATTAGGATATACAACGTTATAGACGCATATAATGTTCCCACCCAGAATTAGGGTCCGACACGCCTGGAAGGTTGTAGAATAATACATCCGAGATGTCAGGTTGCCTTAGGTTAGGATATATAACGTTATAGACACATGTAACGTTACCACCGAGACGTAGGGATCGACACGCCTGGAATGTTTTCAAATGTTACATCCGAGATGTTAGGTTGCCTTAGGTTAGGATATATGACGTTATAGACGTATATGCTGTTCCCTCCGAGAAGTAGGGTTCGACAGGCCAGGAATGTTGTCAAATATTGCATCCGAGATGTTAGGTTGCCTTAGATTAGGATATATGCCGTTATAGACGCATGTAATGTTACCTACGAAAAGTATGCACCGACACGCCAGGAATATTGTAAAATATTACGTCTGAGATAATAGGTTGCCTTGGATTAGGATATACAACGCTATAGACTCATATAATGTTCCCACCGAGAAGTAGGGTCCGACACGCCAGGAATGTTGTAAAATATTACATCCGAGTTGTTACGTTGCCGTTATAGACGCATTAATGTTACCACCGAGACGGAGGGCCCGACACGCCTGGAATGTTGTCAAATGTTACATCCGAGATGTTAGGTTGCCTTAGATTAGGATATATAACGTTATAGACGCATGTAATGTTACCACCGAGACGTAGGGACCGACACGCCTGGAATGTTGTCAAATGTTACATCCGAGATGTTAGGTTGCCTTAGGTTAGGATATATGACGTTATAGACGTATATACTGTTCCCTCCGAGAAGTAGGGTTCGACAGGCCAGGAATGTTGTCAAATATTGCATCCGAGATGTTAGGTTGCCTTAGGTTAGGATATATATCGTTATAAACGTATATACTGTTCCCACCGAGAGATAGGGTTTGACAGTCCAGGAATGTTGTCAAATAGTGCATGCGAGATGTTAGGTTGCCTTAGGTTAGGATATATAACGTTATAGACGCATGTAATGTTAGCTCCGAGACGTAGGGCCCGACACGCCTGGAATGTTGTCAAATGTTACATCCGAGATGTTAGGTTGCCTTAGGTTAGGATATATAACGTTACAGACGTATATACTGTTCCCTCCGAGAAGTAGGTTTCGACAGGCCAGGAATGCTGTCAAATATTGCATCCGAGATTTTAGGTTGTCTTAGGTTAGGGTATATATCGTTATAGACGCATGTAACGTTACCACTGAGACGTAGGGACCGACACGCCTGGAATGTTGGCAAATGTTACATCCGAGATGTTAGGTTGCCTTAGGTTAGGATATATGAGGTTATAGACGTATATGCTGTTCCCTCTGAGAAGTAGGGTTCGACAGGCCAGGAATGTTGTCAAATATTGCATCCGAGATGTTAGGTTGCCTTAGATTAGGATATACAACGTTATAGACGCATATAATGTTCCCACCCAGAATTAGGGTCCGACACGCCTGGAAGGTTGTAGAATATTACATCCGAGATGTCAGGTTGCCTTAGGTTAGGATATATACCGTTATAGACGTATATACTGTTCCCTCCGAGAAGTAGGGTTCGACAGGCCAGGAATGTTGTCAAATATTGCATCCGAGATGTTAGGTTGCCTTAGGTTAGGATATATATCGTTATAGACGCATTTAGTGTTACCGCCGAGAGGTAGGGACCGACATGCCTGGAATGTTGTCAAATGTTACATCCGAGATGTTAGGTTGCCTTATGTTAGGATATATGACGCTACAGACGTATATACTGTTCCCTCCGAGAAGTAGGGTTCGACAGGCCAGGAATGTTGTCAAATATTGCATCCGAGATGTTAGGCTGCCTTAGATTAGGATATATACCGTTATAAACGTATATACTGTTCCCTCCGAGAAGTCGGGTTCGACAGGCCAGGAATGTTGTCAAATATTGCATCCGAGATGTTAGGTTGCCTTAGATTAGGATATACAACGTTATAGACGCATATAATGTTCCCACCGAGAAGTAGGTTCCGACACGCCTGGAATGTTGTAGAATAATACATCCGAGATGTCAGGTTGCCTTAGGTTAGGATATATAACGTTATAGACGTATATACTCTTCCCTCCGAGAAGTACGGTTCGACAGGCCAGGAATGTTGTCAAATATTGCATCCGAGATGTTAGGTTGCCTCAGGTTAGGATATATAACGTTATAGACGCATGTAATGTTACCACCGAGACGTAGATACCGACACGCCTGGAATGTTGTCAAATGTTACATCCGAGATGTTAGGTTGCCTTAGGTTAGGATATATGACGTTATAGACGTATATACTGTTCCCTCCGAGAAGTAGGGTTCGACAGGCCAGGAATGTTGTCAAATATTGCATCCGAGATGTTAGGTTGCCTTAGGTTAGGATATATATCGTTATAGACGCATTTAGTGTTACCGCCGAGAGGTAGGGACCGACATGCCTGGAATGTTGTCAAATGTTACATCCGAGATGTTAGGTTGCCTTATGTTAGGATATATGACGCTACAGACGTATATACTGTTCCCTCCGAGAAGTAGGGTTCGACAGGCCAGGAATGTTGTCATATATTGCATCCGAGATGTTAGGCAGCCTTAGATTAGGATATATAACGTTATAGACGTATATACTGTTCCCACCGTGAAGTACGGTTCGACAGGCCAGGAATGTTGTCAAATATTGCATCCGAGATGTTAGGTTGCCTTAGATTAGGATATATACCGTTATAGACGCATGTAATGTTACCACCGAGACGTAGGGAACGACACGCCTGGAATGTTGTCATTTGTTACATCCGAGATGTTAGGTTGCCTTAGGTTAGGATATATGTCGTTATAGACGTATATACTGTTCCCTCCGAGAAGTAGGGTTCGACAGGCCAGGAATGTTGTCAAATATTGCATCGGAGATGTTAGGTTGCCTTAGGTTAGGATATATATCGTTATAAACGTATATACTGTTCCCACCGAGAGGTAGGGTTCGACAGGCCAGGAATGTTGTCAAATATTACATCCGAGTTGTTACGTTGCCGTTATAGACGCATTAATGTTACCACCGAGATGTAGGGTCCGACACGCCTGGAATGATGTAGAATATTACATCCGACATGTCAGGTTGCCTTAGGTTAGGATATATAACGTTATAGACGTATATACTGTTCCCTCCGAGAAGTAGGGTTCGACAGGCCAGGAATGTTGTCAAATATTGCATCCGAGATGTTAGGTTGCCTTAGATTAGGATATATACCGTTATAGACGTATATAATGTTCCCTCCGAGAAGTAGGGTTCGACAGGCCAGGAATGTTGTCAAATATTGCATCCGAGATGTTAGGTTGCCTTAGATTATGATATACAACGTTATAGACACATATAATGTTCCCACCGAGATGTAGGTTCCGACACGCCTGGAATGATGTAGAATATTACATCCGACATGTCAGGTTGCCTTAGGTTAGGATATATAACGTTATAGACGTATATACTGTTCCCTCCGAGAAGTAGGGTTCGACAGGCCAGGAATGTTGTCAAATATTGCATCCGAGATGTTAGGTTGCCTTAGGTTAGGATATATATCGTTATAGACGCATGTCATGTTACCACCGAGACGTAGGGACCGACACGCCTGGAATGTTGTCAAATGTTACATCCGAGATGTTAGGTTGCCTTATGTTAGGATGTATGACGCTACAAACGTATATACTGTTCCCTCCGAGAAGTAGGGTTCGGCAGGCCAGGAATGTTGTCAAACATTGCATCCGAGATGTTAGATTGCCTTAGATTACGATATCTACCGTTATAGACGCATATAATATTCCCACCGAAAAGTATGCACCGACACGCCAGGAATATTGTAAAATATTACATCTGATATAATAGGTTGCCTTAGATTAGGATTTACAACGTTATAGACGCATATATTGTTCCCACCGAGAAGAAGGTTCCGACACGCCTGGAATGTTGTAGAATAATACATCCGAGATGTCAGGTTGCCTTATGTTAGGATATATGACGCTAAAGACGTATATACTCTTCCCTCCGAGAAGTACGGTTCGACAGGCCAGGAATGTTGTCAAATATTGCATCCGAGATGTTAGGTTGCCTTAGATTAGGATATATACCATTATAGACGCATGTAACGTTACCACCGAGACGTAGGGACCAACACGCCTGGAATGTTGTCGAATGTTACATCCGAGATGTTAGGTTGCCTCAGGTTAGGATATATGAAGTTTCAGACGTATATACTGTTCCCTCCGAGAAGTAGGGTTCGACAGGCCAGGAATGTTGTCAACTATTGCATCCGAGATGTTAGGTTGACTTAGATTATGATATATACCGTTATAGACGCATATAATGTTCCCACCGAGAAGTAGGGTCCGACAAGCCTGGAAGGTTGTAGAATATTACATACGAGATGTCAGGTTGCCTTAGGTTAGGATATATACCGTTATAGACATATATACTGTTCCCTCCGAGAAGTAGGATTCGACAGGCCAGGAATGTTGTCAAATATTGCATCCGAGATGTTAGGTTGCCTTAGGTTAGGATATATAACGTTATAGACGCATGTAATGTTACCACCGAGACGTAGTGACCGGCACGCCTGGAATGTTGTCAAATGTTACATCCGAGATGTTAGGTTGCCTTAGGTTAGGATATATGACGTTATAGACGTATATACTGTTCCCTCCGAGAAGTAGGGTTCGACAGGCCAGGAATGTTGTCAAATATTGCATCCGAGATGTTAGGTTGCCTTAGGTTAGGATATATATCGTTACAGACGTATATACTGTTCCCACCGAGATGTAGGGCTCGACAGGCCAGGAATGTTGTCAAATATTGCATCCGAGATGTTAGGTTGCCTTAGGTTAGGATATATAACGTTATAGACGCATGTAGTGTTACCTCCGAGACGTAGGGACCGAAATGCCTGGAATGTTGTGAAATGTTACATCCGAGATGTGAGGTTGCCTTAGATTAGGATATATAACGTTATAGACGCATATAATGTTCCCACCGAGAAGTAGGGTCCGACACGCCTGGAATGTTGTAGAATATTACATTCGAGATGTCAGGTTGCCTTAGGTTAGGATATATAACGTTATAGACGCATGTAATGTTACCACCGAGAAGTAGAGTCCGACACGCCAGGAATGTTGTAAAATATTACATCCGAGTTGTTACGTTGCCGTTATAGACGCATTAATGTTACCACCGAGACGTAGGGACCGACACGCCTGGAATGTTGTCAAATGTTACATCCGAGATGTTAGGTTGCCTTAGGTTAGGATATATAACGTTACAGACGTATATACTGTTCCCTCCGAGAAGGAGGGTTCGACAGGCCAGGAATGTTGTCAAATATTGCATCCGAGATGTAAGGTTGCCTTAGGTTAGGATATATAACGTTATGGACGTATATACTGTTCCCACCCCGAAGTAGGGTCCGACACGCCAGGAATGTTGTAAAATATTACATCCGAGTTGTTACGTTGCCGTTATAGACGCATTAATGTTACCACCGAGACGTAGGGACCGACACGCCTGGAATGTTGTCAAATCTTACATCCGAGATGTTAGGTTGCCTTATGTTAGGATATATGACGCTACAAACGTATATACTGTTCCCTCCGAGAAGTAGGGTTCGACAGGCCAGGAATGTTGTCAAATATTGCATCCGAGATGTTAGGTTGCCTTAGACTAGGATATATATCGTTATAGACGTATATACTGTTCCCTCCGAGAAGTAGGGTTTGACAGGCCAGGAATGTTGTCAAACATTGCATCCGAGATGTTAGGTTGCCTTAGATTAGGATATACAACGTTATAGACGCATATAATGTTCCCACCGAGAAGAAGGGTCCGACACGCCTGGAAGGTTGTCAAATGTTACATCCGAGATGTTAGGTTGCCTTAGGTTAGGATATATAACGTTATAGACGCATGTCATGTTACCACCGGGACGTAGGTCCGACACGATTGGAATGTTGTCAAATGTTTCATCCGAGATGTTAGGTTGCCTTAGGTTAGGATATATAACGTTATAGACGCATGTCATGTTACCACCGAGACGTAGGGACCGACACGCCTGGAATGTTGTCAAATGTTACATCCGAGATGTTAGGTTGCCTTATGTTAGGATGTATGACGCTACAAACGTATATACTGTTCCCTCCGAGAAGTAGGGTTCGGCAGGCCAGGAATGTTGTCAAACATTGCATCCGAGATGTTAGATTGCCTTAGATTACGATATCTACCGTTATAGACGCATATAATATTCCCACCGAAAAGTATGCACCGACACGCCAGGAATATTGTAAAATATAACATCTGATATAATAGGTTGCCTTAGATTAGGATTTACAACGTTATAGACTCATATAATGTTCCCACCGAGAAGTAGGGTCCGACACGCCTGGAATGATGTAGAATATTACATCCGAGATGTCAGGTTGCCTTAGGTTAGGATATATAACGTTATAGACGCATGTAATGTTACCACCGAGAAGTAGGGTCCGACACGCCAGGAATGTTTAAAATATTACGTCTGAGATGATAGGTTGCCTTAGGTTACGATATATAGCGTTATAGACGCATGTAATGTTACCACTGAGACGTAGGGCCGATTCGCCTGGAATGTTGTCAAATGTTACATTCGAGATGGTAGGTTGCCTTAGGTTAGGCTATATGACGTTATAGACGTATATACTGTTCCCTCCGAGAAGTAGGGTTCGCCAGGCTAGGAATGTTGTCAAATATTGGATCCGAGATGTTAGGTTGCCTTAGGTTAGGATATATATCGTTATAGACGTATATACTGTTCCCACCGAGAGGTAGGGTTCGACAGGCCAGGAATGTTGTCAAATGTTACATCCGAGATGTTAGGTTGCCTTAGGTTAGGATATATGACGCTACAGTCGTATATACTGTTCCCTCCGAGAAGTAGGGTTCGACAGGCCAGGAATGTTGTCAAATATTGCAATCGAGATGTTAGGCTGCCTTAGATTAGGATATATACCGTTATAAACGTATATACTGTTCCCACCGAGAAGTAGGGTTCGACAGGCCAGGAATGTTGTCAAATATTGCTTCCGAGATGTTAGGTTGCCTTAGATTAGAATATACAACGTTATAGACGCATATAATGTTCCCACCGAGAAGTAGGGTCCGACACGCCTGGAAGGTTGTAGAATATTACATACGAGATGTCAGGTTGCCTTAGGTTAGGATATATACCGTTATAGACATATATACTGTTCCCTCCGAGAAGTAGGATTCGACAGGCCAGGAATGTTGTCAAATATTGCATCCGAGATGTTAGGTTGCCTTAGGTTAGGATATATAACGTTATAGACGCATGTAATGTTACCACCGAGACGTAGGGACCGACACGCCTGTAATGTTGTCAAATGTTACATCCGAGATGTTAGGTTGCCTTAGGTTAGGATATATGACGTTATAGACGTATATACTGTTCCCTCCGAGAAGTAGGGTTCGACAGGCCAGGAATGTTGTCAAATATTGCATCCGAGATGTTAGGTTGCCTTAGGTTAGGATATATATCGTTAGAGACGTATATACTGTTTCCACCGAGATGTAGGGTTCGACAGGCCAGGAATGTTGTCAAATATTGCATCCGAGATGTAAGGTTGCCTTAGGTTAGGATATATAACGTTATAGACGCATGTAGTGTTACCTCCGAGAAGTAGAGTCCGACACGCCAGGAATGTTGTAAAATATTACATCCGAGTTGTTACGTTGCCGTTATAGACGCATTAATGTTACCACCGAGACGTAGGGACCGACACGCCTGGAATGTTGTCAAATGTTACATCCGAGATGTTAGGTTGCCTTAGGTTAGGATATATAACGTTACAGACGTATATACTGTTCCCTCCGAGAAGTAGGGTTCGACAGGCCAGGAATGTTGTCAAATATTGCATCCGAGATGTAAGGTTGCCTTAGGTTAGGATATATAACGTTATGGACGTATATACTGTTCCCACCCCGAAGTAGGGTCCGACACGCCAGGAATGTTGTAAAATATTACATCCGAGTTGTTACGTTGCCGTTATAGACGCATTAATGTTACCACCGAGACGTAGGGACCGACACGCCTGGAATGTTGTCAAATGTTACATCCGAGATGTTAGGTTGCCTTATGTTAGGATATATGACGCTACAGACGTATATACTGTTCCCTCCGAGAAGTAGGGTTCGACAGGCCAGGAATGTTGTCAAATATTGCATCCGAGATGTTAGGCTGCCTTAGATTAGGATATATACCGTTATAAACGTATATACTGTTCCCCCCGAGAAGTAGGGTTCGACAGGCCAGGAATGTTGTCAAATATTGCATCCGAGATGTTAGGTTGCCTTAGATTAGGATATATACCGTTATAGACGCATGTAATGTTACCACCGAGACGTAGGGAACGACACGCCTGGAATGTTGTCATTTGTTACATCCGAGATGTTAGGTTGCCTTAGGTTAGGATATATGACGTTATAGACGTATATAGTGTTCCCTCCGAGAAGTAGGGTTCGACAGGCCAGGAATGTTGTCAAATATTGCATCCGAGATGTTAGGTTGCCTTAGGTTAGGATATATAACGTTATAGACGTATGTACTCTTCCCTCCGAGAAGTACGGTTCGACAGGCCAGGAATGTTGCCAAATATTGCATCCGAGATGTTAGGTTGCCTTAGATTAGGATATATACCATTATAGACGCATGTAATGTTACCACCGAGACGTAGGGAACGACACGCCTGGAATGTTGTCAAATGTTACATCCGAGATGTTAGATTGCCTTAGGTTAGGATATATGACGTTATATACGTATATACTGTTCCCTCCGAGTAGTAGGGTTCGACAGGCCAGGAATGTTGTCAAATATTGCATCCGAGATGTTAGGTTGCCTTAGATTAGGATATACAACGTTATAGACTCATATAATGTTCCCACCGAGAAGTAGGGTCCGACACGCCTGGAATGATGTAGAATATTACATCCGACAAATCAGGTTGCCTTAGGTTAGGATATATAACGTTATAGACGTATATACTGTTCCCTCCGAGAAGTAGGGTTCGACTGGCTAGGAATGTTGTCAAATATTGCATCCGAGATGTTAGGTTGCCTTAGATTAGGATATATAACGTTATAGACGCATATAATGTTACCACCGAGACGTAGGGACCGACATGCCTGGAATGTTGTCAAATGTTACATCCGAGATTTTAGGTTGCCTTAGGTTATGATATATGACGTTTTAGACGTATATACTGTTCCCTCCGAGAAGTAGGGTTCGACAGGCCAGGAATGTTGTCAAATATTGCATCCGAGATGTTAGGTTGCCTTAGGTTAGGATATATAACGTTATAGACGCATGTAACGTTACCACCGAGACGTAGGGACCGACACGCCTGGAATGTTGTCGAATGTTACATCCGAGATGTTAGGTTGCCTCAGGTTAGGATATATGACGTTTCAGACGTATATACTGTTCCCTCCGAGAAGTAGGGTTCGACAGGCCAGGAATGTTGTCAACTATTGCATCCGAGATGTTAGGTTGACTTAGATTATGATATATACCGTTATAGACGCATATAATGTTCCCACCGAGAAGTAGGGTCCGACACGCCTGGAAGGTTGTAGAATATTACATACGAGATGTCAGGTTGCCTTAGGTTAGGATATATACCGTTATAGACATATATACTGTTCCCTCCGAGAAGTAGGATTCGACAGGCCAGGAATGTTGTCAAATATTGCATCCGAGATGTTAGGTTGCCTTAGGTTAGGATATATAACGTTATAGACGTATATAATGTTCCCTCCGAGAAGTAGGGTTCGACAGGCCAGGAATGTTGTCAAATATTGCATCCGAGATGTTAGGTTGCCTTAGATTAGGATATACAACGTTATAGACGCATATAATGTTCCCACCGAGAAGTAGGTTCCGACACGCCTGGAATGTTGTAGAATAATACATCCGAGATGTCAGGTTGCCTTAGGTTAGGATATATAACGTTATAGACGTATATACTCTTCCCTCCGAGAAGTACGGTTCGACAGGCCAGGAATGTTGTCAAATATTGCATCCGAGATGTTAGGTTGCCTTAGGTTAGGATATATAACGTTATAGACGCATGTAATGTTACCACCGAGACGTAGAGACCGACACGCCTGGAATGTTGTAGAATAATACATCCGAGATGTTAGGTTGCCTTATGTTAGGATATATTACGCTACAGACGTATATAATGTTCCCTCCGAGAAGTAGGGTTCGACAGGCCAGGAATGTTGTCAAATATTGCATCCGAGATGTTAGGCTGCCTTAGATTAGGATATATACCGTTATAAACGTATATACTGTTCCCTCCGTGAAGTAGGGTTCGACAGGCCAGGAATGTTGTCAAATATTGCATCCGAGATGTTAGGTTGCCTTAGGTTAGGATATATAACGTTATAGACGCATGTAATGTTACCACCGAGACGTAGTGACCGGCACGCCTGGAATGTTGTCAAATGTTACATCCGAGATGTTAGGTTGCCTTAGGTTAGGATATATGACGTTATAGACGTATATACTGTTCCCTCCGAGAAGTAGGGTTCGACAGGCCAGGAATGTTGTCAAATATTGCATCCGAGATGTTAGGTTGCCTTAGGTTAGGATATATATCGTTACAGACGTATATACTGTTCCCACCGAGATGTAGGGCTCGACAGGCCAGGAATGTTGTCAAATATTGCATCCGAGATGTTAGGTTGCCTTAGGTTAGGATATATAACGTTATAGACGCATGTAGTGTTACCTCCGAGACGTAGGGACCGAAATGCCTGGAATGTTGTGAAATGTTACATCCGAGATGTGAGGTTGCCTTAGATTAGGATATATAACGTTATAGACGCATATAATGTTCCCACCGAGAAGTAGGGTCCGACACGCCTGGAATGTTGTAGAATATTACATTCGAGATGTCAGGTTGCCTTAGGTTAGGATATATAACGTTATAGACGCATGTAATGTTACCACCGAGAAGTAGAGTCCGACACGCCAGGAATGTTGTAAAATATTACATCCGAGTTGTTACGTTGCCGTTATAGACGCATTAATGTTACCACCGAGACGTAGGGACCGACACGCCTGGAATGTTGTCAAATGTTACATCCGAGATGTTAGGTTGCCTTAGGTTAGGATATATAACGTTACAGACGTATATACTGTTCCCTCCGAGAAGTAGGGTTCGACAGGCCAGGAATGTTGTCAAATATTGCATCCGAGATGTAAGGTTGCCTTAGGTTAGGATATATAACGTTATGGACGTATATACTGTTCCCACCCCGAAGTAGGGTCCGACACGCCAGGAATGTTGTAAAATATTACATCCGAGTTGTTACGTTGCCGTTATAGACGCATTAATGTTACCACCGAGACGTAGGGACCGACACGCCTGGAATGTTGTCAAATCTTACATCCGAGATGTTAGGTTGCCTTATGTTAGGATATATGACGCTACAAACGTATATACTGTTCCCTCCGAGAAGTAGGGTTCGACAGGCCAGGAATGTTGTCAAATATTGCATCCGAGATGTTAGGTTGCCTTAGACTAGGATATATATCGTTATAGACGTATATACTGTTCCCTCCGAGAAGTAGGGTTTGACAGGCCAGGAATGTTGTCAAACATTGCATCCGAGATGTTAGGTTGCCTTAGATTAGGATATACAACGTTATAGACGCATATAATGTTCCCACCGAGAAGAAGGGTCCGACACGCCTGGAAGGTTGTCAAATGTTACATCCGAGATGTTAGGTTGCCTTAGGTTAGGATATATAACGTTATAGACGCATGTCATGTTACCACCGGGACGTAGGTCCGACACGATTGGAATGTTGTCAAATGTTTCATCCGAGATGTTAGGTTGCCTTAGGTTAGGATATATAACGTTATAGACGCATGTCATGTTACCACCGAGACGTAGGGACCGACACGCCTGGAATGTTGTCAAATGTTACATCCGAGATGTTAGGTTGCCTTATGTTAGGATGTATGACGCTACAAACGTATATACTGTTCCCTCCGAGAAGTAGGGTTCGGCAGGCCAGGAATGTTGTCAAACATTGCATCCGAGATGTTAGATTGCCTTAGATTACGATATCTACCGTTATAGACGCATATAATATTCCCACCGAAAAGTATGCACCGACACGCCAGGAATATTGTAAAATATAACATCTGATATAATAGGTTGCCTTAGATTAGGATTTACAACGTTATAGACTCATATAATGTTCCCACCGAGAAGTAGGGTCCGACACGCCTGGAATGATGTAGAATATTACATCCGAGATGTCAGGTTGCCTTAGGTTAGGATATATAACGTTATAGACGCATGTAATGTTACCACCGAGAAGTAGGGTCCGACACGCCAGGAATGTTTAAAATATTACGTCTGAGATGATAGGTTGCCTTAGGTTACGATATATAGCGTTATAGACGCATGTAATGTTACCACTGAGACGTAGGGCCGATTCGCCTGGAATGTTGTCAAATGTTACATTCGAGATGGTAGGTTGCCTTAGGTTAGGCTATATGACGTTATAGACGTATATACTGTTCCCTCCGAGAAGTAGGGTTCGCCAGGCTAGGAATGTTGTCAAATATTGGATCCGAGATGTTAGGTTGCCTTAGGTTAGGATATATATCGTTATAGACGTATATACTGTTCCCACCGAGAGGTAGGGTTCGACAGGCCAGGAATGTTGTCAAATGTTACATCCGAGATGTTAGGTTGCCTTAGGTTAGGATATATGACGCTACAGACGTATATACTGTTCCCTCCGAGAAGTAGGGTTCGACAGGCCAGGAATGTTGTCAAATATTGCATCCGAGATGTTAGGCTGCCTTAGATTAGGATATATACCGTTATAAACGTATATACTGTTCCCCCCGAGAAGTAGGGTTCGACAGGCCAGGAATGTTGTCAAATATTGCATCCGAGATGTTAGGTTGCCTTAGATTAGGATATATACCGTTATAGACGCATGTAATGTTACCACCGAGACGTAGGGAACGACACGCCTGGAATGTTGTCATTTGTTACATCCGAGATGTTAGGTTGCCTTAGGTTAGGATATATGACGTTATAGACGTATATAGTGTTCCCTCCGAGAAGTAGGGTTCGACAGGCCAGGAATGTTGTCAAATATTGCATCCGAGATGTTAGGTTGCCTTAGGTTAGGATATATAACGTTATAGACGTATGTACTCTTCCCTCCGAGAAGTACGGTTCGACAGGCCAGGAATGTTGCCAAATATTGCATCCGAGATGTTAGGTTGCCTTAGATTAGGATATATACCATTATAGACGCATGTAATGTTACCACCGAGACGTAGGGAACGACACGCCTGGAATGTTGTCAAATGTTACATCCGAGATGTTAGATTGCCTTAGGTTAGGATATATGACGTTATATACGTATATACTGTTCCCTCCGAGTAGTAGGGTTCGACAGGCCAGGAATGTTGTCAAATATTGCATCCGAGATGTTAGGTTGCCTTAGATTAGGATATACAACGTTATAGACTCATATAATGTTCCCACCGAGAAGTAGGGTCCGACACGCCTGGAATGATGTAGAATATTACATCCGACAAATCAGGTTGCCTTAGGTTAGGATATATAACGTTATAGACGTATATACTGTTCCCTCCGAGAAGTAGGGTTCGACTGGCTAGGAATGTTGTCAAATATTGCATCCGAGATGTTAGGTTGCCTTAGATTAGGATATATAACGTTATAGACGCATATAATGTTACCACCGAGACGTAGGGACCGACATGCCTGGAATGTTGTCAAATGTTACATCCGAGATTTTAGGTTGCCTTAGGTTATGATATATGACGTTTTAGACGTATATACTGTTCCCTCCGAGAAGTAGGGTTCGACAGGCCAGGAATGTTGTCAAATATTGCATCCGAGATGTTAGGTTGCCTTAGGTTAGGATATATAACGTTATAGACGCATGTAACGTTACCACCGAGACGTAGGGACCGACACGCCTGGAATGTTGTCGAATGTTACATCCGAGATGTTAGGTTGCCTCAGGTTAGGATATATGACGTTTCAGACGTATATACTGTTCCCTCCGAGAAGTAGGGTTCGACAGGCCAGGAATGTTGTCAACTATTGCATCCGAGATGTTAGGTTGACTTAGATTATGATATATACCGTTATAGACGCATATAATGTTCCCACCGAGAAGTAGGGTCCGACACGCCTGGAAGGTTGTAGAATATTACATACGAGATGTCAGGTTGCCTTAGGTTAGGATATATACCGTTATAGACATATATACTGTTCCCTCCGAGAAGTAGGATTCGACAGGCCAGGAATGTTGTCAAATATTGCATCCGAGATGTTAGGTTGCCTTAGGTTAGGATATATAACGTTATAGACGTATATAATGTTCCCTCCGAGAAGTAGGGTTCGACAGGCCAGGAATGTTGTCAAATATTGCATCCGAGATGTTAGGTTGCCTTAGATTAGGATATACAACGTTATAGACGCATATAATGTTCCCACCGAGAAGTAGGTTCCGACACGCCTGGAATGTTGTAGAATAATACATCCGAGATGTCAGGTTGCCTTAGGTTAGGATATATAACGTTATAGACGTATATACTCTTCCCTCCGAGAAGTACGGTTCGACAGGCCAGGAATGTTGTCAAATATTGCATCCGAGATGTTAGGTTGCCTTAGGTTAGGATATATAACGTTATAGACGCATGTAATGTTACCACCGAGACGTAGAGACCGACACGCCTGGAATGTTGTAGAATAATACATCCGAGATGTTAGGTTGCCTTATGTTAGGATATATTACGCTACAGACGTATATAATGTTCCCTCCGAGAAGTAGGGTTCGACAGGCCAGGAATGTTGTCAAATATTGCATCCGAGATGTTAGGCTGCCTTAGATTAGGATATATACCGTTATAAACGTATATACTGTTCCCTCCGTGAAGTAGGGTTCGACAGGCCAGGAATGTTGTCAAATATTGCATCCGAGATGTTAGGTTGCCTTAGGTTAGGATATATAACGTTATAGACGCATGTAATGTTACCACCGAGACGTAGAGACCGACACGCCTGGAATGTTGTCAAATGTTACATCCGAGATGTTAGGTTGCCTTAGGTTAGGATATATGACGTTATAGACGTATATACTGTACCCTCCGAGAAGTAGGGTTCGACAGGCCAGGAATGTTGTCAAATATTGCATCCGAGATGTTAGGTTGCCTTAGGTTAGGATACATATCGTTATAGACGTATATACTGTTCCCACCGAGAGGTAGGGTTCGACAGGCCAGGAATGTTGTCAAATATTGCATCCGGGATGTTAGGTTGCTTTAGGTTAGGATATATAACGTTATAGACGCATGTAGTGTTACCTCCGAGACGTAGGGACCGACATGCCTGGAATGTTGTCAAATGTTACATCCGAGATGTTAGGTTGCCTTATGTTAGGATATATGACGCTACAGACGTATATACTGTTCCCTCCGAGAAGTAGGGTTCGACAGGCCAGGAATGTTGTCAAATATTGCATCCGAGATGTTAGGCTGCCTTAGATTAGGATATATACCGTTATAAACGTATATACTGTTCCCTCCGAGAAGTAGGGTTCGACAGGCCAGGAATGTTGTCAAATATTGCATCCGAGATGTTAGGTTGCCTTAGATTAGGATATACAACGTTATAGACGCATATAATGTTCCCACCGAGAAGTAGGTTCCGACACGCCTGGAATGTTGTAGAATAATACATCCGAGATGTCAGGTTGCCTTAGGTTAGGATATATAACGTTATAGACGTATATACTCTTCCCTCCGAGAAGTACGTTTCGACAGGCCAGGAATGTTGTCAAATATTGCATCCGAGATGTTAGGTTGCCTTAGGTTAGGATATATAACGTTATAGACGCATGTAATGTTACCACCGAGACGTAGAGACCGACACGCCTGGAATGTTGTCAAATGTTACATCCGAGATGTTAGGTTGCCTTAGGTTAGGATATATGACGTTATAGACGTATATACTGTTCCCTCCGAAAAGTAGGTTTCGACAGGCCAGGAATGTTGTCAAATATTGCATCCGAGATGTTAGGTTGCCTTAGGTTAGGATATATATCGTTATAGACGTATATACTGTTCCCTCCGAGAAGTAGGGTTCGACAGGCCAGGAATGTTGTCAAATATTGCATCCCAGATGTTAGGTTGCCTTAGATTAGGATATACAACGTTATAGACGCATATAATGTTCCCACCGAGAAGTAGGTTCCGACACGCCTGGAATGTTGTAGAATAATACATCCGAGATGTCAGGTTGCCTTAGGTTAGGATATATAACGTTATAGACGTATGTACTCTTCCCTCCGAGAAGTACGGTTCGACAGGCCAGGAATGTTGTCAAATATTGCATCCGAGATGTTAGGTTGCCTTAGATTAGGATATATACCATTATAGACGCATGTAATGTTACCACCGAGACGTAGGGAACGACACGCCTGGAATGTTGTCAAATGTTACATCCGAGATGTTAGATTGCCTTAGGTTAGTATATATGACGTTATATACGTATATACTGTTCCCTCCGAGTAGTAGGGTTCGACAGGCCAGGAATGTTGTCAAATATTGCATCCGAGATGTTAGGTTGCCTTACATTAGGATATACAACGTTATAGACTCATATAATGTTCCCACAGAGAAGTAGGGTCCGACACGCCTGGAATGATGTAGAATATTACATCCGACATGTCAGGTTGCCTTAGGTTAGGATATATAACGTTATAGACGTATATACTGTTCCCTCCGAGAAGTAGGGTTCGACTGGCTAGGAATGTTGTCATATATTGCATCCGAGATGTTAGGTTGCCTTAGATTAGGATATATAACGTTATAGACGCATATAATGTTACCACCGAGACGTAGGGACCGACATGCCTGGAATGTTGTCAAATGTTACATCCGAGATTTTAGGTTGCCTTAGGTTATGATATATGACGTTTTAGACGTATATACTGTTCCCTCCGAGAAGTAGGGTTCGACAGGCCAGGAATGTTGTCAAATATTGCATCCCAGATGTTAAGTTGCCTTAGGTTAGGATATATAACGTTATAGACGCATATAATGTTCCCACCGAGAAGTAGGGTCCAACACGCCTGGAAGGTTGTAGAATATTACATACGAGATGTCAGGTTGCCTTAGGTTAGGATATATACCGTTATAGACTTATATACTGTTCCCTCCGAGAAGTAGGGTTCGACAGGCCAGGAATGTTGTCAAATATTGCATCCGAGATGTTAGGTTGCCTTAGGTTAGGATATATAACGTTATAGACGCATGTAATGTTACCACCGAGACGTAGGGACCGACACGCCTGGAATGTTGTCAAATGTTACATCCGAGATGTTAGGTTGCCTTAGGTTAGGATATATGACGTTATAGACGTATATACTGTTCCCTCCGAGAAGTAGGGTTCGACAGGCCAGGAATGTTGTCAAATATTGCATCCGAGATGTTAGGTTGCCTTAGGTTAGGATATATATCGTTATAGACGTATATACTGTTCCCACCGAGATGTAGGGTTCGACAGGCCAGGAATGTTGTCAAATATTGCATCCGAGATGTTAGGTTGCCTTAGGTTAGGATATATAACGTTATAGACGCATGTAGTGTTACCTCCGAGACGTAGGGACCGAAATGCCTGGAATGTTGTGAAATGTTACATCCGAGATGTTAGGTTGCCTTATGTTAGGATATATTACGCTACAGACGTATATAATGTTCCCTCCGAGAAGTAGGGTTCGACAGGCCAGGAATGTTGTCAAATATTGCATCCGAGATGTTAGGCTGCCTTAGATTAGGATATATACCGTTATAAACGTATATACTGTTCCCTCCGTGAAGTAGGGTTCGACAGGCCAGGAATGTTGTCAAATATTGCATCCGAGATGTTAGGTTGCCTTAGGTTAGGATATATAACGTTATAGACGCATGTAATGTTACCACCGAGACGTAGAGACCGACACGCCTGGAATGTTGTCAAATGTTACATCCGAGATGTTAGGTTGCCTTAGGTTAGGATATATGACGTTATAGACGTATATACTGTACCCTCCGAGAAGTAGGGTTCGACAGGCCAGGAATGTTGTCAAATATTGCATCCGAGATGTTAGGTTGCCTTAGGTTAGGATACATATCGTTATAGACGTATATACTGTTCCCACCGAGAGGTAGGGTTCGACAGGCCAGGAATGTTGTCAAATATTGCATCCGGGATGTTAGGTTGCTTTAGGTTAGGATATATAACGTTATAGACGCATGTAGTGTTACCTCCGAGACGTAGGGACCGACATGCCTGGAATGTTGTCAAATGTTACATCCGAGATGTTAGGTTGCCTTATGTTAGGATATATGACGCTACAGACGTATATACTGTTCCCTCCGAGAAGTAGGGTTCGACAGGCCAGGAATGTTGTCAAATATTGCATCCGAGATGTTAGGTTGCCTTAGATTAGGATATACAACGTTATAGACGCATATAATGTTCCCACCGAGAAGTAGGTTCCGACACGCCTGGAATGTTGTAGAATAATACATCCGAGATGTCAGGTTGCCTTAGGTTAGGATATATAACGTTATAGACGTATATACTCTTCCCTCCGAGAAGTACGGTTCGACAGGCCAGGAATGTTGTCAAATATTGCATCCGAGATGTTAGGTTGCCTTAGATTAGGATATATAACGTTATAGACGCATGTAATGTTACCACCGAGACGTAGGGACCGACACGCCTGGAATGTTGTCAAATGTTACATCCGAGATGTTAGGTTGCCTTAGGTTAGGATATATGACGTTATAGACGTATATACTGTTCCCTCCGAGAAGTAGGGTTCGACAGGCCAGGAATGTTGTCAAATATTGCATCCGAGATGTTAGGTTGCCTTAGGTTAGGATATATATCGTTATAGACGAATATACTGTTCCCACCGAGATGTAGGGTTCGACAGGCCAGGAATGTTGTCAAATATTGCATCCGAGATGTTAGGTTGCCTTAGGTTAGGATATATAACGTTATAGACGCATGTAGTGTTACCTCCGAAACGTAGGGACCGAAATGCCTGGAATGTTGTGAAATGTTACATCCGAGATGTTAGGTTGCCTTATGTTAGGATATATGACGCTACAGACGTATATAATGTTCCCTCCGAGAAGTAGGGTTCGACAGGCCAGGAATGTTGTCAAATATTGCATCCGAGATGTTAGGCTGCCTTAGATTAGGATATATACCGTTATAAACGTATATACTGTTCCCTCCGTGAAGTAGGGTTCGACAGGCCAGGAATGTTGTCAAATATTGCATCCGAGATGTTAGGTTGCCTTAGGTTAGGATATATAACGTTATAGACGTATGTACTCTTCCCTCCGAGAAGTACGGTTCGACAGGCCAGGAATGTTGTCAAATATTGCTTCCGAGATGTTAGGTTGCCTTAGATTAGGATATATACCATTATAAACGCATGTAATGTTACCACCGAGACGTAGGGTACGACACGCCTGGAATGTTGTCAAATGTTACATCCGAGATGTTAGATTGCCTTAGGTTAGGATATATGACGTTATATACGTATATACTGTTCCCTCCGAGTAGTAGGGTTCGACAGGCCAGGAATGTTGTCAAATATTGCATCCGAGATGTTAGGTTGCCTTAGATTAGGATATACAACGTTATAGACTCATATAATGTTCCCACCGAGAAGTAGGGTCCGACACGCCTGGAATGATGTAGAATATTACATCCGACATGTCAGGTTGCCTTAGGTTAGGATATATAACGTTATAGACGTATATACTGTTCCCTCCGAGAAGTAGGGTTCGACTGGCTAGGAATGTTGTCATATATTGCATCCGAGATGTTAGGTTGCCTTAGATTAGGATATATAACGTTATAGACGCATATAATGTTACCACCGAGACGTAGGGACCGACATGCCTGGAATGTTGTCAAATGTTACATCCGAGATTTTAGGTTGCCTTAGGTTATGATATATGACGTTTTAGACGTATATACTGTTCCCTCCGAGAAGTAGGGTTCGACAGGCCAGGAATGTTGTCAAATATTGCATCCCAGATGTTAAGTTGCCTTAGGTTAGGATATATAACGTTATAGACGCATATAATGTTCCCACCGAGAAGTAGGGTCCAACACGCCTGGAAGGTTGTAGAATATTACATACGAGATGTCAGGTTGCCTTAGGTTAGGATATATACCGTTATAGACTTATATACTGTTCCCTCCGAGAAGTAGGGTTCGACAGGCCAGGAATGTTGTCAAATATTGCATCCGAGATGTTAGGTTGCCTTAGGTTAGGATATATAACGTTATAGACGCATGTAATGTTACCACCGAGACGTAGGGACCGACACGCCTGGAATGTTGTCAAATGTTACATCCGAGATGTTAGGTTGCCTTAGGTTAGGATATATGACGTTATAGACGTATATACTGTTCCCTCCGAGAAGTAGGGTTCGACAGGCCAGGAATGTTGTCAAATATTGCATCCGAGATGTTAGGTTGCCTTAGGTTAGGATATATATCGTTATAGACGTATATACTGTTCCCACCGAGATGTAGGGTTCGACAGGCCAGGAATGTTGTCAAATATTGCATCCGAGATGTTAGGTTGCCTTAGGTTAGGATATATAACGTTATAGACGCATGTAGTGTTACCTCCGAGACGTAGGGACCGAAATGCCTGGAATGTTGTGAAATGTTACATCCGAGATGTTAGGTTGCCTTATGTTAGGATATATTACGCTACAGACGTATATAATGTTCCCTCCGAGAAGTAGGGTTCGACAGGCCAGGAATGTTGTCAAATATTGCATCCGAGATGTTAGGCTGCCTTAGATTAGGATATATACCGTTATAAACGTATATACTGTTCCCTCCGTGAAGTAGGGTTCGACAGGCCAGGAATGTTGTCAAATATTGCATCCGAGATGTTAGGTTGCCTTAGGTTAGGATATATAACGTTATAGACGCATGTAATGTTACCACCGAGACGTAGAGACCGACACGCCTGGAATGTTGTCAAATGTTACATCCGAGATGTTAGGTTGCCTTAGGTTAGGATATATGACGTTATAGACGTATATACTGTACCCTCCGAGAAGTAGGGTTCGACAGGCCAGGAATGTTGTCAAATATTGCATCCGAGATGTTAGGTTGCCTTAGGTTAGGATACATATCGTTATAGACGTATATACTGTTCCCACCGAGAGGTAGGGTTCGACAGGCCAGGAATGTTGTCAAATATTGCATCCGGGATGTTAGGTTGCTTTAGGTTAGGATATATAACGTTATAGACGCATGTAGTGTTACCTCCGAGACGTAGGGACCGACATGCCTGGAATGTTGTCAAATGTTACATCCGAGATGTTAGGTTGCCTTATGTTAGGATATATGACGCTACAGACGTATATACTGTTCCCTCCGAGAAGTAGGGTTCGACAGGCCAGGAATGTTGTCAAATATTGCATCCGAGATGTTAGGCTGCCTTAGATTAGGATATATACCGTTATAAACGTATATACTGTTCCCTCCGAGAAGTAGGGTTCGACAGGCCAGGAATGTTGTCAAATATTGCATCCCAGATGTTAGGTTGCCTTAGATTAGGATATACAACGTTATAGACGCATATAATGTTCCCACCGAGAAGTAGGTTCCGACACGCCTGGAATGTTGTAGAATAATACATCCGAGATGTCAGGTTGCCTTAGGTTAGGATATATAACGTTATAGACGTATGTACTCTTCCCTCCGAGAAGTACGGTTCGACAGGCCAGGAATGTTGTCAAATATTGCATCCGAGATGTTAGGTTGCCTTAGATTAGGATATATACCATTATAGACGCATGTAATGTTACCACCGAGACGTAGGGAACGACACGCCTGGAATGTTGTCAAATGTTACATCCGAGATGTTAGATTGCCTTAGGTTAGTATATATGACGTTATATACGTATATACTGTTCCCTCCGAGTAGTAGGGTTCGACAGGCCAGGAATGTTGTCAAATATTGCATCCGAGATGTTAGGTTGCCTTACATTAGGATATACAACGTTATAGACTCATATAATGTTCCCACAGAGAAGTAGGGTCCGACACGCCTGAAATGATGTAGAATATTACATCCGACATGTCAGGTTGCCTTAGGTTAGGATATATAACGTTATAGACGTATATACTGTTCCCTCCGAGAAGTAGGGTTCGACTGGCTAGGAATGTTGTCATATATTGCATCCGAGATGTTAGGTTGCCTTAGATTAGGATATATAACGTTATAGACGCATATAATGTTACCACCGAGACGTAGGGACCGACATGCCTGGAATGTTGTCAAATGTTACATCCGAGATTTTAGGTTGCCTTAGGTTATGATATATGACGTTTTAGACGTATATACTGTTCCCTCCGAGAAGTAGGGTTCGACAGGCCAGGAATGTTGTCAAATATTGCATCCCAGATGTTAAGTTGCCTTAGGTTAGGATATATAACGTTATAGACGCATATAATGTTCCCACCGAGAAGTAGGGTCCAACACGCCTGGAAGGTTGTAGAATATTACATACGAGATGTCAGGTTGCCTTAGGTTAGGATATATACCGTTATAGACTTATATACTGTTCCCTCCGAGAAGTAGGGTTCGACAGGCCAGGAATGTTGTCAAATATTGCATCCGAGATGTTAGGTTGCCTTAGGTTAGGATATATAACGTTATAGACGCATGTAATGTTACCACCGAGACGTAGGGACCGACACGCCTGGAATGTTGTCAAATGTTACATCCGAGATGTTAGGTTGCCTTAGGTTAGGATATATGACGTTATAGACGTATATACTGTTCCCTCCGAGAAGTAGGGTTCGACAGGCCAGGAATGTTGTCAAATATTGCATCCGAGATGTTAGGTTGCCTTAGGTTAGGATATATATCGTTATAGACGTATATACTGTTCCCACCGAGATGTAGGGTTCGACAGGCCAGGAATGTTGTCAAATATTGCATCCGAGATGTTAGGTTGCCTTAGGTTAGGATATATAACGTTATAGACGCATGTAGTGTTACCTCCGAAACGTAGGGACCGAAATGCCTGGAATGTTGTGAAATGTTACATCCGAGATGTTAGGTTGCCTTATGTTAGGATATATGACGCTACAGACGTATATAATGTTCCCTCCGAGAAGTAGGGTTCGACAGGCCAGGAATGTTGTCAAATATTGCATCCGAGATGTTAGGCTGCCTTAGATTAGGATATATACCGTTATAAACGTATATACTGTTCCCTCCGTGAAGTAGGGTTCGACAGGCCAGGAATGTTGTCAAATATTGCATCCGAGATGTTAGGTTGCCTTAGGTTAGGATATATAACGTTATAGACGTATGTACTCTTCCCTCCGAGAAGTACGGTTCGACAGGCCAGGAATGTTGTCAAATATTGCATCCGAGATGTTAGGTTGCCTTAGATTAGGATATATACCATTATAAACGCATGTAATGTTACCACCGAGACGTAGGGTACGACACGCCTGGAATGTTGTCAAATGTTACATCCGAGATGTTAGATTGCCTTAGGTTAGGATATATGACGTTATATACGTATATACTGTTCCCTCCGAGTAGTAGGGTTCGACAGGCCAGGAATGTTGTCAAATATTGCATCCGAGATGTTAGGTTGCCTTAGATTAGGATATACAACGTTATAGACTCATATAATGTTCCCACTGAGAAGTAGGGTCCGACACGCCTGGAATGATGTAGAATATTACATCCGACATGTCAGGTTGCCTTAGGTTAGGATATATAACGTTATAGACGTATATACTGTTCCCTCCGAGAAGTAGGGTTCGACTGGCTAGGAATGTTGTCAAATATTGCATCCGAGATGTTAGGTTGCCTTAGGTTAGGATATACAACGTTATAGACGCATGTAATGTTACCACCGAAAAGTACGCACTCACACGCCAGGAATATTGTAAAATATTACGTCTGAGATAATAGGTTGCCATAGATTAGGATATACAACGTTATAGACTCATATAATGTTCCCACCGAGAAGTAGGGTCCGACATGCCTGGAATGTTGTCAAATGTTACATCCGAGATGTTAGGTTGCCTTATGTTAGGATATATGACGCTACAGACGTATATACTGTTCCCTCCGAGAAGTAGGGTTCGACAGGCCAGGAATGTTGTCAAATATTGCATCCGAGATGTTTTGCAGCCTTAGATTAGGATATATACCGTTATAAACGTATATACTGTTCCCTCAGAGAAGTAGGGTTCGACAGACCAGGAATGTTGTCAAATATTGCATCCGAGATGTTAGGTTGCCTTAGATTAGGATATACAACGTTATAGACACATGTAATGTTACCACCGAGACGTAGGGACCGACACGCCTGGAATGTTGTAGAATAATACATCCGAGATGTCAGGTTGCCTTAGGTTAGGATATATAACGTTATAGACGTATATACTGTTCCCACCGAGAAGTACGGTTCGACAGGCCAGGAATGTTGTCAAATATTGCATCCGAGATGTTAGGTTGCCTTAGATTAGGATATATACCGTTATAGACGCATGTAATGTTACCACCGAGACGTAGGGAACGACACGCCTGGAATGTTGTCAAATGTTACATCCGAGATTTTAGGTTGCCTTAGGTTATGATATATGACGTTTTAGACGTATATACTGTTCCCTCCGAGAAGTAGGGTTCGACAGGCCAGGAATGTTGTCAAATATTGCATCCCAGATGTTAAGTTGCCTTAGGTTAGGATATATAACGTTATAGACGCATATAATGTTCCCACCGAGAAGTAGGGTCCAACACGCCTGGAAGGTTGTAGAATATTACATACGAGATGTCAGGTTGCCTTAGGTTAGGATATATACCGTTATAGACTTATATACTGTTCCCTCCGAGAAGTAGGGTTCGACAGGCCAGGAATGTTGTCAAATATTGCATCCGAGATGTTAGGTTGCCTTAGGTTAGGATATATAACGTTATAGACGCATGTAATGTTACCACCGAGACGTAGGGACCGACACGCCTGGAATGTTGTCAAATGTTACATCCGAGATGTTAGGTTGCCTTAGGTTAGGATATATGACGTTATAGACGTATATACTGTTCCCTCCGAGAAGTAGGGTTCGACAGGCCAGGAATGTTGTCAAATATTGCATCCGAGATGTTAGGTTGCCTTAGGTTAGGATATATATCGTTATAGACGTATATACTGTTCCCTCCGAGAAGTAGGGTTCGACAGGCCAGGAATGTTGTCAAATATTGCATCCCAGATGTTAGGTTGCCTTAGATTAGGATATACAACGTTATAGACGCATATAATGTTCCCACCGAGAAGTAGGTTCCGACACGCCTGGAATGTTGTAGAATAATACATCCGAGATGTCAGGTTGCCTTAGGTTAGGATATATAACGTTATAGACGTATGTACTCTTCCCTCCGAGAAGTACGGTTCGACAGGCCAGGAATGTTGTCAAATATTGCATCCGAGATGTTAGGTTGCCTTAGATTAGGATATATACCATTATAGACGCATGTAATGTTACCACCGAGACGTAGGGAACGACACGCCTGGAATGTTGTCAAATGTTACATCCGAGATGTTAGATTGCCTTAGGTTAGTATATATGACGTTATATACGTATATACTGTTCCCTCCGAGTAGTAGGGTTCGACAGGCCAGGAATGTTGTCAAATATTGCATCCGAGATGTTAGGTTGCCTTACATTAGGATATACAACGTTATAGACTCATATAATGTTCCCACAGAGAAGTAGGGTCCGACACGCCTGGAATGATGTAGAATATTACATCCGACATGTCAGGTTGCCTTAGGTTAGGATATATAACGTTATAGACGTATATACTGTTCCCTCCGAGAAGTAGGGTTCGACTGGCTAGGAATGTTGTCATATATTGCATCCGAGATGTTAGGTTGCCTTAGATTAGGATATATAACGTTATAGACGCATATAATGTTACCACCGAGACGTAGGGACCGACATGCCTGGAATGTTGTCAAATGTTACATCCGAGATTTTAGGTTGCCTTAGGTTATGATATATGACGTTTTAGACGTATATACTGTTCCCTCCGAGAAGTAGGGTTCGACAGGCCAGGAATGTTGTCAAATATTGCATCCCAGATGTTAAGTTGCCTTAGGTTAGGATATATAACGTTATAGACGCATATAATGTTCCCACCGAGAAGTAGGGTCCAACACGCCTGGAAGGTTGTAGAATATTACATACGAGATGTCAGGTTGCCTTAGGTTAGGATATATACCGTTATAGACTTATATACTGTTCCCTCCGAGAAGTAGGGTTCGACAGGCCAGGAATGTTGTCAAATATTGCATCCGAGATGTTAGGTTGCCTTAGGTTAGGATATATAACGTTATAGACGCATGTAATGTTACCACCGAGACGTAGGGACCGACACGCCTGGAATGTTGTCAAATGTTACATCCGAGATGTTAGGTTGCCTTAGGTTAGGATATATGACGTTATAGACGTATATACTGTTCCCTCCGAGAAGTAGGGTTCGACAGGCCAGGAATGTTGTCAAATATTGCATCCGAGATGTTAGGTTGCCTTAGGTTAGGATATATATCGTTATAGACGTATATACTGTTCCCACCGAGATGTAGGGTTCGACAGGCCAGGAATGTTGTCAAATATTGCATCCGAGATGTTAGGTTGCCTTAGGTTAGGATATATAACGTTATAGACGCATGTAGTGTTACCTCCGAAACGTAGGGACCGAAATGCCTGGAATGTTGTGAAATGTTACATCCGAGATGTTAGGTTGCCTTATGTTAGGATATATGACGCTACAGACGTATATAATGTTCCCTCCGAGAAGTAGGGTTCGACAGGCCAGGAATGTTGTCAAATATTGCATCCGAGATGTTAGGCTGCCTTAGATTAGGATATATACCGTTATAAACGTATATACTGTTCCCTCCGTGAAGTAGGGTTCGACAGGCCAGGAATGTTGTCAAATATTGCATCCGAGATGTTAGGTTGCCTTAGGTTAGGATATATAACGTTATAGACGTATGTACTCTTCCCTCCGAGAAGTACGGTTCGACAGGCCAGGAATGTTGTCAAATATTGCATCCGAGATGTTAGGTTGCCTTAGATTAGGATATATACCATTATAAACGCATGTAATGTTACCACCGAGACGTAGGGTACGACACGCCTGGAATGTTGTCAAATGTTACATCCGAGATGTTAGATTGCCTTAGGTTAGGATATATGACGTTATATACGTATATACTGTTCCCTCCGAGTAGTAGGGTTCGACAGGCCAGGAATGTTGTCAAATATTGCATCCGAGATGTTAGGTTGCCTTAGATTAGGATATACAACGTTATAGACTCATATAATGTTCCCACTGAGAAGTAGGGTCCGACACGCCTGGAATGATGTAGAATATTACATCCGACATGTCAGGTTGCCTTAGGTTAGGATATATAACGTTATAGACGTATATACTGTTCCCTCCGAGAAGTAGGGTTCGACTGGCTAGGAATGTTGTCAAATATTGCATCCGAGATGTTAGGTTGCCTTAGGTTAGGATATACAACGTTATAGACGCATGTAATGTTACCACCGAAAAGTACGCACTCACACGCCAGGAATATTGTAAAATATTACGTCTGAGATAATAGGTTGCCATAGATTAGGATATACAACGTTATAGACTCATATAATGTTCCCACCGAGAAGTAGGGTCCGACATGCCTGGAATGTTGTCAAATGTTACATCCGAGATGTTAGGTTGCCTTATGTTAGGATATATGACGCTACAGACGTATATACTGTTCCCTCCGAGAAGTAGGGTTCGACAGGCCAGGAATGTTGTCAAATATTGCATCCGAGATGTTTTGCAGCCTTAGATTAGGATATATACCGTTATAAACGTATATACTGTTCCCTCAGAGAAGTAGGGTTCGACAGACCAGGAATGTTGTCAAATATTGCATCCGAGATGTTAGGTTGCCTTAGATTAGGATATACAACGTTATAGACACATGTAATGTTACCACCGAGACGTAGGGACCGACACGCCTGGAATGTTGTAGAATAATACATCCGAGATGTCAGGTTGCCTTAGGTTAGGATATATAACGTTATAGACGTATATACTGTTCCCACCGAGAAGTACGGTTCGACAGGCCAGGAATGTTGTCAAATATTGCATCCGAGATGTTAGGTTGCCTTAGATTAGGATATATACCGTTATAGACGCATGTAATGTTACCACCGAGACGTAGGGAACGACACGCCTGGAATGTTGTCAAATGTTACATCCGAGATTTTAGGTTGCCTTAGGTTATGATATATGACGTTTTAGACGTATATACTGTTCCCTCCGAGAAGTAGGGTTCGACAGGCCAGGAATGTTGTCAAATATTGCATCCCAGATGTTAAGTTGCCTTAGGTTAGGATATATAACGTTATAGACGCATATAATGTTCCCACCGAGAAGTAGGGTCCAACACGCCTGGAAGGTTGTAGAATATTACATACGAGATGTCAGGTTGCCTTAGGTTAGGATATATACCGTTATAGACTTATATACTGTTCCCTCCGAGAAGTAGGGTTCGACAGGCCAGGAATGTTGTCAAATATTGCATCCGAGATGTTAGGTTGCCTTAGGTTAGGATATATAACGTTATAGACGCATGTAATGTTACCACCGAGACGTAGGGACCGACACGCCTGGAATGTTGTCAAATGTTACATCCGAGATGTTAGGTTGCCTTAGGTTAGGATATATGACGTTATAGACGTATATACTGTTCCCTCCGAGAAGTAGGGTTCGACAGGCCAGGAATGTTGTCAAATATTGCATCCGAGATGTTAGGTTGCCTTAGGTTAGGATATATATCGTTATAGACGTATATACTGTTCCCACCGAGATGTAGGGTTCGACAGGCCAGGAATGTTGTCAAATATTGCATCCGAGATGTTAGGTTGCCTTAGGTTAGGATATATAACGTTATAGACGCATGTAGTGTTACCTCCGAAACGTAGGGACCGAAATGCCTGGAATGTTGTGAAATGTTACATCCGAGATGTTAGGTTGCCTTATGTTAGGATATATGACGCTACAGACGTATATAATGTTCCCTCCGAGAAGTAGGGTTCGACAGGCCAGGAATGTTGTCAAATATTGCATCCGAGATGTTAGGCTGCCTTAGATTAGGATATATACCGTTATAAACGTATATACTGTTCCCTCCGTGAAGTAGGGTTCGACAGGCCAGGAATGTTGTCAAATATGGCATCCGAGATGTTAGGTTGCCTTAGGTTAGGATATATAACGGTATAGACGCATGTAATGTTACCACCGAGACGTAGAGACCGACACGCCTGGAATGTTGTCAAATGTTACATCCGAGATGTTAGGTTGCCTTAGGTTAGGATATATGACGTTATAGACGTATATACTGTTCCCTCCGAGTAGTAGGGTTCGACAGGCCAGGAATGTTGTCAAATATTGCATCCGAGATGTTAGGTTGCCTTAGATTATGATATACAACGTTATAGACTCATATAATGTTCCCACCGAGAAGTAGGGTCCGACACGCCTGGAATGATGTAGAATATTACATCCGACATGTCAGGTTGCCTTAGGTTAGTATATATAACGTTATAGACGTATATACTGTTCCCTCCGAGAAGTAGGGTTCGACTGGCTAGGAATGTTGTCAAATATTGCATCCGAGATGATAGGTTGCCTTAGATTAGCATATATAACGTTATAGACGCATATAATGTTACCACCGAGACGTAGGGACCGACATGCCTGGAATGTTGTCAAATGTTACATCCGAGATTTTAGGTTGCCTTAGGTTATAATATATGACGTTTTAGACGTATATACTGTTCCCTCCGAGAAGTAGGGTTCGACAGGCCAGGAATGTTGTCAAATATTGCATCCCAGATGTTAGGTTGCCTTAGGTTAGGATATATAACGTTATAGACGCATATAATGTTCCCACCGAGAAGTAGGGTCCGACACGCCTGGAAGGTTGTAGAATATTACATACGAGATGTCAGGTTGCCTTAGGTGAGGATATATACCGTTATAGACATATATACTGTTCCCTCCGAGAAGTAGGGTTCGACAGGCCAGGAATGTTGTCAAATATTGCATCCGAGATGTTAGGTTGCCTTAGGTTAGGATATATAACGTTATAGACGCATGTAATGTTACCACCGAGACGTAGGGACCGACACGCCTGGAATGTTGTCAAATGTTACATCCGAGATGTTAGGTTGCCTTAGGTTAGGATATATGACGTTATAGACGTATATACTGTTCCCTCCGAGAAGTAGGGTTCGACAGGCCAGGAATGTTGTCAAATATTGCATCCCAGATGTTAGGTTGCCTTAGATTAGGATATACATCGTTATAGACGCATATAATGTTCCCACCGAGAAGTAGGTTCCGACACGCCTGGAATGTTGTAGAATAATACATCCGAGATGTCAGGTTGCCTTAGGTTAGGATATATATCGTTATAGACGTATGTACTCTTCCCTCCGAGAAGTACGGTTCGACAGTCCAGGAATGTTGTCACATATTGCATCCGAGATGTTAGGTTGCCTTAGATTAGGATATATACCATTATAAACGCATGTAATGTTACCACCGAGACGTAGGGAACGACACGCCTGGAATGTTGTCAAATGTTACATCCGAGATGTTAGATTGCCTTAGGTTAGGATATATGACGTTATATACGTATATACTGTTCCCTCCGAGTAGTAGGGTTCGACAGGCCAGGAATGTTGTCAAATATTGCATCCGAGATGTTAGGTTGCCTTAGATTAGGATATACAACGTTATAGACTCATATAATGTTCCCACCGAGAAGTAGGGTCCGACACGCCTGGAATGATGTAGAATATTACATCCGACATGTCAGGTTGCCTTAGGTTAGGATATATAACGTTATAGACGTATATACTGTTCCCTCCGAGAAGTAGGGTTCGACTGGCTAGGAATGTTGTCAAATATTGCATCCGAGATGTTAGGTTGCCTTAGGTTAGGATATATAACGTTATAGACGCATGTAATGTTACCACCGAGACGTAGAGACCGACACGCCTGGAATGTTGTCAAATGTTACATCCGAGATGTTAGGTTGCCTTAGGTTAGGATATATGACGTTATAGACGTATATACTGTTCCCTCCGAGAAGTAGGGTTCGACAGGGCAGGAATGTTGTCAAATATTGCATCCGAGATGTTAGGTTGCCTTAGGTTAGGATACATATCGTTATAGACGTATATACTGTTCCCACCGAGAGGTAGGGTTCGACAGGCCAGGAATGTTGTCAAATATTGCATCCGAGATGTTAGGTTGCCTTAGGTTAGTATACATAACGTTATAGACGCATGTAATGTTACCACCGAGACGTAGAGACCGACACGCCTGGAATGTTGTCAAATGTTACATCCGAGATGTTAGGTTGCCTTAGGTTAGGATATATATCGTTATAAACGTATATACTGTTCCCACCGAGAGGTAGGGTTCGACAGGCCAGGAATGTTGTCAAATATTGCATCCGAGATGTTAGGTTGCCTTAGGTTAGGATATATAACGTTATAGACACATGTAACGTTACCACCGGGACGTAGGGACCGACACGCCTGGAATGTTGTCTAATGTTACATCCGAGATGTTAGGTTGCCTCAGGTTAGGATATATGACGTTATAGACGTATATACTGTTCCCTCCGAGAAGTAGGGTTCGACAGGCCAGGAATGTTGTCAAATCTTGCATCCGAGATGTTAGGTTGCCCTAGGTTAGGATATATAACGTTATAGACGCATGTAATGTTACCACCGAGACGTAGGGACCGACACGCCTGGAATGTTGTCAAATGTTACATCCGATATGTTAGGTTGCCTTAGGTTAGGATATATGACGTTATAGACGCATTTAATGTTACCACCGAAAAGTACGCACTCACACGCCAGGAATATTGTAAAATATTACGTCTGAGATAATAGGTTGCCATAGATTAGGATATACAACGTTATAGACTCATATAATGTTCCCACCGAGAAGTAGGGTCCGACATGCCTGGAATGTTGTCAAATGTTACATCCGAGATGTTAGGTTGCCTTATGTTAGGATATATGACGCTACAGACGTATATACTGTTCCCTCCGAGAAGTAGGGTTCGACAGGCCAGGAATGTTGTCAAATATTGCATCCGAGATGTTTTGCAGCCTTAGATTAGGATATATACCGTTATAAACGTATATACTGTTCCCTCAGAGAAGTAGGGTTCGACAGACCAGGAATGTTGTCAAATATTGCATCCGAGATGTTAGGTTGCCTTAGATTAGGATATACAACGTTATAGACACATGTAATGTTACCACCGAGACGTAGGGACCGACACGCCTGGAATGTTGTAGAATAATACATCCGAGATGTCAGGTTGCCTTAGGTTAGGATATATAACGTTGTAGACGTATATACTGTTCCCACCGAGAAGTACGGTTCGACAGGCCAGGAATGTTGTCAAATATTGCATCCGAGATGTTAGGTTGCCTTAGATTAGGATATATACCGTTATAGACGCATGTAATGTTACCACCGAGACGTAGGGAACGACACGCCTGGAATGTTGTCAAATGTTACATCCGAGATTTTAGGTTGCCTTAGGTTATGATATATGACGTTTTAGACGTATATACTGTTCCCTCCGAGAAGTAGGGTTCGACAGGCCAGGAATGTTGTCAAATATTGCATCCCAGATGTTAAGTTGCCTTAGGTTAGGATATATAACGTTATAGACGCATATAATGTTCCCACCGAGAAGTAGGGTCCAACACGCCTGGAAGGTTGTAGAATATTACATACGAGATGTCAGGTTGCCTTAGGTTAGGATATATACCGTTATAGACTTATATACTGTTCCCTCCGAGAAGTAGGGTTCGACAGGCCAGGAATGTTGTCAAATATTGCATCCGAGATGTTAGGTTGCCTTAGGTTAGGATATATAACGTTATAGACGCATGTAATGTTACCACCGAGACGTAGGGACCGACGCGCCTGGAATGTTGTCAAATGTTACATCCGAGATGTTAGGTTGCCTTAGGTTAGGATATATGACGTTATAGACGTATATACTGTTCCCTCCGAGAAGTAGGGTTCGACAGGCCAGGAATGTTGTCAAATATTGCATCCGAGATGTCAGGTTGCCTTAGGTTAGGATATATAACGTTATAGACGTATGTACTCTTCCCTCCGAGAAGTACGGTTCGACAGGCCAGGAATGTTGTCAAATATTGCATCCGAGATGTTAGGTTGCCTTAGATTAGGATATATACCATTATAGACGCATGTAATGTTACCACCGAGACGTAGGGAACGACACGCCTGGAATGTTGTCAAATGTTACATCCGAGATGTTAGATTGCCTTAGGTTAGGATATATGACGTTATATACGTATATACTGTTCCCTCCGAGTAGTAGGGTTCGACAGGCCAGGAATGTTGTCAAATATTGCATCCGAGATGTTAGGTTGCCTTAGATTATGATATACAACGTTATAGACTCATATAATGTTCCCACCGAGAAGTAGGGTCCGACACGCCTGGAATGATGTAGAATATTACATCCGACATGTCAGGTTGCCTTAGGTTAGTATATATAACGTTATAGACGTATATACTGTTCCCTCCGAGAAGTAGGGTTCGACTGGCTAGGAATGTTGTCAAATGTTACATCCGAGATGTTAGGTTGCCTTAGGTTAGGATATATGACGTTATAGACGTATATACTGTTCCCTCCGAGAAGTAGGGTTCGACAGGCCAGGAATGTTGTCAAATATTGCATCCGAGATGTCAGGTTGCCTTAGGTTAGGATATATAACGTTATAGACGTATGTACTCTTCCCTCCGAGAAGTACGGTTCGACAGGCCAGGAATGTTGTCAAATATTGCATCCGAGATGTTAGGTTGCCTTAGATTAGGATATATACCATTATAGACGCATGTAATGTTACCACCGAGACGTAGGGAACGACACGCCTGGAATGTTGTCAAATGTTACATCCGAGATGTTAGATTGCCTTAGGTTAGGATATATGACGTTATATACGTATATACTGTTCCCTCCGAGTAGTAGGGTTCGACAGGCCAGGAATGTTGTCAAATATTGCATCCGAGATGTTAGGTTGCCTTAGATTATGATATACAACGTTATAGACTCATATAATGTTCCCACCGAGAAGTAGGGTCCGACACGCCTGGAATGATGTAGAATATTACATCCGACATGTCAGGTTGCCTTAGGTTAGTATATATAACGTTATAGACGTATATACTGTTCCCTCCGAGAAGTAGGGTTCGACTGGCTAGGAATGTTGTCAAATATTGCATCCGAGATGATAGGTTGCCTTAGATTAGCATATATAACGTTATAGACGCATATAATGTTACCACCGAGACGTAGGGACCGACATGCCTGGAATGTTGTCAAATGTTACATCCGAGATTTTAGGTTGCCTTAGGTTATGATATATGACGTTTTAGACGTATATACTGTTCCCTCCGAGAAGTAGGGTTCGACAGGCCAGGAATGTTGTCAAATATTGCATCCCAGATGTTAGGTTGCCTTAGATTAGGATATACAACGTTATAGACGCATATAATGTTCCCACCGAGAAGTAGGTTCCGACACGCCTGGAATGTTGTAGAATAATACATCCGAGATGTCAGGTTGCCTTAGGTTAGGATATATATCGTTATAGACGTATATACTGTTCCCTCCGAGAAGTAGGGTTCGACAGGCCAGGAATGTTGTCAAATATTGCATCCCAGATGTTAGGTTGCCTTAGATTAGGATATACATCGTTATAGACGCATATAATGTTCCCACCGAGAAGTAGGTTCCGACACGCCTGGAATGTTGTAGAATAATACATCCGAGATGTCAGGTTGCCTTAGGTTAGGATATATAACGTTATAGACGTATGTACTCTTCCCTCCGAGAAGTACGGTTCGACAGGCCAGGAATGTTGTCACATATTGCATCCGAGATGTTAGGTTGCCTTAGATTAGGATATATACCATTATAAACGCATGTAATGTTACCACCGAGACGTAGGGAACGACACGCCTGGAATGTTGTCAAATGTTACATCCGAGATGTTAGATTGCCTTAGGTTAGGATATATGACGTTATATACGTATATACTGTTCCCTCCGAGTAGTAGGGTTCGACAGGCCAGGAATGTTGTCAAATATTGCATCCGAGATGTTAGGTTGCCTTAGATTAGGATATACAACGTTATAGACTCATATAATGTTCCCACCGAGAAGTAGGGTCCGACACGCCTGGAATGATGTAGAATATTACATCCGACATGTCAGGTTGCCTTAGGTTAGGATATATAACGTTATAGACGTATATACTGTTCCCACCGAGAGGTAGGGTTCGACAGGCCAGGAATGTTGTCAAATATTGCATCCGAGATGTTAGGTTGCCTTAGGTTGGTATACATAACGTTATAGACGCATGTAATGTTACCACCGAGACGTAGAGACCGACACGCCTGGAATGTTGTCAAATGTTACATCCGAGATGTTAGGTTGCCTTAGGTTAGGATATATATCGTTATAAACGTATATACTGTTCCCACCGAGAGGTAGGGTTCGACAGGCCAGGAATGTTGTCAAATATTGCATCCGAGATGTTAGGTTGCCTTAGGTTAGGATATATAACGTTATAGACACATGTAACGTTACCACCGGGACGTAGGGACCGACACGCCTGGAATGTTGTCTAATGTTACATCCGAGATGTTAGGTTGCCTCAGGTTAGGATATATGACGTTATAGACGTATATACTGTTCCCTCCGAGAAGTAGGGTTCGACAGGCCAGGAATGTTGTCAAATCTTGCATCCGAGATGTTAGGTTGCCCTAGGTTAGGATATATAACGTTATAGACGCATGTAATGTTACCACCGAGACGTAGGGACCGACACGCCTGGAATGTTGTCAAATGTTACATCCGATATGTTAGGTTGCCTTAGGTTAGGATATATGACGTTATAGACGCATTTAATGTTACCACCGAAAAGTACGCACTCACACGCCAGGAATATTGTAAAATATTACGTCTGAGATAATAGGTTGCCATAGATTAGGATATACAACGTTATAGACTCATATAATGTTCCCACCGAGAAGTAGGGTCCGACATGCCTGGAATGTTGTCAAATGTTACATCCGAGATGTTAGGTTGCCTTATGTTAGGATATATGACGCTACAGACGTATATACTGTTCCCTCCGAGAAGTAGGGTTCGACAGGCCAGGAATGTTGTCAAATATTGCATCCGAGATGTTTTGCAGCCTTAGATTAGGATATATACCGTTATAAACGTATATACTGTTCCCTCAGAGAAGTAGGGTTCGACAGACCAGGAATGTTGTCAAATATTGCATCCGAGATGTTAGGTTGCCTTAGATTAGGATATACAACGTTATAGACACATGTAATGTTACCACCGAGACGTAGGGACCGACACGCCTGGAATGTTGTAGAATAATACATCCGAGATGTCAGGTTGCCTTAGGTTAGGATATATAACGTTGTAGACGTATATACTGTTCCCACCGAGAAGTACGGTTCGACAGGCCAGGAATGTTGTCAAATATTGCATCCGAGATGTTAGGTTGCCTTAGATTAGGATATATACCGTTATAGACGCATGTAATGTTACCACCGAGACGTAGGGAACGACACGCCTGGAATGTTGTCAAATGTTACATCCGAGATTTTAGGTTGCCTTAGGTTATGATATATGACGTTTTAGACGTATATACTGTTCCCTCCGAGAAGTAGGGTTCGACAGGCCAGGAATGATGTCAAATATTGCATCCCAGATGTTAAGTTGCCTTAGGTTAGGATATATAACGTTATAGACGCATATAATGTTCCCACCGAGAAGTAGGGTCCAACACGCCTGGAAGGTTGTAGAATATTACATACGAGATGTCAGGTTGCCTTAGGTTAGGATATATACCGTTATAGACTTATATACTGTTCCCTCCGAGAAGTAGGGTTCGACAGGCCAGGAATGTTGTCAAATATTGCATCCGAGATGTTAGGTTGCCTTAGGTTAGGATATATAACGTTATAGACGCATGTAATGTTACCACCGAGACGTAGGGACCGACGCGCCTGGAATGTTGTCAAATGTTACATCCGAGATGTTAGGTTGCCTTAGGTTAGGATATATGACGTTATAGACGTATATACTGTTCCCTCCGAGAAGTAGGGTTCGACAGGCCAGGAATGTTGTCAAATATTGCATCCGAGATGTCAGGTTGCCTTAGGTTAGGATATATAACGTTATAGACGTATGTACTCTTCCCTCCGAGAAGTACGGTTCGACAGGCCAGGAATGTTGTCAAATATTGCATCCGAGATGTTAGGTTGCCTTAGATTAGGATATATACCATTATAGACGCATGTAATGTTACCACCGAGACGTAGGGAACGACACGCCTGGAATGTTGTCAAATGTTACATCCGAGATGTTAGATTGCCTTAGGTTAGGATATATGACGTTATATACGTATATACTGTTCCCTCCGAGTAGTAGGGTTCGACAGGCCAGGAATGTTGTCAAATATTGCATCCGAGATGTTAGGTTGCCTTAGATTATGATATACAACGTTATAGACTCATATAATGTTCCCACCGAGAAGTAGGGTCCGACACGCCTGGAATGATGTAGAATATTACATCCGACATGTCAGGTTGCCTTAGGTTAGTATATATAACGTTATAGACGTATATACTGTTCCCTCCGAGAAGTAGGGTTCGACTGGCTAGGAATGTTGTCAAATGTTACATCCGAGATGTTAGGTTGCCTTAGGTTAGGATATATGACGTTATAGACGTATATACTGTTCCCTCCGAGAAGTAGGGTTCGACAGGCCAGGAATGTTGTCAAATATTGCATCCGAGATGTCAGGTTGCCTTAGGTTAGGATATATAACGTTATAGACGTATGTACTCTTCCCTCCGAGAAGTACGGTTCGACAGGCCAGGAATGTTGTCAAATATTGCATCCGAGATGTTAGGTTGCCTTAGATTAGGATATATACCATTATAGACGCATGTAATGTTACCACCGAGACGTAGGGAACGACACGCCTGGAATGTTGTCAAATGTTACATCCGAGATGTTAGATTGCCTTAGGTTAGGATATATGACGTTATATACGTATATACTGTTCCCTCCGAGTAGTAGGGTTCGACAGGCCAGGAATGTTGTCAAATATTGCATCCGAGATGTTAGGTTGCCTTAGATTATGATATACAACGTTATAGACTCATATAATGTTCCCACCGAGAAGTAGGGTCCGACACGCCTGGAATGATGTAGAATATTACATCCGACATGTCAGGTTGCCTTAGGTTAGTATATATAACGTTATAGACGTATATACTGTTCCCTCCGAGAAGTAGGGTTCGACTGGCTAGGAATGTTGTCAAATATTGCATCCGAGATGATAGGTTGCCTTAGATTAGCATATATAACGTTATAGACGCATATAATGTTACCACCGAGACGTAGGGACCGACATGCCTGGAATGTTGTCAAATGTTACATCCGAGATTTTAGGTTGCCTTAGGTTATGATATATGACGTTTTAGACGTATATACTGTTCCCTCCGAGAAGTAGGGTTCGACAGGCCAGGAATGTTGTCAAATATTGCATCCCAGATGTTAGGTTGCCTTAGATTAGGATATACAACGTTATAGACGCATATAATGTTCCCACCGAGAAGTAGGTTCCGACACGCCTGGAATGTTGTAGAATAATACATCCGAGATGTCAGGTTGCCTTAGGTTAGGATATATATCGTTATAGACGTATATACTGTTCCCTCCGAGAAGTAGGGTTCGACAGGCCAGGAATGTTGTCAAATATTGCATCCCAGATGTTAGGTTGCCTTAGATTAGGATATACATCGTTATAGACGCATATAATGTTCCCACCGAGAAGTAGGTTCCGACACGCCTGGAATGTTGTAGAATAATACATCCGAGATGTCAGGTTGCCTTAGGTTAGGATATATAACGTTATAGACGTATGTACTCTTCCCTCCGAGAAGTACGGTTCGACAGGCCAGGAATGTTGTCACATATTGCATCCGAGATGTTAGGTTGCCTTAGATTAGGATATATACCATTATAAACGCATGTAATGTTACCACCGAGACGTAGGGAACGACACGCCTGGAATGTTGTCAAATGTTACATCCGAGATGTTAGATTGCCTTAGGTTAGGATATATGACGTTATATACGTATATACTGTTCCCTCCGAGTAGTAGGGTTCGACAGGCCAGGAATGTTGTCAAATATTGCATCCGAGATGTTAGGTTGCCTTAGATTAGGATATACAACGTTATAGACTCATATAATGTTCCCACCGAGAAGTAGGGTCCGACACGCCTGGAATGATGTAGAATATTACATCCGACATGTCAGGTTGCCTTAGGTTAGGATATATAACGTTATAGACGTATATACTGTTCCCTCCGAGAAGTAGGGTTCGACTGGCTAGGAATGTTGTCAAATATTGCATCCGAGATGTTAGGTTGCCTTAGGTTAGGATATATAACGTTATAGACGCATGTAATGTTACCACCGAGACGTAGAGACCGACACGCCTGGAATGTTGTCAAATGTTACATCCGAGATGTTAGGTTGCCTTGGGTTAGGATATATGACGTTATAGACGTATATACTGTTCCCTCCGAGAAGTAGGGTTCGACAGGCCAGGAATGTTGTCAAATATTGCATCCGAGATGTTAGGTTGCCTTAGGTTAGGATACATATCGTTATAGACGTATATACTGTTCCCACCGAGAGGTAGGGTTCGACAGGCCAGGAATGTTGTCAAATATTGCATCCGAGATGTTAGGTTGCTTTAGGTTAGGATATATAACGTTATAGACGCATGTAGTGTTACCTCCGAGACGTAGGGACCGACATGCCTGGAATGTTGTCAAATGTTACATCCGAGATGTTAGGTTGCCTTATGTTAGGATATATGACGCTACAGACGTATATACTGTTCCCTCCGAGAAGTAGGGTTCGACAGGCCAGGAATGTTGTCAAATATTGCATCCGAGATGTTAGGCTGCCTTAGATTAGGATATATACCGTTATAAACGTATATACTGTTCCCTCCGAGAAGTAGGGTTCGACAGGCCAGGAATGTTGTCAAATATTGCATCCGAGATGTTAGGTTGCCTTAGGTTAGTATACATAACGTTATAGACGCATGTAATGTTACCACCGAGACGTAGAGACCGACACGCCTGGAATGTTGTCAAATGTTACATCCGAGATGTTAGGTTGCCTTAGGTTAGGATATATATCGTTATAAACGTATATACTGTTCCCACCGAGAGGTAGGGTTCGACAGGCCAGGAATGTTGTCAAATATTGCATCCGAGATGTTAGGTTGCCTTAGGTTAGGATATATAACGTTATAGACACATGTAACGTTACCACCGGGACGTAGGGACCGACACGCCTGGAATGTTGTCTAATGTTACATCCGAGATGTTAGGTTGCCTCAGGTTAGGATATATGACGTTATAGACGTATATACTGTTCCCTCCGAGAAGTAGGGTTCGACAGGCCAGGAATGTTGTCAAATCTTGCATCCGAGATGTTAGGTTGCCTTAGGTTAGGATATATAACGTTATAGACGCATGTAATGTTACCACCGAGACGTAGGGACCGACACGCCTGGAATGTTGTCAAATGTTACATCCGATATGTTAGGTTGCCTTAGGTTAGGATATATGACGTTATAGACGCATTTAATGTTACCACCGAAAAGTACGCACTCACACGCCAGGAATATTGTAAAATATTACGTCTGAGATAATAGGTTGCCATAGATTAGGATATACAACGTTATAGACTCATATAATGTTCCCACGGAGAAGTAGGGTCCGACACGCCTGGAATGATGTAAAATATTACATCCGAGTTGTTATGTTGCCGTTATAGACGCATTCATGTTACCACCGAGACGTAGGGACCGACACGCCTGGAATGTTGTCAAATGTTACATCCGACATGTTAGGTTGCCTTAGGTTACGATATATATCGTTATAGACGTATATACTGTTCCCACCGAGAGATAGGGTTTGACAGTCCAGGAATGTTGTCAAATAGTGCATCCGAGATGTTAGGTTGCCTTAGGTTAGGATATATAACGTTATAGACGCATGTAATGTTACCTCCGAGACGTAGGGACCGACACGCATGGAATGTTGTCAAATGTTACATCCGAGATGTTAGGTTGCCTTAGGTTAGGATATATAACGTTACAGACGTATATACTGTTCCCTCCGAGAAGTAGGGTTCGACAGGCCAGGAATGTTGTCAAATATTGCATCCGAGATGTTAGGTTGCCTTAGATTAGGATATACAACGTTATAGACGCATATAATGTTCCCACCGAGAAGTAGTTTCCGACACGCCTGGAATGTTGTAGAATAATACATCCGAGATGTCAGGTTGCCTTAGGTTAGGATATATAACGTTATAGACGTATGTACTCTTCCCTCCGAGAAGTACGGTTCGACAGGCCAGGAATGTTGTCAAATATTGCATCCGAGATGTTAGGTTGCCTTAGATTAGGATATATACCATTATAGACGCATGTAATGTTACCACCGAGACGTAGGGAACGACACGCCTGGAATGTTGTCAAATGTTACATCCGAGATGTTAGATTGCCTTAGGTTAGGATATATGACGTTATATACGTATATACTGTTCCCTCCGAGTAGTAGGGTTCGACAGGCCAGGAATGTTGTCAAATATTGCATCCGAGATGTTAGGTTGCCTTAGATTATGATATACAACGTTATAGACTCATATAATGTTCCCACCGAGAAGTAGGGTCCGACACGCCTGGAATGATGTAGAATATTACATCCGACATGTCAGGTTGCCTTAGGTTAGTATATATAACGTTATAGACGTATATACTGTTCCCTCCGAGAAGTAGGGTTCGACTGGCTAGGAATGTTGTCAAATATTGCATCCGAGATGATAGGTTGCCTTAGATTAGCATATATAACGTTATAGACGCATATAATGTTACCACCGAGACGTAGGGACCGACATGCCTGGAATGTTGTCAAATGTTACATCCGAGATTTTAGGTTGCCTTAGGTTATGATATATGACGTTTTAGACGTATATACTGTTCCCTCCGAGAAGTAGGGTTCGACAGGCCAGGAATGTTGTCAAATATTGCATCCCAGATGTTAGGTTGCCTTAGGTTAGGATATATAACGTTATAGACGCATATAATGTTCCCACCGAGAAGTAGGGTCCGACACGCCTGGAAGGTTGTAGAATATTACATACGAGATGTCAGGTTGCCTTAGGTGAGGATATATACCGTTATAGACATATATACTGTTCCCTCCGAGAAGTAGGGTTCGACAGGCCAGGAATGTTGTCAAATATTGCATCCGAGATGTTAGGTTGCCTTAGGTTAGGATATATAACGTTATAGACGCATGTAATGTTACCACCGAGACGTAGGGACCGACACGCCTGGAATGTTGTCAAATGTTACATCCGAGATGTTAGGTTGCCTTAGGTTAGGATATATGACGTTATAGACGTATATACTGTTCCCTCCGAGAAGTAGGGTTCGACAGGCCAGGAATGTTTTCAAATATTGCATCCGAGATGTTAGGTTGCCTTAGGTTAGGATATATATCGTTATAGACGTATATACTGTTCCCACCGAGATGTAGGGTTCGACAGGCCAGGAATGTTGTCAAATATTGCATCCGAGATGTTAGGTTGCCTTAGGTTAGGATATATAACGTTATAGACGCATGTAGTGTTACCTCCGAGACGTAGGGACCGAAATGCCTGGAATGTTGTGAAATGTTACATCCGACATGTTAGGTTGCCTTATGTTAGGATATATGACGCTACAGACGTATATAATGTTCCCTCCGAGAAGTAGGGTTCGACAGGCCAGGAATGTTGTCAAATATTGCATCCGAGATGTTAGGCTGCCTTAGATTAGGATATATACCGTTATAAACGTATATACTGTTCCCTCCGTGAAGTAGTGTTCGACAGGCCAGGAATGTTGTCAAATATTGCATCCGAGATGTTAGATTGCCTTAGGTTAGGATATATGACGTTATATACGTATATACTGTTCCCTCCGAGTAGTAGGGTTCGACAGGCCAGGAATGTTGTCAAATATTGCATCCGAGATGTTAGGTTGCCTTAGGTTAGGATACATATCGTTATAGACGTATATACTGTTCCCACCGAGAGGTAGGGTTCGACAGGCCAGGAATGTTGTCAAATATTGCATCCGAGATGTTAGGTTGCTTTAGGTTAGGATATATAACGTTATAGACGCATGTAGTGTTACCTCCGAGACGTAGGGACCGACATGCCTGGAATGTTGTCAAATGTTACATCCGAGATGTCAGGTTGCCTTAGGTTAGGATATATATCGTTATAGACGTATATACTGTTCCCTCCGAGAAGTAGGGTTCGACAGGCCAGGAATGTTGTCAAATATTGCATCCCAGATGTTAGGTTGCCTTAGATTAGGATATACATCGTTATAGACGCATATAATGTTCCCACCGAGAAGTAGGTTCCGACACGCCTGGAATGTTGTAGAATAATACATCCGAGATGTCAGGTTGCCTTAGGTTAGGATATATAACGTTATAGACGTATGTACTCTTCCCTCCGAGAAGTACGGTTCGACAGGCCAGGAATGTTGTCAAATATTGCATCCGAGATGTTAGGTTGCCTTAGATTAGGATATATACCATTATAGACGCATGTAATGTTACCACCGAGACGTAGGGAACGACACGCCTGGAATGTTGTCAAATGTTACATCCGAGATGTTAGATTGCCTTAGGTTAGGATATATGACGTTATATACGTATATACTGTTCCCTCCGAGTAGTAGGGTTCGACAGGCCAGGAATGTTGTCAAATATTGCATCCGAGATGTTAGGTTGCCTTAGATTATGATATACAACGTTATAGACTCATATAATGTTCCCACCGAGAAGTAGGGTCCGACACGCCTGGAATGATGTAGAATATTACATCCGACATGTCAGGTTGCCTTAGGTTAGTATATATAACGTTATAGACGTATATACTGTTCCCTCCGAGAAGTAGGGTTCGACTGGCTAGGAATGTTGTCAAATATTGCATCCGAGATGATAGGTTGCCTTAGATTAGCATATATAACGTTATAGACGCATATAATGTTACCACCGAGACGTAGGGACCGACATGCCTGGAATGTTGTCAAATGTTACATCCGAGATTTTAGGTTGCCTTAGGTTATGATATATGACGTTTTAGACGTATATACTGTTCCCTCCGAGAAGTAGGGTTCGACAGGCCAGGAATGTTGTCAAATATTGCATCCCAGATGTTAGGTTGCCTTAGGTTAGGATATATAACGTTATAGACGCATATAATGTTCCCACCGAGAAGTAGGGTCCGACACGCCTGGAAGGTTGTAGAATATTACATACGAGATGTCAGGTTGCCTTAGGTGAGGATATATACCGTTATAGACATATATACTGTTCCCTCCGAGAAGTAGGGTTCGACAGGCCAGGAATGTTGTCAAATATTGCATCCGAGATGTTAGGTTGCCTTAGGTTAGGATATATAACGTTATAGACGCATGTAATGTTACCACCGAGACGTAGGGACCGACACGCCTGGAATGTTGTCAAATGTTACATCCGAGATGTTAGGTTGCCTTAGGTTAGGATATATGACGTTATAGACGTATATACTGTTCCCTCCGAGAAGTAGGGTTCGACAGGCCAGGAATGTTTTCAAATATTGCATCCGAGATGTTAGGTTGCCTTAGGTTAGGATATATATCGTTATAGACGTATATACTGTTCCCACCGAGATGTAGGGTTCGACAGGCCAGGAATGTTGTCAAATATTGCATCCGAGATGTTAGGTTGCCTTAGGTTAGGATATATAACGTTATAGACGCATGTAGTGTTACCTCCGAGACGTAGGGACCGAAATGCCTGGAATGTTGTGAAATGTTACATCCGACATGTTAGGTTGCCTTATGTTAGGATATATGACGCTACAGACGTATATAATGTTCCCTCCGAGAAGTAGGGTTCGACAGGCCAGGAATGTTGTCAAATATTGCATCCGAGATGTTAGGCTGCCTTAGATTAGGATATATACCGTTATAAACGTATATACTGTTCCCTCCGTGAAGTAGTGTTCGACAGGCCAGGAATGTTGTCAAATATTGCATCCGAGATGTTAGATTGCCTTAGGTTAGGATATATGACGTTATATACGTATATACTGTTCCCTCCGAGTAGTAGGGTTCGACAGGCCAGGAATGTTGTCAAATATTGCATCCGAGATGTTAGGTTGCCTTAGGTTAGGATACATATCGTTATAGACGTATATACTGTTCCCACCGAGAGGTAGGGTTCGACAGGCCAGGAATGTTGTCAAATATTGCATCCGAGATGTTAGGTTGCCTTAGGTTAGGATATATAACGTTATAGACGCATGTAATGTTACCACCGAGACGTAGGGACCGACACGCCTGGAATGTTGTCAAATGTTACATCCGAGATGTTAGGTTGCCTTAGGTTAGGATATATGACGTTATAGACGTATATACTGTTCCCTCCGAGAAGTAGGGTTCGACAGGCCAGGAATGTTTTCAAATATTGCATCCGAGATGTTAGGTTGCCTTAGGTTAGGATATATATCGTTATAGACGTATATACTGTTCCCACCGAGATGTAGGGTTCGACAGGCCAGGAATGTTGTCAAATATTGCATCCGAGATGTTAGGTTGCCTTAGGTTAGGATATATAACGTTATAGACGCATGTAGTGTTACCTCCGAGACGTAGGGACCGAAATGCCTGGAATGTTGTGAAATGTTACATCCGACATGTTAGGTTGCCTTATGTTAGGATATATGACGCTACAGACGTATATAATGTTCCCTCCGAGAAGTAGGGTTCGACAGGCCAGGAATGTTGTCAAATATTGCATCCGAGATGTTAGGCTGCCTTAGATTAGGATATATACCGTTATAAACGTATATACTGTTCCCTCCGTGAAGTAGTGTTCGACAGGCCAGGAATGTTGTCAAATATTGCATCCGAGATGTTAGATTGCCTTAGGTTAGGATATATGACGTTATATACGTATATACTGTTCCCTCCGAGTAGTAGGGTTCGACAGGCCAGGAATGTTGTCAAATATTGCATCCGAGATGTTAGGTTGCCTTAGGTTAGGATACATATCGTTATAGACGTATATACTGTTCCCACCGAGAGGTAGGGTTCGACAGGCCAGGAATGTTGTCAAATATTGCATCCGAGATGTTAGGTTGCTTTAGGTTAGGATATATAACGTTATAGACGCATGTAGTGTTACCTCCGAGACGTAGGGACCGACATGCCTGGAATGTTGTCAAATGTTACATCCGAGATGTCAGGTTGCCTTAGGTTAGGATATATATCGTTATAGACGTATATACTGTTCCCTCCGAGAAGTAGGGTTCGACAGGCCAGGAATGTTGTCAAATATTGCATCCCAGATGTTAGGTTGCCTTAGATTAGGATATACATCGTTATAGACGCATATAATGTTCCCACCGAGAAGTAGGTTCCGACACGCCTGGAATGTTGTAGAATAATACATCCGAGATGTCAGGTTGCCTTAGGTTAGGATATATAACGTTATAGACGTATGTACTCTTCCCTCCGAGAAGTACGGTTCGACAGGCCAGGAATGTTGTCAAATATTGCATCCGAGATGTTAGGTTGCCTTAGATTAGGATATATACCATTATAGACGCATGTAATGTTACCACCGAGACGTAGGGAACGACACGCCTGGAATGTTGTCAAATGTTACATCCGAGATGTTAGATTGCCTTAGGTTAGGATATATGACGTTATATACGTATATACTGTTCCCTCCGAGTAGTAGGGTTCGACAGGCCAGGAATGTTGTCAAATATTGCATCCGAGATGTTAGGTTGCCTTAGATTATGATATACAACGTTATAGACTCATATAATGTTCCCACCGAGAAGTAGGGTCCGACACGCCTGGAATGATGTAGAATATTACATCCGACATGTCAGGTTGCCTTAGGTTAGTATATATAACGTTATAGACGTATATACTGTTCCCTCCGAGAAGTAGGGTTCGACTGGCTAGGAATGTTGTCAAATATTGCATCCGAGATGATAGGTTGCCTTAGATTAGCATATATAACGTTATAGACGCATATAATGTTACCACCGAGACGTAGGGACCGACATGCCTGGAATGTTGTCAAATGTTACATCCGAGATTTTAGGTTGCCTTAGGTTATGATATATGACGTTTTAGACGTATATACTGTTCCCTCCGAGAAGTAGGGTTCGACAGGCCAGGAATGTTGTCAAATATTGCATCCCAGATGTTAGGTTGCCTTAGGTTAGGATATATAACGTTATAGACGCATATAATGTTCCCACCGAGAAGTAGGGTCCGACACGCCTGGAAGGTTGTAGAATATTACATACGAGATGTCAGGTTGCCTTAGGTGAGGATATATACCGTTATAGACATATATACTGTTCCCTCCGAGAAGTAGGGTTCGACAGGCCAGGAATGTTGTCAAATATTGCATCCGAGATGTTAGGTTGCCTTAGGTTAGGATATATAACGTTATAGACGCATGTAATGTTACCACCGAGACGTAGGGACCGACACGCCTGGAATGTTGTCAAATGTTACATCCGAGATGTTAGGTTGCCTTAGGTTAGGATATATGACGTTATAGACGTATATACTGTTCCCTCCGAGAAGTAGGGTTCGACAGGCCAGGAATGTTTTCAAATATTGCATCCGAGATGTTAGGTTGCCTTAGGTTAGGATATATATCGTTATAGACGTATATACTGTTCCCACCGAGATGTAGGGTTCGACAGGCCAGGAATGTTGTCAAATATTGCATCCGAGATGTTAGGTTGCCTTAGGTTAGGATATATAACGTTATAGACGCATGTAGTGTTACCTCCGAGACGTAGGGACCGAAATGCCTGGAATGTTGTGAAATGTTACATCCGACATGTTAGGTTGCCTTATGTTAGGATATATGACGCTACAGACGTATATAATGTTCCCTCCGAGAAGTAGGGTTCGACAGGCCAGGAATGTTGTCAAATATTGCATCCGAGATGTTAGGCTGCCTTAGATTAGGATATATACCGTTATAAACGTATATACTGTTCCCTCCGTGAAGTAGTGTTCGACAGGCCAGGAATGTTGTCAAATATTGCATCCGAGATGTTAGATTGCCTTAGGTTAGGATATATGACGTTATATACGTATATACTGTTCCCTCCGAGTAGTAGGGTTCGACAGGCCAGGAATGTTGTCAAATATTGCATCCGAGATGTTAGGTTGCCTTAGGTTAGGATACATATCGTTATAGACGTATATACTGTTCCCACCGAGAGGTAGGGTTCGACAGGCCAGGAATGTTGTCAAATATTGCATCCGAGATGTTAGGTTGCTTTAGGTTAGGATATATAACGTTATAGACGCATGTAGTGTTACCTCCGAGACGTAGGGACCGACATGCCTGGAATGTTGTCAAATGTTACATCCGAGATGTCAGGTTGCCTTAGGTTAGGATATATATCGTTATAGACGTATATACTGTTCCCTCCGAGAAGTAGGGTTCGACAGGCCAGGAATGTTGTCAAATATTGCATCCCAGATGTTAGGTTGCCTTAGATTAGGATATACATCGTTATAGACGCATATAATGTTCCCACCGAGAAGTAGGTTCCGACACGCCTGGAATGTTGTAGAATAATACATCCGAGATGTCAGGTTGCCTTAGGTTAGGATATATAACGTTATAGACGTATGTACTCTTCCCTCCGAGAAGTACGGTTCGACAGGCCAGGAATGTTGTCACATATTGCATCCGAGATGTTAGGTTGCCTTAGATTAGGATATATACCATTATAAACGCATGTAATGTTACCACCGAGACGTAGGGAACGATACGCCTGGAATGTTGTCAAATGTTACATCCGAGATGTTAGATTGCCTTAGGTTAGAATATATGACGTTATATACGTATATACTGTTCCCTCCGAGTAGTAGGGTTCGACAGGCCAGGAATGTTGTCAAATATTGCATCCGAGATGTTAGGTTGCCTTAGATTAGGATATACAACGTTATAGACTCATATAATGTTCCCACCGAGAAGTAGGGTCCGACACGCCTGGAATGATGTAGAATATTACATCCGACATGTCAGGTTGCCTTAGGTTAGGATATATAACGTTATAGACGTATATACTGTTCCCTCCGAGAAGTAGGGTTCGACTGGCTAGGAATGTTGTCAAATATTGCATCCGAGATGTTAGGTTGCCTTAGGTTAGCATATATAACGTTATAGACGCATGTAATGTTACCACCGAGACGTAGAGACCGACACGCCTGGAATGTTGTCAAATGTTACATCCGAGATGTTAGGTTGCCTTGGGTTAGGATATATGACGTTATAGACGTATATACTGTTCCCTCCGAGAAGTAGGGTTCGACAGGCCAGGAATGTTGTCAAATATTGCATCCGAGATGTTAGGTTGCCTTAGGTTAGGATACATATCGTTATAGACGTATATACTGTTCCCACCGAGAGGTAGGGTTCGACAGGCCAGGAATGTTGTCAAATATTGCATCCGAGATGTTAGGTTGCTTTAGGTTAGGATATATAACGTTATAGACGCATGTAGTGTTACCTCCGAGACGTAGGGACCGACATGCCTGGAATGTTGTCAAATGTTACATCCGAGATGTTAGGTTGCCTTATGTTAGGATATATGACGCTACAGACGTATATACTGTTCCCTCCGAGAAGTAGGGTTCGACAGGCCAGGAATGTTGTCAAATATTGCATCCGAGATGTTAGGCTGCCTTAGATTAGGATATATACCGTTATAAACGTATATACTGTTCCCTCCGAGAAGTAGGGTTCGACAGGCCAGGAATGTTGTCAAATATTGCATCCGAGATGTTAGGTTGCCTTAGGTTAGTATACATAACGTTATAGACGCATGTAATGTTACCACCGAGACGTAGAGACCGACACGCCTGGAATGTTGTCAAATGTTACATCCGAGATGTTAGGTTGCCTTAGGTTAGGATATATATCGTTATAAACGTATATACTGTTCCCACCGAGAGGTAGGGTTCGACAGGCCAGGAATGTTGTCAAATATTGCATCCGAGATGTTAGGTTGCCTTAGGTTAGGATATATAACGTTATAGACACATGTAACGTTACCACCGGGACGTAGGGACCGACACGCCTGGAATGTTGTCTAATGTTACATCCGAGATGTTAGGTTGCCTCAGGTTAGGATATATGACGTTATAGACGTATATACTGTTCCCTCCGAGAAGTAGGGTTCGACAGGCCAGGAATGTTGTCAAATCTTGCATCCGAGATGTTAGGTTGCCTTAGGTTAGGATATATAACGTTATAGACGCATGTAATGTTACCACCGAGACGTAGGGACCGACACGCCTGGAATGTTGTCAAATGTTACATCCGATATGTTAGGTTGCCTTAGGTTAGGATATATGACGTTATAGACGCATTTAATGTTACCACCGAAAAGTACGCACTCACACGCCAGGAATATTGTAAAATATTACGTCTGAGATAATAGGTTGCCATAGATTAGGATATACAACGTTATAGACTCATATAATGTTCCCACGGAGAAGTAGGGTCCGACACGCCTGGAATGATGTAAAATATTACATCCGAGTTGTTACGTTGCCGTTATAGACGCATTCATGTTACCACCGAGACGTAGGGACCGACACGCCTGGAATGTTGTCAAATGTTACATCCGACATGTTAGGTTGCCTTAGGTTACGATATATATCGTTATAGACGTATATACTGTTCCCACCGAGAGATAGGGTTTGACAGTCCAGGAATGTTGTCAAATATTGCATCCGAGATGTTAGGTTGCCTTAGATTAGGATATATACCATTATAAACGCATGTAATGTTACCACCGAGACGTAGGGTACGACACGCCTGGAATGTTGTCAAATGTTACATCCGAGATGTTAGATTGCCTTAGGTTAGGATATATGACGTTATATACGTATATACTGTTCCCTCCGAGTAGTAGGGTTCGACAGGCCAGGAATGTTGTCAAATATTGCATCCGAGATGTTAGGTTGCCTTAGATTAGGATATACAACGTTATAGACTCATATAATGTTCCCACCGAGAAGTAGGGTCCGACACGCCTGGAATGATGTAGAATATTACATCCGACATGTCAGGTTGCCTTAGGTTAGGATATATAACGTTATAGACGTATATACTGTTCCCTCCAAGAAGTAGGGTTCGACTGGCTAGGAATGTTGTCAAATATTGCATCCGAGATGTTAGGTTGCCTTAGGTTAGGATATATAACGTTATAGACGCATGTAATGTTACCACCGAGACGTAGTGACCGACACGCCTGGAATGTTGTCAAATGTTACATCCGAGGTGTTAGGTTGCCTTAGGTTAGGATATATGACGTTATAGACGTATATACTGTTCCCTCCGAGAAGTAGGGTTCGACAGGCCAGGAATGTTGTCAAATATTGCATCCGAGATGTTAGGTTGCCTTAGGTTAGGATACATATCGTTATAGACGTATATACTGTTCCCACCGAGAGGTAGGGTTCGACAGGCCAGGAATGTTGTCAAATATTGCATCCGAGATGTTAGGTTGCTTTAGGTTAGGATATATAACGTTATAGACGCATGTAGTGTTACCTCCGAGACGTAGGGACCGACATGCCTGGAATGTTGTCAAATGTTACATCCGAGATGTTAGGTTGCCTTATGTTAGGATATATGACGCTACAGACGTATATACTGTTCCCTCCGAGAAGTAGGGTTCGACAGGCCAGGAATGTTGTCAAATATTGCATCCGAGATGTTAGGCTGCCTTAGATTAGGATATATACCGTTATAAACGTATATACTGTTCCCTCCGAGAAGTAGGGTTCGACAGGCCAGGAATGTTGTCAAATATTGCATCCGAGATGTTAGGTTGCCTTAGATTAGGATATACAACGTTATAGACGCATATAATGTTCCCACCGAGAAGTAGGTTCCGACACGCCTGGAATGTTGTAGAATAATACATCCGAGATGTCAGGTTGCCTTAGCTTAGGATATATATCGTTATAGACGTATATACTGTTCCCTCCGAGAAGTAGGGTTCGACAGGCCAGGAATGTTGTCAAATATTGCATCCCAGATGTTAGGTTGCCTTAGATTAGGATATACATCGTTATCGACGCATATAATGTTCCCACCGAGAAGTAGGTTCCGACACGCCTGGAATGTTGTAGAATAATACATCCGAGATGTCAGGTTGCCTTAGGTTAGGATATATATCGTTATAGACGTATGTACTCTTCCCTCCGAGAAGTACGGTTCGACAGGCCAGGAATGTTGTCACATATTGCATCCGAGATGTTAGGTTGCCTTAGATTAGGATATATACCATTATAAACGCATGTAATGTTACCACCGAGACGTAGGGAACGACACGCCTGGAATGTTGTCAAATGTTACATCCGAGATGTTAGATTGCCTTAGGTTAGGATATATGACGTTATATACGTATATACTGTTCCCTCCGAGTAGTAGGGTTCGACAGGCCAGGAATGTTGTCAAATATTGCATCCGAGATGTTAGGTTGCCTTAGATTAGGATATACAACGTTATAGACTGATATAATGTTCCCACCGAGAAGTAGGGTCCGACACGCCTGGAATGATGTAGAATATTACATCCGACATGTCAGGTTGCCTTAGGTTAGGATATATAACGTTATAGACGTATATACTGTTCCCTCCGAGAAGTAGGGTTCGACTGGCTAGGAATGTTGTCAAATATTGCATCCGAGATGTTAGGTTGCCTTAGGTTAGGATATATAACGTTATAGACGCATGTAATGTTACCACCGAGACGTAGGGAACGACACGCCTGGAATGTTGTCAAATGTTACATCCGAGATGTTAGATTGCCTTAGGTTAGGATATATGACGTTATATACGTATATACTGTTCCCTCCGAGTAGTAGGGTTCGACAGGCCAGGAATGTTGTCAAATATTGCATCCGAGATGTTAGGTTGCCTTAGATTATGATATACAACGTTATAGACTCATATAATGTTCCCACCGAGAAGTAGGGTCCGACACGCCTGGAATGATGTAGAATATTACATCCGACATGTCAGGTTGCCTTAGGTTAGTATATATAACGTTATAGACGTATATACTGTTCCCTCCGAGAAGTAGGGTTCGACTGGCTAGGAATGTTGTCAAATATTGCATCCGAGATGATAGGTTGCCTTAGATTAGCATATATAACGTTATAGACGCATATAATGTTACCACCGAGACGTAGGGACCGACATGCCTGGAATGTTGTCAAATGTTACATCCGAGATTTTAGGTTGCCTTAGGTTATGATATATGACGTTTTAGACGTATATACTGTTCCCTCCGAGAAGTAGGGTTCGACAGGCCAGGAATGTTGTCAAATATTGCATCCCAGATGTTAGGTTGCCTTAGGTTAGGATATATAACGTTATAGACGCATATAATGTTCCCACCGAGAAGTAGGGTCCGACACGCCTGGAAGGTTGTAGAATATTACATACGAGATGTCAGGTTGCCTTAGGTGAGGATATATACCGTTATAGACATATATACTGTTCCCTCCGAGAAGTAGGGTTCGACAGGCCAGGAATGTTGTCAAATATTGCATCCGAGATGTTAGGTTGCCTTAGGTTAGGATATATAACGTTATAGACGCATGTAATGTTACCACCGAGACGTAGGGACCGACACGCCTGGAATGTTGTCAAATGTTACATCCGAGATGTTAGGTTGCCTTAGGTTAGGATATATGACGTTATAGACGTATATACTGTTCCCTCCGAGAAGTAGGGTTCGACAGGCCAGGAATGTTTTCAAATATTGCATCCGAGATGTTAGGTTGCCTTAGGTTAGGATATATATCGTTATAGACGTATATACTGTTCCCACCGAGATGTAGGGTTCGACAGGCCAGGAATGTTGTCAAATATTGCATCCGAGATGTTAGGTTGCCTTAGGTTAGGATATATAACGTTATAGACGCATGTAGTGTTACCTCCGAGACGTAGGGACCGAAATGCCTGGAATGTTGTGAAATGTTACATCCGACATGTTAGGTTGCCTTATGTTAGGATATATGACGCTACAGACGTATATAATGTTCCCTCCGAGAAGTAGGGTTCGACAGGCCAGGAATGTTGTCAAATATTGCATCCGAGATGTTAGGCTGCCTTAGATTAGGATATATACCGTTATAAACGTATATACTGTTCCCTCCGTGAAGTAGTGTTCGACAGGCCAGGAATGTTGTCAAATATTGCATCCGAGATGTTAGATTGCCTTAGGTTAGGATATATGACGTTATATACGTATATACTGTTCCCTCCGAGTAGTAGGGTTCGACAGGCCAGGAATGTTGTCAAATATTGCATCCGAGATGTTAGGTTGCCTTAGGTTAGGATACATATCGTTATAGACGTATATACTGTTCCCACCGAGAGGTAGGGTTCGACAGGCCAGGAATGTTGTCAAATATTGCATCCGAGATGTTAGGTTGCTTTAGGTTAGGATATATAACGTTATAGACGCATGTAGTGTTACCTCCGAGACGTAGGGACCGACATGCCTGGAATGTTGTCAAATGTTACATCCGAGATGTCAGGTTGCCTTAGGTTAGGATATATATCGTTATAGACGTATATACTGTTCCCTCCGAGAAGTAGGGTTCGACAGGCCAGGAATGTTGTCAAATATTGCATCCCAGATGTTAGGTTGCCTTAGATTAGGATATACATCGTTATAGACGCATATAATGTTCCCACCGAGAAGTAGGTTCCGACACGCCTGGAATGTTGTAGAATAATACATCCGAGATGTCAGGTTGCCTTAGGTTAGGATATATAACGTTATAGACGTATGTACTCTTCCCTCCGAGAAGTACGGTTCGACAGGCCAGGAATGTTGTCAAATATTGCATCCGAGATGTTAGGTTGCCTTAGATTAGGATATATACCATTATAGACGCATGTAATGTTACCACCGAGACGTAGGGAACGACACGCCTGGAATGTTGTCAAATGTTACATCCGAGATGTTAGATTGCCTTAGGTTAGGATATATGACGTTATATACGTATATACTGTTCCCTCCGAGTAGTAGGGTTCGACAGGCCAGGAATGTTGTCAAATATTGCATCCGAGATGTTAGGTTGCCTTAGATTATGATATACAACGTTATAGACTCATATAATGTTCCCACCGAGAAGTAGGGTCCGACACGCCTGGAATGATGTAGAATATTACATCCGACATGTCAGGTTGCCTTAGGTTAGTATATATAACGTTATAGACGTATATACTGTTCCCTCCGAGAAGTAGGGTTCGACTGGCTAGGAATGTTGTCAAATATTGCATCCGAGATGATAGGTTGCCTTAGATTAGCATATATAACGTTATAGACGCATATAATGTTACCACCGAGACGTAGGGACCGACATGCCTGGAATGTTGTCAAATGTTACATCCGAGATTTTAGGTTGCCTTAGGTTATGATATATGACGTTTTAGACGTATATACTGTTCCCTCCGAGAAGTAGGGTTCGACAGGCCAGGAATGTTGTCAAATATTGCATCCCAGATGTTAGGTTGCCTTAGGTTAGGATATATAACGTTATAGACGCATATAATGTTCCCACCGAGAAGTAGGGTCCGACACGCCTGGAAGGTTGTAGAATATTACATACGAGATGTCAGGTTGCCTTAGGTGAGGATATATACCGTTATAGACATATATACTGTTCCCTCCGAGAAGTAGGGTTCGACAGGCCAGGAATGTTGTCAAATATTGCATCCGAGATGTTAGGTTGCCTTAGGTTAGGATATATAACGTTATAGACGCATGTAATGTTACCACCGAGACGTAGGGACCGACACGCCTGGAATGTTGTCAAATGTTACATCCGAGATGTTAGGTTGCCTTAGGTTAGGATATATGACGTTATAGACGTATATACTGTTCCCTCCGAGAAGTAGGGTTCGACAGGCCAGGAATGTTTTCAAATATTGCATCCGAGATGTTAGGTTGCCTTAGGTTAGGATATATATCGTTATAGACGTATATACTGTTCCCACCGAGATGTAGGGTTCGACAGGCCAGGAATGTTGTCAAATATTGCATCCGAGATGTTAGGTTGCCTTAGGTTAGGATATATAACGTTATAGACGCATGTAGTGTTACCTCCGAGACGTAGGGACCGAAATGCCTGGAATGTTGTGAAATGTTACATCCGACATGTTAGGTTGCCTTATGTTAGGATATATGACGCTACAGACGTATATAATGTTCCCTCCGAGAAGTAGGGTTCGACAGGCCAGGAATGTTGTCAAATATTGCATCCGAGATGTTAGGCTGCCTTAGATTAGGATATATACCGTTATAAACGTATATACTGTTCCCTCCGTGAAGTAGTGTTCGACAGGCCAGGAATGTTGTCAAATATTGCATCCGAGATGTTAGATTGCCTTAGGTTAGGATATATGACGTTATATACGTATATACTGTTCCCTCCGAGTAGTAGGGTTCGACAGGCCAGGAATGTTGTCAAATATTGCATCCGAGATGTTAGGTTGCCTTAGGTTAGGATACATATCGTTATAGACGTATATACTGTTCCCACCGAGAGGTAGGGTTCGACAGGCCAGGAATGTTGTCAAATATTGCATCCGAGATGTTAGGTTGCTTTAGGTTAGGATATATAACGTTATAGACGCATGTAGTGTTACCTCCGAGACGTAGGGACCGACATGCCTGGAATGTTGTCAAATGTTACATCCGAGATGTCAGGTTGCCTTAGGTTAGGATATATATCGTTATAGACGTATATACTGTTCCCTCCGAGAAGTAGGGTTCGACAGGCCAGGAATGTTGTCAAATATTGCATCCCAGATGTTAGGTTGCCTTAGATTAGGATATACATCGTTATAGACGCATATAATGTTCCCACCGAGAAGTAGGTTCCGACACGCCTGGAATGTTGTAGAATAATACATCCGAGATGTCAGGTTGCCTTAGGTTAGGATATATAACGTTATAGACGTATGTACTCTTCCCTCCGAGAAGTACGGTTCGACAGGCCAGGAATGTTGTCACATATTGCATCCGAGATGTTAGGTTGCCTTAGATTAGGATATATACCATTATAAACGCATGTAATGTTACCACCGAGACGTAGGGAACGATACGCCTGGAATGTTGTCAAATGTTACATCCGAGATGTTAGATTGCCTTAGGTTAGAATATATGACGTTATATACGTATATACTGTTCCCTCCGAGTAGTAGGGTTCGACAGGCCAGGAATGTTGTCAAATATTGCATCCGAGATGTTAGGTTGCCTTAGATTAGGATATACAACGTTATAGACTCATATAATGTTCCCACCGAGAAGTAGGGTCCGACACGCCTGGAATGATGTAGAATATTACATCCGACATGTCAGGTTGCCTTAGGTTAGGATATATAACGTTATAGACGTATATACTGTTCCCTCCGAGAAGTAGGGTTCGACTGGCTAGGAATGTTGTCAAATATTGCATCCGAGATGTTAGGTTGCCTTAGGTTAGCATATATAACGTTATAGACGCATGTAATGTTACCACCGAGACGTAGAGACCGACACGCCTGGAATGTTGTCAAATGTTACATCCGAGATGTTAGGTTGCCTTGGGTTAGGATATATGACGTTATAGACGTATATACTGTTCCCTCCGAGAAGTAGGGTTCGACAGGCCAGGAATGTTGTCAAATATTGCATCCGAGATGTTAGGTTGCCTTAGGTTAGGATACATATCGTTATAGACGTATATACTGTTCCCACCGAGAGGTAGGGTTCGACAGGCCAGGAATGTTGTCAAATATTGCATCCGAGATGTTAGGTTGCTTTAGGTTAGGATATATAACGTTATAGACGCATGTAGTGTTACCTCCGAGACGTAGGGACCGACATGCCTGGAATGTTGTCAAATGTTACATCCGAGATGTTAGGTTGCCTTATGTTAGGATATATGACGCTACAGACGTATATACTGTTCCCTCCGAGAAGTAGGGTTCGACAGGCCAGGAATGTTGTCAAATATTGCATCCGAGATGTTAGGCTGCCTTAGATTAGGATATATACCGTTATAAACGTATATACTGTTCCCTCCGAGAAGTAGGGTTCGACAGGCCAGGAATGTTGTCAAATATTGCATCCGAGATGTTAGGTTGCCTTAGGTTAGTATACATAACGTTATAGACGCATGTAATGTTACCACCGAGACGTAGAGACCGACACGCCTGGAATGTTGTCAAATGTTACATCCGAGATGTTAGGTTGCCTTAGGTTAGGATATATATCGTTATAAACGTATATACTGTTCCCACCGAGAGGTAGGGTTCGACAGGCCAGGAATGTTGTCAAATATTGCATCCGAGATGTTAGGTTGCCTTAGGTTAGGATATATAACGTTATAGACACATGTAACGTTACCACCGGGACGTAGGGACCGACACGCCTGGAATGTTGTCTAATGTTACATCCGAGATGTTAGGTTGCCTCAGGTTAGGATATATGACGTTATAGACGTATATACTGTTCCCTCCGAGAAGTAGGGTTCGACAGGCCAGGAATGTTGTCAAATCTTGCATCCGAGATGTTAGGTTGCCTTAGGTTAGGATATATAACGTTATAGACGCATGTAATGTTACCACCGAGACGTAGGGACCGACACGCCTGGAATGTTGTCAAATGTTACATCCGATATGTTAGGTTGCCTTAGGTTAGGATATATGACGTTATAGACGCATTTAATGTTACCACCGAAAAGTACGCACTCACACGCCAGGAATATTGTAAAATATTACGTCTGAGATAATAGGTTGCCATAGATTAGGATATACAACGTTATAGACTCATATAATGTTCCCACGGAGAAGTAGGGTCCGACACGCCTGGAATGATGTAAAATATTACATCCGAGTTGTTACGTTGCCGTTATAGACGCATTCATGTTACCACCGAGACGTAGGGACCGACACGCCTGGAATGTTGTCAAATGTTACATCCGACATGTTAGGTTGCCTTAGGTTACGATATATATCGTTATAGACGTATATACTGTTCCCACCGAGAGATAGGGTTTGACAGTCCAGGAATGTTGTCAAATATTGCATCCGAGATGTTAGGTTGCCTTAGATTAGGATATATACCATTATAAACGCATGTAATGTTACCACCGAGACGTAGGGTACGACACGCCTGGAATGTTGTCAAATGTTACATCCGAGATGTTAGATTGCCTTAGGTTAGGATATATGACGTTATATACGTATATACTGTTCCCTCCGAGTAGTAGGGTTCGACAGGCCAGGAATGTTGTCAAATATTGCATCCGAGATGTTAGGTTGCCTTAGATTAGGATATACAACGTTATAGACTCATATAATGTTCCCACCGAGAAGTAGGGTCCGACACGCCTGGAATGATGTAGAATATTACATCCGACATGTCAGGTTGCCTTAGGTTAGGATATATAACGTTATAGACGTATATACTGTTCCCTCCAAGAAGTAGGGTTCGACTGGCTAGGAATGTTGTCAAATATTGCATCCGAGATGTTAGGTTGCCTTAGGTTAGGATATATAACGTTATAGACGCATGTAATGTTACCACCGAGACGTAGTGACCGACACGCCTGGAATGTTGTCAAATGTTACATCCGAGGTGTTAGGTTGCCTTAGGTTAGGATATATGACGTTATAGACGTATATACTGTTCCCTCCGAGAAGTAGGGTTCGACAGGCCAGGAATGTTGTCAAATATTGCATCCGAGATGTTAGGTTGCCTTAGGTTAGGATACATATCGTTATAGACGTATATACTGTTCCCACCGAGAGGTAGGGTTCGACAGGCCAGGAATGTTGTCAAATATTGCATCCGAGATGTTAGGTTGCTTTAGGTTAGGATATATAACGTTATAGACGCATGTAGTGTTACCTCCGAGACGTAGGGACCGACATGCCTGGAATGTTGTCAAATGTTACATCCGAGATGTTAGGTTGCCTTATGTTAGGATATATGACGCTACAGACGTATATACTGTTCCCTCCGAGAAGTAGGGTTCGACAGGCCAGGAATGTTGTCAAATATTGCATCCGAGATGTTAGGCTGCCTTAGATTAGGATATATACCGTTATAAACGTATATACTGTTCCCTCCGAGAAGTAGGGTTCGACAGGCCAGGAATGTTGTCAAATATTGCATCCGAGATGTTAGGTTGCCTTAGATTAGGATATACAACGTTATAGACGCATATAATGTTCCCACCGAGAAGTAGGTTCCGACACGCCTGGAATGTTGTAGAATAATACATCCGAGATGTCAGGTTGCCTTAGCTTAGGATATATATCGTTATAGACGTATATACTGTTCCCTCCGAGAAGTAGGGTTCGACAGGCCAGGAATGTTGTCAAATATTGCATCCCAGATGTTAGGTTGCCTTAGATTAGGATATACATCGTTATAGACGCATATAATGTTCCCACCGAGAAGTAGGTTCCGACACGCCTGGAATGTTGTAGAATAATACATCCGAGATGTCAGGTTGCCTTAGGTTAGGATATATATCGTTATAGACGTATGTACTCTTCCCTCCGAGAAGTACGGTTCGACAGGCCAGGAATGTTGTCACATATTGCATCCGAGATGTTAGGTTGCCTTAGATTAGGATATATACCATTATAAACGCATGTAATGTTACCACCGAGACGTAGGGAACGACACGCCTGGAATGTTGTCAAATGTTACATCCGAGATGTTAGATTGCCTTAGGTTAGGATATATGACGTTATATACGTATATACTGTTCCCTCCGAGTAGTAGGGTTCGACAGGCCAGGAATGTTGTCAAATATTGCATCCGAGATGTTAGGTTGCCTTAGATTAGGATATACAACGTTATAGACTGATATAATGTTCCCACCGAGAAGTAGGGTCCGACACGCCTGGAATGATGTAGAATATTACATCCGACATGTCAGGTTGCCTTAGGTTAGGATATATAACGTTATAGACGTATATACTGTTCCCTCCGAGAAGTAGGGTTCGACTGGCTAGGAATGTTGTCAAATATTGCATCCGAGATGTTAGGTTGCCTTAGGTTAGGATATATAACGTTATAGACGCATGTAATGTTACCACCGAGACGTAGAGACCGACACGCCTGGAATGTTGTCAAATGTTACATCCGAGATGTTAGGTTGCCTTAGGTTAGGATATATGACGTTATAGACGTATATACTGTTCCCTCCGAGAAGTAGGGTTCGACAGGGCAGGAATGTTGTCAAATATTGCATCCGAGATGTTAGGTTGCCTTAGGTTAGGATACATATCGTTATAGACGTATATACTGTTCCCACCGAGAGGTAGGGTTCGACAGGCCAGGAATGTTGTCAAATATTGCATCCGAGATGTTAGGTTGCTTTAGGTTAGGATATATAACGTTATAGACGCATGTAGTGTTACCTCCGAGACGTAGGGACCGACATGCCTGGAATGTTGTCAAATGTTACATCCGAGATGTTAGGTTGCCTTATGTTAGGATATATGACGCTACAGACGTATATACTGTTCCCTCCGAGAAGTAGGGTTCGACAGGCCAGGAATGTTGTCAAATATTGCATCCGAGATGTTAGGCTGCCTTAGATTAGGATATATACCGTTATAAACGTATATACTGTTCCCTCCGAGAAGTAGGGTTCGACAGGCCAGGAATGTTGTCAAATATTGCATCCGAGATGTTAGGTTGCCTTAGGTTAGTATACATAACGTTATAGACGCATGTAATGTTACCACCGAGACGTAGAGACCGACACGCCTGGAATGTTGTCAAATGTTACATCCGAGATGTTAGGTTGCCTTAGGTTAGGATATATATCGTTATAAACGTATATACTGTTCCCACCGAGAGGTAGGGTTCGACAGGCCAGGAATGTTGTCAAATATTGCATCCGAGATGTTAGGTTGCCTTAGGTTAGGATATATAACGTTATAGACGCATGTAGTGTTACCTCCGAAACGTAGGGACCGAAATGCCTGGAATGTTGTGAAATGTTACATCCGAGATGTTAGGTTGCCTTATGTTAGGATATATGACGCTACAGACGTATATAATGTTCCCTCCGAGAAGTAGGGTTCGACAGGCCAGGAATGTTGTCAAATATTGCATCCGAGATGTTAGGCTGCCTTAGATTAGGATATATACCGTTATAAACGTATATACTGTTCCCTCCGTGAAGTAGGGTTCGACAGGCCAGGAATGTTGTCAAATATGGCATCCGAGATGTTAGGTTGCCTTAGGTTAGGATATATAACGTTATAGACGCATGTAATGTTACCACCGAGACGTAGAGACCGACACGCCTGGAATGTTGTCAAATGTTACATCCGAGATGTTAGGTTGCCTTAGGTTAGGATATATGACGTTATAGACGTATATACTGTTCCCTCCGAGAAGTAGGGTTCGACAGGCCAGGAATGTTGTCAAATATTGCATCCGAGATGTTAGGTTGCCTTAGGTTAGGATACATATCGTTATAAACGTATATACTGTTCCCTCCGAGAAGTAGGGTTCGACAGGCCAGGAATGTTGTCAAATATTGCATCCGAGATGTTAGGTTGCCTTAGATTAGGATATACAACGTTATAGACGCATATAATGTTCCCACCGAGAAGTAGTTTCCGACACGCCTGGAATGTTGTAGAATAATACATCCGAGATGTCAGGTTGCCTTAGGTTAGGATATATAACGTTATAGACGTATGTACTCTTCCCTCCGAGAAGTACGGTTCGACAGGCCAGGAATGTTGTCAAATATTGCATCCGAGATGTTAGGTTGCCTTAGATTAGGATATATACCATTATAGACGCATGTAATGTTACCACCGAGACGTAGGGAACGACACGCCTGGAATGTTGTCAAATGTTACATCCGAGATGTTAGATTGCCTTAGGTTAGGATATATGACGTTATATACGTATATACTGTTCCCTCCGAGTAGTAGGGTTCGACAGGCCAGGAATGTTGTCAAATATTGCATCCGAGATGTTAGGTTGCCTTAGATTATGATATACAACGTTATAGACTCATATAATGTTCCCACCGAGAAGTAGGGTCCGACACGCCTGGAATGATGTAGAATATTACATCCGACATGTCAGGTTGCCTTAGGTTAGTATATATAACGTTATAGACGTATATACTGTTCCCTCCGAGAAGTAGAGTTCGACTGGCTAGGAATGTTGTCAAATATTGCATCCGAGATGATAGGTTGCCTTAGATTAGCATATATAACGTTATAGACGCATATAATGTTACCACCGAGACGTAGGGACCGACATGCCTGGAATGTTGTCAAATGTTACATCCGAGATTTTAGGTTGCCTTAGGTTATGATATATGACGTTTTAGACGTATATACTGTTCCCTCCGAGAAGTAGGGTTCGACAGGCCAGGAATGTTGTCAAATATTGCATCCCAGATGTTAGGTTGCCTTAGGTTAGGATATATAACGTTATAGACGCATATAATGTTCCCACCGAGAAGTAGGGTCCGACACGCCTGGAAGGTTGTAGAATATTACATACGAGATGTCAGGTTGCCTTAGGTGAGGATATATACCGTTATAGACATATATACTGTTCCCTCCGAGAAGTAGGGTTCGACAGGCCAGGAATGTTGTCAAATATTGCATCCGAGATGTTAGGCTGCCTTAGATTAGGATATATACCGTTATAAACGTATATACTGTTCCCTCCGAGAAGTAGGGTTCGACAGGCCAGGAATGTTGTCAAATATTGCATCCGAGATGTTAGGTTGCCTTAGGTTAGTATACATAACGTTATAGACGCATGTAATGTTACCACCGAGACGTAGAGACCGACACGCCTGGAATGTTGTCAAATGTTACATCCGAGATGTTAGGTTGCCTTAGGTTAGGATATATATCGTTATAAACGTATATACTGTTCCCACCGAGAGGTAGGGTTCGACAGGCCAGGAATGTTGTCAAATATTGCATCCGAGATGTTAGGTTGCCTTAGGTTAGGATATATAACGTTATAGACGCATGTAATGTTACCACCGAGACGTAGGGACCGACACGCCTGGAATGTTGTCAAATGTTACATCCGAGATGTTAGGTTGCCTTAGGTTAGGATATATGACGTTATAGACGTATATACTGTTCCCTCCGAGAAGTAGGGTTCGACAGGCCAGGAATGTTGTCAAATATTGCATCCGAGATGTTAGGTTGCCTTAGGTTAGGATATATATCGTTATAGACGTATATACTGTTCCCACCGAGATGTAGGGTTCGACAGGCCAGGAATGTTGTCAAATATTGCATCCGAGATGTTAGGTTGCCTTAGGTTAGGATATATAACGTTATAGACGCATGTAGTGTTACCTCCGAAACGTAGGGACCGAAATGCCTGGAATGTTGTGAAATGTTACATCCGAGATGTTAGGTTGCCTTATGTTAGGATATATGACGCTACAGACGTATATAATGTTCCCTCCGAGAAGTAGGGTTCGACAGGCCAGGAATGTTGTCAAATATTGCATCCGAGATGTTAGGCTGCCTTAGATTAGGATATATACCGTTATAAACGTATATACTGTTCCCTCCGTGAAGTAGGGTTCGACAGGCCAGGAATGTTGTCAAATATGGCATCCGAGATGTTAGGTTGCCTTAGGTTAGGATATATAACGTTATAGACGCATGTAATGTTACCACCGAGACGTAGAGACCGACACGCCTGGAATGTTGTCAAATGTTACATCCGAGATGTTAGGTTGCCTTAGGTTAGGATATATGACGTTATAGACGTATATACTGTTCCCTCCGAGAAGTAGGGTTCGACAGGCCAGGAATGTTGTCAAATATTGCATCCGAGATGTTAGGTTGCCTTAGGTTAGGATACATATCGTTATAAACGTATATACTGTTCCCTCCGAGAAGTAGGGTTCGACAGGCCAGGAATGTTGTCAAATATTGCATCCGAGATGTTAGGTTGCCTTAGATTAGGATATACAACGTTATAGACGCATATAATGTTCCCACCGAGAAGTAGTTTCCGACACGCCTGGAATGTTGTAGAATAATACATCCGAGATGTCAGGTTGCCTTAGGTTAGGATATATAACGTTATAGACGTATGTACTCTTCCCTCCGAGAAGTACGGTTCGACAGGCCAGGAATGTTGTCAAATATTGCATCCGAGATGTTAGGTTGCCTTAGATTAGGATATATACCATTATAGACGCATGTAATGTTACCACCGAGACGTAGGGAACGACACGCCTGGAATGTTGTCAAATGTTACATCCGAGATGTTAGATTGCCTTAGGTTAGGATATATGACGTTATATACGTATATACTGTTCCCTCCGAGTAGTAGGGTTCGACAGGCCAGGAATGTTGTCAAATATTGCATCCGAGATGTTAGGTTGCCTTAGATTATGATATACAACGTTATAGACTCATATAATGTTCCCACCGAGAAGTAGGGTCCGACACGCCTGGAATGATGTAGAATATTACATCCGACATGTCAGGTTGCCTTAGGTTAGTATATATAACGTTATAGACGTATATACTGTTCCCTCCGAGAAGTAGAGTTCGACTGGCTAGGAATGTTGTCAAATATTGCATCCGAGATGATAGGTTGCCTTAGATTAGCATATATAACGTTATAGACGCATATAATGTTACCACCGAGACGTAGGGACCGACATGCCTGGAATGTTGTCAAATGTTACATCCGAGATTTTAGGTTGCCTTAGGTTATGATATATGACGTTTTAGACGTATATACTGTTCCCTCCGAGAAGTAGGGTTCGACAGGCCAGGAATGTTGTCAAATATTGCATCCCAGATGTTAGGTTGCCTTAGGTTAGGATATATAACGTTATAGACGCATATAATGTTCCCACCGAGAAGTAGGGTCCGACACGCCTGGAAGGTTGTAGAATATTACATACGAGATGTCAGGTTGCCTTAGGTGAGGATATATACCGTTATAGACATATATACTGTTCCCTCCGAGAAGTAGGGTTCGACAGGCCAGGAATGTTGTCAAATATTGCATCCGAGATGTTAGGTTGCCTTAGGTTAGGATATATAACGTTATAGACGCATGTAATGTTACCTCCGAGACGTAGGGACCGACAAGCCTGGAATGTTGTCAAATGTTACATCCGAGATGTTAGGTTGCCTTATGTTAGGATATATGACGCTACAGACGTATATACTGTTCCCTCCGAGAAGTAGGGTTCGACAGGCCAGGAATGTTGTCAAATATTGCATCCGAGATGTTAGGCTGCCTTAGATTAGGATATATACCGTTATAAAAGTATATACTGTTCCCTCCGAGAAGTAGGGTTCGACAGGCCAGGAATGTTGCCAAATATTGCATCCGAGATGTTAGGTTGCCTTAGATTAGGATATACAACGTTATAGACGCATATAATGTTCCCACCGAGAAGTAGGGTCCGACACGCCTGGAAGGTTGTAGAATATCACATCCGACATGTCAGGTTGCCTTAGGTTAGGATATATAACGTTATAGACGTATATACTGTTCCCTCCGAGAAGTAGGGTCCGATACGCCAGGAATGTTGTCAAACATTACATCCGAGATGTAAGGTTGCCTTAGGTTAGGATATATAACGTTATGGACGTATATACTTTTCCCACCGAGAAGTAGTGTCCGACACGCCAGGAATGTTGTCAAATATTACATCCGAGTTGTTACGTTGCCGTTATAGACGCATTAATGTTACCACCGAGACGTAGGGACCCACACGCCTGGATTGTTGTCAAACATTACATCCGAGATGTAAGGTTGCCTTAGGTTAGTATATATAACGTTATGGACGTATATACTGTTCCCACCGAGACGTAGGGTCCGACACGCCAGGAATGTTGTCAAATATTACATCCGAGATGTTAGGTTGCCTTAGATTAGGATATACAACGTTATAGACGCATATAATGTTCCCACCGATAAGTAGGGTCCGACACGCCTGGAAGGTTGTAGAATATTACATCCGAGATGTCAGGTTGCCTTAGGTTAGGATATATACCGTTATAGACGTATATACCGTTCCCACCGAGAAGTAGGGTCCGACACGCCAGAAATGTTGTCCAATGTTACATCCGAGTTGTTAGGTTGCCTTAGGTTAGGATATATAACGTTATAGCCGCATGTAATGTTACCACCGAGAAGTAGGGACCGACACGCCTGGAATGTTGTCAAATGTTACATCCGAGATGTTAGGTTGCCTTAGCTTAGGATATATAACGTTATAGACGTATATACTGTTCCCTCCGAGAAGTAGGGTTCGACAGGCCAGGAATCTTGTCAAATATTGCATCCGAGATGTTAGGTTGCCTTAGATTAGGATATATACCGTTATGGACGTATATACTGTTCCCTCCGAGATGTAGGGTTCGACAGGCCAGGAATGTTGTCAAATATTGCATCCGAGATGTTAGGTTGCCTTAGATTAGGATATACAACGTTATAGACGCATATAATGTTACCACCGAGAAGTAGGGTGCGACACGCATGGAATTTTGTAGAATAATACATCCGAGATGTCAGGTTGCCTTAGGTTAGGATATATAACGTTATAGACGTATATACTCTTCCCTCCGAGAAGTAGGGTTCGACAGGCCAGGCATGTTGTCAAATATTGCATCCGAGATGTTAGGTTGCCTCAGATTAGGATATATACCGTGATAGACGCATGTAATGTTACCACCGAAAAGTATGCACTCACACGCCAGGAATATTGTAAAATATTACGTCTGAGATAATAGGTTGCCTTAGATTAGGATATAGAACGTTATAGACTCATATAATGTTCCCACCGAGAAGTAGGGTCCGACACGCCTGGAATGATGTAGAATATTACATCCGACATGTCAGGTTGCCTTAGGTTAGGATATATAACGTTATAGACGTATATACTGTTCCCTCCGAGAAGTAGGGTTCGACAGGCCAGGAATGTTGTCAAATATTGCATCCGAGATGTTAGGTTGCCTTAGATTAGGATATATAACGTTATAGACGCATATAATGTTACCACCGAGACGTAGGGTTCGACAGGCCAGGAATGTTGTCAAATATTGCATCCGAGATGTTAGGTTGCCTTAGATTAGGATATACAACGTTATAGACGCATATAATGTTCCCACCGAGAAGTAGGGTCCGACACGCCTGGAATGTTGTAGAATAATACATCCGACATGTCAGGTTGCCTTAGGTTAGGATATATAACGTTATAGACGTATATACTGTTCCCTCCGAGAAGTAGGGTTCGACAGGCCAGGAATGTTGTCAAATATTGCATCCGAAATGTTAGGTTGCCTTAGGTTAGGATATATAACGTTATAGCCGCATGTAATGTTACCACCGAGAAGTAGGGACCGACACGCCTGGAATGTTGTCAAATGTTACATCCGAGATGTTAGGTTGCCTTAGGTTAGGATATATAACGTTATAGACGTATATACTGTTCCCTCCGAGAAGTAGGGTTCGACAGGCCAGGAATCTTGTCAAATATTGCATCCGAGATGTTAGGTTGCCTTAGATTAGGATATATACCGTTATGGACGTATATACTGTTCCCTCCGAGATGTAGGGTTCGACAGGCCAGGAATGTTGTCAAATATTGCATCCGAGATGTTAGGTTGCCTTAGATTAGGATATACAACGTTATAGACGCATATAATGTTACCACCGAGAAGTAGGGTGCGACACGCATGGAATTTTGTAGAATAATACATCCGAGATGTCAGGTTGCCTTAGGTTAGGATATATAACGTTATAGACGTATATACTCTTCCCTCCGAGAAGTAGGGTTCGACAGGCCAGGCATGTTGTCAAATATTGCATCCGAGATGTTAGGTTGCCTCAGATTAGGATATATACCGTGATAGACACATGTAATGTTACCACCGAAAAGTATGCACTCACACGCCAGGAATATTGTAAAATATTACGTCTGAGATAATAGGTTGCCTTAGATTAGGATATAGAACGTTATAGACTCATATAATGTTCCCACCGAGAAGTAGGGTCCGACACGCCTGGAATGATGTAGAATATTACATCCGACATGTCAGGTTGCCTTAGGTTAGGATATATAACGTTATAGACGTATATACTGTTCCCTCCGAGAAGTAGGGTTCGACAGGCCAGGAATGTTGTCAAATATTGCATCCGAGATGTTAGGTTGCCTTAGATTAGGATATATAACGTTATAGACGCATATAATGTTACCACCGAGACGTAGGGACCGACATGCCTGGAATATTGTCAAATGTTACATCCGAGATGTTAGGTTGCCTTAGGTTAGGATATATATCGTTATAGACGTATATACTGTTCCCACCGAGAGGTAGGGTTCGACAGGCCAGGAATATTGTCAAATATTGCATCCAAGATGTTAGGTTGCCTTAGATTAGGATATATACCGTTATGGACGTATATACTGTTCCCTCCGAGATGTAGGGTTCGACAGGCCAGGAATGTTGTCAAATATTGCATCCGAGATGTTAGGCTGCCTTAGATTAGGATATATACCGTTATAAACGTATATACTGTTCCCTCCGAGAAGTAGGGTTCGACAGGCCAGGAATGTTGTCAAATATTGCATCCGAAATGTTAGGTTGCCTTAGGTTAGGATATATAACGTTATAGCCGCATGTAATGTTACCACCGAGAAGTAGGGACCAACACGCCTGGAATGTTGTCAAATGTTACATCCGAGATGTTAGGTTGCCTTAGATTAGGATATATACCGTTATAGACGCATGTAATGTTACCACCGAAAAGTATGCACTCACACGCCAGGAATATTGTAAAATATTACGTCTGAGATAATAGGTTGCCTTAGATTAGGATATAGAACGTTATAGACTCATATAATGTTCCCACCGAGAAGTAGGGTCCGACACGCCTGGAATGATGTAGAATATTACATCCGACATGTCAGGTTGCCTTAGGTTAGGATATATAACGTTATAGACGTATATACTGTTCCCTCCGAGAAGTAGGGTTCGACTGGCTAGGAATGTTGTCAAATGTTACATCCGAGATGTTAGGTTGCCTTATGTTAGGATATATGACGCTACAGACGTATATACTGTTCCCTCCGAGAAGTAGGGTTCGACAGGCCAGGAATGTTGTCAAATATTGCATCCGAGATGTTAGGCTGCCTTAGATTAGGATATATACCGTTATAAACGTATATACTGTTCCTTCCGAGAAGTAGGGTTCGACAGGCCAGGAATGTTGTCAAATATTGCATCCGAGATGTTAGGTTGCCTTAGATTAGGATATATAACGTTATAGACGCATATAATGTTACCACCGAGACGTAGGGACCGACATGCCTGGAATGTTGTCAAATGTTACATCCGAGATGTTAGGCTGCCTTAGGTTAGGATATATATCGTTATACACGTATATACTGTTCCCACCGAGAGGTAGGGTTCGACAGGCCAGGAATGTTGTCAAATATTGCATCCGAAATGTTAGGTTGCCTTAGGTTAGGATATATAACGTTATAGACGCATGTAGTGTTACCTCCGAGACGTAGGGACCGACATGCCTGGAATGTTGTCAAATGTTACATCCGAGATGTTAGGCTGCCTTAGATTAGGATATATACCGTTATAAACGTATATACTGTTCCCTCCGAGAAGTAGGGTTCGACAGGCCAGGAATGTTGTCAAATATTGCATCCGAGATGTTAGGTTGCCTTAGATTAGGATATACAACGTTATAGACGCATATAATGTTCCCACCGAGAAGTAGGGTCCGACACGCCTGGAAGGTTGTAGAATATCACATCCGACATGTCAGGTTGCCTTAGGTTAGGATATATAACGTTATAGACGTATATACTGTTCCCTCCGAGAAGTAGGGTCCGATACGCCAGGAATGTTGTCAAACATTACATCCGAGATGTAAGGTTGCCTTAGGTTAGGATATATAACGTTATGGACGTATATACTGTTCCCACTGAGAAGTAGTGTCCGACGCGCCAGGAATGTTGTCAAATATTACATCCGAGTTGTTACGTTGCCGTTATAGACGCATTAATGTTACCACCGAGACGTAGGGACCGACACGCCTGGATTGTTGTCAAATGTTACATCCGAGATGTTAGGTTACCTTAGGTTAGGATATATAACGTTATAGACGTATATACTGTTCCCACCGAGAAGTAGGGTCCGATACGCCAGGAATGTTGTCAAACATTACATCCGAGATGTAAGGTTGCCTTAGGTTAGGATATATAACGTTATGGACGTATATACTGTTCCCACCGAGACGTAGGGTCCGACACGCCAGGAATGTTGTCAAATATTACATCCGAGTTGTTACGTTGCCGTTATAGACGCATTAATGTTACCACCGAGACGTAGGGACCGACACGCCTGGAATGTTGTCAAATGTTACATCCGAGATGTTAGGTTGCCTTAGGTTAGGATCTATGACGTTATAGACGTATATACTGTTCCCTCCGAGAAGTAGGGTTCGACAGGCCAGGAATGTTGTCAAATATTGCATCCGAGATGTTAGGTTGCCTTAGATTAGGATATACAACGTTATAGACGCATATAATGTTCCCACCGAGAAGTAGGGTCCGACACGCCTGGAAGGTTGTAGAATATCACATCCGAGAAGTTAGGTTGCCCTAGGTTAGGATATATAACGTTATAGACGTATATACTGTTCCCTCCGAAAAGTAGGGCTCGACAGGCCAGGAATGTTGTCAAATATTGCATCCGAGATGTTAGGTTGCCTTAGATTAGGATATACAACGTTATAGACGCATATAATGTTCCCACCGAGATGTAGGGTCCGACACGCCTGGAATGATGTAGAATATTACATCCGACATGTCAGGTTGCCTTAGGTTAGGATATATAACGTTATAGACGTATATACTGTTCCCACCGAGAAGTAGGGTCCGATACGCCAGGAATGTTGTCAAACATTACATCCGAGATGTAAGGTTGCCTTAGGTTAGGATATATAACGTTATAGACGTATATAATGTTCCCTCCGAGAAGTAGGGTTCGACAGGCCAGGAATGTTGTCAAATATTGCATCCGAGATGTTAGGTTGCCTTAGATTAGGATATACAACGTTATAGACGCATATAATGTTCCCACCGAGATGTAGGGTCCGACACGCCTGGAATGTTGTAGAATATTACATCCGACATGTCAGGTTGCCTTAGGTTAGGATATATAACGTTATAGACGTATATACTGTTCCCACCGAGAAGTAGGGTCCGATACGCCAGGAATGTTGTCAAACATTACATCCGAGATGTAAGGTTGCCTTAGGTTAGGATATATAACGTTATGGACGTATATACTGTTCCCACCGAGACGTAGGGTCCGACACGCCAGGAATGTTGTCAAATATTACATCCGAGTTGTTACGTTGCCGTTATAGACGCATTAATGTTACCACCGAGACGTAGGGACCGACACGCCTGGAATGTTGTCAAATGTTACATCCGAGATGTTAGGTTGCCTTAGGTTAGGATATATGACATTATAGACGTATATACAGTTCCCTCCGAGAAGTAGGGTTCGACAGGCCAGGAATGTTGTCAAATATTGCATCCGAGATGTTAGGTTGCCTTAGATTAGGATATACAACGTTATAGACGCATATAATGTTCCCACCGAGAAGTAGGGTCCGACACGCCTGGAAGGTTGTAGAATATCACATCCGAGATGTTAGGTTGCCCTAGGTTAGGATATATAACGTTATAGACGTATATACTGTTCCCTCCTAGAAGTAGGGCTCGACAGGCCAGGAATGTTGTCAAATATTGCATCCGAGATGTTAGGTTGCCTTAGATTAGGATATACAACGTTATAGACGCATATAATGTTCCCACCGAGAAGTAGGGTCCGACACGCCTGGAAGGTTGTAGAATATCACATCCGAGATGTTAGGTTGCCCTAGGTTAGGATATATAACGTTATAGACGTATATACTGTTCCCTCCTAGAAGTAGGGCTCGACAGGCCAGGAATGTTGTCAAATATTGCATCCGAGATGTTAGGTTGCCTTAGATTAGGATATACAACGTTATAGACGCATATAATGTTCCCACCGAGATGTAGGGTCCGACACGCCTGGAATGTTGTAGAATATTACATCCGACACGTCAGGTTGCCTTAGGTTAGGATATATAACGTTATAGACGTATATACTGTTCCCACCGAGAAGTAGGGTCCGATACGCCAGGAATGTTGTCAAACATTACATCCGAGATGTAAGGTTGCCTTAGGTTAGGATATATAACGTTATGGACGTATATACTGTTCCCACCGAGAAGTAGTGTCCGACACGCCAGGAATGTTGTCAGATATTACATCCGAGTTGTTACGTTGCCGTTATAGACGCATTAATGTTACCACCGAGACGTAGGGACCGACACGCCTGGAATGTTGTCAAATGTTACATCCGAGATGTTAGGTTGCCTTAGGTTAGGATATATGACGTTATAGACGTATATACTGTTCCCTCCGAGAAGTAGGGCTCGACAGGCCAGGAATGTTGTCAAATATTGCATCCGAGATGTTAGGTTGCCTTAGATAAGGATATACAACGTTGTAGACGCATATAATGTTCCCATCGAGATGCAGGGTCCGTCACGCCTGGAATGTTGTAGAATATTACATCCGACATGTCAGGTTGCCTTAGGTTAGGATATATAACGTTATGGACGTATATACTGTTCCCACCGAGATGTAGGATCCGACACGCCAGGAATGTTGTCAAATATTACATCCGAGTTGTTACGTTGCCGTTATAGACGCATTAATGTTACCACCGAGACGTAGGGACCGACACGCCTGGAATGTTGGCAAATGTTACATCCGAGATGTTAGGTTGCCTTAGGTTAGGATATATGACGTTATAGACGTATATGCTGTTCCCTCCGAGAAGTAGGGGTCGACAGGCCAGGAATGTTGTCAAATATTGCATCCGAGATGTTAGGTTGCCTTAGATTAGGATATACAACGTTATAGACGCATATAATGTTCCCACCGATAAGTAGGGTCCGACACGCCTGGAAGGTTGTAGAATATTACATCCGAGATGTCAGGTTGCCTTAGGTTAGGATATATACCGTTATAGACGTATATACCGTTCCCACCGAGAAGTAGGGTCCGACACGCCAGAAATGTTGTCCAATGTTACATCCGAGTTGTTAGGTTGCCTTAGGTTAGGATATATAACGTTATAGCCGCATGTAATGTTACCACCGAGAAGTAGGGACCGACACGCCTGGAATGTTGTCAAATGTTACATCCGAGATGTTAGGTTGCCTTAGGTTAGGATATATAACGTTACAGACGTATATACTGTTCCCTCCGAGAAGTAGGGTTCGACAGGCCAGTAATGTTGTCAAATATTGCATCGGGGATGTTAGGTTGTCTTAGGTTAGGGTATATATCGTTATAGACGCATGTAACGTTACCACTGAGACGTAGGGACCGACACGCCTGGAATGTTGGCAAATGTTACATCCGAGATGTTAGGTTGCCTTAGGTTAGGATATATGACGTTATAGACGTATATGCTGTTCCCTCCGAGAAGTAGGGGTCGACAGGCCAGGAATGTTGTCAAATATTGCATCCGAGATGTTAGGTTGCCTTAGATTAGGATATACAACGTTATAGACGCATATAATGTTCCCACCGATAAGTAGGGTCCGACACGCCTGGAAGGTTGTTGAATATTACATCCGAGATGTCAGGTTGCCTTAGGTTAGGATATATACCGTTATAGACGTATATACCGTTCCCACCGAGAAGTAGGGTCCGACACGCCAGAAATGTTGTCCAATGTTACATCCGAGTTGTTAGGTTGCCTTAGGTTAGGATATATAACGTTATAGCCGCATGTAATGTTACCACCGAGAAGTAGGGACCGACACGCCTGGAATGTTGTCAAATGTTACATCCGAGATGTTAGGTTGCCTTAGGTTAGGATATATAACGTTATAGACGTATATACTGTTCCCTCCGAGAAGTAGGGTTCGACAGGCCAGGAATCTTGTCAAATATTGCATCCGAGATGTTAGGTTGCCTTAGATTAGGATATATACCGTTATGGACGTATATACTGTTCCCTCCGAGATGTAGGGTTCGACAGGCCAGGAATGTTGTCAAATATTGCATCCGAGATGTTAGGTTGCCTTAGATTAGGATATACAACGTTATAGACGCATATAATGTTACCACCGAGAAGTAGGGTCCGACACGCATGGAATTTTGTAGAATAATACATCCGAGATGTCAGGTTGCCTTAGGTTAGGATATATAACGTTATAGACGTATATACTCTTCCCTCCGAGAAGTAGGGTTCGACAGGCCAGGCATGTTGTCAAATATTGCATCCGAGATGTTAGGTTGCCTCAGATTAGGATATATACCGTGATAGACGCATGTAATGTTACCACCGAAAAGTATGCACTCACACGCCAGGAATATTGTAAAATATTACGTCTGAGATAATAGGTTGCCTTAGATTAGGATATAGAACGTTATAGACTCATATAATGTTCCCACCGAGAAGTAGGGTCCGACACGCCTGGAATGATGTAGAATATTACATCCGACATGTCAGGTTGCCTTAGGTTAGGATATATAACGTTATAGACGTATATACTGTTCCCTCCGAGAAGTAGGGTTCGACAGGCCAGGAATGTTGTCAAATATTGCATCCGAGATGTTAGGTTGCCTTAGATTAGGATATATAACGTTATAGACGCATATAATGTTACCACCGAGACGTAGGGACCGACATGCCTGGAATATTGTCAAATGTTACATCCGAGATGTTAGGTTGCCTTAGGTTAGGATATATATCGTTATAGACGTATATACTGTTCCCACCGAGAGGTAGGGTTCGACAGGCCAGGAATATTGTCAAATATTGCATCCAAGATGTTAGGTTGCCTTAGATTAGGATATATACCGTTATGGACGTATATACTGTTCCCTCCGAGATGTAGGGTTCGACAGGCCAGGAATGTTGTCAAATATTGCATCCGAGATGTTAGGTTGCCTTAGATTAGGATATACAACGTTATAGACGCATATAATGTTCCCACCGAGAAGTAGGGTCCGACACGCCTGGAATGTTGTAGAATAATACATCCGACATGTCAGGTTGCCTTAGGTTAGGATATATAACGTTATAGACGTATATACTGTTCCCTCCGAGAAGTAGGGTTCGACAGGCCAGGAATGTTGTCAAATATTGCATCCGAAATGTTAGGTTGCCTTAGGTTAGGATATATAACGTTATAGCCGCATGTAATGTTACCACCGAGAAGTAGGGACCAACACGCCTGGAATGTTGTCAAATGTTACATCCGAGATGTTAGGTTGCCTTAGATTAGGATATATACCGTTATAGACGCATGTAATGTTACCACCGAAAAGTATGCACTCACACGCCAGGAATATTGTAAAATATTACGTCTGAGATAATAGGTTGCCTTAGATTAGGATATAGAACGTTATAGACTCATATAATGTTCCCACCGAGAAGTAGGGTCCGACACGCCTGGAATGATGTAGAATATTACATCCGACATGTCAGGTTGCCTTAGGTTAGGATATATAACGTTATAGACGTATATACTGTTCCCTCCGAGAAGTAGGGTTCGACTGGCTAGGAATGTTGTCAAATGTTACGTCCGAGATGTTAGGTTGCCTTATGTTAGGATATATGACGCTACAGACGTATATACTGTTCCCTCCGAGAAGTAGGGTTTGACAGGCCAGGAATGTTGTCAAATATTGCATCCGAGATGTTAGGCTGCCTTAGATTAGGATATATACCGTTATAAACGTATATACTGTTCCCTCCGAGAAGTAGGGTTCGACAGGCCAGGAATGTTGTCAAATATTGCATCCGAAATGTTAGGTTGCCTTAGGTTAGGATATATAACGTTATAGCCGCATGTAATGTTACCACCGAGAAGTAGGGACCAACACGCCTGGAATGTTGTCAAATGTTACATCCGAGATGTTAGGTTGCCTTAGATTAGGATATATACCGTTATAGACGCATGTAATGTTACCACCGAAAAGTATGCACTCACACGCCAGGAATATTGTAAAATATTACGTCTGAGATAATAGGTTGCCTTAGATTAGGATATAGAACGTTATAGACTCATATAATGTTCCCACCGAGAAGTAGGGTCCGACACGCCTGGAATGATGTAGAATATTACATCCGACATGTCAGGTTGCCTTAGGTTAGGATATATAACGTTATAGACGTATATACTGTTCCCTCCGAGAAGTAGGGTTCGACTGGCTAGGAATGTTGTCAAATGTTACATCCGAGATGTTAGGTTGCCTTATGTTAGGATATATGACGCTACAGACGTATATACTGTTCCCTCCGAGAAGTAGGGTTCGACAGGCCAGGAATGTTGTCAAATATTGCATCCGAGATGTTAGGCTGCCTTAGATTAGGATATATACCGTTATAAACGTATATACTGTTCCCTCCGAGAAGTAGGGTTCGACAGGCCAGGAATGTTGTCAAATATTGCATCCGAGATGTTAGGTTGCCTTAGATTAGGATATATAACGTTATAGACGCATATAATGTTACCACCGAGACGTAGGGACCGACATGCCTGGAATGTTGTCAAATGTTACATCCGAGATGTTAGGCTGCCTTAGGTTAGGATATATATCGTTATACACGTATATACTGTTCCCACCGAGAGGTAGGGTTCGACAGGCCTGGAATGTTGTCAAATATTGCATCCGAAATGTTAGGTTGCCTTAGGTTAGGATATATAACGTTATAGACGCATGTAGTGTTACCTCCGAGACGTAGGGACCGACATGCCTGGAATGTTGTCAAATGTTACATCCGAGATGTTAGGTTGCCTTATGTTAGGATATATGACGCTACAGACGTATATACTGTTCCCTCCGAGAAGTAGGGTTCGACAGGCCAGGAATGTTGTCAAATATTGCATCCGAGATGTTAGGCTGCCTTAGATTAGGATATATACCGTTATAAAAGTATATACTGTTCCCTCCGAGAAGTAGGGTTCGACAGGCCAGGAATGTTGCCAAATATTGCATCCGAGATGTTAGGTTGCCTTAGATTAGGATATACAACGTTATAGACGCATATAATGTTCCCACCGAGAAGTAGAGTCCGACACGCCTGGAAGGTTGTAGAATATCACATCCGACATGTCAGGTTGCCTTAGGTTAGGATATATAACGTTATAGACGTATATACTGTTCCCTCCGAGAAGTAGGGTCCGATACGCCAGGAATGTTGTCAAACATTACATCCGAGATGTAAGGTTGCCTTGGGTTAGGATATATAACGTTATGGACGTATATACTGTTCCCACCGAGAAGTAGTGTCCGACACGCCAGGAATGTTGTCAAATATTACATCCGAGTTGTTACGTTGCCGTTATAGACGCATTAATGTTACCACCGAGACGTAGGGACCGACACGCCTGGATTGTTGTCAAACATTACATCCGAGATGTAAGGTTGCCTTAGGTTAGGATATATAACGTTATGGACGTATATACTGTTCCCACCGAGACGTAGGGTCCGACACGCCAGGAATGTTGTCAAATATTACATCCGAGTTGTTACGTTGCCGTTATAGACGCATTAATGTTACCACCGAGACGTAGGGACCGACACGCCTGGAATGTTGTCAAATGTTACATCCGAGATGTTAGGTTGCCTTAGGTTAGGATATATGACGTTATAGACGTATATACTGTTTTCTCCGAGAAGTAGGGTTCGACAGGGCAGGAATGTTGTCAAATATTGCATCCGAGATGTTAGGTTGCCTTAGATAAGGATATACAACGTTGTAGACGCCTATAATGTTCCCATCGAGAAGCAGGGTCCGACACGCGTGGAATGTTGTAGAATATTACATCCGACATGTCAGGTTGCCTTAGGTTAGGATATATAACGATATAGACGTATATACTGTTCCCACCGAGAAGAAGGGTCCGATACACCAGGAATGTTGTCAAACATTACATCCGAGATGTAAGCTTGCCTTAGGTTAGGATATATAACGTTATGGACGTATATACTGTTCCCACCGAGAAGAAGGGTCCGACACGCCAGGAATGTTGTCAAATATTACATCCGAGTTGTTACGTTGCCGTTATAGACGCATTAATGTTACCACCGAGACGTAGGGACCGACACGCCTGGAATGTTGTCAAATGTTACATCCGAGATGTTAGGTTGCCTTAGGTTAGGATATATGACGTTATAGACGTATATACTGTTCCCTCCGAGAAGTAGGGTTCAACAGGCCAGGAATGTTGTCAAATATTGCATCCGAGATGTTAGGTTGCCTTAGATTAGGATATACAACGTTATAGACGCATATAATGTTCCCACCGAGAAGTAGGGTCCGACACGCCTGGAAGGTTGTAGAATATCACATCCGAGATGTTAGGTTGCCCTAGGTTAGGATATATAACGTTATAGACGTATATACTGTTCCCTCCGAGAAGTAGGGCTCCACAGGCCAGGAATGTTGTCAAATATTGCATCCGAGATGTTAGGTTGCCTTAGGTTAGGATATATAACGTTATAGACGCATGTAATGTTACCTCCGAGACGTAGGGACCGACACGCCTGGAATGTTGTCAAATGTGACATCCGAGATGTTAGGCTGCCTTAGGTTAGGATATATATCGTTATACACGTATATACTGTTCCCACCGAGAGGTAGGGTTCGACAGGCCAGGAATGTTGTCAAATATTGCATCCGAGATGTTAGGTTGCCTTAGGTTAGGATATATAACGTTATAGACGTATATAATGTTCCCTCCGAGAAGTAGGGTTCGACAGGCCAGGAATGTTGTCAAATATTGCATCCGAGATGTTAGGTTGCCTTAGATTAGGATATACAACGTTATAGACGCATATAATGTTCCCACCGAGATGTAGGGTCCGACACGCCTGGAATGTTGTAGAATATTACATCCGACATGTCAGGTTGCCTTAGGTTAGGATATATAACGTTATAGACGTATATACTGTTCCCACCGAGAAGTAGGGTCCGATACGCCAGGAATGTTGTCAAACATTACATCCGAGATGTAAGGTTGCCTTAGGTTAGGATATATAACGTTATGGACGTATATACTGTTCCCACCGAGACGTAGGGTCCGACACGCCAGGAATGTTGTCAAATATTACATCCGAGTTGTTACGTTGCCGTTATAGACGCATTAATGTTACAACCGAGACGTAGGGACCGACACGCCTGGAATGTTGTCAAATGTTACATCCGAGATGTTAGGTTGCCTTAGGTTAGGATATATGACGTTATAGACGTATATACTGTTTCCTCCGAGAAGTAGGGTTCGACAGGCCAGGAATGTTGTCAAATATTGCATCCGAGATGTTAGGTTGCCTTAGATTAGGATATACAACGTTATAGACGCATATAATGTTCCCACCGAGAAGTAGGGTCCGACACGCCTGGAAGGTTGTAGAATATCACATCCGAGATGTTAGGTTGCCCTAGGTTAGGATATATAACGTTATAGACGTATATACTGTTCCCTCCTAGAAGTAGGGCTCGACAGGCCAGGAATGTTGTCAAATATTGCATCCGAGATGTTAGGTTGCCTTAGATTAGGATATACAACGTTATAGACGCATATAATGTTCCCACCGAGAAGTAGGGTCCGACACGCCTGGAAGGTTGTAGAATATCACATCCGAGATGTTAGGTTGCCCTAGGTTAGGATATATAACGTTATAGACGTATATACTGTTCCCTCCTAGAAGTAGGGCTCGACAGGCCAGGAATGTTGTCAAATATTGCATCCGAGATGTTAGGTTGCCTTAGATTAGGATATACAACGTTATAGACGCATATAATGTTCCCACCGAGATGTAGGGTCCGACACGCCTGGAACGTTGTAGAATATTACATCCGACATGTCAGGTTGCCTTAGGTTAGGATATATAACGTTATGGACGTATATACTGTTCCCACCGAGATGTAGGATCCGACACGCCAGGAATGTTGTCAAATATTACATCCGAGTTGTTACGTTGCCGTTATAGACGCATTAATGTTACCACCGAGACGTAGGGACCGACACGCCTGGAATGTTGTCAAATGTTACATCCGAGATGTTAGGTTGCCTTAGATTAGGATATATACCGTTATAGACGAATGTAATGTTACCACTGAGACGTAGGGACCGACACGCCTGGAATGTTGGCAAATGTTACATCCGAGATGTTAGGTTGCCTTAGGTTAGGATATATGACGTTATAGACGTATATGCTGTTCCCTCCGAGAAGTAGGGGTCGACAGGCCAGGAATGTTGTCAAATATTGCATCCGAGATGTTAGGTTGCCTTAGATAAGGATATACAACGTTGTAGACGCATATAATGTTCCCATCGAGATGCAGGGTCCGTCACGCCTGGAATGTTGTAGAATATTACATCCGAGATGTAAGCTTGCCTTAGGTTAGGATATATAACGTTATGGACGTATATACTGTTCCCACCGAGAAGAAGGGTCCGACACGCCAGGAATGTTGTCAAATATTACATCCGAGTTGTTACGTTGCCGCTATAGACGCATTAATGTTACCACCGAGACGTAGGGACCGACACGCCTGGAATGTTGTCAAATATTGCATCCGAGATGTTAGGTTGCCTTAGGTTAGGATATATGACGTTATAGACGTATATACTGTTCCCTCCGAGATGTAGGGTTCGACAGGCCAGGAATGTTGTCAAATATTGCATCCGAGATGTTAGGTTGCCTTAGATTAGGATATACAACGTTATAGACGCATATAATGTTCCCACCGAGAAGTAGGGTCCGACACGCCTGGAATGTTGTAGAATAATACATCCGAGATGTCAGGTTGCCTTAGGTTAGGATATATAACGTTATAGACGTATATACTCTTCCCTCCGAGAAGTAGGGTTCGACAGGCCAGGAATGTTGTCAAATATTGCATCCGAGATGTTAGGTTGCCTTAGATTAGGATATATACCGTTATAGACGCATGTAATGTTACCACCGAAAAGTATGCACTCACACGCCAGGAATATTGTAAAATATTACGTCTGAGATAATAGGTTGCCTTAGATTAGGATATAGAACGTTATAGACGTATATACTGTTCCCTCCGAGAAGTAGGGTTCGACAGTCCAGGAATGTTGTCAAATAGTGCATCCGAGATGTTAGGTTGCCTTAGATTAGGATATACAACGTTATAGACGCATATAATGTTCCCACCCAGAATTAGGGTCCGACACGGCTGGAAGGTTGTAGAATATTACATCCGAGATGTCAGGTTGCCTTAGGTTAGGATATATACCGTTATAGACGTATATACTGTTCCCTCCGAGAAGTAGGGTTCGACAGGCCAGGAATGTTGTCAAATATTGCATCCGAGATGTTAGGTTGCCTTAGATTAGGATATATACCGTTATAGACGAATGTAATGTTACCACCGAAAAGTATGCACTCACACGCCAGGAATATTGTAAAATATTACGTCTGAGATAATAGGTTGCCTTAGATTAGGATATACAACGTTATAGACTCATATAATGTTCCCACCGAGAAGTAGGGTCCAACACGCCTGGAATGATGTAGAATATTACATCCGACATGTCAGGTTGCCTTAGGTTAGGATATATAACGTTATAGACGTATATACTGTTCCCTCCGAGAAGTAGGGTTCGACAGGCTAGGAATGTTGTCAAATGTTACATCCGAGATGTTAGGTTGCCTTATGTTAGGATATATGACGCTACAGACGTATATACTGTTCCCTCCGAGAAGTAGGGTCCGACAGGCCAGGAATGTTGTCAAATATTGCATCCGAGATGTTAGGTTGCCTTAGATTAGGATATATAACGTTATAGACGCATGTAATGTTACCACCGAGACGTAGGGACCGACACGCCTGGAATGTTGTCAAATGTTACATCCGAGATGTTAGGTTGCCTTAGGTTAGGATATATGACGTTATAGACGTATATACTGTTACCTCCGAGACGTAGGGTTCGACAGGCCAGGAATGTTGTCAAATATTGCATCCGAGATGTTAGGTTGCCTTAGATTAGGATATATACCGTTATAGACGCATTTAATGTTACCACTGAGACGTAGGGACCGACACGCCTGGAATGTTGGCAAATGTTACAACCGAGATGTTAGGTTGCCTTAGGTTAGGATGTATGACGTTATAGACGTATATACCGTTCCCACCGAGAGATAGGGTTTGACAGTCCAGGAATGTTGTCAAATAGTGCATCCGAGATGTTAGGTTGCCTTAGGTTAGGATAAATAACGTTATAGACGCATGTAATGTTACCTCCGAGACGTAGGGCCCTACACGCCTGGAATGTTGTCATATGTTACATCCGAGATGTTAGGTTGCCTTAGGTTAGGATATATAACGTTACAGACGTATATACTGTTCCCTCCGAGAAGTAGGGTTCGACAGGCCAGGAATGTTGTCAAATATTGCATCCGAGATGTTAGGTTGTCTTAGGTTAGGGTATATATCGTTATAGACGCATGTAACGTTACCACTGAGACGTAGGGACCGACACGCCTGGAATGTTGGCAAATGTTACATCCGAGATGTTAGGTTGCCTTAGGTTAGGATGTATGACGTTATAGACGTATATGCTGTTCCCTCCGAGAAGTAGGGGTCGACAGGCCAGGAATGTTGTCAAATATTGCATCCGAGATGTTAGGTTGCCTTAGATTAGGATATACAACGTTATAGACGCATATAATGATCCCACCCAGAATTAGGGTCCGACACGGCTGGAAGGTTGTAGAATATTACATCCGAGATGTCAGGTTGCCTTAAGTTAGGATATATACCGTTATAGACGTATATACTGTTCCCCCCGAGAAGTAGGGTTCGACAGGCCAGGAATGTTGTCAAATATTGCATCCGAGATGTTAGGTTGCCTTAGATTAGGATATATACCGTTATAGACGAATGTAATGTTACCACCGAAAAGTATGCACTCACACGCCAGGAATATTGTAAAATATTACGTCTGAGATAATAGGTTGCCTTAGATTAGGATATACAACGTTATAGACTCATATAATGTTCCCACCGAGAAGTAGGGTCCGACACGCCTGGAATGATGTAGAATATTACATCCGACATGTCAGGTTGCCTTAGGTTAGGATATATAACGTTATAGACGTATATACTGTTCCCTCCGTGAAGTAGGGTTCGACAGGCTAGGAATGTTGTCAAATGTTACATCCGAGATGTTAGGTTGCCTTATGTTAGAATATATGACGCTACAGACGTATATACTGTTCCCTCCGAGAAGTAGGGTTAGACAGGCCAGGAATGTTGTCAAATATTGCATCCCAGATGTTAGGTTGCCTTAGATTAGGATATATAACGTTATAGACGCATATAATGTTACCACCGAGACGTAGGGACCAACATGCCTGGAATATTGTCAAATGTTACATCCGAGATGTTAGGTTGCCTTAGGTTAGGATATATATCGTTATAGACGTATATACTGTTCCCACCGAGAGGTAGATTTCGACAGGCCAGGAATATTGTCAAATATTGCATCCGAGATGTTAGGTTGCCTTAGATTAGGATATATAACGTTATAGCCGCATGTAATGTTACCACCGAGAAGTAGGGACCAACACGCCTGGAATGTTGTCAAATGTTACATCCGAGATGTTAGGTTGCCTTATGTTAGGATATATCACGTTATAGACGTATATACTGTTCCCTCCGAGAAGTAGGGTTCGACAGGCCAGGAATGTTGTCAAATATTGCATCCGAGATGTTAGGTTGCCTTAGATTACGATATATACCGTTATGGACGTATATACTGTTCCCTCCGAGATGTAGGGTTCGACAGGCCAGGAATGTTGTCAAATATTGCATCCGAGATGTTAGGTTGCCTTAGATTAGGATATACAACGTTATAGACGCATATAATGTTTCCACCGAGAAGTAGGGTCCGACACGCCTGGAATGTTGTAGAATAATACATCCGAGATGTCAGGTTGCCTTAGGTTAGGATATATAACGTTATAGACGTATATACTCTTCCCTCCGAGAAGTAGGGTTCGACAGGCCAGGAATGTTGTCAAATATTGCATCCGAGATGTTAGGTTGCCTTAGATTAGGATATATACCGTTATAGACGCATGTAATGTTACCACCGAAAAGTATGCACTCACACGCCAGGAATATTGTAAAATATTACGTCTGAGATAATAGGTTGCCTTAGATTAGGATATAGAACGTTATAGACTCATATAATGTTCCCACCGAGAAGTAGGGTCCGACACGCCTGGAATGATGTAGAATATTACATCCGACATGTCAGGTTGCCTTAGGTTAGGATATATAACGTTATAGACGTATATACTGTTCCCTCCGAGAAGTAGGGTTCGACTGGCTAGGAATGTTGTCAAATGTTACATCCGAGATGTTAGGTTGCCTTATGTTAGGATATATGACGCTACAGACGTATATACTGTTCCCTCCGAGAAGTAGGGTTCGACAGGCCAGGAATGTTGTCAAATATTGCATCCGAGATGTTAGGCTGCCTTAGATTAGGATATATACCGTTATAAACGTATATACTGTTCCCTCCGAGAAGTAGGGTTCGACAGGCCAGGAATGTTGTCAAATATTGCATCCGAGATGTTAGGTTGCCTTAGATTAGGATATACAACGTTATAGACGCATATAATGTTCCCACCGAGAAGTAGGGTCCGACACGCGTGGAAGGTTGTAGAATATCACATCCGAGATGTTCGGTTGCCCTAGGTTAGGATATATAACGTTATAGACGTATAAACTGTTTCCTCCGAGAAGTAGGGATCGACAGGCCAGGAATGTTGTCAAATATTGCATCCGAGATGTTAGGTTGCCTTAGGTTAGGATATACAACGTTATAGACGCATATAATGTTCCCACCGAGAAGTAGGGTCCGACACGCCTGGAATGTTGTAGAATAATACATCCGAGATGTCAGGTAGCCTTAGGTTAGGATATATAACGTTATAGACGTATATACTCTTCCCTCCGAGAAGTAGGGTTCGACAGGCCAGGAATGTTGTCAAATACTGCATCCGAGATGTTAGGTTGCCTTAGATTAGGATATATACCGTTATAGACGCATGTAATGTTACCACCGAAAAGTATGCACTCACACGCCAGGAATATTGTAAAATATTACGTCTGAGATAATAGGTTGCCTTAGATTAGGATACAGAACGTTATAGACTCATATAATGTTCCCACCGAGAAGTAGGGTCCGACACGCCTGGAATGATGTAGAATATTACATCCGACATGTCAGGTTGCCTTAGGTTAGGATATATAACGTTATAGACGTATATACTGTTCCCTCCGAGAAGTAGGGTTCGACTGGCTAGGAATGTTGTCAAATGTTACATCCGAGATGTTAGGTTGCCTTATGTTAGGATATATGACGCTACAGACGTATATACTGTTCCCTCCGAGAAGTAGGGTTCGACAGGCCAGGAATGTTGTCAAATATTGCATCCGAGATGTTAGGCTGCCTTAGATTAGGATATATACCGTTATAAACGTATATACTGTTCCCTCCGAGAAGTAGGGTTCGACAGGCCAGGAATGTTGTCAAATATTGCATCCGAGATGTTAGGTTGCCTTAGATTAGGATATACAACGTTATAGACGCATATAATGTTCCCACCGAGAAGTAGGGTCCGACACGCCTGGAAGGTTTTAGAATATCACATCCGAGATGTTAGGTTGCCCTAGGTTAGGATATATAACGTTATAGACGTATATACTGTTCCCTCCGAGAAGTAGGGCTCGACAGGCCAGGAATGTTGTCAAATATTGCATCCGAGATGTTAGGTTGCCTTAGGTTAGGATATATAACGTTATAGAAGCATGTAATGTTACCTCCGAGACGTAGGGACCGACACGCCTGGAATGTTGTCAAATGTGACATCCGAGATGTTAGGTTGCCTTAGGTTAGGATATATATCGTTATAGACGTATATACTGTTCCCACCGACAGGTAGGTTTCGACAGGCCAGGAATGTTGTCAAATGTTACATCCGAGATGTTAGGTTGCCTTAGGTTAGGATATATAACGTTATAGACGTATATAATGTTCCCTCCGGGAAGTAGGGTTCGACAGGCCAGGAATGTTGTCAGATATTGCATCCGAGATGTTAGGTTGCCTTAGATTAGGATATACAACGTTATAGACGCATATAATGTTCCCACCGAGATGTAGGGTCCGACACGCCTGGAATGTTGTAGAATATTACATCCGACATGTCAGGTTGCCTTAGGTTAGGATATATAACGTTATAGACGTATATAATTTTCCCACCGAGAAGTAGGGTCCGATACGCCTGGAAGGTTGTAGAATATCACATCCAAGATGTTCGGTTGCCCTAGGTTAGGATATATAACGTTATAGACGTATATACTGTTCCCTCTGAGAAGTAGGGTCCGATACGCCAGGAATGTTGTCAAACATTACATCCGAGATGTAAGGTTGCCCTAGGTTTGGATATATAACGTTATAGAAGTATATACTGTTCCCTCCGAGAAGTAGGGCTCGACAGGCCAGGAATGTTGTCAAATATTGCATCCGAGATGTTAGGTTGCCTTAGGTTAGGATATATAACGTTATAGACGCATGTAATGTTACCTCCGAGACGTAGGGACCGACACGCCTGGAATGTTGTCAAATGTGACATCCGAGATGTTAGGTTGCCTTAGGTTAGGATATATATCGTTATAGACGTATATACTGTTCCCACCGAGAGGTAGGTTTCGACAGGCCAGGAATGTTGTCAAATGTTACATCCGAGATGTTAGGTTGCCTTAGGTTAGGATATATAACGTTATAGACGTATATAATGTTCCCTCCGAGAAGTAGGGTTCGACAGGCCAGGAATGTTGTCAGATATTGCATCCGAGATGTTAGGTTGCCTTAGATTAGGATATACAACGTTATAGACGCATATAATGTTCCCACCGAGATGTAGGGTCCGACACGCCTGGAATGTTGTAGAATATTACATCCGACTTGTCAGGTTGCCTTACGTTAGGATATATAACGTTATAGACGTATATACTGTTCCCACCGAGAAGTAGGGTCCGATACGCCAGGAATGTTGTCAAACATTACATCCGAGATGTAAGGTTGCCTTAGGTTAGGATATATAACGTTATAGACGTATATACTGTTCCCTCCGAGAAGTAGGGTTCGACAGGCCAGGAATGTTGTCAAATATTGCATCCGAGATGTTAGGTTGCCTTAGGTTAGGATATATAACGTTATAGCCGCATGTAATGTTACCACCGAGAAGTAGGGACCAACACGCCTGAAATGATGTCAAATGTTACATCCGAGATGTTAGGTTGCCTTAGGTTAGGATATATAACGTTATAGACGTATATACTCTTCCCTCCGAGAAGTAGGGTTCGACAGGCCAGGAATGTTGTCAAATATTGCATCCGAGATGTTAGGTTGCCTTAGATTAGGATATACAACGTTATAGACGCATATAATGTTCCCACCGAGAAGTAGGGTCCGACACGCCTGGAATGTTGTAGAATAATACATCCGAGATGTCAGGTTGCCTTAGGTTAGGATATATAACGTTATAGACGTATATACTCTTCCCTCCGAGAAGTAGGGTTCGACAGGCCAGGAATGTTGTCAAATATTGCATCCGAGATGTTAGGTTGCCTTAGATTAGGATATATACCGTTATAGACGCATGTAATGTTACCACCGAAAAGTATGCACTCACACGCCAGGAATATTGTAAAATATTACGTCTGAGATAATAGGTTGCCTTAGATTAGGATATAGAACGTTATAGACTCATATAATGTTCCCACCGAGAAGTAGGGTCAGACACGCCTGGAATGATGTAGAATATTACATCCGACATGTCAGGTTGCCTTAGGTTAGGATATATAACGTTATAGACGTATATACTGTTCCCTCCGAGAAGTAGGGTTCGACTGGCTAGGAATGTTGTCAAATGTTACATCCGAGATGTTAGGTTGCCTTATGTTAGGATATATGACGCTACAGACGTATATACTGTTCCCTCCGAGAAGTAGGGTTCGACAGGCCAGGAATGTTGTCAAATATTGCATCCGAGATGTTAGGCTGCCTTAGATTAGGATATATACCGTTATAGCCGCATGTAATGTTACCACCGAGAAGTAGGGACCAACACGCCTGGAATGTTGTCAAATGTTACATCCGAGATGTTAGGTTGCCTTAGGTTAGGATATATAACGTTATAGACGTATATACTGTTCCCTCCGAGAAGTAGGGTTCGACAGGCCAGGAATGTTGTCAAATATTGCATCCGAGATGTTAGGTTACCTTAGATTAGGATATATACCGTTATGGACGTATATACTGTTCCCTCCGAGATGTAGGGTTCGACAGGCCAGGAATGTTGTCAAATATTGCATCCGAGATGTTAGGTTGCCTTAGATTAGGATATATACCGTTATAGACGCATGTAATGTTACCACCGAAAAGTATGCACTCACACGCCAGGAATATTGTAAAATATTACGTCTGAGATAATAGGTTGCCTTAGATTAGGATATAGAAAGTTATAGACTCATATAATGTTCCCACCGAGAAGTAGGGTCCGACACGCCTGGAATGATGTAGAATATTACATCCGACATGTCAGGTTGCCTTAGGTTAGGATATATAACGTTATAGACGTATATACTGTTCCCTCCGAGAAGTAGGGTTCGACTGGCTAGGAATGTTGTCAAATGTTACATCCGAGATGTTAGGTTGCCTTATGTTAGGATATATGACGCTACGGACGTATATACTGTTCCCTCCGAGAAGTAGGGTTCGACAGGCCAGGAATGTTGTCAAATATTGCATCCGAGATGTTAGGCTGCCTTAGATTAGGATATATACCGTTATAAACGTATATACTGTTCCCTCCGAGAAGTAGGGTTCGACAGGCCAGGAATGTTGTCAAATATTGCATCCGAGATGTTAGGTTGCCTTAGATTAGGATATACAACGTTATAGACGCATATAATGTTCCCACCGAGAAGTAGGGTCCGACACGCCTGGAAGGTTTTAGAATATCACATCCGAGATGTTAGGTTGCCCTAGGTTAGGATATATAACGTTATAGACGTATATACTGTTCCCTCCGAGAAGTAGGGCTCGACAGGCCAGGAATGTTGTCAAATATTGCATCCGAGATGTTAGGTTGCCTTAGGTTAGGATATATAACGTTATAGAAGCATGTAATGTTACCTCCGAGACGTAGGGACCGACACGCCTGGAATGTTGTCAAATGTGACATCCGAGATGTTAGGTTGCCTTAGGTTAGGATATATATCGTTATAGACGTATATACTGTTCCCACCGACAGGTAGGTTTCGACAGGCCAGGAATGTTGTCAAATGTTACATCCGAGATGTTAGGTTGCCTTAGGTTAGGATATATAACGTTATAGACGTATATAATGTTCCCTCCGGGAAGTAGGGTTCGACAGGCCAGGAATGTTGTCAGATATTGCATCCGAGATGTTAGGTTGCCTTAGATTAGGATATACAACGTTATAGACGCATATAATGTTCCCACCGAGATGTAGGGTCCGACACGCCTGGAATGTTGTAGAATATTACATCCGACATGTCAGGTTGCCTTAGGTTAGGATATATAACGTTATAGACGTATATAATTTTCCCACCGAGAAGTAGGGTCCGATACGCCTGGAAGGTTGTAGAATATCACATCCAAGATGTTCGGTTGCCCTAGGTTAGGATATATAACGTTATAGACGTATATACTGTTCCCTCTGAGAAGTAGGGTCCGATACGCCAGGAATGTTGTCAAACATTACATCCGAGATGTAAGGTTGCCCTAGGTTTGGATATATAACGTTATAGAAGTATATACTGTTCCCTCCGAGAAGTAGGGCTCGACAGGCCAGGAATGTTGTCAAATATTGCATCCGAGATGTTAGGTTGCCTTAGGTTAGGATATATAACGTTATAGACGCATGTAATGTTACCTCCGAGACGTAGGGACCGACACGCCTGGAATGTTGTCAAATGTGACATCCGAGATGTTAGGTTGCCTTAGGTTAGGATATATATCGTTATAGACGTATATACTGTTCCCACCGAGAGGTAGGTTTCGACAGGCCAGGAATGTTGTCAAATGTTACATCCGAGATGTTAGGTTGCCTTAGGTTAGGATATATAACGTTATAGACGTATATAATGTTCCCTCCGAGAAGTAGGGTTCGACAGGCCAGGAATGTTGTCAGATATTGCATCCGAGATGTTAGGTTGCCTTAGATTAGGATATACAACGTTATAGACGCATATAATGTTCCCACCGAGATGTAGGGTCCGACACGCCTGGAATGTTGTAGAATATTACATCCGACTTGTCAGGTTGCCTTACGTTAGGATATATAACGTTATAGACGTATATACTGTTCCCACCGAGAAGTAGGGTCCGATACGCCAGGAATGTTGTCAAACATTACATCCGAGATGTAAGGTTGCCTTAGGTTAGGATATATAACGTTATAGACGTATATACTGTTCCCTCCGAGAAGTAGGGTTCGACAGGCCAGGAATGTTGTCAAATATTGCATCCGAGATGTTAGGTTGCCTTAGGTTAGGATATATAACGTTATAGCCGCATGTAATGTTACCACCGAGAAGTAGGGACCAACACGCCTGAAATGATGTCAAATGTTACATCCGAGATGTTAGGTTGCCTTAGGTTAGGATATATAACGTTATAGACGTATATACTCTTCCCTCCGAGAAGTAGGGTTCGACAGGCCAGGAATGTTGTCAAATATTGCATCCGAGATGTTAGGTTGCCTTAGATTAGGATATACAACGTTATAGACGCATATAATGTTCCCACCGAGAAGTAGGGTCCGACACGCCTGGAATGTTGTAGAATAATACATCCGAGATGTCAGGTTGCCTTAGGTTAGGATATATAACGTTATAGACGTATATACTCTTCCCTCCGAGAAGTAGGGTTCGACAGGCCAGGAATGTTGTCAAATATTGCATCCGAGATGTTAGGTTGCCTTAGATTAGGATATATACCGTTATAGACGCATGTAATGTTACCACCGAAAAGTATGCACTCACACGCCAGGAATATTGTAAAATATTACGTCTGAGATAATAGGTTGCCTTAGATTAGGATATAGAACGTTATAGACTCATATAATGTTCCCACCGAGAAGTAGGGTCAGACACGCCTGGAATGATGTAGAATATTACATCCGACATGTCAGGTTGCCTTAGGTTAGGATATATAACGTTATAGACGTATATACTGTTCCCTCCGAGAAGTAGGGTTCGACTGGCTAGGAATGTTGTCAAATGTTACATCCGAGATGTTAGGTTGCCTTATGTTAGGATATATGACGCTACAGACGTATATACTGTTCCCTCCGAGAAGTAGGGTTCGACAGGCCAGGAATGTTGTCAAATATTGCATCCGAGATGTTAGGCTGCCTTAGATTAGGATATATACCGTTATAGCCGCATGTAATGTTACCACCGAGAAGTAGGGACCAACACGCCTGGAATGTTGTCAAATGTTACATCCGAGATGTTAGGTTGCCTTAGGTTAGGATATATAACGTTATAGACGTATATACTGTTCCCTCCGAGAAGTAGGGTTCGACAGGCCAGGAATGTTGTCAAATATTGCATCCGAGATGTTAGGTTACCTTAGATTAGGATATATACCGTTATGGACGTATATACTGTTCCCTCCGAGATGTAGGGTTCGACAGGCCAGGAATGTTGTCAAATATTGCATCCGAGATGTTAGGTTGCCTTAGATTAGGATATATACCGTTATAGACGCATGTAATGTTACCACCGAAAAGTATGCACTCACACGCCAGGAATATTGTAAAATATTACGTCTGAGATAATAGGTTGCCTTAGATTAGGATATAGAAAGTTATAGACTCATATAATGTTCCCACCGAGAAGTAGGGTCCGACACGCCTGGAATGATGTAGAATATTACATCCGACATGTCAGGTTGCCTTAGGTTAGGATATATAACGTTATAGACGTATATACTGTTCCCTCCGAGAAGTAGGGTTCGACTGGCTAGGAATGTTGTCAAATGTTACATCCGAGATGTTAGGTTGCCTTATGTTAGGATATATGACGCTACAGACGTATATACTGTTCCCTCCGAGAAGTAGGGTTCGACAGGCCAGGAATGTTGTCAAATATTGCATCCGAGATGTTAGGCTGCCTTAGATTAGGATATATACCGTTATAAACGTATATACTGTTCCCTCCGAGAAGTAGGGTTCGACAGGCCAGGAATGTTGTCAAATATTGCATCCGAGATGTTAGGTTGCCTTAGATTAGGATATACAACGTTATAGACGCATATAATGTTCCCACCGAGAAGTAGGGTCCGACACGCCTGGAAGGTTTTAGAATATCACATCCGAGATGTTAGGTTGCCCTAGGTTAGGATATATAACGTTATAGACGTATATACTGTTCCCTCCGAGAAGTAGGGCTCGACAGGCCAGGAATGTTGTCAAATATTGCATCCGAGATGTTAGGTTGCCTTAGGTTAGGATATATAACGTTATAGACGCATGTAATGTTACCTCCGAGACGTAGGGACCGACACGCCTGGAATGTTGTCAAATGTGACATCCGAGATGTTAGGTTGCCTTAGGTTAGGATATATATCGTTATAGACGTATATACTGTTCCCACCGAGAGGTAGGTTTCGACAGGCCAGGAATGTTGTCAAATGTTACATCCGAGATGTTAGGTTGCCTTAGGTTAGGATATATAACGTTATAGACGTATATAATGTTCCCTCCGAGAAGTAGGGTTCGACAGGCCAGGAATGTTGTCAGATATTGCATCCGAGATGTTAGGTTGCCTTAGATTAGGATATACAACGTTATAGACGCATATAATGTTCCCACCGAGATGTAGGGTCCGACACGCCTGGAATGTTGTAGAATATTACATCCGACATGTCAGGTTGCCTTAGGTTAGGATATATAACGTTATAGACGTATATACTTTTCCCACCGAGAAGTAGGGTCCGATACGCCTGGAAGGTTGTAGAATATCACATCCAAGATGTTCGGTTGCCCTAGGTTAGGATATATAACGTTATAGACGTATATACTGTTCCCTCTGAGAAGTAGGGTCCGATACGCCAGGAATGTTGTCAAACATTACATCCGAGATGTAAGGTTGCCCTAGGTTTGGATATATAACGTTATAGAAGTATATACTGTTCCCTCCGAGAAGTAGGGCTCGACAGGCCAGGAATGTTGTCAAATATTGCTTCCGAGATGTTAGGTTGCCTTAGGTTAGGATATATAACGTTATAGACGCATGTAATGTTACCTCCGAGACGTAGGGACCGACACGCCTGGAATGTTGTCAAATGTGACATCCGAGATGTTAGGTTGCCTTAGGTTAGGATATGTATCGTTATAGACGTATATACTGTTCCCACCGAGAGGTAGGTTTCGACAGGCCAGGAATGTTGTCAAATGTTACATCCGAGATGTTAGGTTGCCTTAGGTTAGGATATATAACGTTATAGACGTATATAATGTTCCCTCCGAGAAGTAGGGTTCGACAGGCCAGGAATGTTGTCAGATATTGCATCCGAGATGTTAGGTTGCCTTAGATTAGGATATACAACGTTATAGACGCATATAATGTTCCCACCGAGATGTAGGGTCCGACACGCCTGGAATGTTGTAGAATATTACATCCGACTTGTCAGGTTGCCTTAGGTTAGGATATATATCGTTATAGACGTATATACTGTTCCCACCGAGAGGTAGGTTTCGACAGGCCAGGAATGTTGTCAAATGTTACATCCGAGATGTTAGGTTGCCTTAGGTTAGGATATATAACGTTATAGACGTATATAATGTTCCCTCCGAGAAGTAGGGTTCGACAGGCCAGGAATGTTGTCAGATATTGCATCCGAGATGTTAGGTTGCCTTAGATTAGGATATACAACGTTATAGACGCATATAATGTTCCCACCGAGATGTAGGGTCCGACACGCCTGGAATGTTGTAGAATATTACATCCGACTTGTCAGGTTGCCTTAGGTTAGGATATATAACGTTATAGACGTATATACTGTTCCCACCGAGAAGTAGGGTCCGATACGCCAGGAATGTTGTCAAACATTACATCCGAGATGTAAGGTTGCCTTAGGTTAGGATATATAACGTTATAGACGTATATACTGTTCCCTCCGAGAAGTAGGGTTCGACAGGCCAGGAATGTTGTCAAATATTGCATCCGAGATGTTAGGTTGCCTTAGGTTAGGATATATAACGTTATAGCCGCATGTAATGTTACCACCGAGAAGTAGGGACCAACACGCCTGAAATGTTGTCAAATGTTACATCCGAGATGTTAGGTTGCCTTAGGTTAGGATATATAACGTTATAGACGTATATACTCTTCCCTCCGAGAAGTAGGGTTCGACAGGCCAGGAATGTTGTCAAATATTGCATCCGAGATGTCAGGTTGCCTTAGATTAGGATATACAACGTTATAGACGCATATAATGTTCCCACCGAGAAGTAGGGTCCGACACGCCTGGAATGTTGTAGAATAATACATCCGAGATGTCAGGTTGCCTTAGGTTAGGATATATAACGTTATAGACGTATATACTCTTCCCTCCGAGAAGTAGGGTTCGACAGGCCAGGAATGTTGTCAAATATTGCATCCGAGATGTTAGGTTGCCTTAGATTAGGATATATACCGTTATAGACGCATGTAATGTTACCACCGAAAAGTATGCACTCACACGCCAGGAATATTGTAAAATATTACGTCTGAGATAATAGGTTGCCTTAGATTAGGATATAGAACGTTATAGACTCATATAATGTTCCCACCGAGAAGTAGGGTCAGACACGCCTGGAATGATGTAGAATATTACATCCGACATGTCAGGTTGCCTTAGGTTAGGATATATAACGTTATAGACGTATATACTGTTCCCTCCGAGAAGTAGGGTTCGACTGGCTAGGAATGTTGTCAAATGTTACATCCGAGATGTTAGGTTGCCTTATGTTAGGATATATGACGCTACAGACGTATATACTGTTCCCTCCGAGAAGTAGGGTTCGACAGGCCAGGAATGTTGTCAAATATTGCATCCGAGATGTTAGGCTGCCTTAGATTAGGATATATACCGTTATAGCCGCATGTAATGTTACCACCGAGAAGTAGGGACCAACACGCCTGGAATGTTGTCAAATGTTACATCCGAGATGTTAGGTTGCCTTAGGTTAGGATATATAACGTTATAGACGTATATACTGTTCCCTCCGAGAAGTAGGGTTCGACAGGCCAGGAATGTTGTCAAATATTGCATCCGAGATGTTAGGTTGCCTTAGATTAGGATATATACCGTTATGGACGTATATACTGTTCCCTCCGAGATGTAGGGTTCGACAGGCCAGGAATGTTGTCAAATATTGCATCCGAGATGTTAGGTTGCCGTAGATTAGGATATATACCGTTATAGACGCATGTAATGTTACCACCGAAAAGTATGCACTCACACGCCTGGAATGTTGTAGAATAATACATCCGAGATGTCAGGTTGCCTTAGGTTAGGATATATAACGTTATAGACGTATATACTCTTCCCTCCGAGAAGTAGGGTTCGACAGGCCAGGAATGTTGTCAAATATTGCATCCGAGATGTTAGGTTGCCTTAGATTAGGATATATACCGTTATAGACGCATGTAATGTTACCACCGAAAAGTATGCACTCACACGCCAGGAATATTGTAAAATATTACGTCTGAGATAATAGGTTGCCTTAGATTAGGATATAGAACGTTATAGACTCATATACTGTTCCCTCCGAGAAGTAGGGTTCGACAGGCCAGGAATGTTGTCAAATATTGCATCCGAGATGTTAGGCTGCCTTAGATTAGGATATATACCGTTATAAACGTATATACTGTTCCCTCCGAGAAGTAGGGTTCGACAGGCCAGGAATGTTGTCAAATATTGCATCCGAGATGTTAGGTTGCCTTAGATTAGGATATACAACGTTATAGACGCATATAATGTTCCCACCGAGAAGTAGGGTCCGACACGCCTGGAAGGTTGTAGAATATCACATCCGAGATGTTCGGTTGCCCTAGGTTAGGATATATAACGTTATAGACGTATAAACTGTTCCCTCCGAGAAGTAGGGCTCGACAGGCCAGGAATGTTGTCAAATATTGCATCCGAGATGTTAGGTTGCCTTAGGTTAGGATATATAACGTTATAGACGTATATACTGTTCCCTCCGAGAAGTAGGGTCCGATACGCCAGGAATGTTGTCAAACATTACATCCGAGATGTAAGGTTGCCTTAGGTTAGGATATATAACGTTATGGACGTATATACTGTTCCCACCGAGAAGTAGTGTCCGACACGCCAGGAATGTTGTCAAATATTACATCCGAGTTGTTACGTTGCCGTTATAGACGCATTAATGTTACCACCGAGACGTAGAGACCGACACGCCTGGAATGTTGTCAAATGTTACATCCGAGATGTTAGGTTGCCTTAGGTTAGGATATATGACGTTATAGACGTATATACTGTTCCCTCCGAGAAGTAGGGTTCAACAGGCCAGGAATGTTGTCAAATATTGCATCCGAGATGTTAGGTTGCCTAAGATTAGGATATACAACGTTATAGACGCATATAATGTTCCCACCGAGAAGTAGGGTCCGACACGCCTGGAAGGTTGTAGAATATCACATCCGAGATGTTAGGTTGCCTTATGTTAGGATATATGACGCTACAGACGTATATACTGTTCCCTCCGAGAAGTAGGGTTCGACAGGCCAGGAATGTTGTCAAATATTGCATCCGATATGTTAGGCTGCCTTAGATTAGGATATATACCGTTATAAACGTATATACTGTTCCCTCCGAGAAGTAGGGTTCGACAGGCCAGGAATGTTGTCAAATATTGCATCCGAGATGTTAGGTTGCCTTAGATTAGGATATACAACGTTATAGACGCATATAATGTTCCCACCGAGAAGTAGGGTCCGACACGCCTGGAAGGTTGTAGAATATCACATCCGAGATGTTCGGTTGCCCTAGGTTAGGATATATAACGTTATAGACGTATATACTGTTCCCTCCGAGAAGTAGGGTCCGATACGTCAGGAATGTTGTCAAACATTACATCCGAGATGTAAGGTTGCCTTAGGTTAGGATATATAACGTTATGGACGTATATACTGTTCGCACCGAGAAGTAGTGTCCGACACGCCAGGAATGTTGTCAAATATTACATCCGAGTTGTTACGTTGCCGTTATAGACGCATTAATGTTACCACCGAGACGTAGGGACCGACACGCCTGGAATGTTGTCAAATGTTACATCCGAGATGTTAGGTTGCCTTAGGTTAGGATATATGACGTTATAGACGTATATACTGTTCCCTCCGAGAAGTAGGGTTCAACAGGCCAGGAATGTTGTCAAATATTGCATCCGAGATGTTAGGTTGCCTAAGATTAGGATATACAACGTTATAGACGCATATAATGTTCCCACCGAGAAGTAGGGTCCGACACGCCTGGAAGGTTGTAGAATATCACATCCGAGATGTTAGGTTTTCCTAGGTTAGGATATATAACGTTATAGACGTATATACTGTTCCCTCCGAGAAGTAGGGTTCGACAGGCCAGGAATGTTGTCAAATATTGCATCCGAGATGTTACGTTGCCTTAGATTAGGATATGCAACGTTATAGACGCATATAATGTTCCCACCGAGAAGTAGGGTCCGACACGCCTGGAAGGTTGTAGAATATTACATCCGAGATGTTAGGTTGCCTTAGATTAGGATATATAACGTTATAGACGTACATACTGTTCCCTCCGAGAAGTAGGGTTCGACAGGCCAGGAATGTTGTCAAATATTGCATTCGAGATGTTAGGTTGCCTTAGATTAGGATATATAACGTTATAGACGCATGTAATGTTACCACCGAGACGTAGGGACCGACATGCCTGGAATGTTGTCAAATGTTACATCCGAGATGTTAGGTTGCCTTAGGTTAGGATATATAACGTTATAGACGTATATACTGTTCCCACCGAGAAGTAGGGTCCGACACGCCAGAAATGATGTCAAATGTTACATCCGAGATGTTAGGTTGCCTTAGATTAGGATATACAACGTTATAGACGCATATAATGTTCCCACCGAGATGTAGGGTCCGACACGCCTGGAATGTTGTAGAATATTACATCCGACATGTCAGGTTGCCTTAGGTTAGGATATATAACGTTATAGACGTATATACTTTTCCCACCGAGAAGTAGGGTCCGATACGCCTGGAAGGTTGTAGAATATCACATCCAAGATGTTCGGTTGCCCTAGGTTAGGATATATAACGTTATAGACGTATATACTGTTCCCTCTGAGAAGTAGGGTCCGATACGCCAGGAATGTTGTCAAACATTACATCCGAGATGTAAGGTTGCCCTAGGTTTGGATATATAACGTTATAGAAGTATATACTGTTCCCTCCGAGAAGTAGGGCTCGACAGGCCAGGAATGTTGTCAAATATTGCTTCCGAGATGTTAGGTTGCCTTAGGTTAGGATATATAACGTTATAGACGCATGTAATGTTACCTCCGAGACGTAGGGACCGACACGCCTGGAATGTTGTCAAATGTGACATCCGAGATGTTAGGTTGCCTTAGGTTAGGATATGTATCGTTATAGACGTATATACTGTTCCCACCGAGAGGTAGGTTTCGACAGGCCAGGAATGTTGTCAAATGTTACATCCGAGATGTTAGGTTGCCTTAGGTTAGGATATATAACGTTATAGACGTATATAATGTTCCCTCCGAGAAGTAGGGTTCGACAGGCCAGGAATGTTGTCAGATATTGCATCCGAGATGTTAGGTTGCCTTAGATTAGGATATACAACGTTATAGACGCATATAATGTTCCCACCGAGATGTAGGGTCCGACACGCCTGGAATGTTGTAGAATATTACATCCGACTTGTCAGGTTGCCTTAGGTTAGGATATATAACGTTATAGACGTATATACTGTTCCCACCGAGAAGTAGGGTCCGATACGCCAGGAATGTTGTCAAACATTACATCCGAGATGTAAGGTTGCCTTAGGTTAGGATATATAACGTTATAGACGTATATACTGTTCCCTCCGAGAAGTAGGGTTCGACAGGCCAGGAATGTTGTCAAATATTGCATCCGAGATGTTAGGCTGCCTTAGATTAGGATATATACCGTTATAGCCGCATGTAATGTTACCACCGAGAAGTAGGGACCAACACGCCTGGAATGTTGTCAAATGTTACATCCGAGATGTTAGGTTGCCTTAGGTTAGGATATATAACGTTATAGACGTATATACTGTTCCCTCCGAGAAGTAGGGTTCGACAGGCCAGGAATGTTGTCAAATATTGCATCCGAGATGTTAGGTTGCCTTAGATTAGGATATATACCGTTATGGACGTATATACTGTTCCCTCCGAGATGTAGGGTTCGACAGGCCAGGAATGTTGTCAAATATTGCATCCGAGATGTTAGGTTGCCGTAGATTAGGATATATACCGTTATAGACGCGTGTAATGTTACCACCGAAAAGTATGCACTCACACGCCTGGAATGTTGTAGAATAATACATCCGAGATGTCAGGTTGCCTTAGGTTAGGATATATAACGTTATAGACGTATATACTCTTCCCTCCGAGAAGTAGGGTTCGACAGGCCAGGAATGTTGTCAAATATTGCATCCGAGATGTTAGGTTGCCTTAGATTAGGATATATACCGTTATAGACGCATGTAATGTTACCACCGAAAAGTATGCACTCACACGCCAGGAATATTGTAAAATATTACGTCTGAGATAATAGGATGCCTTAGATTAGGATATAGAACGTTATAGACTCATATACTGTTCCCTCCGAGAAGTAGGGTTCGACAGGCCAGGAATGTTGTCAAATATTGCATCCGAGATGTTAGGCTGCCTTAGATTAGGATATATACCGTTATAAACGTATATACTGTTCCCTCCGAGAAGTAGGGTTCGACAGGCCAGGAATGTTGTCAAATATTGCATCCGAGATGTTAGGTTGCCTTAGATTAGGATATACAACGTTATAGACGCATATAATGTTCCCACCGAGAAGTAGGGTCCGACACGCCTGGAAGGTTGTAGAATATCACATCCGAGATGTTCGGTTGCCCTAGGTTAGGATATATAACGTTATAGACGTATAAACTGTTCCCTCCGAGAAGTAGGGCTCGACAGGCCAGGAATGTTGTCAAATATTGCATCCGAGATGTTAGGTTGCCTTAGGTTAGGATATATAACGTTATAGACGTATATACTGTTCCCTCCGAGAAGTAGGGTCCGATACGCCAGGAATGTTGTCAAACATTACATCCGAGATGTAAGGTTGCCTTAGGTTAGGATATATAACGTTATGGACGTATATACTGTTCCCACCGAGAAGTAGTGTCCGACACGCCAGGAATGTTGTCAAATATTACATCCGAGTTGTTACGTTGCCGTTATAGACGCATTAATGTTACCACCGAGACGTAGAGACCGACACGCCTGGAATGTTGTCAAATGTTACATCCGAGATGTTAGGTTGCCTTAGGTTAGGATATATGACGTTATAGACGTATATACTGTTCCCTCCGAGAAGTAGGGTTCAACAGGCCAGGAATGTTGTCAAATATTGCATCCGAGATGTTAGGTTGCCTAAGATTAGGATATACAACGTTATAGACGCATATAATGTTCCCACCGAGAAGTAGGGTCCGACACGCCTGGAAGGTTGTAGAATATCACATCCGAGATGTTAGGTTGCCTTATGTTAGGATATATGACGCTACAGACGTATATACTGTTCCCTCCGAGAAGTAGGGTTCGACAGGCCAGGAATGTTGTCAAATATTGCATCCGATATGTTAGGCTGCCTTAGATTAGGATATATACCGTTATAAACGTATATACTGTTCCCTCCGAGAAGTAGGGTTCGACAGGCCAGGAATGTTGTCAAATATTGCATCCGAGATGTTAGGTTGCCTTAGATTAGGATATACAACGTTATAGACGCATATAATGTTCCCACCGAGAAGTAGGGTCCGACACGCCTGGAAGGTTGTAGAATATCACATCCGAGATGTTCGGTTGCCCTAGGTTAGGATATATAACGTTATAGACGTATATACTGTTCCCTCCGAGAAGTAGGGTCCGATACGTCAGGAATGTTGTCAAACATTACATCCGAGATGTAAGGTTGCCTTAGGTTAGGATATATAACGTTATGGACGTATATACTGTTCCCACCGAGAAGTAGTGTCCGACACGCCAGGAATGTTGTCAAATATTACATCCGAGTTGTTACGTTGCCGTTATAGACGCATTAATGTTACCACCGAGACGTAGGGACCGACACGACTGGAATGTTGTCAAATGTTACATCCGAGATGTTAGGTTGCCTTAGGTTAGGATATATGACGTTATAGACGTATATACTGTTCCCTCCGAGAAGTAGGGTTCAACAGGCCAGGAATGTTGTCAAATATTGCATCCGAGATGTTAGGTTGCCTAAGATTAGGATATACAACGTTATAGACGCATATAATGTTCCCACCGAGAAGTAGGGTCCGACACGCCTGGAAGGTTGTAGAATATCACATCCGAGATGTTAGGTTGCCCTAGGTTAGGATATATAACGTTATAGACGTATATACTGTTCCCTCCGAGAAGTAGGGTTCGACAGGCCAGGAATGTTGTCAAATATTGCATCCGAGATGTTACGTTGCCTTAGATTAGGATATGCAACGTTATAGACGCATATAATGTTCCCACCGAGAAGTAGGGTCCGACACGCCTGGAAGGTTGTAGAATATTACATCCGAGATGTTAGGTTGCCTTAGGTTAGGATATATAACGTTATAGACGTACATACTGTTCCCTCCGAGAAGTAGGGTTCGACAGGCCAGGAATGTTGTCAAATATTGCATTCGAGATGTTAGGTTGCCTTAGATTAGGATATATAACGTTATAGACGCATGTAATGTTACCACCGAGACGTAGGGACCGACATGCCTGGAATGTTGTCAAATGTTACATCCGAGATGTTAGGTTGCCATAGGTGAGGATATATGACGTTACAGACGTATATACTGTTCCCACCGAGAAGTAGGGTCCGACACGCCAGAAATGATGTCAAATGTTACATCCGAGTTGTTAGGCTGCCTTAGGTTAGGATATATAACGTTCTAGACGCATGTAATGTTACCACTCGAGACGTAGGGACCGACATGCCTGGAATGTTGTCAAATGTTACATCCGAGATTTTAGGTTGCCTTGGGTTAGGATATATGACGTTTTAGACGTATATACTGTTCCCTCCGAGAAGTAGGGTTCGGCAGGCCAGGAATGTTGTCAAATATTGCATCCGAGATGTTACGTTGCCTTAGATTAGGATATGCAACGTTATAGACGCATATAATGTTCCCACCGAGAAGTAGGGTCCGACACGCCTGGAAGGTTGTAGAATATTACATCCGAGATGTTAGGTTGCCTTAGGTTAGGATATATAACGTTATAGACGTACATACTGTTCCCTCCGAGAAGTAGGGTTCGACAGGCCAGGAATGTTGTCAAATATTGCATCCGAGATGTTAGGCTGCCTTAGATTAGGATATATACCGTTATAGCCGCATGTAATGTTACCACCGAGAAGTAGGGACCAACACGCCTGGAATGTTGTCAAATGTTACATCCGAGATGTTAGGTTGCCTTAGGTTAGGATATATAACGTTATAGACGTATATACTGTTCCCTCCGAGAAGTAGGGTTCGACAGGCCAGGAATGTTGTAGAATATCACATCCGAGATGTTCGGTTGCCCTAGGTTAGGATATATAACGTTATAGACGTATATACTGTTCCCTCCGAGAAGTAGGGTCCGATACGTCAGGAATGTTGTCAAACATTACATCCGAGATGTAAGGTTGCCTTAGGTTAGGATATATAACGTTATGGACGTATATACTGTTCCCACCGAGAAGTAGTGTCCGACACGCCAGGAATGTTGTCAAATATTACATCCGAGTTGTTACGTTGCCGTTATAGACGCATTAATGTTACCACCGAGACGTAGGGACCGACACGACTGGAATGTTGTCAAATGTTACATCCGAGATGTTAGGTTGCCTTAGGTTAGGATATATGACGTTATAGACGTATATACTGTTCCCTCCGAGAAGTAGGGTTCAACAGGCCAGGAATGTTGTCAAATATTGCATCCGAGATGTTAGGTTGCCTAAGATTAGGATATACAACGTTATAGACGCATATAATGTTCCCACCGAGAAGTAGGGTCCGACACGCCTGGAAGGTTGTAGAATATCACATCCGAGATGTTAGGTTGCCCTAGGTTAGGATATATAACGTTATAGACGTATATACTGTTCCCTCCGAGAAGTAGGGTTCGACAGGCCAGGAATGTTGTCAAATATTGCATCCGAGATGTTACGTTGCCTTAGATTAGGATATGCAACGTTATAGACGCATATAATGTTCCCACCGAGAAGTAGGGTCCGACACGCCTGGAAGGTTGTAGAATATTACATCCGAGATGTTAGGTTGCCTTAGGTTAGGATATATAACGTTATAGACGTACATACTGTTCCCTCCGAGAAGTAGGGTTCGACAGGCCAGGAATGTTGTCAAATATTGCATTCGAGATGTTAGGTTGCCTTAGATTAGGATATATAACGTTATAGACGCATGTAATGTTACCACCGAGACGTAGGGACCGACATGCCTGGAATGTTGTCAAATGTTACATCCGAGATGTTAGGTTGCCATAGGTGAGGATATATGACGTTACAGACGTATATACTGTTCCCACCGAGAAGTAGGGTCCGACACGCCAGAAATGATGTCAAATGTTACATCCGAGTTGTTAGGCTGCCTTAGGTTAGGATATATAACGTTCTAGACGCATGTAATGTTACCACTCGAGACGTAGGGACCGACATGCCTGGAATGTTGTCAAATGTTACATCCGAGATTTTAGGTTGCCTTGGGTTAGGATATATGACGTTTTAGACGTATATACTGTTCCCTCCGAGAAGTAGGGTTCGGCAGGCCAGGAATGTTGTCAAATATTGCATCCGAGATGTTACGTTGCCTTAGATTAGGATATGCAACGTTATAGACGCATATAATGTTCCCACCGAGAAGTAGGGTCCGACACGCCTGGAAGGTTGTAGAATATTACATCCGAGATGTTAGGTTGCCTTAGGTTAGGATATATAACGTTATAGACGTACATACTGTTCCCTCCGAGAAGTAGGGTTCGACAGGCCAGGAATGTTGTCAAATATTGCATCCGAGATGTTAGGCTGCCTTAGATTAGGATATATACCGTTATAGCCGCATGTAATGTTACCACCGAGAAGTAGGGACCAACACGCCTGGAATGTTGTCAAATGTTACATCCGAGATGTTAGGTTGCCTTAGGTTAGGATATATAACGTTATAGACGTATATACTGTTCCCTCCGAGAAGTAGGGTTCGACAGGCCAGGAATGTTGTCAAATATTGCATCCGAGATGTTAGGTTGCCTTAGATTAGGATATATACCGTTATGGACGTATATACTGTTCCCTCCGAGATGTAGGGTTCGACAGGCCAGGAATGTTGTCAAATATTGCATCCGAGATGTTAGGTTGCCGTAGATTAGGATATATACCGTTATAGATGCATGTAATGTTACCACCGAAAAGTATGCACTCACACGCCTGGAATGTTGTAGAATAATACATCCGAGATGTCAGGTTGCCTTAGGTTAGGATATATAACGTTATAGACGTATATACTCTTCCCTCCGAGAAGTAGGGTTCGACAGGCCAGGAATGTTGTCAAATATTGCATCCGAGATGTTAGGTTGCCTTAGATTAGGATATATACCGTTATAGACGCATGTAATGTTACCACCGAAAAGTATGCACTCACACGCCAGGAATATTGTAAAATATTACGTCTGAGATAATAGGTTGCCTTAGATTAGGATATAGAACGTTATAGACTCATATAATGTTCCCACCGAGAAGTAGGGTCAGACACGCCTGGAATGATGTAGAATATTACATCCGACATGTCAGGTTGCCTTAGGTTAGGATATATAACGTTATAGACGTATATACTGTTCCCTCCGAGAAGTAGGGTTCGACTGGCTAGGAATGTTGTCAAATGTTACATCCGAGATGTTAGGTTGCCTTATGTTAGGATATATGACGCTACAGACGTATATACTGTTCCCTCCGAGAAGTAGGGTTCGACAGGCCAGGAATGTTGTCAAATATTGCATCCGAGATGTTAGGCTGCCTTAGATTAGGATATATACCGTTATAAACGTATATACTGTTCCCTCCGAGAAGTAGGGTTCGACAGGCCAGGAATGTTGTCAAATATTGCATCCGAGATGTTAGGTTGCCTTAGATTAGGATATACAACGTTATAGACGCATATAATGTTCCCACCGAGAAGTAGGGTCCGACACGCCTGGAAGGTTGTAGAATATCACATCCGAGATGTTCGGTTGCCCTAGGTTAGGATATATAACGTTATAGACGTATAAACTGTTCCCTCCGAGAAGTAGGGCTCGACAGGCCAGGAATGTTGTCAAATATTGCATCCGAGATGTTAGGTTGCCTTAGGTTAGGATATATAACGTTATAGACGTATATACTGTTCCCTCCGAGAAGTAGGGTCCGATACGCCAGGAATGTTGTCAAACATTACATCCGAGATGTAAGGTTGCCTTAGGTTAGGATATATAACGTTATGGACGTATATACTGTTCCCACCGAGAAGTAGTGTCCGACACGCCAGGAATGTTGTCAAATATTACATCCGAGTTGTTACGTTGCCGTTATAGACGCATTAATGTTACCACCGAGACGTAGGGACCGACACGCCTGGAATGTTGTCAAATGTTACATCCGAGATGTTAGGTTGCCTTAGGTTAGGATATATGACGTTATAGACGTATATACTGTTCCCTCCGAGAAGTAGGGTTCAACAGGCCAGGAATGTTGTCAAATATTGCATCCGAGATGTTAGGTTGCCTAAGATTAGGATATACAACGTTATAGACGCATATAATGTTCCCACCGAGAAGTAGGGTCCGACACGCCTGGAAGGTTGTAGAATATCACATCCGAGATGTTAGGTTGCCCTAGGTTAGGATATATAACGTTATAGACGTATATACTGTTCCCTCCGAGAAGTAGGGCTCGACAGGCCAGGAATGTTGTCAAATATTGCATCCGAGATGTTAGGTTGCCTTAGGTTAGGATATATAACGTTATAGACGCATGTAATGTTCCCACCGAGAAGTAGAGTCCGACACGCCTGGAATGATGTAGAATATTACATCCGAGATGTCAGGTTGCCTTAGGTTAGGATATATAACGTTATAGACGTATATACTGTTCCCTCCGAGAAGTAGGGTTCGACAGGCTAGGAATGTCGTCAAATATTGCATCCGAGATGTTAGGTTGCCTTAGATAAGGATATATAACGTTATAGACGCATATAATGTTACCACCGAGACGTAGGGACCGACATGCCTGGAATGTTGTCAAATGTTACATCCGAGATGTTAGGTTGCCTTAGGTTAGGATATATAACGTTATAGTCGTATATACTGTTCCTTCCGAGAAGTAGGGTTCGACAGGCTAGGAATGTCGTCAAATATTGCATCCGGGATGTTAGGTTGCCCTAGGTTAGGATATATAACGTTATAGACGTATATACTTTTCCCTCCGAGAAGTAGGGTTCGACAGGCCAGGAATGTTATCAAATATTGCATCCGAGATGTTAGATTTCCTTAGATTACGATATCGACCGTTATAGACGCATATAATATTCCCACCGAAAAGTATGCACCGACACGCCAGGAATATTGTAAAATATTACGTCTGAGATAATAGGTTGCCTTAGATTAGGATATACAACGTTATAGACTCATATAATGTTCCCACCGAGAAGTAGGGTCCGACACGCCTGGAATGATATAGAATATTACATCCGAGATGTCAGGTTGCCTTAGGTTAGGATATATAACGTTATAGACGTATATACTGTTCCCTCCGAGAAGTAGGGTTCGACAGGCTAGGAATGTTGTCAAATATTGCATCCGAGATGTCCCGAAGTTGGGTAGGCTTTGGGGAATCAATATTGAACCCAAAACCAAATTTGCGTTCAGAGAACAAAATTCCTTACAGCCGACGAGGAGTCAGGAGGTGTCTTCTTCTCCCTACGTAAAGGTGTTGAATAGATAACACGATGCACCAAAACCGATAAACTAACTGACCCTGTTGCGCGGCTGGACGCGCAACAGGAGTTTATATGACGAAACAAATGTGCAATGCGGTGCTGGTTTCTCCACGTCCGCTCCCTCGGCGGGGGCTTGGCCGGTGGAGTAGGGCAAAAGGGTGTTTTTCCGCGTGTGCCATAATGGCGAGGTAGCATACTCGAGCCCCCTCCCGGGGCCGGGTTAAGAATAATATTGCATCCGAGATGTTAGGTTGCCTTAGATAAGGATGTATAACGTTATAGACGCATATAATGTTACCACCGAGACGTAGGGACCGACATGCCTGGAATTTTGTCAAATGTTACATTCGAGATGTTAGGTTGCCTTAGGTTAGGATATATAACGTTATAGACGTATATACTGTTCCCTCCGAGAAGTAGGGTTCGACAAGCCAGGAATGTTGTCAAATATTGCATCCGAGATGTTAGGTTGCCCTAGGTTAGGATATATAACGTTATAGACGCATGTAACGTTACCACCGAGACGTAGGGACTGACACGCCTGGAATGTTGTCAAATGTTACATCCGAGATGTTAGGTTGCCTTAGGTTAGGATATGTAACATTATAGACGCATGTAATGTTACCACCGAGACGTAGGGACCGACACGCCTGGAATGTGGTAAAATGTTACATCCGAGATGTTAGGTTGCCTAAGATTAGGATATATACCGTTGTAGACGCATGTAATGTTACCAGCGAGTCGTGGGGACCGACACGCCTGGAATGTTGTCAAATGTTACATCCGAGATGTTAGGTTGCCTTAGGCTAGGATATATGACGTTATAGACGTATATGCTGTTCCCTCCGAGAAGTAGGGTTCGACAGGCCAGGAACGTTGTCAAATATGGCATCCGAGATGTTAGGTTGCCTTAGATAAGGATATATAACGTTATAGACGCATATAATATTACCACTGAGACGTAGGGACCGACATGCCTGGAATGTTGTCAAATGTTACATCCGAGATGTTAGGTTGCCTTAGGTTAGGATATATGACGTTATAGACGTATATACTGTTCCCTCCGAGAAATAGGGTTCAACAGGCCAGGAATGTTGTCAAATATTGCATCCGAGATGTTAGGTTGCCTTAGATTAGGATATACAACGTTATAGACGCATATAATGTTCAAACCGAGAAGTAGGGTCCGACACGCCTGGAAGGTTGTAGAATATCACATCCGAGATGTTAGGTTGCCCTAGGTTAGGATATATAACGTTATAGACGTATATACTGTTCCCTCCGAGAAGTAGGGCTCGACAGGCCAGGAATGTTGTCAAATATTGCATCCGAGATGTTAGGTTGCCTTAGGTTAGGATATATAACGTTATAGACGTATATACTGTTCCCACCGAGAAGTAGGGTCCGATACGCCAGGAATGTTGTCAAACATTACATCCGAGATGTAAGGTTGCCTTAGGTTAGGATATATAACGTTATGGACGTATATACTGTTCCCACCGAGACGTAGGGTCCGACACGCCAGGAATGTTGTCAAATATTACATCCGAGTTGTTACGTTGCCGTTATAGACGCATTAATGTTACCACCGAGACGTAGGGACCGACACGCCTGGAATGTTGTCAAATGTTACATCCGAGATGTTAGGTTGCCTTAGGTTAGGATATATGACGTTATAGACGTATATACTGTTCCCTCCGAGAAGTAGGGTTCGACAGGCCAGGAATGTTGTCAAATATTGCATCCGAGATGTTAGGTTGCCTTAGATTAGGATATACAACGTTATAGACGCATATAATGTTCCCACCGAGAAGTAGGTTCCGACACGCCTGGAAGGTTGTAGAATATCACATCCGAGATGTTAGGTTGCCCTAGGTTAGGATATATAACGTTATAGACGTATATACTGTTCCCTCCGAGAAGTAGGGCTCGACAGGCCAGGAATGTTGTCAAATATTGCATCCGAGATGTTAGGTTGCCTTAGGTTACGATATCGACCGTTATAGACGCATATAATATTCCCACCGAATTGTATGCACCGACACGCCAGGAATATTGTAAAATATTACGTCTGAGATAATAGGTTGCCTTAGATTAGGATATACAACGTTATAGACTCATATAATGTTCCCACCGAGAAGTAGAGTCCGACACGCCTGGAATGATGTAGAATATTACATCCGAGATGTCAGGTTGCCTTAGGTTAGGATATATAACGTTATAGACGTATATACTGTTCCTTCCGAGAAGTAGGGTTCGACAGGCTAGGAATGTCGTCAAATATTGCATCCGAGATGTTAGGTTGCCCTAGGTTAGGATATATAACGTTATAGACGTATATACTTTTCCCTCCGAGAAGTAGGGTTCGACAGGCCAGGAATGTTGTCAAATATTGCATCCGAGATGTTAGATTTCCTTAGATTACGATATCGACCGTTATAGACGCATATAATATTCCCACCGAATTGTATGCACCGACACGCCAGGAATATTGTAAAATATTACGTCTGAGATAATAGGTTGCCTTAGATTAGGATATACAACGTTATAGACTCATATAATGTTCCCACCGAGAAGTAGAGTCCGACACGCCTGGAATGATGTAGAATATTACATCCGAGATGTCAGGTTGCCTTAGGCTAGGATATATGACGTTATAGACGTATATGCTGTTCCCTCCGAGAAGTAGGGTTCGACAGGCCAGGAACGTTGTCAAATATGGCATCCGAGATGTTAGGTTGCCTTAGATAAGGATATATAACGTTATAGACGTATATACTGTTCCCACCGAGAAGTAGGGTCCGATACGCCAGGAATGTTGTCAAACATTACATCCGAGATGTAAGGTTGCCTTAGGTTAGGATATATAACGTTATGGACGTATATACTGTTCCCACCGAGACGTAGGGTCCGACACGCCAGGAATGTTGTCAAATATTACATCCGAGTTGTTACGTTGCCGTTATAGACGCATTAATGTTACCACCGAGACGTAGGGACCGACACGCCTGGAATGTTGTCAAATGTTACATCCGAGATGTTAGGTTGCCTTAGGTTAGGATATATGACGTTATAGACGTATATACTGTTCCCTCCGAGAAGTAGGGTTCGACAGGCCAGGAATGTTGTCAAATATTGCATCCGAGATGTTAGGTTGCCTTAGATTAGGATATACAACGTTATAGACGCATATAATGTTCCCACCGAGAAGTAGGGTCCGACACGCCTGGAAGGTTGTAGAATATCACATCCGAGATGTTAGGTTGCCCTAGGTTAGGATATATAACGTTATAGACGTATATACTGTTCCCTCCGAGAAGTAGGGCTCGACAGGCCAGGAATGTTGTCAAATATTGCATCCGAGATGTTAGGTTGCCTTAGGTTACGATATCGACCGTTATAGACGCATATAATATTCCCACCGAATTGTATGCACCGACACGCCAGGAATATTGTAAAATATTACGTCTGAGATAATAGGTTGCCTTAGATTAGGATATACAACGTTATAGACTCATATAATGTTCCCACCGAGAAGTAGAGTCCGACACGCCTGGAATGATGTAGAATATTACATCCGAGATGTCAGGTTGCCTTAGGTTAGGATATATAACGTTATAGACGTATATACTGTTCCTTCCGAGAAGTAGGGTTCGACAGGCTAGGAATGTCGTCAAATATTGCATCCGAGATGTTAGGTTGCCCTAGGTTAGGATATATAACGTTATAGACGTATATACTTTTCCCTCCGAGAAGTAGGGTTCGACAGGCCAGGAATGTTGTCAAATATTGCATCCGAGATGTTAGATTTCCTTAGATTACGATATCGACCGTTATAGACGCATATAATATTCCCACCGAATTGTATGCACCGACACGCCAGGAATATTGTAAAATATTACGTCTGAGATAATAGGTTGCCTTAGATTAGGATATACAACGTTATAGACTCATATAATGTTCCCACCGAGAAGTAGAGTCCGACACGCCTGGAATGATGTAGAATATTACATCCGAGATGTCAGGTTGCCTTAGGTTAGGATATATAACGTTATAGACGTATATACTGTTCCCTCCGAGAAGTAGGGTTCGACAGGCTAGGAATGTCGTCAAATATTGCATCCGAGATGTTAGGTTGCCTTAGATAAGGATATATAACGTGATAGACGCATATAATATTACCACCGAGACGTAGGGACCGACATGCCTGGAATGTTGTCAAATGTTACATCCGAGATGTTAGGTTGCCTTAGGTTAGGATATATAACGTTATAGACGTATATACTCTTCCTTCCGAGAAGCAGGGTTCGACAGGCTAGGAATGTCGTCAAATATTGCATCCGAGATGTTAGGTTGCCTTAGATAAGGATATATAACGTTATAGACGCATATAATATTACCACTGAGACGTAGGGTTCGACAGGCCAGGAATGTTGCCAAATATTGCATCCGAGATGTTAGATTTCCTTAGATTACGATATCGACCGTTATAGACGCATATAATATTCCCACCGAAAAGTATGCACCGACACGCCAGGAATATTGTAAAATATTACGTCTGAGATAATAGGTTGCCTTAGATTAGGATATACAACTTTATAGACTCATATAATGTTCCCACCGAGAAGTAGGGTCCGACACGCCTGGAATGATGTAGAATATTACATCCGAGATGTCAGGTTGCCTTAGGTTAGGATATATAACGTTATAGACGTATATACTGTTCCCTCCGAGAAGTAGGGTTCGACAGGCTAGGAATGTTGTCAAATATTGCATCCGAGATGTCCCGAACGTTGGGTAGGCTTTGGGGAATCAATATTGAACCCAAAACCAAATTTGCGTTCGGAGAACAAAATTCCTTACAGCCGACGAGGAGTCAGGAGGGGTCTTCTTCTCCCTACGTAAAGGTGTTGAATAGATAACACGATGCACCAAAACCGATAAACTAACTGACCCTGTTGCGCGGCTGGACGCGCAACAGAAGTTTATATGACGAAACAAATGTGCAATGCGGTGCTGGTTTCTCCACGTCCGCTCCCTCGGCGGGGGCTTGGCCGGGGGAGTAGGGCAAAAGGGTGTTTTTCCGCGTGTGCCATAATGGCGAGGTAGCATACTCGAGCCCCCTCCCGGGGCCGGGTTAAGAATAATATTGCATCCGAGATGTTAGGTTGCCTTAGATAAGGATATATAACGTTATAGACGCATATAATGTTACCAGCGAGTCGTGGGGACCGACACGCCTGGAATGTTGTCAAATGTTACATCCGAGATGTTAGGTTGCCTTAGGCTAGGATATATGACGTTATAGACGTATATGCTGTTCCCTCCGAGAAGTAGGGTTCGACAGGCCAGGAACGTTGTCAAATATGGCATCCGAGATGTTAGGTTGCCTTAGATAAGGATATATAACGATATAGACGCATATAATATTACCACTGAGACGTAGGGACCGACATGCCTGGAATGTTGTCAAATGTTACATCCGAGATGTTAGGTTGCCTTAGGTTAGGATATATGACGTTATAGACGTATATATTGTTCCCTCCGAGAAATAGGGTTCAACAGGCCAGGAATGTTGTCAAATATTGCATCCGAGATGTTAGGTTGCCTTAGATTAGGATATACAACGTTATAGACGCATATAATGTTCCCACCGAGAAGTAGGGTCCGACACGCCTGGAAGGTTGTAGAATATCACATCCGAGATGTTAGGTTGCCCTAGGTTAGGATATATAACGTTATAGACGTATATACTGTTCCCTCCGAGAAGTAGGGTTCGACAGGCCAGGAATGTTGTCAAATATTGCATCCGAGATGTTAGGTTGCCTTAGATAAGTATATATAACGTTATAGACGCATGTAATGTTACCACCGAGACGTAGGGTTCGACAGGCCAGGAATGTTGTCAAATATTGCATCCGAGATTTTAGGTTGCCTTAGGTTAGCATATATAACGTTATAGACGCACGTAATGTTACCACCGAGACGTAGGGCTCCAACACGCCTGGAATGTTGTCAAATGTTATATCCGAGATGTTAGGTTGCCTTAGGTTAGGATATATAACGTTATAGACGCATGTAATGTTACCACCGAGACGTAGGACCGACACGATTGGAATGTTGTCAAATGTTACATCCGAGATGTTAGGTTGCCTTAGGTTAGGATATATAACGTTATAGACGCATATCGTGTTACCACCGAGACGTAGGTCCGACACGATTGGAATGTTGTCAAATGTTACATCAGAGATGTTAGGTTGCCTTAGGTTAGGATATATAACGTTATAGACGCATGTCATGTTACCACCGAGACGTAGGTCCGACACGATTGGAATGTTGTCAAATGTTACATCCGAGATGTTAGGTTGCCTTAGGTTAGGATATATAACGTTATAGACGCATGTCATGTTACCACCGAGACGTAGGTCCGACACGATTGGAATGTTGTCAAATGTTACATCAGAGATGTTAGGTTGCCTTCGGTTAGGATATATGACGTTACAGACGTATATACAGTTCCCTCCGAGAAGTAGGGTTCGACAGGCAAGGAATGTTGTCAAATGTTACATCCGAGATGTTAGGTTGCCTTAGGTTTGGATATATGACGTTATAGACGTATATACTGTTCCCTCCGAGATGTAGGGTTCGACAGGCCAGGAATGTTGTCAAATATTGCATCCGTGATGTTAGGTTGCCTTAGGTTAGGATATATAACGTTCTAGACGCATGTAATGTTACCACTCGAGACGTAGGGACCGACATGCCTGGAATGTTGTCAAATGTTACATCCGAGATGTTAGGTTGCCTTAGGTTTGGATATATAACGTTCTAGACGCATGTAATGTTACCACTCGAGACGTAGGGACCGACATGCCTGGAATGTTGTCAAATGTTACATCCCAGATTTTAGGTTGCCTTGGGTTAGGATATATGACGTTTTAGACGTATATACTGTTCCCTCCGAGAAGTAGGGTTCGGCAGGCCAGGAATGTTGTCAAATATTGCATCCGAGATGTTACGTTGCCTTAGATTAGGATATGCAACGTTATAGACGCATATAATGTTCCCACCGAGAAGTAGGGTCCGACACGCCTGGAAGGTTGTAGAATATTACATCCGAAATGTTAGGTTGCCCTAGGTTAGGATATATAACGTTATAGACGTATATACTGTTCCTTCCGAGAAGTAGGGTTCGACAGGCCAGGAATGTTGTCAAATATTGCATCCGAGATGTTAGATTGCCTTAGATTACTATATCGACCGTTATAGACATATATAATATTCCCACCGAAAAGTATGCACCGACACGCCAGGAATATTGTAAAATATTACGTCTGAGATAATAGGTTGCCTTAGATTAGGATATACAACGTTATAGACTCATATAATGTTCCCACCGAGATGTAGGGTCCGACACGCCTGGAATGTTGTAGAATAATACATCTGAGATGTCAGGTTGCCTTAGGTTAGGATATATAACGCTATAGACGTATATACTGTTCCATTAGAGAAGTAGGGTTCGACAGGCCAGGAATGTTGTCAAATATTGCATCCGAGATGTTAGGTTGCCTTTGGTTAGGATATATAACGTTATAGACGCATGTAATGTTACCACCGAGACGTAGGGACCGACACGCCTGGAATGTTGTCAAATGTTACATCCGAGATGTTAGGTTGCCTTAGGTTAGGATATATGACGTTACAGACGTATATACTGTTCCTTCCGAGAAGTAGGGTTCGACAGGCCAGGAATGTTGTCAAATATTGCATCCGAGATGTTAGATTGCCTTAGATTACTATATCGACCGTTATAGACATATATAATATTCCCACCGAAAAGTATGCACCGACACGCCAGGAATATTGTAAAATATTACGTCTGAGATAATAGGTTGCCTTAGATTAGGATATACAACGTTATAGACTCATATAATGTTCCCACCGAGATGTAGGGTCCGACACGCCTGGAATGTTGTAGAATAATACATCCGAGATGTCAGGTTGCCTTAGGTTAGGATATATAACGCTATAGACGTATATACTGTTCCATTAGAGAAGTAGGGTTCGACAGGCCAGGAATGTTGTCAAATATTGCATCCGAGATGTTAGGTTGCCTTTGGTTAGGATATATAACGTTATAGACGCATGTAATGTTACCACCGAGACGTAGGGACCGACACGCCTGGAATGTTGTCAAATGTTACATCCGAGATGTTAGGTTGCCTTAGGTTAGGATATATGACGTTACAGACGTATATACTGTTCCCTCCGAGAAGTAGGGTTCGACAGGTCAGGAATGTTGTCAAATATTGCATCCGAGATGTTAGGTTGCCTTAGGTTAGGATATATAACGTTATAGACGTATATACTGTTCCCACCGAGAAGTAGGGTTCGACACGCCAGGAATGTTGTCAAATATTACATACGAGATGTTAGGTGGCCTTAGGTTAGGATATATAACGTTATAGAGGCATGTAATGTTACCACCGAGACGTAGGGACCGACACGCCTGGAATGTTGTCAAATGTTACATCCGAGATGTTAGGTTGCCTTAGGTTTGGATATATGACGTTATAGACGTATATACTGTTCCCTCCGAGAAGTAGGGTTCGACAGGCCAGGAATGTTGTCAAATATTGCATCCGTGATGTTAGGTTGCCTTAGGTTAGGATATATAACGTTATAGACGCATGTAATGTTACCACCGAGAGGTAGGGACCGACACGCCTGGAATGTTGTCAAATGTTACATCCGAGATGTTAGGTTGCCATAGGTGAGGATATATGCCGTTACAGACGTATATACTGTTCCCACCGAGAAGTAGGGTCCGACACGCCAGAAATGTTGTCAAATGTTACATCCGAGTTGTTAGGCTGCCTTAGGATAGGATATATAACGTTCTAGACGCATGTAATGTTACCACCGAGACGTAGGGACCGACACGCCTGGAATGTTGTCAAATGTTACATCCGAGATGTTAGGTTGCCTTAGGTTAGGATATATGACGTTACAGATGTATATACTGTTCCCTTCGAGAAGTAGGGTTCGACAGGCCAGGAATGTTGTCAAATATTGCATCCGAGATGTTAGGTTGCCTTAGATTAGGATATATACCGCTATAGACGTATATACTGTTCCCTCCGAGATGTAGGGTTCGACACGCCTGGAATGTTGTCAAATATTGCATCCGAGATGTTAGGTTGCCTTAGATTAGGAAATATACCGTTATAGACGCATGTAATGTTACCACCGAGACGTAGGGACCGACACGCCTGGAATGTTGTCAAATATTACATCCGAGATGTTAGGTTGCCTTAGGTTAGGATATATAACGTTATAGACGCATGTCATGTTACCACCGAGACGTAGGTCCGACACGATTGGAATGTTGTCAAATGTTACATCAGAGATGTTAGGTTGCCTTAGGTTAGGATATATAACGTTATAGACGCATGTCATGTTACCACCGAGACGTAGGTCCGACACGATTGGAATGTTGTCAAATGTTACATCCGAGATGTTAGGTTGCCTTAGGTTAGGATATATAACGTTATAGACGCATGTCATGTTACCACCGAGACGTAGGTCCGACACGATTGGAATGTTGTCAAATGTTACATCAGAGATGTTAGGTTGCCTTCGGTTAGGATATATGACGTTACAGACGTATATACAGTTCCCTCCGAGAAGTAGGGTTCGACAGGCAAGGAATGTTGTCAAATGTTACATCCGAGATGTTAGGTTGCCTTAGGTTAGGATATATAACGTTATAGACGCATGTAATGTTACCACCGAGAGGTAGGGACCGACACGCCTGGAATGTTCTCAAATGTTACATCCGAGATGTTAGGTTGCCATAGGTGAGGATATATGACGTTACAGACGTATATACTGTTCCCACCGAGAAGTAGGGTCCGACACGCCAGAAATGTTGTCAAATGTTACATCCGAGTTGTTAGGCTGCCTTAGGTTAGGATATATAACGTTCTAGACGCATGTAATGTTACCACTCGAGACGTAGGGACCGACATGCCTGGAATGTTGTCAAATGTTACATCCGAGATTTTAGGTTGCCTTGGGTTAGGATATATGACGTTTTAGACGTATATACTGTTCCCTCCGAGAAGTAGGGTTCGGCAGGCCAGGAATGTTGTCAAATATTGCATCCGAGATGTTACGTTGCCTTAGATTAGGATATGCAACGTCATAGACGCTTATAATGTTCCCACCGAGAAGTAGGGTCCGACACGCCTGGAAGGTTGTAGAATATTACATCCGAGATGTTAGGTTGCCTTAGGTTAGGATATATAACGTTATAGACGTACATACTGTTCCCTCCGAGAAGTAGGGTTCGACAGGCCAGGAATGTTGTCAAATATTGCATCCGAGATGTTAGATTGCCTTCGATTATGATATCGACCGTTATGGACGCATATAATATTCCCAACGAAAAGTATGCACCGACACGCCAGGAATATTGTAAAATATTACGTTTGAGATAATAGGTTGCCTTAGATTAGGATATACAACGTTATAGACTCATATAATGTTCCCACCGAGAAGTAGGGTCCGACACGCCTGGAATGATGTAGAATATTACATCCGAGATGTCAGGTTGCCTTAGGTTAGGATATATGACGTTACAGACGTATATACTGTTCCCTCCGAGAAGTAGGGTTCGACAGGCCAGGAATGTTGTCAAATATTGCATCCGAGATGTTAGGTTGCCTTAGGTTAGGATATATAACGTTATAGACGTATATACTATTCCCACCGAGAAGTAGGGTTCGACACGCCAGGAATGTTGTCAAATATTACATACGAGATGTTAGGTGGCCTTAGGTTAGGATATATAACGTTATAGAGGCATGTAATGTTACCACCGAGACGTAGGGACCGACACGCCTGGAATGTTGTCAAATGTTACATCCGAGATGTTAGGTTGCCTTAGGTTTGGATATATAACGTTCTAGACGCATGTAATGTTACCACTCGAGACGTAGGGACCGACATGCCTGGAATGTTGTCAAATGTTACATCCGAGATTTTAGGTTGCCTTGGGTTAGGATATATGACGTTTTAGACGTATATACTGTTCCCTCCGAGAAGTAGGGTTCGGCAGGCCAGGAATGTTGTCAAATATTGCATCCGAGATGTTACGTTGCCTTAGATTAGGATATGCAACGTTATAGACGCATATAATGTTCCCACCGAGAAGTAGGGTCCGACACGCCTGGAAGGTTGTAGAATATTACATCCGAGATGTTAGGTTGCCCTAGGTTAGGATATATAACGTTGTAGACGTATATACTGTTCCCTCCGAGAAGTAGGGTTCGACAGGCCAGGAATGTTGTCAAATATTGCATCCGAGATGTTAGGTTGCCTTAGACACGCCAGGCCAGGTAAGGATATATAACGTTATGGACGCATATAATGTTACCACCGAGACGTAGGGACCGACATGCCTGGAATGTTGTCAAATGTTACATCCGAGATGTTAGGTTGCCTTAGGTTAGCATATATAACGTTATAGACGCATGTAACCTTACCACCGAGACGTAGGGACCGACACAACTGGAATGTTGTCAAATGTTACATCCGAGATGTTAGATTGCCTTAGGTTAGAATATATGACGTTATAGACGTATATACTGTTCCCTCCGAGAAGTAGGGTTCGACAGGCCAGGAATGTTGTCAAATATTGCATCCGAGATGTTAGGTTGCCTTAGGTTAGGATATATAACGTTATAGACGCATGTAACGTTACCACCGAGACGTAGGGACCGACACAACTGGAATGTTGTCAAATGTTACATCCGAGATGTTAGGTTGCCTTAGGTTAGGATATATGACGTTATAGACGTATATGCTGTTCCCTCCGAGAAGTAGGGTTCGACAGGCCAGGAAAGTTGTCAAATATTGCATCCGAGATGTTAGGTTGCCTTAGGTTAGCATATATAACGTTATAGACGCACGTAATGTTACCACCGAGAAGTAGGGTTCGACAGGCCAGGAATGTTGTCAAATATTGCATCCGAGATGTTAGGTTGCCTTAGATTAGGATATATACCGCTATAGACGTATATACTGTTCCCTCCGAGATGTAGGGTTCGACAGGCCAGGAATGTTGTCAAATATTGCATCCGAGATGTTAGGTTGCCTTAGAATAGGATATACAAAGTTATAGACGCATGTAATGTTACCACCGAGACGTAGGTTTCCAACACGCCTGGAATGTTGTCAAATGTTATATCCGAGATGTTAGGTTGCCTTAGGTTAGGATATATAACGTTATAGACGTATATACTGTTCCCACCGAGAAGTAGGGTTCGACAGGCCAGGAATGGTGTCAAATATTGCATCCGAGATGTTAGGTTGCCTTAGGTTAGGATATATAACGTTATAGACGCATGTAATGTTACCACCGAGACGTAGGTCCGACACGATTGGAATGTTGTCAAATGTTACATCCGAGATGTTAGGTTGCCTTAGGTTAGGATATATAACGTTATAGACGCATGTCATGTTACCACCGAGACGTAGGTCCGACACGATTGGAATGTTGTCAAATGTTACATCCGAGATGTTAGGTTGCCTTAGGTTAGGATATATAACGTTATAGACGCATGTCATGTTACCACCGAGTCGTAGGTCCGACACGATTGGAATGTTGTCAAATGTTACATCAGAGATGTTAGGTTGCCTTCGGTTAGGATATATGACGTTACAGACGAATATACAGTTCCCTCCGAGAAGTAGGGTTCGACAGGCAAGGAATGTTGTCAAATATTGCATACGAGATGTTAGGTTGCCTTAGGTTAGGATATATGACGTTACAGACGTATATACTGTTCCCTCCGAGAAGTAGGGTTCGACAGGTCAGGAATGTTGTCAAATATTGCATCCGAGATGTTAGGTTGCCTTAGGTTAGGATATATAACGTTATAGACGTATATACTGTTCCCACCGAGAAGTAGGGTTCGACAGGCCAGGAATGTTGTCAAATATTGCATCCGAGATGTTAGGTTGCCTTAGGTTAGGATATATAAAGTTATAGACGCATGTAATGTTACCACCGAGACGTAGGGACCGACACGCCTGGAATGTTGTCAAATGTTACATCCGAGATGTTAGGTTGCCTTAGGTCAGGATATATGACGTTACAGACGTATATACTGTTCCCTCCGAGAAGTAGGGTTCGACAGGCCAGGAATGTTGTCAAATATTGCATCCGAGATGTTAGGTTGCCTTAGATTAGGAAATATGACGTTACAGACGTATATACTGTTCCCTCCGAGAAGTAGGGTTCGACAGGCCAGGAATGTTGTCAAATATTGCATCCGAGATTTGAGGTTGCCTTAGATTAGGAAATATACCGTTATAGACGCATGTAATGTTACCACCGAGACGTAGGGACCGACACGCCTGGAATGTTGTCGAATGTTACATCCGAGATGTTAGGTTGCCTTAGGTTAGGATATATGACGTTATAGACGTATATACTGTTCCCTCCGAGAAGTAGGGTTCGACAGGCCAGGAATGTTGTCAAATATTGCATCCGAGATGTTAGGTTGCCTTAGGTTAGGATATATAACGTTATAGACGCATGTAACGTTACCACCGAGACGTAGGGACCGACACAACCGGAATGTTGTCAAATGTTACATCCGAGATGTTAGGTTGCGATAGGTGAGGATATATGACGTTATAGACGTATATGGTGTTCCCTCCGAGAAGTAGGGCTCGACAGGCCAGGAATGTTGTCAAATATTGCATCCGAGATGTTAGGTTGCCTTAGGTTAGGATATATAACGTTATAGACGCATGTAATGTTACCACCGAGACGTAGGGACCGACATGCCTGGAATGTTGTCAAATGTTACATCCGAGATGTTAGGTTGTCTTAGGTTAGGATATATGACGTTACAGACGTATATACTGTTCCCTCCGAGATGTAGGGTTCGACAGGCCAGGAATGTTGTCAAATATTTCATCCGAGATGTTAGATTGCCTTAGATTAGGATATATACCGTTATAGACGTATATACTGTTCCCTCCGAGCAGTAGGGTTCGACAGGCCAGGAATGTTCTCAAATATTGCATCCGAGATGTTAGGTTGCCTTAGATTAGGATATGCAACGTTATAGACGCATATAATGTTCCCACCGAGAAGTAGGGTCCGACACGCCTGGAAGTTTGTAGAATATTACATCCGAGATGTTAGGTTGCCTTAGGTTAGAATATATAACGTTATAGACGTACATACTGTTCCCTCCGAGAGGTAGGGTTCGACAGGCCAGGAATGTTGTCAAATATAGCATCCGAGATGTTAGATTGCCTTAGATTACGATATCGACCGTTATGGACGCATATAATATTCCCACCGAAAAGTATGTACCGACACGCCAGGAATATTGTAAAATATTACGTCTGAGATAATAGGTTGCCTTAGAATAGGATATACAACGTTATAGACTCATATAATGTTCCCACCGAGAAGTAGGGTCCGACACGCCTGGAATGATGTAGAATATTACATCCGAGATGTCAGGTTGCCTCCATTTAGGATATATAACGTTATAGACGTATATACTGTTCCCTCCGAGAAATAGGGTCCGACTGGTCAGGAATGTTGTCAAATATTGCATCCGAGATGTTAGGTTGCCTTAGATAAGGATATATAACGTTATAGACGCATATAATGTTACCACCGAGACGTAGGGACCGACATGCCTGGAATGTTGTCAAATGTTACATCCGAGATGTTAGGTTGCCTTAGGTTAGGATATATAACGTTATAGACGCATGTAATGTTACCACCGAGACGTAGGGACCGACATGCCTGGAATGTTGTCAAATGTTACATCCGAGATGTTAGGTTGTCTTAGGTTAGGATATATGACGTTACAGACGTATATACTGTTCCCTCCGAGAAGTAGGGATCGACAGGCCAGGAATGTTGTCAAATATTGCATCCGAGATGTTAGGTTGCCTTAGATTAGGAAATATACCGATATAGACGCATGTAATGTTACCACCGAGACGTAGGGCCCGTCAAGCCTGGAATGTTGTCAAATGTTACATCCGAGATGTTAGGTTGCCTTAGGTTAGGATATATGACGTTATAGACGTCTATACTGTTCCCTCCGAGAAGTAGGGTTCGACAGGCCAGGAATGTTGTCAAATATTGCATCCGAGATGTTAGATTGCCTTAGATTACGATATCGACCGTTAAAGACATATATAATATTCCCACCGAAAAGTATGCACCGACACGCCAGGAATATTGTAAAATATTACGTCTGAGATAATAGGTTGCCTTAGATTAGGATATACAACGTTATAGACTCATATAATGTTCCCACCGAGATGTAGGGTCCGACACGCCTGGAATGTTGTAGAATATTACATCCGACATGTCAGGTTGCCTTAGGTTAGGATATATAACGTTATAGACGTATATACTGTTCCCACCGAGAAGTAGGGCCCGATACGCCAGGAATGTTGTCAAATATTACATGCGAGTTGTTACGGTGCCGTTATGGACGCACTAATGTTACCACCGAGACGTAGGGACCGACAAGCCCGGAATGTTGTCAAATGTTATGTCCGAAATGTTAGGTTGTCTCAGGTTAGGATATATAACGTTATTGACGTATATACTGTTCCGTCGGAGAAGTAGGGTTCAACAGGCCATGACTGTAGCCAATATTACATCCGAGATGTTAGGTTGCCTTAGATTACGATATCGACCGTTATAGACGCATATAATATTCCCACCGAAAAGTATGCTCTGACACGCCAGGAATGTTGTAAAATATTACGTCTGAGATGATAGGTTGCCTTAGGTTAGGATATATAACGTTATAGACGCATGTAATGTTACCACCGAGACGTAGGGACCGACTAGCCTGGAATGTTGTCAAATGTTACATCCGAGATGTTAGGTTGCCTTTGGTTAGGATATATGACGTTACAGATGTATATACTGTTCCCTCCGAGAAGTAGGGTTCGACAGGCCAGGAATGTTGTCAAATATTGCATCCGAGATGTTAGGTTGCCTTAGATTAGGATATACAAAGTTATAGACGCATATAATGTTCCCACCGAGAAGTAGGGTCCGACACGCCTGGAATGTTGTAGAATAATACATCCGAGATGTCAGGTTGCCTTAGGTTAGGATATATAACGTTATAGAAGTATATACTGTTCCATTAGAGAAGTAGGGTTCGACAGGCCAGGAATGTTGTCAAATATTACGTCTGAGATGATAGGTTGCCTTAGGTTAGGATATATAACGTTATAGACGCATGTAATGTTACCACCGAGACGTAGGGACCGACACGCCTGGAATGTTGTCAAATGTTACATCCGAGATGTTAGGTTGCCTTAGGTTAGGATATATGACGTTACAGATGTATATACTGTTCCCTCCGAGAAGTAGGGTTCGACAGGCCAGGAATGTTGTCAAATATTGCATCCGAGATGTTAGGTTGCCTTAGATAAGGATATATAACGTTATAGACGCATATAATGTTACCACCGAGACGTAGGGTTCGACAGGCCAGGAATGTTGTCAAATATTGCATCCGAGATTTTAGGTTGCCTTAGGTTAGCATATATAACGTTATAGACGCACGTAATGTTACCACCGAGACGTAGGGTTCCAACACGCCTGGAATGTTGTCAAATGTTATATCCGAGATGTTAGGTTGCCTTAGGTTAGGATATATAACGTTATAGACGCATATCGTGTTACCACCGAGACGTAGGTCCGACACGATTGGAATGTTGTCAAATGTTACATCCGAGATGTTAGGTTGCCTTAGGTTAGGATATATACCGTTATAGACGCATATAATGTTCCCACCGAGAAGTAGGGTCCGACACGCCTGGAATGTCGTAGAATATTACATCCGAGATGTCAGGTTGCCTTAGGTTAGGATATATACCGTTATAGACATATATACTGTTCCCTCCGAGAAATAGGGTTCGACAGGCCAGGAATGTTGTCAAATACTGCATCCGAGATGTTAGGTTGCCGTAGGTTAGGATATATAACGTTATAGACGCATGTAATATTACCACCGAGACGTAGGGACCGACACGCCTGGAATGTTGTCAAATGTTACATCCGAGATGTTACGTTGCCTTAGGTTAGGATATATGACGTTACAGACGTATATACTGTTCCCTCCGAGAAGTAGGGTTCGACAGGCCAGGAATGTTGTCAAATATTGCATCCGAGATGTTAGGTTGCCTTAGGTTAGGATATATAACGTTATAGACGAATATACTGTTCCCACCGAGAAGTAGGGTTCGACACGCCAGGAATGTTGTCAAATATTACATACGAGATGTTAGGTGGCCTTAGGTTAGGATATATAACGTTATAGAGGCATGTAATGTTACCACCGAGACGTAGGGACCGACACGCCTGGAATGTTGTCAAATGTTACATCCGAGATGTTAGGTTGCCTTAGGTTTGGATATATAACGTTCTAGACGCATGTAATGTTACCACTCGAGACGTAGGGACCGACATGCCTGGAATGTTGTCAAATGTTACATCCGAGATTTTAGGTTGCCTTGGGTTAGGATATATGACGTTTTAGACGTATATACTGTTCCCTCCGAGAAGTAGGATTCGGCAGGCCAGGAATGTTGTCAAATATTGCATCCGAGATGTTACGTTGCCTTAGATTAGGATATGCAACGTTATAGACGCATATAATGTTCCCACCGAGAAGTAGGGTCCGACACGCCTGGAAGGTTGTCGAATATTACATCCTAGATGTTAGGTTGCCCTAGGTTAGGATATATAACGTTGTAGACGTATATACTGTTCCTTCCGAGAAGTAGGGTTCGACAGGCCAGGAATGTTGTCAAATATTGCATCCGAGATGTTAGATTGCCTTAGATTACTATATCGACCGTTATAGACATATATAATATTCCCACCGAAAAGTATGCACCGACACGCCAGGAATATTGTAAAATATTACGTCTGAGATAATAGGTTGCCTTAGATTAGGATATACAACGTTATAGACTCATATAATGTTCCCACCGAGATGTAGGGTCCGACACGCCTGGAATGTTGTAGAATATTACATCCGACATGTCAGGTTGCCTTAGGTTAGGATATATAACGTTATAGACGTATATACTGTTCCCACCGAGAAGTAGGGTCCGATACGCCAGGAATGTTGTCAAATATTACATGCGAGTTGTTACGGTGCCGTTATGGACGCATTAATGTTACCACCGGGACGTAGGGACCGACAAGCCCGGAATGTTGTCAAATGTTATATCCGAAATGTTAGGTTGCCTCAGGTTAGGATATATAACGTTATAGACGTATATACTGTTCCGTCGGAGAAGTAGGGTTCAACAGGCCATGACTGTAGCCAATATTATATCCGAGATGTTACGTTGCCTTAGATTACGATATCGACCGTTATAGACGCATATAATATTCCCACCGAAAAGTATGCTCCGACACGCCAGGAATGTTGTAAAATATTACGTCTGAGATGATAGGTTGCCTTAGGTTAGGATATATAACGTTATAGACGCATGTAATGTTACCACCGAGACGTAGGGACCGACACGCCTGGAATGTTGTCAAATGTTACATCCGAGATGTTAGGTTGCCTTAGGTTAGGATATATGACGTTACAGACGTATATACTGTTCCCTCCGAGAAGTAGGGTTCGACAGGTCAGGAATGTTGTCAAATATTGCATCCGAGATGTTAGGTTGCCTTAGGTTAGGATATATAACGTTATAGACGCATGTAATGTTACCACCGAGACGTAGGGACCGACACGCCTGGAATGTTGTCAAATATTGCATCCGAGATTTTAGGTCGCATTAGGTTAGCATATATAACGTTATAGACGCACGTAATGTTACCACCGAGACGTAGGGTTCCAACACGCCTGGAATGTTGTCAAATGTTATATCCGAGATGTTAGGTTGCCTTAGGTTAGGATATATAACGTTATAGACGCATGTAATGTTACCACCGAGACGTAGGACCGACACGATTGGAATGTTGTCAAATGTTACATCCGAGATGTTAGGTTGCCTTAGGTTAGGATATATAACGTTATAGACGCATATCGTGTTACCACCGAGACGTAGGTCCGACACGATTGGAATGTTGTCAAATGTTACATCAGAGATGTTAGGTTGCCTTAGGTTAGGATATATAACGTTATAGACGCATGTCATGTTACCACCGAGACGTAGGTCCGACACGATTGGAATGTTGTCAAATGTTACATCAGAGATGTTAGGTTGCCTTCGGTTAGGATATATGATGTTACAGACGTATATACAGTTCCCTCCGAGAAGAAGGGTTCGACAGGCAAGGAATGTTGTCAAATGTTACATCCGAGATGTTAGGTTGCCTTAGATTATGATATATACCGTTATAGACGCATATAATGTTCCCACCGAGAAGTAGGGTCCGGCACGCCTGGAATGTTGTAGAATATTACATCCGAGATGTCAGGTTGCCTTAGGTTAGGATATATACCGTTATAGACATATATACTGTTCCCTCCGAGAATTAGGGTTCGACAGGCCAGGAATGGTGTCAAATATTGCATCCGAGATGTTAGGTTGCCTTAGGTTAGGATATATAACGTTATAGACGAATATACTGTTCCCACCGTGAAGTAGGGTTCGACACGCCAGGAATGTTGTCAAATATTACATACGAGATGTTAGGTGGCCTTAGGTTAGGATATATAACGTTATAGAGGCATGTAATGTTACCACCGAGACGTAGGGACCGACACGCCTGGAATGTTGTCAAATGTTACATCCGAGATGTTAGGTTGCCTTAGGTTTGGATATATAACGTTCTAGACGCATGTAATGTTACCACTCGAGACGTAGGGACCGACATGCCTGGAATGTTGTCAAATGTTACATCCGAGATTTTAGGTTGCCTTGGGTTAGGATATATGACGTTTTAGACGTATATACTGTTCCCACCGAGAAGTAGGGTCCGATACGCCAGGAATGTTGTCAAATATTACATGCGAGTTGTTACGGTGCCGTTATGGACGCATTAATGTTACCACCGGGACGTAGGGACCGACAAGCCCGGAATGTTGTCAAATGTTATATCCGAAATGTTAGGTTGCCTCAGGTTAGGATATATAACGTTATAGACGTATATACTGTTCCGTCGGAGAAGTAGGGTTCAACAGGCCATGACTGTAGCCAATATTATATCCGAGATGTTACGTTGCCTTAGATTACGATATCGACCGTTATAGACGCATATAATATTCCCACCGAAAAGTATGCTCCGACACGCCAGGAATGTTGTAAAATATTACGTCTGAGATGATAGGTTGCCTTAGGTTAGGATATATAACGTTATAGACGCATGTAATGTTACCACCGAGACGTAGGGACCGACACGCCTGGAATGTTGTCAAATGTTACATCCGAGATGTTAGGTTGCCTTAGGTTAGGATATATGACGTTACAGACGTATATACTGTTCCCTCCGAGAAGTAGGGTTCGACAGGTCAGGAATGTTGTCAAATATTGCATCCGAGATGTTAGGTTGCCTTAGGTTAGGATATATAACGTTATAGACGCATGTAATGTTACCACCGAGACGTAGGGACCGACACGCCTGGAATGTTGTCAAATATTGCATCCGAGATTTTAGGTCGCATTAGGTTAGCATATATAACGTTATAGACGCACGTAATGTTACCACCGAGACGTAGGGTTCCAACACGCCTGGAATGTTGTCAAATGTTATATCCGAGATGTTAGGTTGCCTTAGGTTAGGATATATAACGTTATAGACGCATGTAATGTTACCACCGAGACGTAGGACCGACACGATTGGAATGTTGTCAAATGTTACATCCGAGATGTTAGGTTGCCTTAGGTTAGGATATATAACGTTATAGACGCATATCGTGTTACCACCGAGACGTAGGTCCGACACGATTGGAATGTTGTCAAATGTTACATCAGAGATGTTAGGTTGCCTTAGGTTAGGATATATAACGTTATAGACGCATGTCATGTTACCACCGAGACGTAGGTCCCACACGATTGGAATGTTGTCAAATGTTACATCAGAGATGTTAGGTTGCCTTCGGTTAGGATATATGATGTTACAGACGTATATACAGTTCCCTCCGAGAAGAAGGGTTCGACAGGCAAGGAATGTTGTCAAATGTTACATCCGAGATGTTAGGTTGCCTTAGATTATGATATATACCGTTATAGACGCATATAATGTTCCCACCGAGAAGTAGGGTCCGGCACGCCTGGAATGTTGTAGAATATTACATCCGAGATGTCAGGTTGCCTTAGGTTAGGATATATACCGTTATAGACATATATACTGTTCCCTCCGAGAATTAGGGTTCGACAGGCCAGGAATGGTGTCAAATATTGCATCCGAGATGTTAGGTTGCCGTAGGTTAGGATATATAACGTTATAGACGCATGTAATGTTACCACCGAGACGTAGGGACCGACACGCCTGGAATGTTGTCAAATGTTACATCCGAGATGTTACGTTGCCTTAGGTTAGGATATATGACGTTACAGACGTATATACTGTTCCCTCCGAGAAGTAGGGTTCGACAGGCCAGGAATGTTGTCAAATATTGCATCCGAGATGTTAGGTTGCCTTAGGTTAGGATATATAACGTTATAGACGAATATACTGTTCCCACCGTGAAGTAGGGTTCGACACGCCAGGAATGTTGTCAAATATTACATACGAGATGTTAGGTGGCCTTAGGTTAGGATATATAACGTTATAGAGGCATGTAATGTTACCACCGAGACGTAGGGACGGACACGCCTGGAATGTTGTCAAATGTTACATCCGAGATGTTAGGTTGCCTTAGGTTTGGATATATAACGTTCTAGACGCATGTAATGTTACCACTCGAGACGTAGGGACCGACATGCCTGGAATGTTGTCAAATGTTACATCCGAGATTTTAGGTTGCCTTGGGTTAGGATATATGACGTTTTAGACGTATATACTGTTCCCTCCGAGAAGTAGGGTTCGGCAGGCCAGGAATGTTGTCAAATATTGCATCCGAGATGTTACGTTGCCTTAGATTAGGATATGCAACGTTATAGACGCATATAATGTTCCCACCGAGAAGTAGGGTCCGACACGCCTGGAAGGTTGTAGAATATTACATCCGAGATGTTAGGTTGCCCTAGGTTAGGATATATAACGTTGTAGACGTATATACTGTTCCTTCCGAGAAGTAGGGTTCGACAGGCCAGGAATGTTGTCAAATATTGCATCCGAGATGTTAGATTGCCTTAGATTACTATATCGACCGTTATAGACATATATAATATTCCCACCGAAAAGTATGCACCGACACGCCAGGAATATTGTAAAATATTACGTCTGAGATAATAGGTTGCCTTAGATTAGGATATACAACGTTATAGACTCATATAATGTTCCCACCGAGATGTAGGGTCCGACACGCCTGGAATGTTGTAGAATATTACATCCGACATGTCAGGTTGCCTTAGGTTAGGATATATAACGTTATAGACGTATATACTGTTCCCACCGAGAAGTAGGGTCCGATACGCCAGGAATGTTGTCAAATATTACATGCGAGTTGTTACGGTGCCGTTATGGACGCATTAATGTTACCACCGGGACGTAGGGACCGACAAGCCCGGAATGTTGTCAAATGTTATATCCGAAATGTTAGGTTGCCTCAGGTTAGGATATATAACGTTATAGACGTATATACTGTTCCGTCGGAGAAGTAGGGTTCAACAGGCCATGACTGTAGCCAATATTACATCCGAGATGTTAGGTTGCCTTAGATTACGATATCGACCGTTATAGAAGCATATAATATTCCCACCGAAAAGTATGCTCCGACACGCCAGGAATGTTGTAAAATATTACGTCTGAGATGATAGGTTGCCTTAGGTTAGGATATATAACGTTATAGACGCATGTAATGTTACCACCGAGACGTAGGGACCGACACGCCTGGAATGTTGTCAAATGTTACATCCGAGATGTTAGGTTGCCTTAGGTTAGGATATATGACGTTACAGACGTATATACTGTTCCCTCCGAGAAGTAGGGTTCGACAGGTCAGGAATGTTGTCAAATATTGCATCCGAGATGTTAGGTTGCCTTAGGTTAGGATATATAACGTTATAGACGTATATACTGTTCCCACCGAGAAGTAGGGTTCGACACGCCAGGAATGTTGTCAAATATTACATACGAGATGTTAGGTGGCCTTAGGTTAGGATATATAACGTTATAGAGGCATGTAATGTTACCACCGAGACGTAGGGACGGACACGCCTGGAATGTTGTCAAATGTTACATCCGAGATTTTAGGTTGCCTTGGGTTAGGATATATGACGTTTTAGACGTATATACTGTTCCCTCCGAGAAGTAGGGTTCGGCAGGCCAGGAATGTTGTCAAATATTGCATCCGAGATGTTACGTTGCCTTAGATTAGGATATGCAACGTTATAGACGCATATAATGTTCCCACCGAGAAGTAGGGTCCGACACGCCTGGAAGGTTGTAGAATATTACATCCGAGATGTTAGGTTGCCTTAGGTTAGGATATATAACGTTATAGACGTACATACTGTTCCCTCCGAGAAGTAGGGTTCGACAGGCCAGGAATGTTGTCAAATATTGCATCCGAGATGTTAGATTGCCTTCGATTATGATATCGACCGTTATGGACGCATATAATAATCCCACCGAAAAGTATGCACCGACACGCCAGGAATATTGTAAACTATTACGTCTGAGATAATAGGTTGCCTTAGATTAGGATATACAACGTTATAGACTCATATAATGTTCCCACCGAGATGTAGGGTCCGTCACGCCTGGAATGTTGTAGAATATTACATCCGACATGTCAGGTTGCCTTAGGTTAGGATATATAACGTTATAGACGTATATACTGTTCCCTCCGAGAAGTAGGGTTCGACTGGCAAGGATTGTTGTCAAATATTGCATCCGAGATGTTAGGTTGCCTTAGATACGCCAGGCCAGGTAAGGATATATAACGTTATGGACGCATATAATGTTACCACCGAGACGTAGGGACCGACATGCCTGGAATGTTGTCAAATGTTACATCCGAGATGTTAGGTTGCCTTAGGTTAGCATATATAACGTTATAGACGCATGTAACGTTACCACCGAGACGTAGGGACCGACACAACTGGAATGTTGTCAAATGTTACATCCGAGATGTTAGATTGCCTTAGGTTAGAATATATGACGTTACAGACGTATATACTGTTCCCACCGAGACGTAGGGACCCACACGCCTGGAATGTTGTCAAATGTTACATCCGAGATGTTAGGTTGCCTTCGGTGAGGATATATGACGTTACAGACGTATATACAGTTCCCTCCGAGAAGTAGGGTTCGACAGGCAAGGAATGTTGTCAAATGTTACACCCGAGATGTTAGGTTGCCTTAGGTTAGGATATATAACGTTATAGACGCATGTAGCGTTACCACCGAGACGTAGGGACCGACCCAACTGGAATGTTGTCAAATGTTACATCCGAGATGTTAGGTTGCCTTAGGTTAGGATATATGACGTTATAGACGTATATGCTGTTCCCTCCGAGAAGTAGGGTTCGACAGGCCAGGAAAGTTGTCAAATATTGCATCCGAGATGTTAGGTTGCCTTAGGTTAGCATATATAACGTTATAGACGCACGTAACGTTACCACCGAGACGTAGGGTTCAACAGGCCAGGAATGTTGTCAAATATTGCATCCGAGATGTTAGGTTGCCTTAGATTAGGATATATACCGCTATAGACGTATATACTGTTCCCTCCGAGATGTAGGGTTCGACAGGCCAGGAATGTTGTCAAATATTGCATCCGAGATGTGAGGTTGCCTTAGAATAGGATATACAATGTTATAGACGCATATCGTGTTACCACCGAGACGTAGGGCCGACACGATTGGAATGTTGTCAAATGTTACATCAGAGATGTTAGGTTGCCTTAGGTTAGGATATATAACGTTATAGACGCATGTCATGTTACCACCGAGACGTAGGTCCGACACGATTGGAATGTTGTCAAATGTTACATCCGAGATGTTAGGTTGCCTTAGGTTAGGATATATAACGTTATAGACGCATGTCATGTTACCACCGAGACGTAGGTCCGACACGATTGGAATGTTGTCAAATCTTACATCAGAGACGTTAGGTTGCCTTCGGTTAGGATATATGACGTTACAGACCTATATACAGTTCCATCCGAGAAGTAGGGTTCGACAGGCCAGGAATGTTGTCAAATGTTACATCCGAGATGTTAGGTTGCCTTAGATTATGATATATACCGTTATAGACGCATATAATGTTCCCACCGAGAAGTAGGTTCCGACACGCCTGGAATGTTGTAGAATATTACATCCGAGATGTCAGGTTGCCTTAGGTTAGGATATATACCGTTATAGACATATATACTGTTCCCTCCGAGAAGTAGGGTTCGACAGGCCAGGAATGTTGTCAAATATTGCATCCGAGATGTTAGGTTGCCGTAGGTTAGGATATATAACGTTATAGAGGCATGTAATGTTACCACCGAGACGTAGGGACCGACACGCCTGGAATGTTGTCAAATGTTACATCCGAGATGTTAGGTTGCCTTAGGTTTGGATATATAACGTTCCAGACGCATGTAATGTTACCACTCGAGACGTAGGGACCGACATGCCTGGAATGTTGTCAAATGTTACATCCGAGATTTTAGGTTGCCTTGGGTTAGGATATATGACGTTTTAGACGTATATACTGTTCCCTCCGAGAAGTAGGGTTCGGCAGGCCAGGAATGTTGTCAAATATTGCATCCGAGATGTTACGTTGCCTTAGATTAGGATATGCAACGTTATAGACGCATATAATGTTCCCACCGAGAAGTAGGGTCCGACACGCCTGGAAGGTTGTAGAATATTACATCCGAGATGTTAGGTTGCCTTAGGTTAGGATATATAACGTTATAGACGCATGTAATGTTACCACCGAGACGTAGGGACCGACTAGCCTGGAATGTTGTCAAATGTTACATCCGAGATGTTAGGTTGCCTTTGGTTAGGATATATAACGTTATAGACGTATATACTGTTCCCACCGAGAAGTAGGGTTCGACACGCCAGGAATGTTGTCAAATATTACATACGAGATGTTAGGTGGCCTTAGGTTAGGATATATAACGTTATAGACGCATGTAATGTTACCACCGAGACGTAGGGTCCGACACGCCTGGAATGTTGTCAAATGTTACATCCGAGATGTTAGGTTGCCTTAGGTTAGGATATATGACGTTATAGACGTATATACTGTTCCCTCCGAGATGTAGGGTTCGACAGGCCAGGAATGTTGTCAAATATTGCATCCTAGATGTTAGGTTGCCTTAGGTTAGGATATATAACGTTATAGACGCATGTAACGTTACCACCGAGACGTAGGGACCGACACAACCGGAATGTTGTCAAATGTTACATCCGAGATGTTAGGTTGCCATAGGTGAGGATATATGACGTTATAGACGTATATGGTGTTCCCTCCGAGAAGTAGGGTTCGACAGGCCAGGAATGTTGTCAAATATTGCATCCGAGATGTTAGGTTGTCTTAGGTTAGGATATATGACGTTACAGACGTATATACTGTTCCCTCCGAGATGTAGGTTTCGACAGGCCAGGAATGTTGTCAAATATATCATCCGAGATGTTAGATTGCCTTAGATTACTATATCGACCGTTATGGACGCATATAATATTCCCACCGAAAAGTATGTACCGACACGCCAGGAATATTGTAAAATATTACGTCTGAGATAATAGGTTGCCTTAGATTAGGATATACAACGTTATAGACTCATATAATGTTCCCACCGAGAAGTAGGGTCCGACACGCCTGGAATGATGTAGAATATTACATCCGAGATGTCAGGTTGCCTCCGGTTAGGATATATAACGTTATAGACGTATATACTGTTCCCACCGAGAAGTAGGGTTCGACACGCCAGGAATGTTGTCAAATATTACATACGAGATGTTAGGTTGCCTTAGATTAGGAAATATACCGTTATAGACGCATGTAATGTTACCACCGAGACGTAGGGTTCCAACACGCCTGGAATGTTGCCAAATGTTATATCCGAGATGTTAGGTTGCCTCAGGTTAGGATATATTACGTTATAGACGTACATACTGTTCCCACCGAGAAGTAGGGTTCGACACGCCAGGAATGTTATCAAATATTACATACGAGATGTTAGTTGGCCTTAGGTTAGGATATATAACGTTATAGACGCATATAATATTACCACCGAGACGTAGGGACCGACACGCCTGGAATGTTGCCAAATGTTACATCCGAGATGTTAGGTTGCCTTAGGCTAGGATATATGACGTTATAGATGTATATGCTGTTCCCTCCGAGAAGTAGGGTTCGACAGGCCAGGAATGTTGTCAAATATTGCATCCGAGATGTTAGGTTGCCTTAGGTTAGGATATATAACGTTATAGACGCATGTAATGTTACCACAGAGACGTAGGTCCGACACGATTGGAATGTTGTCAAATGTTACATCCGAGATGTTAGGTTGCCTTAGGTTAGGATATATAACGTTCTAGACGCATGTCATGTTACCACCGAGATGTAGGTCCGACACGATGGGAATGTTGTCAAATGTTACATCCGAGATGTTAGGTTGCCTTAGGTTAGGATATATAACGTTATAGACGCATGTCATGTTACCACCGAGACGTAGGTCCGACACGATTGGAACGTTGTCAAATGTTACATCAGAGATATTAGGTTGCATTCGGTTAGGATATATGACGTTACAGACGTATATACAGTTCCCTCCGAGAAGTAGGGTTCGACAGGCAAGGAATGTTGTCAAATATTGCATGCGAGATGTTAGGTTGCCTTAGATTATGATATATACCGTTATAGACGCATATAATGTTCCCACCGAGAAGTAGGGTCCGACACGCCTGGAAAGTTGTAGAATATTACATCCGAGATGTCAGGTTGCCTTAGGTTAGGATATATAATGTTATAGACGTACATACTGTTCCCTCCGAGATGTAGGGTTCGACAGGCTAGGAATGTTGTCAAATATAGCATCCGAGAGGTTAGGTTGCCTTAGATAAGGATATATAACGTTATAGACGCATATAATGGTACCACCGAGACGTAGGGTTCCAACACGCCTGGAATGTGGTAAAATGTTACATCCGAGATGTTAGGTTGCCTAAGATTAGGATATATACCGTTATAGACGCATGTAATGTTACCACCGAGACGTAGGGACCGACACGCCTGGAATGTTATCAAATGTTACATCCGAGATGTTAGGTTGCCTAAGGCTAGGATATATGACGTTATAGCTGTATATGCTGTTCCCTCCGAGAAGTAGGGTTCGACAGGCCAGGAATGTTGTCAAATATTGCATTCGAGATGTTAGGTTGCCTAAGGTTAGGATATATAACGTTATAGACGCATGTAATGTTACCACCGAGACGTAGGGACCGACACGCCTGGAATGTTGTCAAATGTTACGTCCGAGATGTTAGATTGTCTTAGGTTAGGATATATGACGTTACAGACGTATATACTGTTCCCTCCGAGATGTAGGGTTCTACAGGCCAGGAATGTTGTGAAATATTTCATCCGAGATGTTAGGTTGCCTTAGATTAGGATATATGACGTTATAGATGTATATGCTGTTCCCTCCGAGAATTAGGGTTCGACAGGCCAGGAATGTTGTTAACTATTGCATCCGAGATGTTAGGTTGCCTAAGGTTAGGATATATAACGTTATAGACGCATGTAATGTTACCACCGAGACGTAGGGACCGACACAACCGGAATGTTGTCAAATGTTACATCCGAGATGTTAGGTTGCCATAGGTGAGGATATATGACGTTATAGACGTATATGGTGTTCCCTCCGAGAAGTAGGGTTCGACAGGCCAGGAATGTTGTCAAATATTGCATCCGAGATGTTAGGTTGCCTTAGGTTAGGATATATAACGTTATAGACGCATGTAATGTTACCACCGAGACGTAGGGACCGACATGCCTGGAATGTTGTCAAATGTTACATCCGAGATGTTAGGTTGTCTTAGGTTAGGATATATGACGTTACAGACGTATATACTGTTCCCTCCGAGATGTAGGTTTCGACAGGCCAGGAATGTTGTCAAATATATCATCCGAGATGTTAGATTGCCTTAGATTACTATATCGACCGTTATGGACGCATATAATATTCCCACCGAAAAGTATGTACCGACACGCCAGGAATATTGTAAAATATTACGTCTGAGATAATAGGTTGCCTTAGATTAGGATATACAACGTTATAGACTCATATAATGTTCCCATCGAGAAGTAGGGTCCGACACGCCTGGAATGATGTAGAATATTACATCCGAGATGTCAGGTTGCCTCCGGTTAGGATATATAACGGTATAGACGTATATACTGTTCCCACCGAGAAGTAGGGTTCGACACGCCAGGAATGTTGTCAAATATTACATACGAGATGTTAGGTTGCCTTACATTAGGAAATATACCGTTATAGACGCATGTAATGTTACCACCGAGACGTAGGGTTCCAACACGCCTGGAATGTTGTCAAATGTTATATCCGAGATGTTAGGTTGCCTCAGGTTAGGATATATAACGTTGTAGACGTATATACTGTTCCCACCGAGAAGTAGGGTTCGACACGCCAGGAATGTTGTCAAATATTACATACGAGATGTTAGTTGGCCTTAGGTTAGGATATATAACGTTATAGACGCATATAATATTACCACCGAGACGTAGGGACCGACACGCCTGGAATGTTGTCAAATGTTACATCCGAGATGTTAGGTTGCCTTAGGTTTGGATATATGACGTTATAGACGTATATACTGTTCCCTCCGAGAAGTAGGGTTCGACAGGCCAGGAATGTTGTCAAATATTGCATCCGTGATGTTAGGTTGCCTTAGGTTAGGATATATAACGTTATAGACGCATGTAATGTTACCACCGAGAGGTAGGGACCGACACGCCTGGAATGTTGTCAAATGTTACATCCGAGATGTTAGGTTGCCTTAGGCTAGGATATATGACGTTATAGATGTATATGCTGTTCCCTCCGAGAAGTAGGGTTCGACAGGCCAGGAATGTTGTCAAATATTGCATCCGAGATGTTAGGTTGCCTTAGGTTAGGATATATAACGTTATAGACGCATGTAATGTTACGACAGAGACGTAGGTCCGACACGATTGGAATGTTGTCAAATGTTACATCCGAGATGTTAGGTTGCCTTAGGTTAGGATATATAACGTTATAGACGCATGTCATGTTACCACCGAGACGTAGGGACCGACACGCCTGGAATGTGGTAAAATGTTACATCCGAGATGTTAGGTTGCCTAAGATTAGGATATATACCGTTATAGACGCATGTAATGTTACCACCGAGACGTAGGGACCGACATGCCTGGAATGTTGTCAAATGTTACATCCGAGATGTTAGGTTGCCTTAGGTTAGGATATATAACGTTATAGACGTGTATACTGTTCCCACCGAGCAGTAGGGTTCGATACGCCAGGAATGTTGTCAAATATTACATACGAGATGTTAGGTGGCCTTAGGTTAGGATATATAACGTTATAGACGCATGTAATGTTACCACCGAGACGTGGGGACCGACACGCCTGGAATGCGGTAAAATGTTACATCCGAGATGTTAGGTTGCCTAAGATCAGGATATATACCGTTATAGACGCATGCAATGTTACCACCGAGAAGTAGGGACCGACAGGCCTGGAATGTTGTAAAATGTTACATCCGATATGTTAGGTTGCCTAAGATTAGGATATATACCGCTATAGACGCATGTAATGTTACCACCGAGAAGTAGGGTTCGACACGCCAGGAATGTTGTCAAATATTACATACGAGATGTTAGGTGGCTTTAGGTTAGGATATATAACGTTATAGACGCATGTAATGTTACCACCGAGACGTAGGGACCGACAGGCCTGGAATGTTGTAAAATGTTACATCCGAGATGTTAGGTTGCCTTACGTTAGGATATATAACGTTATAGACGCATGTCATGTTACCACCGAGACGTAGGTCCGACACGATTGGAATGTTGTCAAATGTTACATCAGAGATGTTAGGTTGCCTTCGGTTAGGATATATGACGTTACAGACGTATATACAGTTCCCTCCGAGAAGTAGGGTTCGACAGGCCAGGAATGTTGTCAAATATTGCATCCGAGATGTTAGGTTGCCTTAGATTATGATATATACCGTTATAGACGCATATAATGTTCCCACCGAGAAGTAGGGTCCGACACGCCTGGAAGGTTGTAGAATATTACATCCGAGATGTCAGGTTGCCTTAGGTTAGGATATATACCGTTATAGACATATATACTGTTCCCTCCGATAGGTAGGGTTCGACAGGCCAGGAATGTTGTCAAATATTGCATCCGAGATGTTAGGTTGCCTTAGGTTAGGATATATAACGTTATAGACGCATGTAATGTTACCACCGAGACGTAGGGACCGACACGCCTGGAATGTTGTCAAATGTTACATCCGAGATGTTAGGTTGCCTTAGGTTAGGATATATGACGTTACAGACGTATATACTGTTCCCTCCGAGAAGTAGGGTTCGACAGGCCAGGAATGTCCTCAAATATTGCATCCGAGATGTTAGATTGCCTTAGATTACGATATCGACCGTTATAGACGCATATAATATTCCCACCGAAAAGTATGCACCGACACGCCAGGAATATTGTAAAATATTACGTCTGAGATAATAGGTTGCCTTAGATTAGGATATACAACGCTATAGACCCATATAATGTTCCCACCGAGAAGTAGGGTCCGACACGCCTGGAATGATGTAGAATATTACATCCGAGATGTCAGGTTGCCTTAGGTTAGGATATATAATGTTATAGACGTACATACTGTTCCCTCCGAGAACTAGGGTTCGACAGGCTAGGAATGTTGCCAAATATAGCATCCGAGAGGTTAGGTTGCCTTAGATAAGGATATATAACGTTATAGACGCATATAATGTTACCACCGAGACGTAGGGTTCCAACACGCCTGGAATGTGGTAAAATGTTACATCCGAGATGTTAGGTTGCCTAAGATTAGGATATATACCGTTATAGAGGCATGTAATGTTACCACCGAGACGTAGGGACCGACACGCCTGGAATGTTGTCAAATGTTACGTCCGAGATGTTAGGTTGCCTCAGGTTTGGATATATGACGTTATAGACGTATATACTGTTCCCTCCGAGAAGTAGGGTTCGACAGGCCAGGAATGTTGTCAAATATTGCATCCGTGATGTTAGGTTGCCTTAGGTTAGGATATATAACGTTATAGACGCATGTAATGTTACCACCGAGAGGTAGGGACCGACACGCCTGGAATGTTGTCAAATGTTACATCCGAGATGTTAGGTTGCCTTAGGCTAGGATATATGACGTTATAGATGTATATGCTGTTCCCTCCGAGAAGTAGGGTTCGACAGGCCAGGAATGTTGTCAAATATTGCATCCGAGATGTTAGGTTGCCTTAGGTTAGGATATATAACGTTATAGACGCATGTAATGTTACCACAGAGACGTAGGTCCGACACGATTGGAATGTTGTCAAATGTTACATCCGAGATGTTAGGTTGCCTTAGGTTAGGATATATAACGTTATAGACGCATGTCATGTTACCACCGAGACGTAGGTCCGACACGATTGGAATGTTGTCAAATGTTACATCCGAGATGTTAGGTTGCCTTAGGTTAGGATATATAACGTTATAGACGCATGTCATGTTACCACCGAGACGTAGGTCCGACACGATTGGAATGTTGTCAAATGTTACATCAGAGATGTTAGGTTGCATTCGGTTAGGATATATGACGTTACAGACGTATATACTGTTCCCTCCGAGATGTAGGGTTGTACAGGCCAGGAATGTTGTGAAATATTTCATCCGAGATGTTAGGTTGCCTTAGATTAGGATATATGACGTTATAGATGTATATGCTGTTCCCTCCGAGAATTAGGGTTCGACAGGCCAGGAATGTTGTTAACTATTGCATCCGAGATGTTAGGTTGCCTAAGGTTAGGATATATAACGTTATAGACGCATGTAATGTTACCACCGAGACGTAGGGACCGACACGCCAGGAATGTTGTCAAATATTACATACGAGATGTTAGGTTGCCTAAGATTAGGATATCTACCGTTATAGACGCATGTAATGTTACCACCTAGACGTAGGGACCGACACGCCTGGAATGTGGTAAAATGTTACATCCGCGATGTTAGGTTGCCTAAGATTAGGATATATACCGTTATAGACGCATGTAATGTTACCACCGAGACGTAGGGACCGACATGCCTGGAATGTTGTCAAATGTTACATCCGAGATGTTAGGTTGCCTTAGGTTAGGATATATAACGTTATAGACGTATATACTGTTCCCACCGAGCAGTAGGGTCCGATACGCCAGGAATGTTGTCAAATATTACATACGAGATGTTAGGTGGCCTTAGGTTAGGATATATAACGTTATAGACGCATGTAATGTTACCACCGAGACGTAGGGACCGACACGCCTGGAATGTGGTAAAATGTTACATCCGAGATGTTAGGTTGCCTAAGATTAGGATATATACCGTTATAGACGCATGTAATGTTACCACCGAGACGTAGGGACCGACACGCCTGGAATGTTATCAAATGTTACATCCGAGATGTTAGGTTGCCTAAGGCTAGGATATATGACGTTATAGATGTATATGCTGTTCCCTCCGAGAAGTAGGGTTCGACAGGCCAGGAATGTTGTCAAATATTGCATTCGAGATGTTAGGTTGCCTAAGGTTAGGATATATAACGTTATAGACGCATGTAATGTTACCACCGAGACGTAGGGACCGACACGCCTGGAATGTTGTCAAATGTTACATCCGAGATGTTAGGTTGCCTAAGATTAGGATATATACCGTTATAGACGCATGTAATGTTACCACCGAGACGTGGGGACCGACACGCCTGGAATGTGGTAAAATGTTACATCCGAGATGTTAGGTTGCCTAAGATTAGGATATATACCGTTATAGACGCATGCAATGTTACCACCGAGAAGTAGGGACCGACAGGCCTGGAATGTTGTAAAATGTTACATCCGATATGTTAGGTTGCCTAAGATTAGGATATATACCGCTATAGACGCATGTAATGTTACCACCGAGAAGTAGGGTTCGACACGCCAGGAATGTTGTCAAATATTACATACGAGATGTTAGGTGGCTTTAGGTTAGGATATATAACGTTATAGACGCATGTAATGTTACCACCGAGACGTAGGGACCGACAGGCCTGGAATGTTGTAAAATGTTACATCCGAGATGTTAGGTTGCCTTAGGTTAGGATATATAACGTTATAGACGCATGTAATGTTACCACCGAGACGTAGGGACCGACACGCCTGGAATGTTGTCAAATGTTACATCCGAGATGTTAGGTTGCCTTAGGTTAGGATATATGACGTTACAGACGTATATACTGTTCCCTCCGAGAAGTAGGGTTCGACAGGCCAGGAATGTTCTCAAATATTGCATCCGAGATGTTAGATTGCCTTAGATTACGATATCGACCGTTATAGACGCATATAATATTCCCACCGAAAAGTATGCACCGACACGCCAGGAATATTGTAAAATATTACGTCTGAGATAATAGGTTGCCTTAGATTAGGATATACAACGCTATAGACCCATATAATGTTCCCACCGAGAAGTAGGGTCCGACACGCCTGGAATGATGTAGAATATTACATCCGAGATGTCAGGTTGCCTTAGGTTAGGATATATAATGTTATAGACGTACATACTGTTCCCTCCGAGAACTAGGGTTCGACAGGCTAGGAATGTTGCCAAATATAGCATCCGAGAGGTTAGGTTGCCTTAGATAAGGATATATAACGTTATAGACGCATATAATGTTACCACCGAGACGTAGGGTTCCAACACGCCTGGAATGTGGTAAAATGTTACATCCGAGATGTTAGGTTGCCTAAGATTAGGATATATACCGTTATAGAGGCATGTAATGTTACCACCGAGACGTAGGGACCGACACGCCTGGAATGTTGTCAAATGTTACGTCCGAGATGTTAGGTTGTCTTAGGTTAGGATATATGACGTTACAGACGTATATACTGTTCCCTCCGAGATGTAGGGTTCTACAGGCCAGGAATGTTGTGAAATATTTCATCCGAGATGTTAGGTTGCCTTAGATTAGGATATATGACGTTATAGATGTATATGCTGTTCCCTCCGACAATTAGGGTTCGACAGGCCAGGAATGTTGTTAACTATTGCATCCGAGATGTTAGGTTGCCTAAGGTAAGGATATATAACGTTATAGACGCATGTAATGTTACCACCGAGACGTAGGGTTCCAACACGCCTGGAATGTTGTCAAATGTTATATCCGAGATGTTAGGTTGCCTCAGGTTTGGATATATGACGTTATAGACGTATATACTGTTCCCTCCGAGAAGTAGGGTTCGACAGGCCAGGAATGTTGTCAAATATTGCATCCGTGATGTTAGGTTGCCTTAGGTTAGGATATATAACGTTATAGACGCATGTAATGTTACCACCGAGAGGTAGGGACCGACACGCCTGGAATGTTGTCAAATGTTACATCCGAGATGTTAGGTTGCCTTAGGCTAGGATATATGACGTTATAGATGTATATGCTGTTCCCTCCGAGAAGTAGGGTTCGACAGGCCAGGAATGTTGTCAAATATTGCATCCGAGATGTTAGGTTGCCTTAGGTTAGGATATATAACGTTATAGACGCATGTAATGTTACCACAGAGACGTAGGTCCGACACGATTGGAATGTTGTCAAATGTTACATCCGAGATGTTAGGTTGCCTTAGGTTAGGATATATAACGTTATAGACGCATGTCATGTTACCACCGAGACGTAGGTCCGACACGATTGGAATGTTGTCAAATGTTACATCCGAGATGTTAGGTTGCCTTAGGTTAGGATATATAACGTTATAGACGCATGTCATGTTACCACCGAGACGTAGGTCCGACACGATTGGAATGTTGTCAAATGTTACATCAGAGATGTTAGGTTGCATTCGGTTAGGATATATGACGTTACAGACGTATATACTGTTCCCTCCGAGATGTAGGGTTGTACAGGCCAGGAATGTTGTGAAATATTTCATCCGAGATGTTAGGTTGCCTTAGATTAGGATATATGACGTTATAGATGTATATGCTGTTCCCTCCGAGAATTAGGGTTCGACAGGCCAGGAATGTTGTTAACTATTGCATCCGAGATGTTAGGTTGCCTAAGGTTAGGATATATAACGTTATAGACGCATGTAATGTTACCACCGAGACGTAGGGACCGACACGCCAGGAATGTTGTCAAATATTACATACGAGATGTTAGGTTGCCTAAGATTAGGATATCTACCGTTATAGACGCATGTAATGTTACCACCTAGACGTAGGGACCGACACGCCTGGAATGTGGTAAAATGTTACATCCGCGATGTTAGGTTGCCTAAGATTAGGATATATACCGTTATAGACGCATGTAATGTTACCACCGAGACGTAGGGACCGACATGCCTGGAATGTTGTCAAATGTTACATCCGAGATGTTAGGTTGCCTTAGGTTAGGATATATAACGTTATAGACGTATATACTGTTCCCACCGAGCAGTAGGGTCCGATACGCCAGGAATGTTGTCAAATATTACATACGAGATGTTAGGTGGCCTTAGGTTAGGATATATAACGTTATAGACGCATGTAATGTTACCACCGAGACGTAGGGACCGACACGCCTGGAATGTGGTAAAATGTTACATCCGAGATGTTAGGTTGCCTAAGATTAGGATATATACCGTTATAGACGCATGTAATGTTACCACCGAGACGTAGGGACCGACACGCCTGGAATGTTATCAAATGTTACATCCGAGATGTTAGGTTGCCTAAGGCTAGGATATATGACGTTATAGATGTATATGCTGTTCCCTCCGAGAAGTAGGGTTCGACAGGCCAGGAATGTTGTCAAATATTGCATCCGAGATGTTAGATTGCCTTAGATTACGATATCGACCGTTAAAGACATATATAATATTCCCACCGAAAAGTATGCACCGACACGCCAGGAATATTGTAAAATATTACGTCTGTGATAATAGGTTGCCTTAGATTAGGATATACAACGTTATAGACTCATATAATGTTCCCACCGAGGTGTAGGGTCCGACACGCCTGGAATGTTGTAGAATATTACATCCGACATGTCAGGTTGCCTTAGGTTAGGATATATAACGTTATAGACGTATATACTGTTCCCACCGAGAAGTAGGGCCCGATACGCCAGGAATGTTGTCAAATATTGCATCCGAGATGTTAGGTTGCCTTAGGTTAGGATATATGACGTTATAGACGTATATGCTGTTCCCTCCGAGAAGTAGGGTTCGACAGGCCAGGAATGATGTCAAATATTGCATCCGAGATGTTAGGTTGCCTTAGGTTAGGATATATAACGTTATAGACGTATATACTGTTCCCACCGAGAAGTAGAGTTCGACACGCCAGGAATGTTGTCAAATATTACATACGAGATGTTAGGTGGCCTTAGGTTAGGATATATAACGTTATAGACGCATGTAATGTTACCACCGAGACGTAGGGACCGACACGCCTGGAATGTTGTCAAATGTTACATCCGAGATGTTAGGTTGCCTTAGGTTAGGATATATGACGTTATAGACGTATATACTGTTCCCTCCGAGATGTAGGGTTCGACAGGCCAGGAATGTTGTCAAATATTGCATCCTAGATGTAAGGTTGCCTTAGGTTAGGATATATAACGTTATAGACGCATGTAACGTTACCACCGAGACGTAGGGACCGACACAACCGGAATGTTGTCAAATGTTACATCCGAGATGTTAGGTTGCCATAGGTGAGGATATATGACGTTATAGACGTATATGGTGTTCCCTCCGAGAAGTAGGGTTCGACAGGCCAGGAATGTTGTCAAATATTGCATCCGAGATGTTAGGTTGCCTTAGGTTAGGATATATAACGTTATAGACGCATGTAATGTTACCACCGAGACGTAGGGACCGACACGCCTGGAATGTTATCAAATGTTACATCCGAGATGTTAGGTTGCCTAAGGCTAGGATATATGACGTTATAGATGTATATGCTGTTCCCTCCGAGAAGTAGGGTTCGACAGGCCAGGAATGTTGTCAAATATTGCATCCCAGATGTTAGGTTGCCTAAGGTTAGGATATATAACGTTATAGACGCATGTAATGTTACCACCGAGACGTAGGGACCGACACGCCTGGAATGTTGTCAAATGTTACATCCGAGATGTTAGGTTGCCTAAGATTAGGATATATACCGTTATAGACGCATGTAATGTTACCACCGAGACGTGGGGACCGACACGCCTGGAATGTGGTAAAATGTTACATCCGAGATGTTAGGTTGCCTAAGATTAGGATATATACCGTTATAGACGCATGCAATGTTACCACCGAGAAGTAGGGACCGACAGGCCTGGAATGTTGTAAAATGTTACATCCGATATGTTAGGTTGCCTAAGATTAGGATATATACCGCTATAGACGCATGTAATGTTACCACCGAGAAGTAGGGTTCGACACGCCAGGAATGTTGTCAAATATTACATACGAGATGTTAGGTGGCTTTAGGTTAGGATATATAACGTTATAGACGCATGTAATGTTACCACCGAGACGTAGGGACCGACAGGCCTGGAATGTTGTAAAATGTTACATCCGAGATGTTAGGTTGCCTTAGGTTAGGATATATAACGTTATAGACGCATGTAATGTTACCACCGAGACGTAGGGACCGACACGCCTGGAATGTTGTCAAATGTTACATCCGAGATGTTAGGTTGCCTTAGGTTAGGATATATGACGTTACAGATGTATATACTGTTCCCTCCGAGAAGTAGGGTTCGACAGGCCAGGAATGTTGTCAAATATTGCATCCGAGATGTTAGATTGCCTTAGATTACGATATCGACCGTTAAAGACATATATAATATTCCCACCGAAAAGTATGCACCGACACGCCAGGAATATTGTAAAATATTACGTCTGTGATAATAGGTTGCCTTAGATTAGGATATACAACGTTATAGACTCATATAATGTTCCCACCGAGGTGTAGGGTCCGACACGCCTGGAATGTTGTAGAATATTACATCCGACATGTCAGGTTGCCTTAGGTTAGGATATATAACGTTATAGACGTATATACTGTTCCCACCGAGAAGTAGGGCCCGATACGCCAGGAATGTTGTCAAATATTGCATCCGAGATGTTAGGTTGCCTTAGGTTAGGATATATGACGTTATAGACGTATATGCTGTTCCCTCCGAGAAGTAGGGTTCGACAGGCCTGGAATGATGTCAAATATTGCATCCGAGATGTTAGGTTGCCTTAGGTTAGGATATATAACGTTATAGACGTATATACTGTTCCCACCGAGAAGTAGAGTTCGACACGCCAGGAATGTTGTCAAATATTACATACGAGATGTTAGGTGGCCTTAGGTTAGGATATATAACGTTATAGACGCATGTAATGTTACCACCGAGACGTAGGGACCGACACGCCTGGAATGTTGTCAAATGTTACATCCGAGATGTTAGGTTGCCTTAGGTTAGGATATATGACGTTATAGACGTATATACTGTTCCCTCCGAGATGTAGGGTTCGACAGGCCAGGAATGTTGTCAAATATTGCATCCTAGATGTTAGGTTGCCTTAGGTTAGGATATATAACGTTATAGACGCATGTAACATTACCACCGAGACGTAGGGACCGACACAACCGGAATGTTGTCAAATGTTACATCCGAGATGTTAGGTTGCCATAGGTGAGGATATATGACGTTATAGACGTATATGGTGTTCCCTCCGAGAAGTAGGGTTCGACAGGCCAGGAATGTTGTCAAATATTGCATCCGAGATGTTAGGTTGCCTTAGGTTAGGATATATAACGTTATAGACGCATGTAATGTTACCACCGAGACGTAGGGACCGACATGCCTGGAATGTTGTCAAATGTTACATCCGAGATGTTAGGTTGTCTTAGGTTAGGATATATGACGTTACAGACGTATATACTGTTCCCTCCGAGATGTAGGGTTCGACAGGCCAGGAATGTTGTCAAATATATCATCCGAGATGTTAGATTGCCTTAGATTACTATATCGACCGTTATGGACGCATATAATATTCCCACCGAAAAGTATGTACCGACACGCCAGGAATATTGTAAAATATTACGTCTGAGATAATAGGTTGCCTTAGATTAGGATATACAACGTTATAGACTCATATAATGTTCCCACCGAGAAGTAGGGTCCGACACGCCTGGAATGATGTAGAATATTACATCCGAGATGTCAGGTTGCCTCCGGTTAGGATATATAACGTTATGGACGTATATACTGTTCCCACCGAGAAGAAGGGTTCGACACGCCAGGAATGTTGTCAAATATTACATACGAGATGTTAGGTTGCCTTAGATTAGGAAATATACCGTTATAGACGCATGTAATGTTACCACCGAGACGTAGGGTTCCAACACGCCTGGAATGTTGTCAAATGTTATATCCGAGATGTTAGGTTGCCTCAGGTTAGGATATATAACGTTATAGACGTATATACTGTTCCCACCGAGAAGTAGGGTTCGACACGCCAGGAATGATGTCAAATATTACATACGAGATGTTAGTTGGCCTTAGGTTAGGATATATAACGTTATAGACGCATATAATATTACCACCGAGACGTAGGGACCGACACGCCTGGAATGTTGTCAAATGTTACATCCGAGATGTTAGGTTGCCTTAGGCTAGGATATATGACGTTATAGATGTATATGCTGTTCCCCCCGAGAAGTAGGGTTCGACAGGCCAGGAATGTTGTCAAATATTGCATCCGAGATGTTAGGTTGCCTTAGGTTAGGATATATAACGTTATAGACGCATGTAATGTTACCACAGAGACGTAGGTCCGACACGATTGGAATGTTGTCAAATGTTACATCCGAGATGTTAGGTTGCCTTAGGTTAGGATATATAACGTTATAGACGCATGTCATGTTACCACCGAGACGTAGGTCCGACACGATTGGAATGTTGTCAAATGTTACATCAGAGATGTTAGGTTGCATTCGGTTAGGATATATGACGTTACAGACGTATATACAGTTCCCTCCGAGAAGTAGGGTTCGACAGGCCAGGAATGTTGTCAAATATTGCATCCGAGATGTTAGGTTGCCTTAGGTTAGGATATATAACGTTATAGACGCATGTAATGTTACCACCGAGACGTAGGGACCGACACGCCTGGAATGTTGTCAAATGTTACATCCGAGATGTTAGGTTGCCTTAGGTTAGGATATATGACGTTACAGACGTATATACTGTTCCCTCCGAGAAGTAGGGTTCGACAGGCCAGGAATGTTCTCAAATATTGCATCCGAGATGTTAGATTGCCTTAGATTACGATATCGACCGTTATAGACGCATATAATATTCCCACCGAAAAGTATGCACCGACACGCCAGGAATATTGTAAAATATTACGTCTGAGATAATAGGTTGCCTTAGATTAGGATATACAACGCTATAGACCCATATAATGTTCCCACCGAGAAGTAGGGTCCGACACGCCTGGAATGATGTAGAATATTACATCCGAGATGTCAGGTTGCCTTAGGTTAGGATATATAATGTTATAGACGTACATACTGTTCCCTCCGAGAAGTAGGGTTCGTCAGGCTAGGAATGTTGTCAAATATAGCATCCGAGAGGTTAGGTTGCCTTAGATAAGGATATATAACGTTATAGACGCATATAATGTTACCACCGAGACGTAGGGTTCCAACACGCCTGGAATGTGGTAAAATGTTACATCCGAGATGTTAGGTTGCCTAAGATTAGGATATATACCGTTATAGAGGCATGTAATGTTACCACCGAGACGTAGGGACCGACACGCCTGGAATGTTGTCAAATGTTACGTCCGAGATGTTAGGTTGTCTTAGGTTAGGATATATGACGTTACAGACGTATATACTGTTCCCTCCGAGATGTAGGGTTCTACAGGCCAGGAATGTTGTGAAATATTTCATCCGAGATGTTAGGTTGCCTTAGATTAGGATATATGACGTTATAGATGTATATGCTGTTCCCTCCGAGAATTAGGGTTCGACAGGCCAGGAATGTTGTTAACTATTGCATCCGAGATGTTAGGTTGCCTAAGGTTAGGATATATAACGTTATAGACGCATGTAATGTTACCACCGAGACGTAGGGTTCCAACACGCCTGGAATGTTGTCAAATGTTATATCCGAGATGTTAGGTTGCCTCAGGTTAGGATATATAACGTTGTAGACGTATATACTGTTCCCACCGAGAAGTAGGGTTCGACAGGCCAGGAATGTTGTCAAATATTGCATCCGAGATGTTAGGTTGCCTTAGGTTAGGATATATAACGTTATAGACGTATATACTGTTCCCACCGAGAAGTAGAGTTCGACACGCCAGGAATGTTGTCAAATATTACATACGAGATGTTAGTTGGCCTTAGGTTAGGATATATAACGTTATAGACGCATATAATATTACCACCGAGACGTAGGGACCGACACGCCTGGAATGTTGTCAAATGTTACATCCGAGATGTTAGGTTGCCTTAGGTTTGGATATATGACGTTATAGACGTATATACTGTTCCCTCCGAGAAGTAGGGTTCGACAGGCCAGGAATGTTGTCAAATATTGCATCCGTGATGTTAGGTTGCCTTAGGTTAGGATATATAACGTTATAGACGCATGTAATGTTACCACCGAGAGGTAGGGACCGACACGCCTGGAATGTTGTCAAATGTTACATCCGAGATGTTAGGTTGCCTTAGGCTAGGATATATGACGTTATAGATGTATATGCTGTTCCCTCCGAGAAGTAGGGTTCGACAGGCCAGGAATGTTGTCAAATATTGCATCCGAGATGTTAGGTTGCCTTAGGTTAGGATATATAACGTTATAGACGCATGTAATGTTACCACAGAGACGTAGGTCCGACACGATTGGAATGTTGTCAAATGTTACATCCGAGATGTTAGGTTGCCTTAGGTTAGGATATATAACGTTATAGACGCATGTCATGTTACCACCGAGACGTAGGTCCGACACGATTGGAATGTTGTCAAATGTTACATCCGAGATGTTAGGTTGCCTTAGGTTAGGATATATAACGTTATAGACGCATGTCATGTTACCACCGAGACGTAGGTCCGACACGATTGGAATGTTGTCAAATGTTACATCAGAGATGTTAGGTTGCATTCGGTTAGGATATATGACGTTACAGACGTATATACAGTTCCCTCCGAGAAGTAGGGTTCGACAGGCAAGGAATGTTGTCAAATATTGCATGCGAGATGTTAGGTTGCCTTAGATTGTGATATATACCGTTATAGACGCATGTAATGTTCCCACCGAGAAGTAGGATCCGACACGCCTGGAAGGTTGTAGAATATTACATCCGAGATTTTAGGTTGCCTTGGGTTAGGATATATGACGTTTTAGGCGTATATACTGTTCCCTCCGAGAAGTAGGGTTCGGCAGGCCAGGAATGTTGTCAAATATTGCATCCGAGATGTTACGTTGCCTTAGATTAGGATATGCAACGTTATAGACGCATATAATGTTCCCACCGAGAAGTAGGGTCCGACACGCCTGGAAGGTTGTAGAATATTACATCCGAGATGTTAGGTTGCCTTAGATTAGGATATACAACGTTATAGACTCATATAATGTTCCCACCGAGATGTAGGGTCCGACACGCCTGGAATGTTGTAGAATATTACATCCGACATGTCAGGTTGCCTTATGTTAGGATATATAACGTTATAGACGTATATACTGTTCCCACCGAGAAGTAGGGTCCGATACGCCAGGAATGTTGTCAAATATTACATGCGAGTTGTTACGGTGCCGTTATGGACGCATTAATGTTACCACCGGGACGTAGGGACCGACAAGCCCGGAATGTTGTCAAATGTTATATCCGAAATGTTAGGTTGCCTCAGGTTAGGATATATAACGTTATAGACGTATATACTGTTCCGTCGGAGAAGTAGGGTTCAACAGGCAATGACTGTAGCCAATATAACATCCGAGATGTTAGGTTGCCTTAGATTACGATATCGACCGTTATAGACGCATATAATATTCCCACCGAAAAGTATGCTCCGACACGCCAGGAATGTTGTAAAATATTACGTCTGAGATGATAGGTTGCCTTAGGTTAGGATATATAACGTTATAGACGCATGTAACGTTACCACCGAGACGTAGGGACCGACACAACCGGAATGTTGTCAAATGTTACATCCGAGATGTTAGGTTGCCATAGGTGAGGATATATGACGTTATAGACGTATATGGTGTTCCCTCCGAGAAGTAGGGATCGACAGGCCAGGAATGTTGTCAAATATTGCATCCGAGATGTTAGGTTGCCTTAGGTTAGGATATATAACGTTATAGACGCATGTAATGTTACCACCGAGACGTAGGGACCGACATGCCTGGAATGTTGTCAAATGTTACATCCGAGATGTTAGGTTGTCTTAGGTTAGGATATATGACGTTACAGACGTATATACTGTTCCCTCCGAGATGTAGGGTTCGACAGGCCAGGAATGTTGTCAAATATATCATCCGAGATGTTAGATTGCCTTAGATTACTATATCGACCGTTATGGACGCATATAATATTCCCACCGAAAAGTATGTACCGACACGCCAGGAATATTGTAAAATATTACGTCTGAGATAATAGGTTGCCTTAGATTAGGATATACAACGTTATAGACTCATATAATGTTCCCACCGAGAAGTAGGGTCCGACACGCCTGGAATGATGTAGAATATTACATCCGAGATGTCAGGTTGCCTCCGGTTAGGATATATAACGTTATAGACGTATATACTGTTCCCACCGAGAAGAAGGGTTCGACACGCCAGGAATGTTGTCAAATATTACATACGAGATGTTAGGTTGCCTTAGATTAGGAAATATACCGTTATAGACGCATGTAATGTTACCACCGAGACGTAGGGTTCCAACACGCCTGGAATGTTGTCAAATGTTATATCCGAGATGTTAGGTTGCCTCAGGTTAGGATATATAACGTTATAGACGTATATACTGTTCCCACCGAGAAGTAGGGTTCGACACGCCAGGAATGATGTCAAATATTACATACGAGATGTTAGTTGGCCTTAGGTTAGGATATATAACGTTATAGACGCATATAATATTACCACCGAGACGTAGGGACCGACACGCCTGGAATGTTGTCAAATGTTACATCCGAGATGTTAGGTTGCCTTAGGCTAGGATATATGACGTTATAGATGTATATGCTGTTCCCCCCGAGAAGTAGGGTTCGACAGGCCAGGAATGTTGTCAAATATTGCATCCGAGATGTTAGGTTGCCTTAGGTTAGGATATATAACGTTATAGACGCATGTAATGTTACCACAGAGACGTAGGTCCGACACGATTGGAATGTTGTCAAATGTTACATCCGAGATGTTAGGTTGCCTTAGGTTAGGATATATAACGTTATAGACGCATGTCATGTTACCACCGAGACGTAGGTCCGACACGATTGGAATGTTGTCAAATGTTACATCAGAGATGTTAGGTTGCATTCGGTTAGGATATATGACGTTACAGACGTATATACAGTTCCCTCCGAGAAGTAGGGTTCGACAGGCAAGGAATGTTGTCAAATATTGCATGCGAGATGTTAGGTTGCCTTAGATTATGATATATACCGTTATAGACGCATATAATGTTCCCACCGAGAAGTAGGGTCCGACACGCCTGGAAGGTTGTAGAATATTACATCCGAGATGTTAGGTTGCCCTAGGTTAGGATACATAACGTTGTAGACGTATATACTGTTCCTTCCGAGAAGTAGGGTTCGACAGGCCAGGAATGTTGTCAAATATTGCATCCGAGATGTTAGATTGCCTTAGATTACTATATCGACCGTTATAGACATATATAATATTCCCACCGAAAAGTATGCACCGACACGCCAGGAATATTGTAAAATATTACGTCTGAGATAATAGGTTGCCTTAGATTAGGATATACAACGTTATAGACTCATATAATGTTCCCACCGAGATGTAGGGTCCGACACGCCTGGAATGTTGTAGAATATTACATCCGACATGTCAGGTTGCCTTATGTTAGGATATATAACGTTATAGACGTATATACTGTTCCCACCGAGAAGTAGGGTCCGATACGCCAGGAATGTTGTCAAATATTACATGCGAGTTGTTACGGTGCCGTTATGGACGCATTAATGTTACCACCGGGACGTAGGGACCGACAAGCCCGGAATGTTGTCAAATGTTATATCCGAAATGTTAGGTTGCCTCAGGTTAGGATATATAACGTTATAGACGTATATACTGTTCCGTCGGAGAAGTAGGGTTCAACAGGCTATGACTGTAGCCAATATAACATCCGAGATGTTAGGTTGCCTTAGATTACGATATCGACCGTTATAGACGCATATAATATTCCCACCGAAAAGTATGCTCCGACACGCCAGGAATGTTGTAAAATATTACGTCTGAGATGATAGGTTGCCTTAGGTTAGGATATATAACGTTATAGACGCATGTAATGTTACCACCGAGACGTAGGGACCGACACTCCTGGAATGTTGTCAAATGTTACATCCGAGATGTTAGGTTGCCTTAGGTTTGGATATATGACGTTATAGACGTATATACTGTTCCCTCCGAGAAGTAGGGTTCGACAGGCCAGGAATGTTGTCAAATATTGCATCCGTGATGTTAGGTTGCCTTAGGTTAGGATATATAACGTTATAGACGCATGTAATGTTACCACCGAGAGGTAGGGACCGACACGCCTGGAATGTTGTCAAATGTTACATCCGAGATGTTAGGTTGCCGTAGGTGAGGATATATGACGTTACAGGCGTATATACTGTTCCCACCGAGAAGTAGGGTCCGACACGCCAGAAATGTTGTCAAATGTTACATCCGAGTTGTTAGGCTGCCTTAGGTTAGGATATATAACGTTCTAGACGCATGTAATGTTACCACTCGAGACGTAGGGACCGACATGCCTGGAATGTTGTCAAATGTTACATCCGAGATTTTAGGTTGCCTTGGGTTAGGATATATGACGTTTTAGACGTATATACTGTTCCCTCCGAGAAGTAGGGTTCGGCAGGCCAGGAATGTTGTCAAATATTGCATCCGAGATGTTACGTTGCCTTAGATTAGGATATGCAACGTTATAGACGCATATAATGTTCCCACCGAGAAGTAGGGTCCGACACGCCTGGAAGGTTGTAGAATATTACATCCGAGATGTTAGGTTGCCTTAGGTTAGGATATATAACGTTATAGACGCAAGAAATGTTACCACCGAGACGTAGGGACCGACTAGCCTGGAATGTTGTCAAATGTTACATCCGAGATGTTAGGTTGCCTTTGGTTAGGATATATAACGTTATAGACGTATATACTGTTCCCACCGAGAAGTAGGGTTCGTCACGCCAGGAATGTTGTCAAATATTACATACGAGATGTTAGGTGGCCTTAGGTTAGGATATATAACGTTATAGACGCATGTAATGTTACGACAGAGACGTAGGTCCGACACGAATGGAATGTTGTCAAATGTTACATCCGAGATGTTAGGTTGCCTTAGGTTAGGATATATAACGTTATAGACGCATGTCATGTTACCACCGAGACGTAGGTCCGACACGATTGGAATGTTGTCAAATGTTACATCAGAGATGTTAGGTTGCATTCGGTTAGGATATATGACGTTACAGACGTATATACAGTTCCCTCCGAGAAGTAGGGTTCGACAGGCAAGGAATGTTGTCAAATATTGCATCCGAGATGTTAGATTGCCTTAGATTACGATATCGACCGTTATAGACGCATATAATATTCCCACCGAAAAGTATGCACCGACACGCCAGGAATATTGTAAAATATTACGTCTGAGATAATAGGTTGCCTTAGATTAGGATATACAACGCTATAGACCCATATAATGTTCCCACCGAGAAGTAGGGTCCGACACGCCTGGAATGATGTAGAATATTACATCCGAGATGTCAGGTTGCCTTAGGTTAGGATATATAATGTTATAGACGTACATACTGTTCCCTCCGAGAAGTAGGGTTCGACAGGCTAGGAATGTTGTCAAATATAGCATCCGAGAGGTTAGGTTGCCTTAGATAAGGATATATAACGTTATAGACGCATATAATGTTACCACCGAGACGTAGGGTTCCAACACGCCTGGAATGTGGTAAAAAGTTACATCCGAGATGTTAGGTTGCCTAAGATTAGGATATATACCGTTATAGACGCATGTAATGTTACCACCGAGACGTAGGGACCGACACGCCTGGAACGTTATCAAATGTTACATCCGAGATGTTAGGTTGCCTAAGGCTAGGATATATGACGTTATAGATGTATATGCTGTTCCCTCCGAGAAGTAGGGTTCGACAGGCCAGGAATGTTGTCAAATATTGCATTCGAGATGTTAGGTTGCCTAAGGTTAGGATATATAACGTTATAGACGCATGTAATGTTACCACCGAGACGTAGGGACCGACACGCCTGGAATGTTGTCAAATGTTACATCCGAGATGTTAGGTTGCCTAAGATTAGGATATATACCGTTATAGACGCATGTAATGTTACCACCGAGACGTGGGGACCGACACGCCTGGAATGTGGTAAAATGTTACATCCGAGATGTTAGGTTGCCTAAGATTAGGATATATACCGTTATAGACGCATGCAATGTTACCACCGAGAAGTAGGGACCGACAGGCCTGGAATGTTGTAAAATGTTACATCCGATATGTTAGGTTGCCTAAGATTAGGATATATACCGCTATAGACGCATGTAATGTTACCACCGAGAAGTAGGGTTCGACACGCCAGGAATGTTGTCAAATATTACATACGAGATGTTAGGTGGCTTTAGGTTAGGATATATAACGTTATAGACGCATGTAATGTTACCACCGAGACGTAGGGACCGACAGGCCTGGAATGTTGTAAAATGTTACATCCGAGATGTTAGGTTGCCTTAGGTTAGGATATATAACGTTATAGACGCATGTAATGTTACCACCGAGACGTAGGGACCGACACGCCTGGAATGTTGTCAAATGTTACATCCGAGATGTTAGGTTGCCTTAGGTTAGGATATATGACGTTACAGATGTATATACTGTTCCCTCCGAGAAGTAGGGTTCGACAGGCCAGGAATGTTGTCAAATATTGCATCCGAGATGTTAGATTGCCTTAGATTACGATATCGACCGTTAAAGACATATATAATATTCCCACCGAAAAGTATGCACCGACACGCCAGGAATATTGTAAAATATTACGTCTGTGATAATAGGTTGCCTTAGATTAGGATATACAACGTTATAGACTCATATAATGTTCCCACCGAGATGTAGGGTCCGACACGCCTGGAATGTTGTAGAATATTACATCCGACATGTCAGGTTGCCTTAGGTTAGGATATATAACGTTATAGACGTATATACTGTTCCCACCGAGAAGTAGGGCCCGATACGCCAGGAATGTTGTCAAATATTGCATCCGAGATGTTAGGTTGCCTTAGGTTAGGATATATGACGTTATAGACGTATATGCTGTTCCCTCCGAGAAGTAGGGTTCGACAGGCCAGGAATGATGTCAAATATTGCATCCGAGATGTTAGGTTGCCTTAGGTTAGGATATATAACGTTATAGACGTATATACTGTTCCCACCGAGAAGTAGAGTTCGACACGCCAGGAATGTTGTCAAATATTACATACGAGATGTTAGGTGGCCTTAGGTTAGGATATATAACGTTATAGACGCATGTAATGTTACCACCGAGACGTAGGGACCGACACGCCTGGAATGTTGTCAAATGTTACATCCGAGATGTTAGGTTGCCTTAGGTTAGGATATATGACGTTATAGACGTATATACTGTTCCCTCCGAGATGTAGGGTTCGACAGGCCAGGAATGTTGTCAAATATTTCATCCTAGATGTTAGGTTGCCTTAGGTTAGGATATATAACGTTATAGACGCATGTAACGTTACCACCGAGACGTAGGGACCGACACAACCGGAATGTTGTCAAATGTTACATCCGAGATGTTAGGTTGCCATAGGTGAGGATATATGACGTTATAGACGTATATGGTGTTCCCTCCGAGAAGTAGGGTTCGACAGGCCAGGAATGTTGTCAAATATTGCATCCGAGATGTTAGGTTGCCTTAGGTTAGGATATATAACGTTATAGACGCATGTAATGTTACCACCGAGACGTAGGGACCGACATGCCTGGAATGTTGTCAAATGTTACATCCGAGATGTTAGGTTGTCTTAGGTTAGGATATATGACGTTACAGACGTATATACTGTTCCCTCCGAGATGTAGGGTTCGACAGGCCAGGAATGTTGTCAAATATATCATCCGAGATGTTAGATTGCCTTAGATTACTATATCGACCGTTATGGACGCATATAATATTCCCACCGAAAAGTATGTACCGACACGCCAGGAATATTGTAAAATATTACGTCTGAGATAATAGGTTGCCTTAGATTAGGATATACAACGTTATAGACTCATATAATGTTCCCACCGAGAAGTAGGGTCCGACACGCCTGGAATGATGTAGAATATTACATCCGAGATGTCAGGTTGCCTCCGGTTAGGATATATAACGTTATAGACGTATATACTGTTCCCACCGAGAAGTAGGGTTCGACACGCCAGGAATGTTGTCAAATATTACATACGAGATGTTAGGTTGCCTTAGATTAGGAAATATACCGTTATAGACGCATGTAATGTTACCACCGAGACGTAGGGTTCCAACACGCCTGGAATGTTGTCAAATGTTATATCCGAGATGTTAGGTTGCCTCAGGTTAGGATATATAACGTTATAGACGTATATACTGTTCCCACCGAGAAGTAGGGTTCGATACGCCAGGAATGATGTCAAATATTACATACGAGATGTTAGTTGGCCTTAGGTTAGGATATATAACGTTATAGACGCATGTAATGTTACCACAGAGACGTAGGTCCGACACGATTGGAATGTTGTCAAATGTTACATCCGAGATGTTAGGTTGCCTTAGGTTAGGATATATAACGTTATAGACGCATGTCATGTTACCACCGAGACGTAGGTCCGACACGATTGGAATGTTGTCAAATGTTACATCCGAGATGTTAAGTTGCCTTAGGTTAGGATATATAACGTTATAGACGCATGTCATGTTACCACCGAGACGTAGGTCCGACACGATTGGAATGTTGTCAAATGTTACATCAGAGATGTTAGGTTGCATTCGGTTAGGATATATGACGTTACAGACGTATATACAGTTCCCTCCGAGAAGTAGGGTTCGACAGGCAAGGAATGTTGTCAAATATTGCATGCGAGATGTTAGGTTGCCTTAGATTATGATATATACCGTTATAGACGCATATAATGTTCCCACCGAGAAGTAGGATCCGACACGCCTGGAAGGTTGTAGAATATTACATCCGAGATGTCAGGTTGACTTAGGTTAGGATATATACCGTTATAGACATATATACTGTTCCCTCCGATAGGTAGGGTTCGACAGGCCAGGAATGTTGTCAAATATTGCATCCGAGATGTTAGGTTGCCTTAGGATAGGATATATAACGTTATAGACGCATGTAATGTTACCACCGAGACGTAGGGACCGACACGCCTGGAATGTTGTCAAATGTTACATCCGAGATGTTAGGTTGCCTTAGGTTAGGATATATGACGTTACAGACGTATATACTGTTCCCTCCGAGAAGTAGGGTTCGACAGGCCAGGAATGTTCTCAAATATTGCATCCGAGATGTTAGATTGCCTTAGATTACGATATCGACTGTTATAGACGCATATAATATTCCCACCGAAAAGTATGCACCGACACGCCAGGAATATTGTAAAATATTACGTCTGAGATAATAGGTTGCCTTAGATTAGGATATACAACGCTATAGACCCATATAATGTTCCCACCGAGAAGTAGGGTCCGACACGCCTGGAATGATGTAGAATATTACATCCGAGATGTCAGGTTGCCTTAGGTTAGGATATATAATGTTATAGACGTACATACTGTTCCCTCCGAGAAGTAGGGTTCTACAGGCTAGGAATGTTGTCAAATATAGCATCCGAGAGGTTAGGTTGCCTTAGATAAGGATATATAACGTTATAGACGCATATAATGTTACCACCGAGACGTAGGGTTCCAACACGCCTGGAATGTGGTAAAAAGTTACATCCGAGATGTTAGGTTGCCTAAGATTAGGATATATACCGTTATAGACGCATGTAATGTTACCACCGAGACGTAGGGACCGACACGCCTGGAATGTTATCAAATGTTACATCCGAGATGTTAGGTTGCCTAAGGCTAGGATATATGACGTTATAGATGTATATGCTGTTCCCTCCGAGAAGTAGGGTTCGACAGGCCAGGAATGTTGTCAAATATTGCATTCGAGATGTTAGGTTGCCTAAGGTTAGGATATATAACGTTATAGACGCACGTAATGTTACCACCGAGACGTAGGGACCGACACGCCTGGAATGTTGTCAAATGTTACGTCCGAGATGTTAGGTTGTCTTAGGTTAGGATATATGACGTTACAGACGTATATACTGTTCCCTCCGAGATGTAGGGTTCTACAGGCCAGGAATGTTGTGAAATATTTCATCCGAGATGTTAGGTTGCCTTAGATTAGGATATATGACGTTATAGATGTATATGCTGTTCCCTCCGAGAGTTAGGGTTCGACAGGCCAGGAATGTTGTTAACTATTGCATCCGAGATGTTAGGTTGCCTAAGGTTAGGATATAAACGTTATAGACGCATGTAATGTTACCACCGAGACGTAGGGACCGACACGCCAGGAATGTTGTCAAATATTACATACGAGATGTTAGGTTGCCTAAGATTAGGATATATACCGTTATAGACGCATGTAATGTTACCACCGAGACGTAGGGACCGACACGCCTGGAATGTGGTAAAATATTACATACGAGATGTTAGGTGGCCTTAGGTTAGGATATATAACGTTATAGACGCATGTAATGTTACCACCGAGACGTAGGGACCGACACGCCTGGAATGTGGTAAAATGTTACATCCGAGATGTTAGGTTGCCTAAGATTAGGATATATACCGTTATAGACGCATGTAATGTTACCACCGAGACGTAGGGACCGACACGCCTGCAATGTTATCAAATGTTACATCCGAGATGTTAGGTTGCCTAAGGCTAGGATATATGACGTTATAGATGTATATGCTGTTCCCTCCGAGAAGTAGGGTTCGACAGGCCAGGAATGTTGTCAAATATTGCATTCGAGATGTTAGGTTGCCTAAGGTTAGGATATATAACGTTATAGACGCATGTAATGTTACCACCGAGACGTAGGGACCGACACGCCTGGAATGTTGTCAAATGTTACGTCCGAGATGTTAGGTTGTCTTAGGTTAGGATATATGACGCTACAGACGTATATACTGTTCCCTCCGAGATGTAGGGTTCTACAGGCCAGGAATGTTGTGAAATATTTCATCCGAGATGTTAGGTTGTCTTAGATTAGGATATATGACGTAACAGATGTATATGCTGTTCCCTCCGAGAAGTAGGGTTCGACAGGCCAGGAATGTTGTCAAATATTGCATCCGAGATGTTAGGTTGCCTAAGGTTAGGATATATAACGTTATAGACGCATGTAATGTTACCACCGAGACGTAGGGACCGACACGCCTGGAATGTGGTAAAATGTTACATCCGAGATGTTAGGTTGCCTAAGATTAGGATATATACCGTTATAGACTCATGCAATGTTACCACCGAGAAGTAGGGACCGACAGGCCTGGAATGTTGTAAAATGTTACATCCGATATGTTAGGTTGCCTAAGATTAGGATATATACCGCTATAGACGCATGTAATGTTACCACCGAGAAGTAGGGTTCGACACGCCAGGAATGTTGTCAAATATTACATACGAGATGTTAGGTGGCTTTAGGTTAGGATATATAACGTTATAGACGCATGTAATGTTACCACCGAGACGTAGGGACCGACAGGCCTGGAATGTTGTAAAATGTTACATCCGAGATGTTAGGTTGCCTTAGGTTAGGATATATAACGTTATAGACGCATGTCATGTTACCACCGAGACGTAGGTCCGACACGATTGGAATGTTGTCAAATGTTACATCAGAGATGTTAGGTTGCCTTCGGTTAGGATATATGACGTTACAGACGTATATACAGTTCCCTCCGAGAAGTAGGGTTCGACAGGCGAGGAATGTTGTCAAATATTGCATCCGAGATGTTAGATTGCCTTAGATTACGATATCGACCGTTAAAGACATATATAATATTCCCACCGAAAAGTATGCACCGACACGCCAGGAATATTGTAAAATATTACGTCTGTGATAATAGGTTGCCTTAGATTAGGATATACAACGTTATAGACAAATATAATGTTCCCACCGAGATGTAGGGTCCGACACGCCTGGAATGTTGTAGAATATTACATCCGACATGTCCGGTTGCCTTAGGTTAGGATATATAACGTTATAGACGTATATACTGTTCCCACCGAGAAGTAGGGCCCGATACGCCAGGAATGTTGTCAAATATTGCATCCGAGATGTTAGGTTGCCTTAGGTTAGGATATATGACGTTATAGACGTATATGCTGTTCCCTCCGAGAAGTAGGGTTCGACAGGCCAGGAATGATGTCAAATATTGCATCCGAGATGTTAGGTTGCCTTAGGTTAGGATATATAACGTTATAGACGTATATACTGTTCCCACCGAGAAGTAGAGTTCGACACGCCAGGAATGTTGTCAAATATTACATACGAGATGTTAGGTGGCCTTAGGTTAGGATATATAACGTTATAGACGCATGTAATGTTACCACCGAGACGTAGGGCCCGACACGCCTGGAATGTTGTCAAATGTTACATCCGAGATGTTAGGTTGCCTTAGGTTAGGATATATGACGTTATAGACGTATATACTGTTCCCTCCGAGATGTAGGGTTCGACAGGCCAGGAATGTTGTCAAATATTGCATCCTAGGTGTTAGGTTGCCTTAGGTTAGGATATATAACGTTATAGACGCATGTAACGTTACCACCGAGACGTAGGGACCGACACAACCGGAATGTTGTCAAATGTTACATCCGAGATGTTAGGTTGCCATAGGTGAGGATATATGACGTTATAGACGTATATGGTGTTCCCTCCGAGAAGTAGGGTTCGACAGGCCAGGAATGTTGTCAAATATTGCATCCGAGATGTTAGGTTGCCTTAGGTTAGGATATATAACGTTATAGACGCATGTAATGTTACCACCGAGACGTAGGGACCGACATGCCTGGAATGTTGTCAAATGTTACATCCGAGATGTTAGGTTGTCTTAGGTTAGGATATATGACGTTACAGACGTATATACTGTTCCCTCCGAGATGTAGGGTTCGACAGGCCAGGAATGTTGTCAAATATATCATCCGAGATGTTAGATTGCCTTAGATTACTATATCGACCGTTATGGACGCATATAATATTCCCACCGAAAAGTATGTACCGACACGCCAGGAATATTGTAAAATATTACGTCTGAGATAATAGGTTGCCTTAGATTAGGATATACAACGTTATAGACTCATATAATGTTCCCACCGAGAAGTAGGGTCCGACACGCCTGGAATGATGTAGAATATTACATCCGAGATGTCAGGTTGCCTCCGGTTAGGATATATAACGTTATAGACGTATATACTGTTCCCACCGAGAAGTAGGGTTCGACACGCCAGGAATGTTGTCAAATATTACATACGAGATGTTAGGTTGCCTTAGATTAGGAAATATACCGTTATAGACGCATGTGATGTTACCACCGAGACGTAGGGTTCCAACACGCCTGGAATGTTGTCAAATGTTATATCCGAGATGTTAGGTTGCCTCAGGTTAGGATATATAACGTTATAGACGTATATACTGTTCCCACCGAGAAGTAGGGTTCGACACGCCAGGAATGATGTCAAATATTACATACGAGATGTTAGTTGGCCTTAGGTTAGGATATATAACGTTATAGACGCATATAATATTACCACCGAGACGTAGGGACCGACACGCCTGGAATGTTGTCAAATGTTACATCCGAGATGTTAGGTTGCCTTAGGCTAGGATATATGACGTTATAGATGTATATGCTGTTCCCCCCGAGAAGTAGGGTTCGACAGGCCAGGAATGTTGTCAAATATTGCATCCGAGATGTTAGGTTGCCTTAGGTTAGGATATATAACGTTATAGACGCATGTAATGTTACCACAGAGACGTAGGTCCGACACGATTGGAATGTTGTCAAATGTTACATCCGAGATGTTAGGTTGCCTTAGGTTAGGATATATAACGTTATAGACGCATGTCATGTTACCACCGAGACGTAGGTCCGACACGATTGGAATGTTGTCAAATGTTACATCCGAGATGTTAGGTTGCCTTAGGTTAGGATATATAACGTTATAGACGCATGTCATGTTACCACCGAGACGTAGGTCCGACACGATTGGAATGTTGTCAAATGTTACATCAGAGATGTTAGGTTGCATTCGGTTAGGATATATGACGTTACAGACGTATATACAGTTCCCTCCGAGAAGTAGGGTTCGACAGGCAATGAATGTTGTCAAATATTGCATGCGAGATGTTAGGTTGCCTTAGATTATGATATATACCGTTATAGACGCATATAATGTTCCCACCGAGAAGTAGGGTCCGACACGCCTGGAAGGTTGTAGAATATTACATCCGAGATGTCAGGTTGCCTTAGGTTAGGATATATACCGTTATAGACATATATACTGTTCCCTCCGATAGGTAGGGTTCGACAGGCCAGGAATGTTGTCAAATGTTACATCCGAGATGTTAGGTTGCCATAGGTGAGGATATATGACGTTATAGACGTATATGGTGTTCCCTCCGAGAAGTAGGGTTCGACAGGCCAGGAATGTTGTCAAATATTGCATCCGAGATGTTAGGTTGCCTTAGATAAGGATATATAACGTTATAGACGCATATAATGTTACCACCGAGACGTAGGGTTCCAACACGCCTGGAATGTGGTAAAAAGTTACATCCGAGATGTTAGGTTGTCTTAGGTTAGGATATATGACGTTACAGACGTATATACTGTTCCCTCCGAGATGTAGGGTTCGACAGGCCAGGAATGTTCTCAAATATTGCATCCGAGATGTTAGATTGCCTTAGATTACGATATCGACTGTTATAGACGCATATAATATTCCCACCGAAAAGTATGCACCGACACGCCAGGAATATTGTAAAATATTACGTCTGAGATAATAGGTTGCCTTAGATTAGGATATACAACGCTATAGACCCATATAATGTTCCCACCGAGAAGTAGGGTCCGACACGCCTGGAATGATGTAGAATATTACATCCGAGATGTCAGGTTGCCTTAGGTTAGGATATATAATGTTATAGACGTACATACTGTTCCCTCCGAGAAGTAGGGTTCGACAGGCTAGGAATGTTGTCAAATATAGCATCCGAGAGGTTAGGTTGCCTTAGATAAGGATATATAACGTTATAGACGCATATAATGTTACCACCGAGACGTAGGGTTCCAACACGCCTGGAATGTGGTAAAAAGTTACATCCGAGATGTTAGGTTGCCTAAGATTAGGATATATACCGTTATAGACGCATGTAATGTTACCACCGAGACGTAGGGACCGACACGCCTGGAATGTTATCAAATGTTACATCCGAGATGTTAGGTTGCCTAAGGCTAGGATATATGACGTTATAGATGTATATGCTGTTCCCTCCGAGAAGTAGGGTTCGACAGGCCAGGAATGTTGTCAAATATTGCATTCGAGATGTTAGGTTGCCTAAGGTTAGGATATATAACGTTATAGACGCACGTAATGTTACCACCGAGACGTAGGGACCGACACGCCTGGAATGTTGTCAAATGTTACGTCCGAGATGTTAGGTTGTCTTAGGTTAGGATATATGACGTTACAGACGTATATACTGTTCCCTCCGAGATGTAGGGTTCTACAGGCCAGGAATGTTGTGAAATATTTCATCCGAGATGTTAGGTTGCCTTAGATTAGGATATATGACGTTATAGATGTATATGCTGTTCCCTCCGAGAGTTAGGGTTCGACAGGCCAGGAATGTTGTTAACTATTGCATCCGAGATGTTAGGTTGCCTAAGGTTAGGATATAAACGTTATAGACGCATGTAATGTTACCACCGAGACGTAGGGACCGACACGCCAGGAATGTTGTCAAATATTACATACGAGATGTTAGGTTGCCTAAGATTAGGATATATACCGTTATAGACGCATGTAATGTTACCACCGAGACGTAGGGACCGACACGCCTGGAATGTGGTAAAATATTACATACGAGATGTTAGGTGGCCTTAGGTTAGGATATATAACGTTATAGACGCATGTAATGTTACCACCGAGACGTAGGGACCGACACGCCTGGAATGTGGTAAAATGTTACATCCGAGATGTTAGGTTGCCTAAGATTAGGATATATACCGTTATAGACGCATGTAATGTTACCACCGAGACGTAGGGACCGACACGCCTGCAATGTTATCAAATGTTACATCCGAGATGTTAGGTTGCCTAAGGCTAGGATATATGACGTTATAGATGTATATGCTGTTCCCTCCGAGAAGTAGGGTTCGACAGGCCAGGAATGTTGTCAAATATTGCATTCGAGATGTTAGGTTGCCTAAGGTTAGGATATATAACGTTATAGACGCATGTAATGTTACCACCGAGACGTAGGGACCGACACGCCTGGAATGTTGTCAAATGTTACGTCCGAGATGTTAGGTTGTCTTAGGTTAGGATATATGACGCTACAGACGTATATACTGTTCCCTCCGAGATGTAGGGTTCTACAGGCCAGGAATGTTGTGAAATATTTCATCCGAGATGTTAGGTTGTCTTAGATTAGGATATATGACGTAACAGATGTATATGCTGTTCCCTCCGAGAAGTAGGGTTCGACAGGCCAGGAATGTTGTCAAATATTGCATCCGAGATGTTAGGTTGCCTAAGGTTAGGATATATAACGTTATAGACGCATGTAATGTTACCACCGAGACGTAGGGACCGACACGCCTGGAATGTGGTAAAATGTTACATCCGAGATGTTAGGTTGCCTAAGATTAGGATATATACCGTTATAGACTCATGCAATGTTACCACCGAGAAGTAGGGACCGACAGGCCTGGAATGTTGTAAAATGTTACATCCGATATGTTAGGTTGCCTAAGATTAGGATATATACCGCTATAGACGCATGTAATGTTACCACCGAGAAGTAGGGTTCGACACGCCAGGAATGTTGTCAAATATTACATACGAGATGTTAGGTGGCTTTAGGTTAGGATATATAACGTTATAGACGCATGTAATGTTACCACCGAGACGTAGGGACCGACAGGCCTGGAATGTTGTAAAATGTTACATCCGAGATGTTAGGTTGCCTTAGGTTAGGATATATAACGTTATAGACGCATGTCATGTTACCACCGAGACGTAGGTCCGACACGATTGGAATGTTGTCAAATGTTACATCAGAGATGTTAGGTTGCCTTCGGTTAGGATATATGACGTTACAGACGTATATACAGTTCCCTCCGAGAAGTAGGGTTCGACAGGCGAGGAATGTTGTCAAATATTGCATCCGAGATGTTAGATTGCCTTAGATTACGATATCGACCGTTAAAGACATATATAATATTCCCACCGAAAAGTATGCACCGACACGCCAGGAATATTGTAAAATATTACGTCTGTGATAATAGGTTGCCTTAGATTAGGATATACAACGTTATAGACAAATATAATGTTCCCACCGAGATGTAGGGTCCGACACGCCTGGAATGTTGTAGAATATTACATCCGACATGTCCGGTTGCCTTAGGTTAGGATATATAACGTTATAGACGTATATACTGTTCCCACCGAGAAGTAGGGCCCGATACGCCAGGAATGTTGTCAAATATTGCATCCGAGATGTTAGGTTGCCTTAGGTTAGGATATATGACGTTATAGACGTATATGCTGTTCCCTCCGAGAAGTAGGGTTCGACAGGCCAGGAATGATGTCAAATATTGCATCCGAGATGTTAGGTTGCCTTAGGTTAGGATATATAACGTTATAGACGTATATACTGTTCCCACCGAGAAGTAGAGTTCGACACGCCAGGAATGTTGTCAAATATTACATACGAGATGTTAGGTGGCCTTAGGTTAGGATATATAACGTTATAGACGCATGTAATGTTACCACCGAGACGTAGGGCCCGACACGCCTGGAATGTTGTCAAATGTTACATCCGAGATGTTAGGTTGCCTTAGGTTAGGATATATGACGTTATAGACGTATATACTGTTCCCTCCGAGATGTAGGGTTCGACAGGCCAGGAATGTTGTCAAATATTGCATCCTAGGTGTTAGGTTGCCTTAGGTTAGGATATATAACGTTATAGACGCATGTAACGTTACCACCGAGACGTAGGGACCGACACAACCGGAATGTTGTCAAATGTTACATCCGAGATGTTAGGTTGCCATAGGTGAGGATATATGACGTTATAGACGTATATGGTGTTCCCTCCGAGAAGTAGGGTTCGACAGGCCAGGAATGTTGTCAAATATTGCATCCGAGATGTTAGGTTGCCTTAGGTTAGGATATATAACGTTATAGACGCATGTAATGTTACCACCGAGACGTAGGGACCGACATGCCTGGAATGTTGTCAAATGTTACATCCGAGATGTTAGGTTGTCTTAGGTTAGGATATATGACGTTACAGACGTATATACTGTTCCCTCCGAGATGTAGGGTTCGACAGGCCAGGAATGTTGTCAAATATATCATCCGAGATGTTAGATTGCCTTAGATTACTATATCGACCGTTATGGACGCATATAATATTCCCACCGAAAAGTATGTACCGACACGCCAGGAATATTGTAAAATATTACGTCTGAGATAATAGGTTGCCTTAGATTAGGATATACAACGTTATAGACTCATATAATGTTCCCACCGAGAAGTAGGGTCCGACACGCCTGGAATGATGTAGAATATTACATCCGAGATGTCAGGTTGCCTCCGGTTAGGATATATAACGTTATAGACGTATATACTGTTCCCACCGAGAAGTAGGGTTCGACACGCCAGGAATGTTGTCAAATATTACATACGAGATGTTAGGTTGCCTTAGATTAGGAAATATACCGTTATAGACGCATGTGATGTTACCACCGAGACGTAGGGTTCCAACACGCCTGGAATGTTGTCAAATGTTATATCCGAGATGTTAGGTTGCCTCAGGTTAGGATATATAACGTTATAGACGTATATACTGTTCCCACCGAGAAGTAGGGTTCGACACGCCAGGAATGATGTCAAATATTACATACGAGATGTTAGTTGGCCTTAGGTTAGGATATATAACGTTATAGACGCATATAATATTACCACCGAGACGTAGGGACCGACACGCCTGGAATGTTGTCAAATGTTACATCCGAGATGTTAGGTTGCCTTAGGCTAGGATATATGACGTTATAGATGTATATGCTGTTCCCCCCGAGAAGTAGGGTTCGACAGGCCAGGAATGTTGTCAAATATTGCATCCGAGATGTTAGGTTGCCTTAGGTTAGGATATATAACGTTATAGACGCATGTAATGTTACCACAGAGACGTAGGTCCGACACGATTGGAATGTTGTCAAATGTTACATCCGAGATGTTAGGTTGCCTTAGGTTAGGATATATAACGTTATAGACGCATGTCATGTTACCACCGAGACGTAGGTCCGACACGATTGGAATGTTGTCAAATGTTACATCCGAGATGTTAGGTTGCCTTAGGTTAGGATATATAACGTTATAGACGCATGTCATGTTACCACCGAGACGTAGGTCCGACACGATTGGAATGTTGTCAAATGTTACATCAGAGATGTTAGGTTGCATTCGGTTAGGATATATGACGTTACAGACGTATATACAGTTCCCTCCGAGAAGTAGGGTTCGACAGGCAATGAATGTTGTCAAATATTGCATGCGAGATGTTAGGTTGCCTTAGATTATGATATATACCGTTATAGACGCATATAATGTTCCCACCGAGAAGTAGGGTCCGACACGCCTGGAAGGTTGTAGAATATTACATCCGAGATGTCAGGTTGCCTTAGGTTAGGATATATACCGTTATAGACATATATACTGTTCCCTCCGATAGGTAGGGTTCGACAGGCCAGGAATGTTGTCAAATGTTACATCCGAGATGTTAGGTTGCCATAGGTGAGGATATATGACGTTATAGACGTATATGGTGTTCCCTCCGAGAAGTAGGGTTCGACAGGCCAGGAATGTTGTCAAATATTGCATCCGAGATGTTAGGTTGCCTTAGGTTAGGATATATAACGTTATAGACGCATGTAATGTTACCACCGAGACGTAGGGACCGACATGCCTGGAATGTTGTCAAATGTTACATCCGAGATGTTAGGTTGTCTTAGGTTAGGATATATGACGTTACAGACGTATATACTGTTCCCTCCGAGATGTAGGGTTCGACAGGCCAGGAATGTTGTCAAATATATCATCCGAGATGTTAGATTGCCTTAGATTACTATATCGACCGTTATGGACGCATATAATATTCCCACCGAAAAGTATGTACCGACACGCCAGGAATATTGTAAAATATTACGTCTGAGATAATAGGTTGCCTTAGATTAGGATATACAACGTTATAGACTCATATAATGTTCCCACCGAGAAGTAGGGTCCGACACGCCTGGAATGATGTAGAATATTACATCCGAGATGTCAGGTTGCCTCCGGTTAGGATATATAACGTTATAGACGTATATACTGTTCCCACCGAGAAGTAGGGTTCGACACGCCAGGAATGTTGTCAAATATTACATACGAGATGTTAGGTTGCCTTAGATTAGGAAATATACCGTTATAGACGCATGTGATGTTACCACCGAGACGTAGGGTTCCAACACGCCTGGAATGTTGTCAAATGTTATATCCGAGATGTTAGGTTGCCTCAGGTTAGGATATATAACGTTATAGACGTATATACTGTTCCCACCGAGAAGTAGGGTTCGACACGCCAGGAATGATGTCAAATATTACATACGAGATGTTAGTTGGCCTTAGGTTAGGATATATAACGTTATAGACGCATATAATATTACCACCGAGACGTAGGGACCGACACGCCTGGAATGTTGTCAAATGTTACATCCGAGATGTTAGGTTGCCTTAGGCTAGGATATATGACGTTATAGATGTATATGCTGTTCCCCCCGAGAAGTAGGGTTCGACAGGCCAGGAATGTTGTCAAATATTGCATCCGAGATGTTAGGTTGCCTTAGGTTAGGATATATAACGTTATAGACGCATGTAATGTTACCACAGAGACGTAGGTCCGACACGATTGGAATGTTGTCAAATGTTACATCCGAGATGTTAGGTTGCCTTAGGTTAGGATATATAACGTTATAGACGCATGTCATGTTACCACCGAGACGTAGGTCCGACACGATTGGAATGTTGTCAAATGTTACATCCGAGATGTTAGGTTGCCTTAGGTTAGGATATATAACGTTATAGACGCATGTCATGTTACCACCGAGACGTAGGTCCGACACGATTGGAATGTTGTCAAATGTTACATCAGAGATGTTAGGTTGCATTCGGTTAGGATATATGACGTTACAGACGTATATACAGTTCCCTCCGAGAAGTAGGGTTCGACAGGCAAGGAATGTTGTCAAATATTGCATGCGAGATGTTAGGTTGCCTTAGATTATGATATATACCGTTATAGACGCATATAATGTTCCCACCGAGAAGTAGGGTCCGACACGCCTGGAAGGTTGTAGAATATTACATCCGAGATGTCAGGTTGCCTTAGGTTAGGATATATACCGTTATAGACATATATACTGTTCCCTCCGATAGGTAGGGTTCGACAGGCCAGGAATGTTGTCAAATATTGCATCCGAGATGTTAGGTTGCCTTAGGTTAGGATATATAACGTTATAGACGCATGTAATGTTACCACCGAGACGTAGGGACCGACACGCCTGGAATGTTGTCAAATGTTACATCCGAGATGTTAGGTTGCCTTAGGTTAGGATATATGACGTTACAGACGTATATACTGTTCCCTCCGAGAAGTAGGGTTCGACAGGCCAGGAATGTTCTCAAATATTGCATCCGAGATGTTAGATTGCCTTAGATTACGATATCGACCGTTATAGACGCATATAATATTCCCACCGAAAAGTATGCACCGACACGCCAGGAATATTGTAAAATATTACGTCTGAGATAATAGGTTGCCTTAGATTAGGATATACAACGCTATAGACCCATATAATGTTCCCACCGAGAAGTAGGGTCCGACACGCCTGGAATGATGTAGAATATTACATCCGAGATGTCAGGTTGCCTTAGGTTAGGATATATAATGTTATAGACGTACATACTGTTCCCTCCGAGAAGTAGGGTTCGACAGGCTAGGAATGTTGTCAAATACAGCATCCGAGAGGTTAGGTTGCCTTAGATAAGGATATATAACGTTATAGACGCATGTAATGTTACCACCGAGACGTAGGGACCGACACGCCTGGAATGTGGTAAAATGTTACATCCGAGATGTTAGGTTGCCTAAGATTAGGATATATACCGTTATAGACGCATGTAATGTTACCACCGAGACGTAGGGACCGACACGCCTGGAATGTTATCAAATGTTACATCCGAGATGTTAGGTTGCCTAAGGCTAGGATATATGACGTTATAGATGTATATGCTGTTCCCTCCGAGAAGTAGGGTTCGACAGGCCAGGAATGTTGTCAAATATTGCATTCGAGATGTTAGGTTGCCTAAGGTTAGGATATATAACGTTATAGACGCATGTAATGTTACCACCGAGACGTAGGGACCGACACGCCTGGAATGTTGTCAAATGTTACATCCGAGATGTTAGGTTGCCTAAGATTAGGATATATACCGTTATAGACGCATGTAATGTTACCACCGAGACGTGGGGACCGACACGCCTGGAATGTGGTAAAATGTTACATCCGAGATGTTAGGTTGCCTAAGATTAGGATATATACCGTTATAGACGCATGCAATGTTACCACCGAGAAGTAGGGACCGACAGGCCTGGAATGTTGTAAAATGTTACATCCGATATGTTAGGTTGCCTAAGATTAGGATATATACCGCTATAGACGCATGTAATGTTACCACCGAGAAGTAGGGTTCGACACGCCAGGAATGTTGTCAAATATTACATACGAGATGTTAGGTGGCTTTAGGTTAGGATATATAACGTTATAGACGCATGTAATGTTACCACCGAGACGTAGGGACCGACAGGCCTGGAATGTTGTAAAATGTTACATCCGAGATGTTAGGTTGCCTTACGTTAGGATATATAACGTTATAGACGCATGTCATGTTACCACCGAGACGTAGGTCCGACACGATTGGAATGTTGTCAAATGTTACATCCGAGATGTTAGGTTGCCTTAGGTTAGGATATATAACGTTATAGACGCATGTCATGTTACCACCGAGACGTAGGTCCGACACGATTGGAATGTTGTCAAATGTTACATCAGAGATGTTAGGTTGCATTCGGTTAGGATATATGACGTTACAGACGTATATACAGTTCCCTCCGAGAAGTAGGTTTCGACAGGCAAGGAATGTTGTCAAATATTGCATGCGAGATGTTCGGTTGCCTTAGATTATGATATATACCGTTATAGACGCATATAATGTTCCCACCGAGAAGTAGGGTCCGACACGCCTGGAAGGTTGTAGAATATTACATCCGAGATGTCAGGTTGCCTTAGGTTAGGATATATACCGTTATAGACATATATACTGTTCCCTCCGATAGGTAGGGTTCGAAAGGCCAGGAATGTTGTCAAATATTGCATCCGAGATGTTAGGTTGCCTTAGGTTAGGATATATAACGTTATAGACGCATGTAATGTTACCACTGAGACGTAGGGACCGACACGCCTGGAATGTTGTCAAATGTTACATCCGAGATGTTAGGTTGCCTTAGGTTAGGATATATGACGTTACAGACGTATATACTGTTCCCTCCGAGAAGTAGGGTTCGACAGGCCAGGAATGTTCTCAAATATTGCATCCGAGATGTTAGATTGCCTTAGATTACGATATCGACCGTTATAGACGCATATAATATTCCCACCGAAAAGTATGCACCGACACGCCAGGAATATTGTAAAATATTACGTCTGAGATAATAGGTTGCCTTAGATTAGGATATACAACGCTATAGACCCATATAATGTTCCCACCGAGAAGTAGGGTCCGACACGCCTGGAATGATGTAGAATATTACATCCGAGATGTCAGGTTGCCTTAGGTTAGGATATATAATGTTATAGACGTACATACTGTTCCCTCCGAGAAGTAGGGTTCGACAGGCTAGGAATGTTGCCAAATATAGCATCCGAGAGGTTAGGTTGCCTTAGATAAGGATATATAACGTTATAGACGCATATAATGTTACCACCGAGACGTAGGGTTCCAACACGCCTGGAATGTGGTAAAATGTTACATCCGAGATGTTAGGTTGCCTAAGATTAGGATATATACCGTTATAGAGGCATGTAATGTTACCACCGAGACGTAGGGACCGACACGCCTGGAATGTTGTCAAATGTTACGTCCGAGATGTTAGGTTGTCTTAGGTTAGGATATATGACGTTACAGACGTATATACTGTTCCCTCCGAGATGTAGGGTTCTACAGGCCAGGAATGTTGTGAAATATTTCATCCGAGATGTTAGGTTGCCTTAGATTAGGATATATGACGTTATAGATGTATATGCTGTTCCCTCCGAGAATTAGGGTTCGACAGGCCAGGAATGTTGTTAACTATTGCATCCGAGATGTTAGGTTGCCTAAGGTTAGGATATATAACGTTATAGACGCATGTAATGTTACCACCGAGACGTAGGGTTCCAACACGCCTGGAATGTTGTCAAATGTTATATCCGAGATGTTAGGTTGCCTCAGGTTAGGATATATAACGTTGTAGACGTATATACTGTTCCCACCGAGAAGTAGGGTTCGACACGCCAGGAATGTTGTCAAATATTACATACGAGATGTTAGTTGGCCTTAGGTTAGGATATATAACGTTATAGACGCATATAATATTACCACCGAGACGTAGGGACCGACACGCCTGGAATGTTGTCAAATGTTACATCCGAGATGTTAGGTTGCCTTAGGTTTGGATATATGACGTTATAGACGTATATACTGTTCCCTCCGAGAAGTAGGGTTCGACAGGCCAGGAATGTTGTCAAATATTGCATCCGTGATGTTAGGTTGCCTTAGGTTAGGATATATAACGTTATAGACGTATATACTGTTCCCACCGAGCAGTAGGGTTCGATACGCCAGGAATGTTGTCAAATATTACATACGAGATGTTAGGTGGCCTTAGGTTAGGATATATAACGTTATAGACGCATGTAATGTTACCACCGGGACGTAGGGACCGACAGGCCTGGAATGTGGTAAAATGTTACATCCGAGATGTTAGGTTGCCTAAGATTAGGATATATACCGTTATAGACGCATGTAATGTTACCACCGAGACGTAGGGACCGACACGCCTGGAATGTTATCAAATGTTACATCCGAGATGTTAGGTTGCCTAAGGCTAGGATATATGACGTTATAGATGTATATGCTGTTCCCTCCGAGAAGTAGGGTTCGACAGGCCAGGAATGTTGTCAAATATTGCATTCGAGATGTTAGGTTGCCTAAGGTTAGGATATATAACGTTATAGACGCATGTAATGTTACCACCGAGACGTAGGGACCGACACGCCTGGAATGTTGTCAAATGTTACATCCGAGATGTTAGGTTGCCTAAGATTAGGATATATACCGTTATAGACGCATGTAATGTTACCACCGAGACGTGGGGACCGACACGCCTGGAATGTGGTAAAATGTTACATCCGAGATGTTAGGTTGCCTAAGATTAGGATATATACCGTTATAGACGCATGCAATGTTACCACCGAGAAGTAGGGACCGACAGGCCTGGAATGTTGTAAAATGTTACATCCGATATGTTAGGTTGCCTAAGATTAGGATATATACCGCTATAGACGCATGTAATGTTACCACCGAGAAGTAGGGTTCGACACGCCAGGAATGTTGTCAAATATTACATACGAGATGTTAGGTGGCTTTAGGTTAGGATATATAACGTTATAGACGCATGTAATGTTACCACCGAGACGTAGGGACCGACAGGCCTGGAATGTTGTAAAATGTTACATCCGAGATGTTAGGTTGCCTTAGGTTAGGATATATAACGTTATAGACGCATGTAATGTTACCACCGAGACGTAGGGACCGACACGCCTGGAATGTTGTCAAATGTTACATCCGAGATGTTAGGTTGCCTTAGGTTAGGATATATGACGTTACAGATGTATATACTGTTCCCTCCGAGAAGTAGGGTTCGACAGGCCAGGAATGTTGTCAAATATTGCATCCGAGATGTTAGATTGCCTTAGATTACGATATCGACCGTTAAAGAGATATATAATATTCCCACCGAAAAGTATGCACCGACACGCCAGGAATATTGTAAAATATTACGTCTGTGATAATAGGTTGCCTTAGATTAGGATATACAACGTTATAGACTCATATAATGTTCCCACCGAGATGTAGGGTCCGACACGCCTGGAATGTTGTAGAATATTACATCCGACATGTCAGGTTGCCTTAGGTTAGGATATATAACGTTATAGACGTATATACTGTTCCCACCGAGAAGTAGGGCCCGATACGCCAGGAATGTTTTCAAATATTGCATCCGAGATGTTAGGTTGCCTTAGGTTAGGATATATGACGTTATAGACGTATATGCTGTTCCCTCCGAGAAGTAGGGTTCGACAGGCCAGGAATGATGTCAAATATTGCATCCGAGATGTTAGGTTGCCTTAGGTTAGGATATATAACGTTATAGACGTATATACTGTTCCCACCGAGAAGTAGAGTTCGACACGCCAGGAATGTTGTCAAATATTACATACGAGATGTTAGGTGGCCTTAGGTTAGGATATATAACGTTATAGACGCATGTAATGTTACCACCGAGACGTAGGGACCGACACGCCTGGAATGTTGTCAAATGTTACATCCGAGATGTTAGGTTGCCTTAGGTTAGGATATATGACGTTACAGACGTATATACTGTTCCCTCCGAGATGTAGGGTTCGACAGGCCAGGAATGTTGTCAAATATTGCATCCTAGATGTTAGGTTGCCTTAGGTTAGGATATATAACGTTATAGACGCATGTAACGTTACCACCGAGACGTAGGGACCGACACAACCGGAATGTTGTCAAATGTTACATCCGAGATGTTAGGTTGCCATAGGTGAGGATATATGACGTTATAGACGTATATGGTGTTCCCTCCGAGAAGTAGGGTTCGACAGGCCAGGAATGTTGTCAAATATTGCATCCGAGATGTTAGGTTGCCTTAGGTTAGGATATATAACGTTATAGACGCATGTAATGTTACCACCGAGACGTAGGGACCGACATGCCTGGAATGTTGTCAAATGTTACATCCGAGATGTTAGGTTGTCTTAGGTTAGGATATATGACGTTACAGACGTATATACTGTTCCCTCCGAGATGTAGGGTTCGACAGGCCAGGAATGTTGTCAAATATATCATCCGAGATGTTAGATTGCCTTAGATTACTATATCGACCGTTATGGACGCATATAATATTCCCACCGAAAAGTATGTACCGACACGCCAGGAATATTGTAAAATATTACGTCTGAGATAATAGGTTGCCTTAGATTAGGATATACAACGTTATAGACTCATATAATGTTCCCACCGAGAAGTAGGGTCCGACACGCCTGGAATGATGTAGAATATTACATCCGAGATGTCAGGTTGCCTCCGGTTAGGATATATTACGTTATAGACGTATATACTGTTCCCACCGAGAAGTAGGGTTCGACACGCCAGGAATGTTGTCAAATATTACATACGAGATGTTAGGTTGCCTTAGATTAGGAAATATACCGTTATAGACGCATGTAATGTTACCACCGAGACGTAGGGTTCCAACACGCCTGGAATGTTGTCAAATGTTATATCCGAGATGTTAGGTTGCCTCAGGTTAGGATATATAACGTTATAGACGTATATACTGTTCCCACCGAGAAGTAGGGTTCGATACGCCAGGAATGATGTCAAATATTACATACGAGATGTTAGTTGGCCTTAGGTTAGGATATATAACGTTATAGACGCATATAATATTACCACCGAGACGTAGGGACCGACACGCCTGGAATGTTGTCAAATGTTACATCCGAGATGTTAGGTTGCCTTAGGCTAGGATATATGACGTTATAGATGTATATGCTGTTCCCCCCGAGAAGTAGGGTTCGACAGGCCAGGAATGTTGTCAAATATTGCATCCGAGATGTTAGGTTGCCTTAGGTTAGGATATATAACGTTATAGACGCATGTAATGTTACCACAGAGACGTAGGTCCGACACGATTGGAATGTTGTCAAATGTTACATCCGAGATGTTAGGTTGCCTTAGGTTAGGATATATAACGTTATAGACGCATGTCATGTTACCACCGAGACGTAGGTCCGACACGATTGGAATGTTGTCAAATGTTACATCCGAGATGTTAGATTGCCTTAGGTTAGGATATATAACGTTATAGACGCGTGTCATGTTACCACCGAGACGTAGGTCCGACACGATTGGAATGTTGTCAAATGTTACATCAGAGATGTTAGGTTGCATTCGGTTAGGATATATGACGTTACAGACGTATATACAGTTCCCTCCGAGAAGTAGGGTTCGACAGGCAAGGAATGTTGTCAAATATTGCATGCGAGATGTTAGGTTGCCTTAGATTATGATATATACCGTTATAGACGCATATAATGTTCCCACCGAGAAGTAGGGTCCGACACGCCTGGAAGGTTGTAGAATATTACATCCGAGATGTCAGGTTGCCTTAGGTTAGGATATATACCGTTATAGACATATATACTGTTCCCTCCGATAGGTAGGGTTCGACAGGCCAGGAATGTTGTCAAATATTGCATCCGAGATGTTAGGTTGCCTTAGGTTAGGATATATAACGTTATAGACGCATGTAATGTTACCACCGAGACGTAGGGACCGACACGCCTGGAATGTTGTCAAATGTTACATCCGAGATGTTAGGTTGCCTTAGGTTAGGATATATGACGTTACAGACGTATATACTGTTCCCTCCGAGAAGTAGGGTTCGACAGGCCAGGAATGTTCTCAAATATTGCATCCGAGATGTTAGATTGCCTTAGATTACGATATCGACCGTTATAGACGCATATAATATTCCCACCGAAAAGTATGCACCGACACGCCAGGAATATTGTAAAATATTACGTCTGAGATAATAGGTTGCCTTAGATTAGGATATACAACGCTATAGACCCATATAATGTTCCCACCGAGAAGTAGGGTCCGACACGCCTGGAATGATGTAGAATATTACATCCGAGATGTCAGGTTGCCTTAGGTTAGGATATATAATGTTATAGACGTACATACTGTTCCCTCCGAGAAGTAGGGTTCGACAGGCTAGGAATGTTGTCAAATATAGCATCCGAGAGGTTAGGTTGCCTTAGATAAGGATATATAACGTTATAGACGCATGTAATGTTACCACCGAGACGTAGGGTTCCAACACGCCTGGAATGTGGTAAAATGTTACATCCGAGATGTTAGGTTGCCTAAGATTAGGATATATACCGTTATAGAGGCATGTAATGTTACCACCGAGACGTAGGGACCGACACGCCTGGAATGTTGTCAAATGTTACGTCCGAGATGTTAGGTTGTCTTAGGTTAGGATATATGACGTTACAGACGTATATACTGTTCCCTCCGAGATGTAGGGTTCTACAGGCCAGGAATGTTGTGAAATATTTCATCCGAGATGTTAGGTTGCCTTAGATTAGGATATATGACGTTATAGATGTATATGCTGTTCCCTCCGAGAATTAGGGTTCGACAGGCCAGGAATGTTGTTAACTATTGCATCCGAGATGTTAGGTTGCCTAAGGTTAGGATATATAACGTAATAGACGCATGTAATGTTACCACCGAGACGTAGGGTTCCAACACGCCTGGAATGTTGTCAAATGTTATATCCGAGATGTTAGGTTGCCTCAGGTTAGGATATATAACGTTGTAGACGTATATACTGTTCCCTCCGAGAAGTAGGGTTCGACATGCCAGGAATGTTGTCAAATATTGCATCCGTGATGTTAGGTTGCCTTAGGTTAGGATATATAACGTTATAGACGCATGTAATGTTACCACCGAGAGGTAGGGACCGACACGCCTGGAATGTTGTCAAATGTTACATCCGAGATGTTAGGTTGCCTTAGGCTAGGATATATGACGTTATAGATGTATATGCTGTTCCCTCCGAGAAGTAGGGTTCGACAGGCCAGGAATGTTGTCAAATATTGCATCCGAGATGTTAGGTTGCCTTAGGTTAGGATATATAACGTTATAGACGCATGTAATGTTACCACAGAGACGTAGGTCCGACACGATTGGAATGTTGTCAAATGTTACATCCGAGATGTTAGGTTGCCTTAGGTTAGAATATATAACGTTATAGACGCATGTCATGTTACCACCGAGACGTAGGTCCGACACGATTGGAATGTTGTCAAATGTTACATCCGAGATGTTAAGTTGCCTTAGGTTAGGATATATAACGTTATAGACGCATGTCATGTTACCACCGAGACGTAGGTCCGACACGATTGGAATGTTGTCAAATGTTACATCAGAGATGTTAGGTTGCATTCGGTTAGGATATATGACGTTACAGACGTATATACAGTTCCCTCCGAGAAGTAGGGTTCGACAGGCAAGGAATGTTGTCAAATATTGCATGCGAGATGTTAGGTTGCCTTAGATTATGATATATACCGTTATAGACGCATATAATGTTCCCACCGAGAAGTAGGATCCGACACGCCTGGAAGGGTGTGGAATATTACATCCGAGATGTCAGGTTGACTTAGGTTAGGATATATACCGTTATAGACATATATACTGTTCCCTCCGATAGGTAGGGTTCGACAGGCCAGGAATGTTGTCAAATATTGCATCCGAGATGTTAGGTTGCCTTAGGATAGGATATATAACGTTATAGACGCATGTAATGTTACCACCGAGACGTAGGGACCGACACGCTTGGAATGTTGTCAAATGTTACATCCGAGATGTTAGGTTGCCTTAGGTTAGGATATATGACGTTACAGACGTATATACTGTTCCCTCCGAGAAGTAGGGTTCGACAGGCCAGGAATGTTCTCAAATATTGCATCCGAGATGTTAGATTGCCTTAGATTACGATATCGACTGTTATAGACGCATATAATATTCCCACCGAAAAGTATGCACCGACACGCCAGGAATATTGTAAAATATTACGTCTGAGATAATAGGTTGCCTTAGATTAGGATATACAACGCTATAGACCCATATAATGTTCCCACCGAGAAGTAGGGTCCGACACGCCTGGAATGATGTAGAATATTACATCCGAGATGTCAGGTTGCCTTAGGTTAGGATATATAATGTTATAGACGTACATACTGTTCCCTCCGAGAAGTAGGGTTCTACAGGCTAGGAATGTTGTCAAATATAGCATCCGAGAGGTTAGGTTGCCTTAGATAAGGATATATAACGTTATAGACGCATATAATGTTACCACCGAGACGTAGGGTTCCAACACGCCTGGAATGTGGTAAAAAGTTACATCCGAGATGTTAGGTTGCCTAAGATTAGGATATATACCGTTATAGACGCATGTAATGTTACCACCGAGACGTAGGGACCGACACGCCTGGAATGTGGTAAAATATTACATACGAGATGTTAGGTGGCCTTAGGTTAGGATATATAACGTTATAGACGCATGTAATGTTACCACCGAGACGTAGGGACCGACACGCCTGGAATGTGGTAAAATGTTACATCCGAGATGTTAGGTTGCCTAAGATTAGGATATATACCGTTATAGAGGCATGTAATGTTACCACCGAGACGTAGGGACCGACACGCCTGGAATGTTGTCAAATGTTACGTCCGAGATGTTAGGTTGTCTTAGGTTAGGATATATGACGTTACAGACGTATATACTGTTCCCTCCGAGATGTAGGGTTCTACAGGCCAGGAATGTTGTGAAATATTTCATCCGAGATGTTAGGTTGCCTTAGATTAGGATATATGACGTTATAGATGTATATGCTGTTCCCTCCGAGAATTAGGGTTCGACAGGCCAGGAATGTTGTTAACTATTGCATCCGAGATGTTAGGTTGCCTAAGGTTAGGATATATAACGTAATAGACGCATGTAATGTTACCACCGAGACGTAGGGTTCCAACACGCCTGGAATGTTGTCAAATGTTATATCCGAGATGTTAGGTTGCCTCAGGTTAGGATATATAACGTTGTAGACGTATATACTGTTCCCACCGAGAAGTAGGGTTCGACACGCCAGGAATGTTGTCAAATATTACATACGAGATGTTAGTTGGCCTTAGGTTAGGATATATAACGTTATAGACGCATATAATATTACCACCGAGACGTAGGGACCGACACGCCTGGAATGTTGTCAAATGTTACATCCGAGATGTTAGGTTGCCTTAGGTTTGGATATATGACGTTATAGACGTATATACTGTGCCCTCCGAGAAGTAGGGTTCGACAGGCCAGGAATGTTGTCAAATATTGCATCCGTGATGTTAGGTTGCCTTAGGTTAGGATATATAACGTTATAGACGCATGTAATGTTACCACCGAGAGGTAGGGACCGACACGCCTGGAATGTTGTCAAATGTTACATCCGAGATGTTAGGTTGCCTTAGGCTAGGATATATGACGTTATAGATGTATATGCTGTTCCCTCCGAGAAGTAGGGTTCGACAGGCCAGGAATGTTGTCAAATATTGCATCCGAGATGTTAGGTTGCCTTAGGTTAGGATATATAACGTTATAGACGCATGTAATGTTACCACAGAGACGTAGGTCCGACACGATTGGAATGTTGTCAAATGTTACATCCGAGATGTTAGGTTGCCTTAGGTTAGGATATATAACGTTATAGACGCATGTCATGTTACCACCGAGACGTAGGTCCGACACGATTGGAATGTTGTCAAATGTTACATCCGAGATGTTAAGTTGCCTTAGGTTAGGATATATAACGTTATAGACGCATGTCATGTTACCACCGAGACGTAGGTCCGACACGATTGGAATGTTGTCAAATGTTACATCAGAGATGTTAGGTTGCATTCGGTTAGGATATATGACGTTACAGACGTATATACAGTTCCCTCCGAGAAGTAGGGTTCGACAGGCAAGGAATGTTGTCAAATATTGCATGCGAGATGTTAGGTTGCCTTAGATTATGATATATACCGTTATAGACGCATATAATGTTCCCACCGAGAAGTAGGATCCGACACGCCTGGAAGGGTGTGGAATATTACATCCGAGATGTCAGGTTGACTTAGGTTAGGATATATACCGTTATAGACATATATACTGTTCCCTCCGATAGGTAGGGTTCGACAGGCCAGGAATGTTGTCAAATATTGCATCCGAGATGTTAGGTTGCCTTAGGATAGGATATATAACGTTATAGACGCATGTAATGTTACCACCGAGACGTAGGGACCGACACGCTTGGAATGTTGTCAAATGTTACATCCGAGATGTTAGGTTGCCTTAGGTTAGGATATATGACGTTACAGACGTATATACTGTTCCCTCCGAGAAGTAGGGTTCGACAGGCCAGGAATGTTCTCAAATATTGCATCCGAGATGTTAGATTGCCTTAGATTACGATATCGACTGTTATAGACGCATATAATATTCCCACCGAAAAGTATGCACCGACACGCCAGGAATATTGTAAAATATTACGTCTGAGATAATAGGTTGCCTTAGATTAGGATATACAACGCTATAGACCCATATAATGTTCCCACCGAGAAGTAGGGTCCGACACGCCTGGAATGATGTAGAATATTACATCCGAGATGTCAGGTTGCCTTAGGTTAGGATATATAATGTTATAGACGTACATACTGTTCCCTCCGAGAAGTAGGGTTCTACAGGCTAGGAATGTTGTCAAATATAGCATCCGAGAGGTTAGGTTGCCTTAGATAAGGATATATAACGTTATAGACGCATATAATGTTACCACCGAGACGTAGGGTTCCAACACGCCTGGAATGTGGTAAAAAGTTACATCCGAGATGTTAGGTTGCCTAAGATTAGGATATATACCGTTATAGACGCATGTAATGTTACCACCGAGACGTAGGGACCGACACGCCTGGAATGTTATCAAATGTTACATCCGAGATGTTAGGTTGCCTAAGGCTAGGATATATGACGTTATAGATGTATATGCTGTTCCCTCCGAGAAGTAGGGTTCGACAGGCCAGGAATGTTGTCAAATATTGCATTCGAGATGTTAGGTTGCCTAAGGTTAGGATATATAACGTTATAGACGCATGTAATGTTACCACCGAGACGTAGGGACCGACACGCCTGGAATGTTGTCAAATGTTACGTCCGAGATGTTAGGTTGTCTTAGGTTAGGATATATGACGTTACAGACGTATATACTGTTCCCTCCGAGATGTAGGGTTCTACAGGCCAGGAATGTTGTGAAATATTTCATCCGAGATGTTAGGTTGCCTTAGATTAGGATATATGACGTTATAGATGTATATGCTGTTCCCTCCGAGAGTTAGGGTTCGACAGGCCAGGAATGTTGTTAACTATTGCATCCGAGATGTTAGGTTGCCTAAGGTTAGGATATATAACGTTATAGACGCATGTAATGTTACCACCGAGACGTAGGGACCGACACGCCAGGAATGTTGTCAAATATTACATACGAGATGTTAGGTTGCCTAAGATTAGGATATATACCGTTATAGACGCATGTAATGTTACCACCGAGACGTAGGGACCGACACGCCTGGAATGTGGTAAAATATTACATACGAGATGTTAGGTGGCCTTAGGTTAGGATATATAACGTTATAGACGCATGTAATGTTACCACCGAGACGTAGGGACCGACACGCCTGGAATGTGGTAAAATGTTACATCCGAGATGTTAGGTTGCCTAAGATTAGGATATATACCGTTATAGACGCATGTAATGTTACCACCGAGACGTAGGGACCGACACGCCTGCAATGTTATCAAATGTTACATCCGAGATGTTAGGTTGCCTAAGGCTAGGATATATGACGTTATAGATGTATATGCTGTTCCCTCCGAGAAGTAGGGTTCGACAGGCCAGGAATGTTGTCAAATATTGCATCCGAGATGTTAGGTTGCCTAAGGTTAGGATATATAACGTTATAGACGCATGTAATGTTACCACCGAGACGTAGGGACCGACACGCTTGGAATGTTGTAAAATGTTACATCCGAGATGTTAGGTTGCCTAAGATTAGGATATATACCGTTATAGACGCATGTAATGTTACCACCGAGACGTGGGGACCGACACGCCTGGAATGTGGTAAAATGTTACATCCGAGATGTTAGGTTGCCTAAGATTAGGATATATACCGCTATAGACGCATGTAATGTTACCACCGAGAAGTAGGGTTCGACACGCCAGGAATGTTGTCAAATATTACATACGAGATGTTAGGTGGCTTTAGGTTAGGATATATAACGTTATAGACGCATGTAATGTTACCACCGAGACGTAGGGACCGACAGGCCTGGAATGTTGTAAAATGTTACATCCGAGATGTTAGGTTGCCTTAGGTTAGGATATATAACGTTATAGACGCATGTAACGTTACCACCGAGACGTAGGGACCGACACAACCGGAATGTTGTCAAATGTTACATCCGAGATGTTAGGTTGCCATAGGTGAGGATATATGACGTTATAGACGTATATGGTGTTCCCTCCGAGAAGTAGGGTTCGACAGGCCAGGAATGTTGTCAAATATTGCATCCGAGATGTTAGGTTGCCTAAGGTTAGGATATATAACGTAATAGACGCATGTAATGTTACCACCGAGACGTAGGGTTCCAACACGCCTGGAATGTTGTCAAATGTTATATCCGAGATGTTAGGTTGCCTCAGGTTAGGATATATAACGTTGTAGACGTATATACTGTTCCCACCGAGAAGTAGGGTTCGACACGCCAGGAATGTTGTCAAATATTACATACGAGATGTTAGTTGGCCTTAGGTTAGGATATATAACGTTATAGACGCATATAATATTACCACCGAGACGTAGGGACCGACACGCCTGGAATGTTGTCAAATGTTACATCCGAGATGTTAGGTTGCCTTAGGTTTGGATATATGACGTTATAGACGTATATACTGTTCCCTCCGAGAAGTAGGGTTCGACAGGCCAGGAATGTTGTCAAATATTGCATCCGTGATGTTAGGTTGCCTTAGGTTAGGATATATAACGTTATAGACGCATGTAATGTTACCACCGAGAGGTAGGGACCGACACGCCTGGAATGTTGTCAAATGTTACATCCGAGATGTTAGGTTGCCTTAGGCTAGGATATATGACGTTATAGATGTATATGCTGTTCCCTCCGAGAAGTAGGGTTCGACAGGCCAGGAATGTTGTCAAATATTGCATCCGAGATGTTAGGTTGCCTTAGGTTAGGATATATAACGTTATAGACGCATGTAATGTTACCACAGAGACGTAGGTCCGACACGATTGGAATGTTGTCAAATGTTACATCCGAGATGTTAGGTTGCCTTAGGTTAGGATATATAACGTTATAGACGCATGTCATGTTACCACCGAGACGTAGGTCCGACACGATTGGAATGTTGTCAAATGTTACATCCGAGATGTTAAGTTGCCTTAGGTTAGGATATATAACGTTATAGACGCATGTCATGTTACCACCGAGACGTAGGTCCGACACGATTGGAATGTTGTCAAATGTTACATCAGAGATGTTAGGTTGCATTCGGTTAGGATATATGACGTTACAGACGTATATACAGTTCCCTCCGAGAAGTAGGGTTCGACAGGCAAGGAATGTTGTCAAATATTGCATGCGAGATGTTAGGTTGCCTTAGATTATGATATATACCGTTATAGACGCATATAATGTTCCCACCGAGAAGTAGGATCCGACACGCCTGGAAGGGTGTGGAATATTACATCCGAGATGTCAGGTTGACTTAGGTTAGGATATATACCGTTATAGACATATATACTGTTCCCTCCGATAGGTAGGGTTCGACAGGCCAGGAATGTTGTCAAATATTGCATCCGAGATGTTAGGTTGCCTTAGGATAGGATATATAACGTTATAGACGCATGTAATGTTACCACCGAGACGTAGGGACCGACACGCTTGGAATGTTGTCAAATGTTACATCCGAGATGTTAGGTTGCCTTAGGTTAGGATATATGACGTTACAGACGTATATACTGTTCCCTCCGAGAAGTAGGGTTCGACAGGCCAGGAATGTTCTCAAATATTGCATCCGAAATGTTAGATTGCCTTAGATTACGATATCGACTGTTATAGACGCATATAATATTCCCACCGAAAAGTATGCACCGACACGCCAGGAATATTGTAAAATATTACGTCTGAGATAATAGGTTGCCTTAGATTAGGATATACAACGCTATAGACCCATATAATGTTCCCACCGAGAAGTAGGGTCCGACACGCCTGGAATGATGTAGAATATTACATCCGAGATGTCAGGTTGCCTTAGGTTAGGATATATAATGTTATAGACGTACATACTGTTCCCTCCGAGAAGTAGGGTTCTACAGGCTAGGAATGTTGTCAAATATAGCATCCGAGAGGTTAGGTTGCCTTAGATAAGGATATATAACGTTATAGACGCATATAATGTTACCACCGAGACGTAGGGTTCCAACACGCCTGGAATGTGGTAAAAAGTTACATCCGAGATGTTAGGTTGCCTAAGATTAGGATATATACCGTTATAGACGCATGTAATGTTACCACCGAGACGTAGGGACCGACACGCCTGGAATGTTATCAAATGTTACATCCGAGATGTTAGGTTGCCTAAGGCTAGGATATATGACGTTATAGATGTATATGCTGTTCCCTCCGAGAAGTAGGGTTCGACAGGCCAGGAATGTTGTCAAATATTGCATTCGAGATGTTAGGTTGCCTAAGGTTAGGATATATAACGTTATAGACGCATGTAATGTTACCACCGAGACGTAGGGACCGACAAGCCTGGAATGTTGTCAAATGTTACGTCCGAGATGTTAGGTTGTCTTAGGTTAGGATATATGACGTTACAGACGTATATACTGTTCCCTCCGAGATGTAGGGTTCTACAGGCCAGGAATGTTGTGAAATATTTCATCCGAGATGTTAGGTTGCCTTAGATTAGGATATATGACGTTATAGATGTATATGCTGTTCCCTCCGAGAGTTAGGGTTCGACAGGCCAGGAATGTTGTTAACTATTGCATCCGAGATGTTAGGTTGCCTAAGGTTAGGATATATAACGTTATAGACGCATGTAATGTTACCACCGAGACGTAGGGACCGACACGCCAGGAATGTTGTCAAATATTACATACGAGATGTTAGGTTGCCTAAGATTAGGATATATACCGTTATAGACGCATGTAATGTTACCACCGAGACGTAGGGACCGACACGCCTGGAATGTGGTAAAATATTACATACGAGATGTTAGGTGGCCTTAGGTTAGGATATATAACGTTATAGACGCATGTAATGTTACCACCGAGACGTAGGGACCGACACGCCTGGAATGTGGTAAAATGTTACATCCGAGATGTTAGGTTGCCTAAGATTAGGATATATACCGTTATAGACGCATGTAATGTTACCACCGAGACGTAGGGACCGACACGCCTGCAATGTTATCAAATGTTACATCCGAGATGTTAGGTTGCCTAAGGCTAGGATATATGACGTTATAGATGTATATGCTGTTCCCTCCGAGAAGTAGGGTTCGACAGGCCAGGAATGTTGTCAAATATTGCATCCGAGATGTTAGGTTGCCTAAGGTTAGGATATATAACGTTATAGACGCATGTAATGTTACCACCGAGACGTAGGGACCGACACGCTTGGAATGTGGTAAAATGTTACATCCGAGATGTTAGGTTGCCTAAGATTAGGATATATACCGTTATAGACGCATGTAATGTTACCACCGAGACGTGGGGACCGACACGCCTGGAATGTGGTAAAATGTTACATCCGAGATGTTAGGTTGCCTAAGATTAGGATATATACCGCTATAGACGCATGTAATGTTACCACCGAGAAGTAGGGTTCGACACGCCAGGAATGTTGTCAAATATTACATACGAGATGTTAGGTGGCTTTAGGTTAGGATATATAACGTTATAGACGCATGTAACGTTACCACCGAGACGTAGGGACCGACAGGCCTGGAATGTTGTAAAATGTTACATCCGAGATGTTAGGTTGCCTTAGGTTAGGATATATAACGTTATAGACGCATGTCATGTTACCACCGAGACGTAGGTCCGACACGATTGGAATGTTGTCAAATGTTACATCAGAGATGTTAGGTTGCCTTCGGTTAGGATATATGACGTTACAGACGTATATACAGTTCCCTCCGAGAAGTAGGGTTCGACAGGCGAGGAATGTTGTCAAATATTGCATCCGAGATGTTAGATTGCCTTAGATTACGATATCGACCGTTAAAGACATATATAATATTCCCACCGAAAAGTATGCACCGACACGCCAGGAATATTGTAAAATATTACGTCTGTGATAATAGGTTGCCTTAGATTAGGATATACAACGTTATAGACAAATATAATGTTCCCACCGAGATGTAGGGTCCGACACGCCTGGAATGTTGTAGAATATTACATCCGACATGTCCGGTTGCCTTAGGTTAGGATATATAACGTTATAGACGTATATACTGTTCCCACCGAGAAGTAGGGCCCGATACGCCAGGAATGTTGTCAAATATTGCATCCGAGATGTTAGGTTGCCTTAGGTTAGGATATATGACGTTATAGACGTATATGCTGTTCCCTCCGAGAAGTAGGGTTCGACAGGCCAGGAATGATGTCAAATATTGCATCCGAGATGTTAGGTTGCCTTAGGTAAGGATATATAACGTTATAGGCGTATATACTGTTCCCACCGAGAAGTAGAGTTCGACACGCCAGGAATGTTGTCAAATATTACATACGAGATGTTAGGTGGCCTTAGGTTAGGATATATAACGTTATAGACGCATGTAATGTTACCACCGAGACGTAGGGACCGACACGCCTGGAATGTTGTCAAATGTTACATCCGAGATGTTAGGTTGCCTTAGGTTAGGATATATGACGTTATAGACGTATATACTGTTCCCTCCGAGATGTAGGGTTCGACAGGCCAGGAATGTTGTCAAATATTGCATCCTAGATGTTAGGTTGCCTTAGGTTAGGATATATAACGTTATAGACGCATGTAACGTTACCACCGAGACGTAGGGACCGACACAACCGGAATGTTGTCAAATGTTACATCCGAGATGTTAGGTTGCCATAGGTGAGGATATATGACGTTATAGACGTATATGGTGTTCCCTCCGAGAAGTAGGGTTCGACAGGCCAGGAATGTTGTCAAATATTGCATCCGAGATGTTAGGTTGCCTTAGGTTAGGATATATAACGTTATAGACGCATGTAATGTTACCACCGAGACGTAGGGACCGACATGCCTGGAATGTTGTCAAATGTTACATCCGAGATGTTAGGTTGTCTTAGGTTAGGATATATGACGTTACAGACGTATATACTGTTCCCTCCGAGATGTAGGGTTCGACAGGCCAGGAATGTTGTCAAATATATCATCCGAGATGTTAGATTGCCTTAGATTACTATATCGACCGTTATGGACGCATATAATATTCCCACCGAAAAGTATGTACCGACACGCCAGGAATATTGTAAAATATTACGTCTGAGATAATAGGTTGCCTTAGATTAGGATATACAACGTTATAGACTCATATAATGTTCCCACCGAGAAGTAGGGTCCGACACGCCTGGAATGATGTAGAATATTACATCCGAGATGTCAGGTTGCCTCCGGTTAGGATATATAACGTTATAGACGTATATACTGTTCCCACCGAGAAGTAGGGTTCGACACGCCAGGAATGTTGTCAAATATTACATACGAGATGTTAGGTTGCCTTAGATTAGGAAATATACCGTTATAGACGCATGTGATGTTACCACCGAGACGTAGGGTTCCAACACGCCTGGAATGTTGTCAAATGTTATATCCGAGATGTTAGGTTGCCTCAGGTTAGGATATATAACGTTATAGACGTATATACTGTTCCCACCGAGAAGTAGGGTTCGACACGCCAGGAATGATGTCAAATATTACATACGAGATGTTAGTTGGCCTTAGGTTAGGATATATAACGTTATAGACGCATATAATATTACCACCGAGACGTAGGGACCGACACGCCTGGAATGTTGTCAAATGTTACATCCGAGATGTTAGGTTGCCTTAGGCTAGGATATATGACGTTATAGATGTATATGCTGTTCCCCCCGAGAAGTAGGGTTCGACAGGCCAGGAATGTTGTCAAATATTGCATCCGAGATGTTAGGTTGCCTTAGGTTAGGATATATAACGTTATAGACGCATGTAATGTTACCACAGAGACGTAGGTCCGACACGATTGGAATGTTGTCAAATGTTACATCCGAGATGTTAGGTTGCCTTAGGTTAGGATATATAACGTTATAGACGCATGTCATGTTACCACCGAGACGTAGGTCCGACACGATTGGAATGTTGTCAAATGTTACATCCGAGATGTTAAGTTGCCTTAGGTTAGGATATATAACGTTATAGACGCATGTCATGTTACCACCGAGACGTAGGTCCGACACGATTGGAATGTTGTCAAATGTTACATCAGAGATGTTAGGTTGCATTCGGTTAGGATATATGACGTTACAGACGTATATACAGTTCCCTCCGAGAAGTAGGGTTCGACAGGCAAGGAATGTTGTCAAATATTGCATGCGAGATGTTAGGTTGCCTTAGATTATGATATATACCGTTATAGACGCATATAATGTTCCCACCGAGAAGTAGGATCCGACACGCCTGGAAGGTTGTAGAATATTACATCCGAGATGTCAGGTTGACTTAGGTTAGGATATATACCGTTATAGACATATATACTGTTCCCTCCGATAGGTAGGGTTCGACAGGCCAGGAATGTTGTCAAATATTGCATCCGAGATGTTAGGTTGCCTTAGGATAGGATATATAACGTTATAGACGCATGTAATGTTACCACCGAGACGTAGGGACCGACACGCCTGGAATGTTATCAAATGTTACATCCGAGATGTTAGGTTGCCTAAGGCTAGGATATATGACGTTATAGATGTATATGCTGTTCCCTCCGAGAAGTAGGGTTCGACAGGCCAGGAATGTTGTCAAATATTGCATTCGAGATGTTAGGTTGCCTAAGGTTAGGATATATAACGTTATAGACGCATGTAATGTTACCACCGAGACGTAGGGACCGACACGCCTGGAATGTTGTCAAATGTTACGTCCGAGATGTTAGGTTGTCTTAGGTTAGGATATATGACGTTACAGACGTATATACTGTTCCCTCCGAGATGTAGGGTTCTACAGGCCAGGAATGTTGTGAAATATTTCATCCGAGATGTTAGGTTGCCTTAGATTAGGATATATGACGTTATAGATGTATATGCTGTTCCCTCCGAGAGTTAGGGTTCGACAGGCCAGGAATGTTGTTAACTATTGCATCCGAGATGTTAGGTTGCCTAAGGTTAGGATATATAACGTTATAGACGCATGTAATGTTACCACCGAGACGTAGGGACCGACACGCCAGGAATGTTGTCAAATATTACATACGAGATGTTAGGTTGCCTAAGATTAGGATATATACCGTTATAGACGCATGTAATGTTACCACCGAGACGTAGGGACCGACACGCCTGGAATGTGGTAAAATATTACATACGAGATGTTAGGTGGCCTTAGGTTAGGATATATAACGTTATAGACGCATGTAATGTTACCACCGAGACGTAGGGACCGACACGCCTGGAATGTGGTAAAATGTTACATCCGAGATGTTAGGTTGCCTAAGATTAGGATATATACCGTTATAGACGCATGTAATGTTACCACCGAGACGTAGGGACCGACACGCCTGCAATGTTATCAAATGTTACATCCGAGATGTTAGGTTGCCTAAGGCTAGGATATATGACGTTATAGATGTATATGCTGTTCCCTCCGAGAAGTAGGGTTCGACAGGCCAGGAATGTTGTCAAATATTGCATCCGAGATGTTAGGTTGCCTAAGGTTAGGATATATAACGTTATAGACGCATGTAATGTTACCACCGAGACGTAGGGACCGACACGCTTGGAATGTGGTAAAATGTTACATCCGAGATGTTAGGTTGCCTAAGATTAGGATATATACCGTTATAGACGCATGTAATGTTACCACCGAGACGTGGGGACCGACACGCCTGGAATGTGGTAAAATGTTACATCCGAGATGTTAGGTTGCCTAAGATTAGGATATATACCGCTATAGACGCATGTAATGTTACCACCGAGAAGTAGGGTTCGACACGCCAGGAATGTTGTCAAATATTACATACGAGATGTTAGGTGGCTTTAGGTTAGGATATATAACGTTATAGACGCATGTAATGTTACCACCGAGACGTAGGGACCGACAGGCCTGGAATGTTGTAAAATGTTACATCCGAGATGTTAGGTTGCCTTAGGTTAGGATATATAACGTTATAGACGCATGTCATGTTACCACCGAGACGTAGGTCCGACACGATTGGAATGTTGTCAAATGTTACATCAGAGATGTTAGGTTGCCTTCGGTTAGGATATATGACGTTACAGACGTATATACAGTTCCCTCCGAGAAGTAGGGTTCGACAGGCGAGGAATGTTGTCAAATATTGCATCCGAGATGTTAGATTGCCTTAGATTACGATATCGACCGTTAAAGACATATATAATATTCCCACCGAAAAGTATGCACCGACACGGCAGGAATATTGTAAAATATTACGTCTGTGATAATAGGTTGCCTTAGATTAGGATATACAACGTTATAGACAAATATAATGTTCCCACCGAGATGTAGGGTCCGACACGCCTGGAATGTTGTAGAATATTACATCCGACATGTCCGGTTGCCTTAGGTTAGGATATATAACGTTATAGACGTATATACTGTTCCCACCGAGAAGTAGGGCCCGATACGCCAGGAATGTTGTCAAATATTGCATCCGAGATGTTAGGTTGCCTTAGGTTAGGATATATGACGTTATAGACGTATATACTGTTCCCTCCGAGATGTAGGGTTCGACAGGCCAGGAATGTTGTCAAATATTGCATCCTAGATGTTAGGTTGCCTTAGGTTAGGATATATAACGTTATAGACGCATGTAACGTTACCACCGAGACGTAGGGACCGACACAACCGGAATGTTGTCAAATGTTACATCCGAGATGTTAGGTTGCCATAGGTGAGGATATATGACGTTATAGACGTATATGGTGTTCCCTCCGAGAAGTAGGGTTCGACAGGCCAGGAATGTTGTCAAATATTGCATCCGAGATGTTAGGTTGCCTTAGGTTAGGATATATAACGTTATAGACGCATGTAATGTTACCACCGAGACGTAGGGACCGACATGCCTGGAATGTTGTCAAATGTTACTTCCGAGATGTTAGGTTGTCTTAGGTTAGGATATATGACGTTACAGACGTATATACTGTTCCCTCCGAGATGTAGGGTTCGACAGGCCAGGAATGTTGTCAAATATATCATCCGAGATGTTAGATTGCCTTAGATTACTATATCGACCGTTATGGACGCATATAATATTCCCACCGAAAAGTATGTACCGACACGCCAGGAATATTGTAAAATATTACGTCTGAGATAATAGGTTGCCTTAGATTAGGATATACAACGTTATAGACTCATATAATGTTCCCACCGAGAAGTAGGGTCCGACACGCCTGGAATGATGTAGAATATTACATCCGAGATGTCAGGTTGCCTCCGGTTAGGATATATAACGTTATAGACGTATATACTGTTCCCACCGAGAAGTAGGGTTCGACACGCCAGGAATGTTGTCAAATATTACATACGAGATGTTAGGTTGCCTTAGATTAGGAAATATACCGTTATAGACGCATGTGATGTTACCACCGAGACGTAGGGTTCCAACACGCCTGGAATGTTGTCAAATGTTATATCCGAGATGTTAGGTTGCCTCAGGTTAGGATATATAACGTTATAGACGTATATACTGTTCCCACCGAGAAGTAGGGTTCGACACGCCAGGAATGATGTCAAATATTACATACGAGATGTTAGTTGGCCTTAGGTTAGGATATATAACGTTATAGACGCATATAATATTACCACCGAGACGTAGGGACCGACACGCCTGGAATGTTGTCAAATGTTACATCCGAGATGTTAGGTTGCCTTAGGCTAGGATATATGACGTTATAGATGTATATGCTGTTCCCCCCGAGAAGTAGGGTTCGACAGGCCAGGAATGTTGTCAAATCTTGCATCCGAGATGTTAGGTTGCCTTAGGTTAGGATATATAACGTTATAGACGCATGTAATGTTACCACAGAGACGTAGGTCCGACACGATTGGAATGTTGTCAAATGTTACATCCGAGATGTTAGGTTGCCTTAGGTTAGGATATATAACGTTATAGACGCATGTCATGTTACCACCGAGACGTAGGTCCGACACGATTGGAATGTTGTCAAATGTTACATCCGAGATGTTAGGTTGCCTTAGGTTAGGATATATAACGTTATAGACGCATGTCATGTTACCACCGAGACGTAGGTCCGACACGATTGGAATGTTGTCAAATGTTACATCAGAGATGTTAGGTTGCATTCGGTTAGGATATATGACGTTACAGACGTATATACAGTTCCCTCCGAGAAGTAGGGTTCGACAGGCAAGGAATGTTGTCAAATATTGCATGCGAGATGTTAGGTTGCCTTAGATTATGATATATACCGTTATAGACGCATATAATGTTCCCACCGAGAAGTAGGGTCCGACACGCCTGGAAGGTTGTAGAATATTACATCCGAGATGTCAGGTTGCCTTAGGTTAGGATATATACCGTTATAGACATATATACTGTTCCCTCCGATAGGTAGGGTTCGACAGGCCAGGAATGTTGTCAAATGTTACATCCGAGATGTTAGGTTGCCATAGGTGAGGATATATGATGTTATAGACGTATATGGTGTTCCCTCCGAGAAGTAGGGTTCGACAGGCCAGGAATGTTGTCAAATATTGCATCCGAGATGTTAGGTTGCCTTAGGTTAGGATATATAACGTTATAGACGCATGTAATGTTACCACCGAGACGTAGGGACCGACATGCCTGGAATGTTGTCAAATGTTACATCCGAGATGTTAGGTTGTCTTAGGTTAGGATATATGACGTTACAGACGTATATACTGTTCCCTCCGAGATGTAGGGTTCGACAGGCCAGGAATGTTGTCAAATATATCATCCGAGATGTTAGATTGCCTTAGATTACTATATCGACCGTTATGGACGCATATAATATTCCCACCGAAAAGTATGTACCGACACGCCAGGAATATTGTAAAATATTACGTCTGAGATAATAGGTTGCCTTAGATTAGGATATACAACGTTATAGACTCATATAATGTTCCCACCGAGAAGTAGGGTCCGACACGCCTGGAATGATGTAGAATATTACATCCGAGATGTCAGGTTTCCTCCGGTTAGGATATATAACGTTATAGACGTATATACTGTTCCCACCGAGAAGTAGGGTTCGACACGCCAGGAATGTTGTCAAATATTACATACGAGATGTTAGGTTGCCTTAGATTAGGAAATATACCGTTATAGACGCATGTGATGTTACCACCGAGACGTAGGGTTCCAACACGCCTGGAATGTTGTCAAATGTTATATCCGAGATGTTAGGTTGCCTCAGGTTAGGATATATAACGTTATAGACGTATATACTGTTCCCACCGAGAAGTAGGGTTCGACACGCCAGGAATGATGTCAAATATTACATACGAGATGTTAGTTGGCCTTAGGTTAGGATATATAACGTTATAGACGCATATAATGTTACCACCGAGACGTAGGGACCGACACGCCTGGAATGTTGTCAAATGTTACGTCCGAGATGTTAGGTTGTCTTAGGTTAGGATATATGACGTTACAGACGTATATACTGTTCCCTCCGAGATGTAGGGTTCTACAGGCCAGGAATGTTGTGAAATATTTCATCCGAGATGTTAGGTTGCCTTAGATTAGGATATATGACGTTATAGATGTATATGCTGTTCCCTCCGAGAATTAGGGTTCGACAAGCCAGGAATGTTGTTAACTATTGCATCCGAGATGTTAGGTTGCCTTAGGTTAGGATATATAACGTTATAGACGCATGTAATGTTACCACCGAGACGTAGGGACCGACACGCCTGGAATGTTGTCAAATGTTACATCCGAGATGTTAGGTTGCCTAAGGCTAGGATATATGACGTTATAGATGTATATGCTGTTCCCTCCGAGAAGTAGGGTTCGACAGGCCAGGAATGTTGTCAAATATTGCATTCGAGATGTTAGGTTGCCTAAGGTTAGGATATATAACGTTATAGACGCATGTAATGTTACCACCGAGACGTAGGGACCGACACGCCTGGAATGTTGTCAAATGTTACGTCCGAGATGTTAGGTTGTCTTAGGTTAGGATATATGACGTTACAGACGTATATACTGTTCCCTCCGAGATGTAGGGTTCTACAGGCCAGGAATGTTGTGAAATATTTCATCCGAGATGTTAGGTTGCCTTAGATTAGGATATATGACGTTATAGATGTATATGCTGTTCCCTCCGAGAATTAGGGTTCGACAGGCCAGGAATGCTGTTAACTATTGCATCCGAGATGTTAGGTTGCCTAAGGTTAGAATATATAACGTTATAGACGCATGTAATGTTACCACCGAGACGTAGGGACCGACACGCCAGGAATGTTGTCAAATATTACATACGAGATGTTAGGTTGCTTAAGATTAGGATATATACCGTTATAGACGCATGTAATGTTACCACCGAGACGTAGGGACCGACACGCCTGGAATGTGGTAAAATGTTACATCCGAGATGTTAGGTTGCCTAAGATTAGGAAATATACCGTTATAGACGCATGTAATCTTACCACCCAGACGTAGGGAACGACATGCCTGGAATGTTATCAAATGTTACATCCGAGATGTTAGGTTGCCTAAGGCTAGGATATATGACGTTATAGATGTATATGCTGTTCCCTCCGAGAAGTAGGGTTCGACAGGCCAGGAATGTTCTCAAATATTGCATTCGAGATGTTAGGTTGCCTAAGGTTAGGATATATAACGTTATAGACGCATGTAATGTTACCACCGAGACGTAGGGACCGACACGCCTGGAATGTTGTCAAATGTTACGTCCGAGATGTTAGGTTGTCTTAGGTTAGGATATATGACGCTACAGACGTATATACTGTTCCCTCCGAGATGTAGGGTTCTACAGGCCAGGAATGTTGTGAAATATTTCATCCGAGATGTTAGGTTGTCTTAGATTAGGATATATGACGTAATAGATGTATATGCTGTTCCCTCCGAGAAGTAGGGTTCGACAGGCCAGGAATGTTGTCAAATATTGCATCCGAGATGTTAGGTTGCCTAAGGTTAGGATATATAACGTTATAGACGCATGTAATGTTACCACCGAGACGTAGGGACCGACACGCTTGGAATGTGGTAAAATGTTACATCCGAGATGTTAGGTTGCCTAAGATTAGGATATATACCGTTATAGACGCATGTAATGTTACCACCGAGACGTGGGGACCGACACGCCTGGAATGTGGTAAAATGTTACATCCGAGATGTTAGGTTGCCTAAGATTAGGATATATACCGTTATAGACGCATGTAATGTTACCACCGAGAAGTAGGGACCGACAGGCCTGGAATGTTGTAAAATGTTACATCCGATATGTTAGGTTGCCTAAGATTAGGATATATACCGCTATAGACGCATGTAATGTTACCACCGAGAAGTAGGGTTCGATACGCCAGGAATGTTGTCAAATATTACATACGAAATGTTAGGTGGCCTTAGGTTAGGATATATAACGTTATAGACGCATGTAATGTTACCACCGAGACGTAGGGACCGACACGCCTGGAATGTGGTAAAATGTTACATCCGAGATGTTAGGTTGCCTAAGATTAGGATATATACCGTTATAGACGCATGTAATGTTACCACCGAGAAGTAGGGTTCGACACGCCAGGAATGTTGTCAAATATTACATACGAGATGTTAGGTGGCTTTAGGTTAGGATATATAACGTTATAGACGCATGTAATGTTACCACCGAGACGTAGGGACCGACAGGCCTGGAATGTTGTAAAATGTTACATCAGAGATGTTAGGTTGCCTAAGATTAGGATATATACCGCTATAGACGCATGTAATGTTACCACCGAGACGTAGGGACCGACACGCCAGGAATGTTGTCAAATATTACATACGAGATGTTAGGTGGCTTTGGTTAGGATATATAACGTTATAGACGCATGTAATGTTACCACCGAGACGTAGGGACCGACACGCCTGGAATGTGGTAAAATGTTACATCCGAGATGTTAGGTTGCCTAAGATTAGGATATATACCGTTATAGACGCATGTAATGTTACCACCGAGACGTAGGGACCGACACGCCTGGAATGTTGTCAAATGTTACATCCGAGATGTTAGGTTGCCTTAGGTTAGGATATATGACGTTATAGACGTATATACTTTTCCCTCCGAGAAGTAGGGTTCGACAGGCCACGAATGTTGTCAAATATTGCATCCGAGATGTTAGGTTGCCTTAGATTAGGATATATACCGTTATAGACGTATATACTGGCCCTCCGAGCAGTAGAGTTCGACAGGCCAGGAATGTTGTCAAATATTGCATCCGAGATGTTAGGTTGCCTTAGATTAGGATATGCAACGTTATAGACGCATATAATGTTCCCACCGAGAAGTAGGGTCCGACACGCCTGGAAGGTTGTAGAATATTACATCCGAGATGTTAGGTTGCCTTAGGTTAGGATATATAACGTTATAGACGTACATACTGTTCCCTCCGAGAAGTAGGGTTCGACAGGCCAGGAATGTTGTCAAATTTTGCATCCGAGATGTTAGATTGCCTTAGATTACGATATCGACCGTTATGGACGAATATAATATTCCCACCGAAAAGTATGTACCGACACGCCAGGAATATTGTATAATACTACGTCTGAGATAATAGGTTGCCTTAGATTAGGATATACAACGCTATAGACTCATATAATGTTCCCACCGAGAAGTAGGGTCCGACATGCCTGGAATGATGTAGAATATTACATCCGAGATGTCAGGTTGCTTCCGGTTAGGATATATAACGTTATAGACGTATATACTGTTCCCTCCGAGAAGTAGGGTTCGACAGGCTAGGAATGTTGTCAAATATTGCATCCGAGATGTTAGGTTGCCTTAGATTAGGAAATATACCGTTATAGACGCATGTAATGTTACCACCGAGACGTAGGGACCGACACGCCTGGAATGTTGTCAAATGTTACATCCGAGATCTTAGGTTGCCTTAGGTTAGGATATATGACGTTATAGACGTATGTACCTTTCCCTCCGAGAAGTAGAGTTCGACAGGCCACGAATGTTGTCAAATATTGCATCCGAGAGGTTAGGTTGCCTTACATAAGGATATACAACGTTATAGACGCATATAATGTTCCCACCGAGAAGTAGGGACCGACACGCCTGGAATGTTGTCAAATGTTACATCCGAGATGTTAGGTTGCCTTAGGCTAGGATATATGACGTTATAGATGTATATGCTGTTCCCTCCGAGAAGTAGGGTTCGACAGGCCAGGAATGTTGTCAAATATTGCATCCGAGATGTTAGGTTGCCTTAGGTTAGGATATATAACGTTATAGACGCATGTAATGTTACCACCGAGACGTAGGTCCGACACGATTGGAATGTTGTCAAATGTTACATCCGAGATGTTAGGTTGCCTTAGGTTAGGATATATAACGTTATAGACGCATGTCATGTTACCACCGAGAAGTAGGGTCCGACACGCCTGGAAGGTTGTAGAATATTACATCCGAGATGTTAGGTTGCCTTAGGTTAGGATATATGACGTTACAGACGTATATACTGTTCCCTCCGAGAAGTAGGGTTCGACAGGCCAGGAATGTTCTCAAATATTGCATCCGAGATGTTAGATTGCCTTAGATTACGATATCGACCGTTATAGACGCATATAATATTCCCACCGAAAAGTATGCACCGACACGCCAGGAATATTGTAAAATATTACGTCTGAGATAATAGGTTGCCTTAGATTAGGATATACAACGCTATAGACCCATATAATGTTCCCACCGAGAAGTAGGGTCCGACACGCCTGGAATGATGTAGAATATTACATCCGAGATGTCAGGTTGCCTTAGGTTAGGATATATAACGTTATAGACGTACATACCGTTCCCTCCGTGAAGTAGGGTTCGACAGGCTAGGAATGTTGTCAAATATAGCATCCGAGAGGTTAGGTTGCCTTAGATAAGGAGATATAACGTTATAGACGCATATAATGTTACCACCGAGACGTAGGGTTCCAACACGCCTGGAATGTGGTAAAATGTTACATCCGAGATGTTAGGTTGCCTAAGATTAGGATATATACCGTTATAGACGCATGTAATGTTACCACCGAGACGTAGGGACCGACATGCCTGGAATGTTGTCAAATGTTACATCCGAGATGTTAGGTTGCCTTAGGTTAGGATATATAACGTTATAGACGTATATACTGTTCCCACCGAGAAGTAGGGTTCGATACGCCAGGAATGTTGTCAAATATTACATACGAGATGTTAGGTGGCCTTAGGTTAGGATATATAACGTTATAGACGCATGTAATGTTACCACCGAGACGTAGGGACCGACACGCCTGGAATGTGGTAAAATGTTACATCCGAGATGTTAGGTTGCCTAAGATTAGGATATATACCGTTATAGACGCATGTAATGTTACCACCGAGAAGTAGGGTTCGACACGCCAGGAATGTTGTCAAATATTACATACGAGATGTTAGGTGGCTTTAGGTTAGGATATATAACGTTATAGACGCATGTAATGTTACCACCGAGACGTAGGGACCGACAGGCCTGGAATGTTGTAAAATGTTACATCAGAGATGTTAGGTTGCCTAAGATTAGGATATATACCGCTATAGACGCATGTAATGTTACCACCGAGACGTAGGGACCGACACGCCAGGAATGTTGTCAAATATTACATACGAGATGTTAGGTGGCTTTGGTTAGGATATATAACGTTATAGACGCATGTAATGTTACCACCGAGACGTAGGGACCGACACGCCTGGAATGTGGTAAAATGTTACATCCGAGATGTTAGGTTGCCTAAGATTAGGATATATACCGTTATAGACGCATGTAATGTTACCACCGAGACGTAGGGACCGACACGCCTGGAATGTTATCAAATGTTACATCCGAGATGTTAGGTTGCCTAAGGCTAGGATATATGACGTTATAGATGTATATGCTGTTCCCTCCGAGAAGTAGGGTTCTACAGGCCAGGAATGTTGTCAAGTATTGCATTCGAGATGTTAGGTTGCCTAAGGTTAGGATATATAACGTTATAGACGCATGTAATGTTACCACCGAGACGTAGGGACCGACACGCCTGGAATGTGGTAAAATGTTACATCCGAGATGTTAGGTTGCCTAAGATTAGGATATATACCGTTATAGACGCATGTAAAGTTACCACCGAGAAGTAGGGTCCGACAGGCCTGGAATGCTGTAAAATGTTACATCCGATATGTTAGGTTGCCTAAGATTAGGATATATGCCGCTATAGACGCATGTAATGTTTCCACCGAGACGTAGGGACCGACACGCCAGGAATGTTGTCAAATATTACATACGAGATGTTAGGTGGCCTTAGGTTAGGATATATAACGTTATAGACGCATGTAATGTTACCACCGAGACGTAGGGACCGACACGCCTGGAATGTGGTAAAATGTTACATCCAAGATGTTAGGTTGCCTAAGATTAGGATATATACCGTTATAGACGCATGTAATGTTACCACCGAGACGTAGGGACCGACACGCCTGGAATGTGGTAAAATGTTACATCCGAGATGTTAGGTTGCCTAAGATTAGGATATATACCGTTATAGACGCATGTAATGTTACCTCCGAGACGTAGGGACCGACACGCCTGGAATGTTGTCAAATGTTACATCCGAGATGTTAGGTTGCCTTAGGTTAGGATATATGACGTTATAGACGTATATACTTTTCCCTCCGAGAAGTAGGGTTCGACAGGCCACGAATGTTGTCAAATATTGCATCCGAGATGTTAGGTTGCCTTAGATTAGGATATATACCGTTATAGACGTATATACTGGCCCTCCGAGCAGTAGAGTTCGACAGGCCAGGAATGTTGTCAAATATTGCATCCGAGATGTTAGGTTGCCTTAGATTAGGATATGCAACGTTATAGACGCATATAATGTTCCCACCGAGAAGTAGGGTCCGACACGCCTGGAAGGTTGTAGAATATTACATCCGAGATGTTAGGTTGCCTTAGGTTAGGATATATAACGTTATAGACGTACATACTGTTCCCTCCGAGAAGTAGGGTTCGACAGGCCAGGAATGTTGTCAAATTTTGCATCCGAGATGTTAGATTGCCTTAGATTACGATATCGACCGTTATGGACGAATATAATATTCCCACCGAAAAGTATGTACCGACACGCCAGGAATATTGTATAATATTACGTCTGAGATAATAGGTTGCCTTAGATTAGGATATACAACGCTATAGACTCATATAATGTTCCCACCGAGAAGTAGGGTCCGACATGCCTGGAATGATGTAGAATGTTACATCCGAGATGTCAGGTTGCTTCCGGTTAGGATATATAACGTTATAGACGTATATACTGTTCCCTCCGAGAAGTAGGGTTCGACAGGCTAGGAATGTTGTCAAATATTGCATCCGAGATGTTAGGTTGCCTTAGATTAGGAAATATACCGTTATAGACGCATGTAATGTTACCACCGAGACGTAGGGACCGACACGCCTGGAATGTTGTCAAATGTTACATCCGAGATGTTAGGTTGCCTTAGGTTAGGATATATGACGTTATAGACGTATATACTTTTCCCTCCGAGAAGTAGGGTTCGACAGGCCACGAATGTTGTCAAATATTGCATCCGAGATGTTAGGTTGCCTTAGATTAGGATATATACCGTTATAGACGTATATACTGGCCCTCCGAGCAGTAGAGTTCGACAGGCCAGGAATGTTGTCAAATATTGCATCCGAGATGTTAGGTTGCCTTAGATTAGGATATGCAACGTTATAGACGCATATAGTGTTCCCACCGAGAAGTAGGGTCCGACACGCCTGGAAGGTTGTAGAATATTACATCCGAGATGTTAGGTTGCCTTAGGTTAGGATATATAACGTTATAGACGTACATACTGTTCCCTCCGAGAAGTAGGGTTCGACAGGCCAGGAATGTTGTCAAATTTTGCATCCGAGATGTTAGATTGCCTTAGATTACGATATCGACCGTTATGGACGAATATAATATTCCCACCGAAAAGTATGTACCGACACGCCAGGAATATTGTATAATACTACGTCTGAGATAATAGGTTGCCTTAGATTAGGATATACAACGCTATAGACTCATATAATGTTCCCACCGAGAAGTAGGGTCCGACATGCCTGGAATGATGTAGAATATTACATCCGAGATGTCAGGTTGCTTCCGGTTAGGATATAAAACGTTATAGACGTATATACTGTTCCCTCCGAGAAGTAGGGTTCGACAGGCTAGGAATGTTGTCAAATATTGCATCCGAGATGTTAGGTTGCCTTAGATTAGGAAATATACCGTTATAGACGCATGTAATGTTACCACCGAGACGTAGGGACCGACACGCCTGGAATGTTGTCAAATGTTACATCCGAGATCTTAGGTTGCCTTAGGTTAGGATATATGACGTTATAGACGTATGTACCTTTCCCTCCGAGAAGTAGAGTTCGACAGGCCACGAATGTTGTCAAATATTGCATCCGAGAGGTTAGGTTGCCTTACATAAGGATATACAACGTTATAGACGCATATAATGTTCCCACCGAGAAGTAGGGACCGACACGCCTGGAATGTTGTCAAATGTTACATCCGAGATGTTAGGTTGCCTTAGGCTAGGATATATGACGTTATAGATGTATATGCTGTTCCCTCCGAGAAGTAGGGTTCGACAGGCCAGGAATGTTGTCAAATATTGCATCCGAGATGTTAGGTTGCCTTAGGTTAGGATATATAACGTTATAGACGCATGTAATGTTACCACCGAGACGTAGGTCCGACACGATTGGAATGTTGTCAAATGTTACATCCGAGATGTTAGGTTGCCTTAGGTTAGGATATATAACGTTATAGACGCATGTCATGTTACCACCGAGAAGTAGGGTCCGACACGCCTGGAAGGTTGTAGAATATTACATCCGAGATGTTAGGTTGCCTTAGGTTAGGATATATGACGTTACAGACGTATATACTGTTCCCTCCGAGAAGTAGGGTTCGACAGGCCAGGAATGTTCTCAAATATTGCATCCGAGATGTTAGATTGCCTTAGATTACGATATCGACCGTTATAGACGCATATAATATTCCCACCGAAAAGTATGCACCGACACGCCAGGAATATTGTAAAATATTACGTCTGAGATAATAGGTTGCCTTAGATTAGGATATACAACGCTATAGACCCATATAATGTTCCCACCGAGAAGTAGGGTCCGACACGCCTGGAATGATGTAGAATATTACATCCGAGATGTCAGGTTGCCTTAGGTTAGGATATATAACGTTATAGACGTACATACTGTTCCCTCCGTGAAGTAGGGTTCGACAGGCTAGGAATGTTGTCAAATATAGCATCCGAGAGGTTAGGTTGCCTTAGATAAGGAGATATAACGTTATAGACGCATATAATGTTACCACCGAGACGTAGGGTTCCAACACGCCTGGAATGTGGTAAAATGTTACATCCGAGATGTTAGGTTGCCTAAGATTAGGATATATACCGTTATAGACGCATGTAATGTTACCACCGAGACGTAGGGACCGACATGCCTGGAATGTTGTCAAATGTTACATCCGAGATGTTAGGTTGCCTTAGGTTAGGATATATAACGTTATAGACGTATATACTGTTCCCACCGAGAAGTAGGGTTCGATACGCCAGGAATGTTGTCAAATATTACATACGAGATGTTAGGTGGCCTTAGGTTAGGATATATAACGTTATAGACGCATGTAATGTTACCACCGAGACGTAGGGACCGACACGCCTGGAATGTGGTAAAATGTTACATCCGAGATGTTAGGTTGCCTAAGATTAGGATATATACCGTTATAGACGCATGTAATGTTACCACCGAGAAGTAGGGTTCGACACGCCAGGAATGTTGTCAAATATTACATACGAGATGTTAGGTGGCTTTAGGTTAGGATATATAACGTTATAGACGCATGTAATGTTACCACCGAGACGTAGGGACCGACAGGCCTGGAATGTTGTAAAATGTTACATCAGAGATGTTAGGTTGCCTAAGATTAGGATATATACCGCTATAGACGCATGTAATGTTACCACCGAGACGTAGGGACCGACACGCCAGGAATGTTGTCAAATATTACATACGAGATGTTAGGTGGCTTTGGTTAGGATATATAACGTTATAGACGCATGTAATGTTACCACCGAGACGTAGGGACCGACACGCCTGGAATGTGGTAAAATGTTACATCCGAGATGTTAGGTTGCCTAAGATTAGGATATATACCGTTATAGACGCATGTAATGTTACCACCGAGACGTAGGGACCGACACGCCTGGAATGTTATCAAATGTTACATCCGAGATGTTAGGTTGCCTAAGGCTAGGATATATGACGTTATAGATGTATATGCTGTTCCCTCCGAGAAGTAGGGTTCTACAGGCCAGGAATGTTGTCAAGTATTGCATTCGAGATGTTAGGTTGCCTAAGGTTAGGATATATAACGTTATAGACGCATGTAATGTTACCACCGAGACGTAGGGACCGACACGCCTGGAATGTGGTAAAATGTTACATCCGAGATGTTAGGTTGCCTAAGATTAGGATATATACCGTTATAGACGCATGTAAAGTTACCACCGAGAAGTAGGGTCCGACAGGCCTGGAATGCTGTAAAATGTTACATCCGATATGTTAGGTTGCCTAAGATTAGGATATATGCCGCTATAGACGCATGTAATGTTTCCACCGAGACGTAGGGACCGACACGCCAGGAATGTTGTCAAATATTACATACGAGATGTTAGGTGGCCTTAGGTTAGGATATATAACGTTATAGACGCATGTAATGTTACCACCGAGACGTAGGGACCGACACGCCTGGAATGTGGTAAAATGTTACATCCAAGATGTTAGGTTGCCTAAGATTAGGATATATACCGTTATAGACGCATGTAATGTTACCACCGAGACGTAGGGACCGACACGCCTGGAATGTGGTAAAATGTTACATCCGAGATGTTAGGTTGCCTAAGATTAGGATATATACCGTTATAGACGCATGTAATGTTACCTCCGAGACGTAGGGACCGACACGCCTGGAATGTTGTCAAATGTTACATCCGAGATGTTAGGTTGCCTTAGGTTAGGATATATGACGTTATAGACGTATATACTTTTCCCTCCGAGAAGTAGGGTTCGACAGGCCACGAATGTTGTCAAATATTGCATCCGAGATGTTAGGTTGCCTTAGATTAGGATATATACCGTTATAGACGTATATACTGGCCCTCCGAGCAGTAGAGTTCGACAGGCCAGGAATGTTGTCAAATATTGCATCCGAGATGTTAGGTTGCCTTAGATTAGGATATGCAACGTTATAGACGCATATAATGTTCCCACCGAGAAGTAGGGTCCGACACGCCTGGAAGGTTGTAGAATATTACATCCGAGATGTTAGGTTGCCTTAGGTTAGGATATATAACGTTATAGACGTACATACTGTTCCCTCCGAGAAGTAGGGTTCGACAGGCCAGGAATGTTGTCAAATTTTGCATCCGAGATGTTAGATTGCCTTAGATTACGATATCGACCGTTATGGACGAATATAATATTCCCACCGAAAAGTATGTACCGACACGCCAGGAATATTGTATAATATTACGTCTGAGATAATAGGTTGCCTTAGATTAGGATATACAACGCTATAGACTCATATAATGTTCCCACCGAGAAGTAGGGTCCGACATGCCTGGAATGATGTAGAATATTACATCCGAGATGTCAGGTTGCTTCCGGTTAGGATATATAACGTTATAGACGTATATACTGTTCCCTCCGAGAAGTAGGGTTCGACAGGCTAGGAATGTTGTCAAATATTGCATCCGAGATGTTAGGTTGCCTTAGATTAGGAAATATACCGTTATAGACGCATGTAATGTTACCACCGAGACGTAGGGACCGACACGCCTGGAATGTTGTCAAATGTTACATCCGAGATCTTAGGTTGCCTTAGGTTAGGATATATGACGTTATAGACGTATGTACCTTTCCCTCCGAGAAGTAGAGTTCGACAGGCCACGAATGTTGTCAAATATTGCATCCGAGAGGTTAGGTTGCCTTAGATAAGGATATACAACGTTATAGACGCATATAATGTTCCCACCGAGAAGTAGGGACCGACACGCCTGGAATGTTGTCAAATGTTACATCCGAGATGTTAGGTTGCCTTAGGCTAGGATATATGACGTTATAGATGTATATGCTGTTCCCTCCGAGAAGTAGGGTTCGACAGGCCAGGAATGTTGTCAAATATTGCATCCGAGATGTTAGGTTGCCTTAGGTTAGGATATATAACGTTATAGACGCATGTAATGTTACCACCGAGACGTAGGTCCGACACGATTGGAATGTTGTCAAATGTTACATCCGAGATGTTAGGTTGCCTTAGGTTAGGATATATAACGTTATAGACGCATGTCATGTTACCACCGAGACGTAGGTCCGACACGATTGGAATGTTGTCAAATGTTACATCCGAGATGTTAGGTTGCCTTAGGTTAGGATATATAACGTTATAGACGCATGTCATGTTACCACCGAGACGTAGGTCCGACACGATTGGAATGTTGTCAAATGTTACATCAGAGATGTTAGGTTGCATTCGGTTAGGATATATGACGTTACAGACGTATATACAGTTCCCTCCGAGAAGTAGGGTTCGACAGGCAAGGAATGTTGTCAAACATTGCATGCGAGATGTTAGGTTGCCTTAGATAATGATATATACCGTTATAGACGCATATAATGTTCCCACCGAGAAGTAGGGTCCGACACGCCTGGAAGGTTGTAGAATATTACATCCGAGATGTTAGGTTGCCTTAGGTTAGGATATATGACGTTACAGACGTATATACTGTTCCCTCCGAGAAGTAGGGTTCGACAGGCCAGGAATGTTCTCAAATATTGCATCCGAGATGTTAGATTGCCTTAGATTACGATATCGACCGTTATAGACGCATATAATATTCTCACCGAAAAGTATGCACCGACACGCCAGGAATATTGTAAAATATTACGTCTGAGATAATAGGTTGCCTTAGATTAGGATATACAACGCTATAGACCCATATAATGTTCCCACCGAGAAGTAGGGTCCGACACGCCTGGAATGATGTAGAATATTACATCCGAGATGTCAGATTGCCTTTGGTTAGGATATATAACGTTATAGACGTACATATTGTTCCCTCCGTGAAGTAGGGTTCGACAGGCTAGGAATGTTGTCAAATATAGCATCCGAGAGGTTAGGTTGCCTTAGATAAGGAGATGTAACGTTATAGACGCATATAATGTTACCACCGAGACGTAGGGTTCCAACACGCCTGGAATGTGGTAAAATGTTACATCCGAGACGTTAGGTTGCCTAAGATTAGGATATATACCGTTATAGACGCATGTAATGTTACCACCGAGACGTAGGGACCGACACGCCAGGAATGTTGTCAAATATTACATACGAGATGTTAGGTGGCTTTAGGTTAGGATATATAACGTTATAGACGCATGTAATGTTACCACCGAGACGTAGGGACCGACAGGCCTGGAATGTTGTAAAATGTTACATCAGAGATGTTAGGTTGCCTAAGATTAGGATATATACCGCTATAGACGCATGTAATGTTACCACCGAGACGTAGGGACCGACACGCCAGGAATGTTGTCAAATATTACATACGAGATGTTAGGTGGCTTTGGTTAGGATATATAACGTTATAGACGCATGTAATGTTACCACCGAGACGTAGGGACCGACACGCCTGGAATGTGGTAAAATGTTACATCCGAGATGTTAGGTTGCCTAAGATTAGGATATATACCGTTATAGACGCATGTAATGTTACCACCGAGACGTAGGGACCGACACGCCTGGAATGTTATCAAATGTTACATCCGAGATGTTAGGTTGCCTAAGGCTAGGATATATGACGTTATAGATGTATATGCTGTTCCCTCCGAGAAGTAGGGTTCTACAGGCCAGGAATGTTGTCAAGTATTGCATTCGAGATGTTAGGTTGCCTAAGGTTAGGATATATAACGTTATAGACGCATGTAATGTTACCACCGAGACGTAGGGACCGACACGCCTGGAATGTGGTAAAATGTTACATCCGAGATGTTAGGTTGCCTAAGATTAGGATATATACCGTTATAGACGCATGTAAAGTTACCACCGAGAAGTAGGGTCCGACAGGCCTGGAATGCTGTAAAATGTTACATCCGATATGTTAGGTTGCCTAAGATTAGGATATATGCCGCTATAGACGCATGTAATGTTACCACCGAGACGTAGGGACCGACACGCCAGGAATGTTGTCAAATATTACATACGAGATGTTAGGTGGCCTTAGGTTAGGATATATAACGTTATAGACGCATGTAATGTTACCACCGAGACGTAGGGACCGACACGCCTGGAATGTGGTAAAATGTTACATCCAAGATGTTAGGTTGCCTAAGATTAGGATATATACCGTTATAGACGCATGTAATGTTACCACCGAGACGTAGGGACCGACACGCCTGGAATGTGGTAAAATGTTACATCCGAGATGTTAGGTTGCCTAAGATTAGGATATATACCGTTATAGACGCATGTAATGTTACCTCCGAGACGTAGGGACCGACACGCCTGGAATGTTGTCAAATGTTACATCCGAGATGTTAGGTTGCCTTAGGTTAGGATATATGACGTTATAGACGTATATACTTTTCCCTCCGAGAAGTAGGGTTCGACAGGCCACGAATGTTGTCAAATATTGCATCCGAGATGTTAGGTTGCCTTAGATTAGGATATATACCGTTATAGACGTATATACTGGCCCTCCGAGCAGTAGAGTTCGACAGGCCAGGAATGTTGTCAAATATTGCATCCGAGATGTTAGGTTGCCTTAGATTAGGATATGCAACGTTATAGACGCATATAATGTTCCCACCGAGAAGTAGGGTCCGACACGCCTGGAAGGTTGTAGAATATTACATCCGAGATGTTAGGTTGCCTTAGGTTAGGATATATAACGTTATAGACGTACATACTGTTCCCTCCGAGAAGTAGGGTTCGACAGGCCAGGAATGTTGTCAAATTTTGCATCCGAGATGTTAGATTGCCTTAGATTACGATATCGACCGTTATGGACGAATATAATATTCCCACCGAAAAGTATGTACCGACACGCCAGGAATATTGTATAATATTACGTCTGAGATAATAGGTTGCCTTAGATTAGGATATACAACGCTATAGACTCATATAATGTTCCCACCGAGAAGTAGGGTCCGACATGCCTGGAATGATGTAGAATATTACATCCGAGATGTCAGGTTGCTTCCGGTTAGGATATATAACGTTATAGACGTATATACTGTTCCCTCCGAGAAGTAGGGTTCGACAGGCTAGGAATGTTGTCAAATATTGCATCCGAGATGTTAGGTTGCCTTAGATTAGGAAATATACCGTTATAGACGCATGTAATGTTACCACCGAGACGTAGGGACCGACACGCCTGGAATGTTGTCAAATGTTACATCCGAGATCTTAGGTTGCCTTAGGTTAGGATATATGACGTTATAGACGTATGTACCTTTCCCTCCGAGAAGTAGAGTTCGACAGGCCACGAATGTTGTCAAATATTGCATCCGAGAGGTTAGGTTGCCTTAGATAAGGATATACAACGTTATAGACGCATATAATGTTCCCACCGAGAAGTAGGGACCGACACGCCTGGAATGTTGTCAAATGTTACATCCGAGATGTTAGGTTGCCTTAGGCTAGGATATATGACGTTATAGATGTATATGCTGTTCCCTCCGAGAAGTAGGGTTCGACAGGCCAGGAATGTTGTCAAATATTGCATCCGAGATGTTAGGTTGCCTTAGGTTAGGATATATAACGTTATAGACGCATGTAATGTTACCACCGAGACGTAGGTCCGACACGATTGGAATGTTGTCAAATGTTACATCCGAGATGTTAGGTTGCCTTAGGTTAGGATATATAACGTTATAGACGCATGTCATGTTACCACCGAGACGTAGGTCCGACACGATTGGAATGTTGTCAAATGTTACATCCGAGATGTTAGGTTGCCTTAGGTTAGGATATATAACGTTATAGACGCATGTCATGTTACCACCGAGACGTAGGTCCGACACGATTGGAATGTTGTCAAATGTTACATCAGAGATGTTAGGTTGCATTCGGTTAGGATATATGACGTTACAGACGTATATACAGTTCCCTCCGAGAAGTAGGGTTCGACAGGCAAGGAATGTTGTCAAACATTGCATGCGAGATGTTAGGTTGCCTTAGATAATGATATATACCGTTATAGACGCATATAATGTTCCCACCGAGAAGTAGGGTCCGACACGCCTGGAAGGTTGTAGAATATTACATCCGAGATGTTAGGTTGCCTTAGGTTAGGATATATGACGTTACAGACGTATATACTGTTCCCTCCGAGAAGTAGGGTTCGACAGGCCAGGAATGTTCTCAAATATTGCATCCGAGATGTTAGATTGCCTTAGATTACGATATCGACCGTTATAGACGCATATAATATTCTCACCGAAAAGTATGCACCGACACGCCAGGAATATTGTAAAATATTACGTCTGAGATAATAGGTTGCCTTAGATTAGGATATACAACGCTATAGACCCATATAATGTTCCCACCGAGAAGTAGGGTCCGACACGCCTGGAATGATGTAGAATATTACATCCGAGATGTCAGATTGCCTTTGGTTAGGATATATAACGTTATAGACGTACATATTGTTCCCTCCGTGAAATAGGGTTCGACAGGCTAGGAATGTTGTCAAATATAGCATCCGAGAGGTTAGGTTGCCTTAGATAAGGAGATGTAACGTTATAGACGCATATAATGTTACCACCGAGACGTAGGGTTCCAACACGCCTGGAATGTGGTAAAATGTTACATCCGAGACGTTAGGTTGCCTAAGATTAGGATATATACCGTTATAGACGCATGTAATGTTACCACCGAGACGTAGGGACCGACATGCCTGGAATGTTGTCAAATGTTACATCCGAGATGTTAGGTTGCCTAAGATTAGGATATATAACGTTATAGACGTATATACTGTTCCCACCGAGAAGTAGGGTTCGATACGCCAGGAATGTTGTCAAATATTACATACGAGATGTTAGGTGGCCTTAGGTTAGGATATATAACGTTATAGACGCATGTAATGTTACCACCGAGACGTAGGGACCGACACGCCTGGAATGTGGTAAAATGTTACATCCGAGATGTTAGGTTGCCTAAGATTAGGATATATACCGTTATAGACGCATGTAATGTTACCACCGAGAAGTAGGGTTCGACACGCCAGGAATGTTGTCAAATATTACATACGAGATGTTAGGTGGCTTTAGGTTAGGATATATAACGTTATAGACGCATGTAATGTTACCACCGAGACGTAGGGACCGACACGCCAGGAATGTTGTCAAATATTACATACGAGATGTTAGGTGGCCTTAGTTTAGGATATATAACGTTATAGACGCATGTAATGTTACCACCGAGACGTAGGGACCGACACGCCTGGAATGTGGTAAAATGTTACATCCAAGATGTTAGGTTGCCTAAGATTAGGATATATACCGTTATAGACGCATGTAATGTTACCACCGAGACGTAGGGACCGACACGCCTGGAATGTGGTAAAATGTTACATCCGAGATGTTAGGTTGCCTAAGATTAGGATATATACCGTTATAGACGCATGTAATGTTACCACCGAGACGTAGGGACCGACACGCCTGGAATGATGTCAAATGTTACATCCGAGATGTTAGGTTGCCTTAGGTTAGGATATATGATGTTATAGACGTATATACTTTTCCCTCCGAGAAGTAGGGTTCGACAGGCCACGAATGTTGTCAAATATTGCATCCGAGATGTTAGGTTGCCTTAGATTAGGATATATACCGTTATAGACGTATATACTGGCCCTCCGAGCAGTAGAGTTCGACAGGCCAGGAATGTTGTCAAATATTGCATCCGAGATGTTAGGTTGCCTTAGATTAGGATATGCAACGTTATAGACGCATATAATGTTCCCACCGAGAAGTAGGGTCCGACACGCCTGGAAGGTTGTAGAATATTACATCCGAGATGTTAGGTTGCCTTAGGTTAGGATATATAACGTTATAGACGTACATACTGTTCCCTCCGAGAAGTAGGGTTCGACAGGCCAGGAATGTTGTCAAATTTTGCATCCGAGATGTTAGATTGCCTTAGATTACGATATCGACCGTTATGGACGAATATAATATTCCCACCGAAAAGTATGTACCGACACGCCAGGAATATTGTATAATATTACGTCTGAGATAATAGGTTGCCTTAGATTAGGATATACAACGCTATAGACTCATATAATGTTCCCACCGAGAAGTAGGGTCTGACATGCCTGGAATGATGTAGAATATTACATCCGAGATGTCAGGTTGCTTCCGGTTAGGATATATAACGTTATAGACGTATATACTGTTCCCTCCGAGAAGTAGGGTTCGACAGGCTAGGAATGTTGTCAAATATTGCATCCGAGATGTTAGGTTGCCATAGATTAGGAAATATACCGTTATAGACGCATGTAATGTTACCACCGAGACGTAGGGACCGACACGCCTGGAATGTTGTCAAATGTTACATCCGAGATCTTAGGTTGCCTTAGGTTAGGATATATGACGTTATAGACGTATGTACCTTTCCCTCCGAGAAGTAGAGTTCGACAGGCCACGAATGTTGTCAAATATTGCATCCGAGAGGTTAGGTTGCCTTAGATAAGGATATACAACGTTATAGACGCATATAATGTTCCCACCGAGAAGTAGGGACCGACACGCCTGGAATGTTGTCAAATGTTACATCCGAGATGTTAGGTTGCCTTAGGCTAGGATATATGACGTTATAGATGTATATGCTGTTCCCTCCGAGAAGTAGGGTTCGACAGGCCAGGAATGTTGTCAAATATTGCATCCGAGATGTTAGGTTGCCTTAGGTTAGGATATATAACGTTATAGACGCATGTAATGTTACCACCGAGACGTAGGTCCGACACGATTGGAATGTTGTCAAATGTTACATCCGAGATGTTAGGTTGCCTTAGGTTAGGATATATAACGTTATAGACGCATGTCATGTTACCACCGAGACGTAGGTCCGACACGATTGGAATGTTGTCAAATGTTACATCCGAGATGTTAGGTTGCCTTAGGTTAGGATATATAACGTTATAGACGCATGTCATGTTACCACCGAGACGTAGGTCCGACACGATTGGAATGTTGTCAAATGTTACATCAGAGATGTTAGGTTGCATTCGGTTAGGATATATGACGTTACAGACGTATATACAGTTCCCTCCGAGAAGTAGGGTTCGACAGGCAAGGAATGTTGTCAAATATTGCATGCGAGATGTTAGGTTGCCTTAGATAATGATATATACCGTTATAGACGCATATAATGTTCCCACCGAGAAGTAGGGTCCGACACGCCTGGAAGGTTGTAGAATATTACATCCGAGATGTTAGGTTGCCTTAGGTTAGGATATATGACGTTACAGACGTATATACTGTTCCCTCCGAGAAGTAGGGTTCGACAGGCCAGGAATGTTCTCAAATATTGCATCCGAGATGTTAGATTGCCTTAGATTACGATATCGACCGTTATAGACGCATATAATATTCCCACCGAAAAGTATGCACCGACACGCCAGGAATATTGTAAAATATTACGTCTGAGATAATAGGTTGCCTTAGATTAGGATATACAACGCTATAGACCCATATAATGTTCCCACCGAGAAGTAGGGTCCGACACGCCTGGAATGATGTAGAATATTACATCCGAGATGTCAGGTTGCCTTAGGTTAGGATATATAACGTTATAGACGTACATACTGTTCCCTCCGTGAAGTAGGGTTCGACAGGCTAGGAATGTTGTCAAATATAGCATCCGAGAGGTTAGGTTGCCTTAGATAAGGAGATATAACGTTATAGACGCATATAATGTTACCACCGAGACGTAGGGTTCCAACACGCCTGGAATGTGGTAAAATGTTACATCCGAGATGTTAGGTTGCCTAAGATTAGGATATATACCGTTATAGACGCATGTAATGTTACCACCGAGACGTAGGGACCGACATGCCTGGAATGTTGTCAAATGTTACATCCGAGATGTTAGGTTGCCTTAGGTTAGGATATATAACGTTATAGACGTATATACTGTTCCCACCGAGAAGTAGGGTTCGATACGCCAGGAATGTTGTCAAATATTACATACGAGATGTTAGGTGGCCTTAGGTTAGGATATATAACGTTATAGACGCATGTAATGTTACCACCGAGACGTAGGGACCGACACGCCTGGAATGTGGTAAAATGTTACATCCGAGATGTTAGGTTGCCTAAGATTAGGATATATACCGTTATAGACGCATGTAATGTTACGACCGAGAAGTAGGGTTCGACACGCCAGGAATGTTGTCAAATATTACATACGAGATGTTAGGTGGCTTTAGGTTAGGATATATAACGTTATAGACGCATGTAATGTTACCACCGAGACGTAGGGACCGACAGGCCTGGAATGTTGTAAAATGTTACATCAGAGATGTTAGGTTGCCTAAGATTAGGATATATACCGCTATAGACGCATGTAATGTTACCACCGAGACGTAGGGACCGACACGCCAGGAATGTTGTCAAATATTACATACGAGATGTTAGGTGGCTTTGGTTAGGATATATAACGTTATAGACGCATGTAATGTTACCACCGAGACGTAGGGACCGACACGCCTGGAATGTGGTAAAATGTTACATCCAAGATGTTAGGTTGCCTAAGATTAGGATATATACCGTTATAGACGCATGTAATGTTACCACCGAGACGTAGGGACCGACACGCCTGGAATGTGGTAAAATGTTACATCCGAGATGTTAGGTTGCCTAAGATTAGGATATATACCGTTATAGACGCATGTAATGTTACCACCGAGACGTAGGGACCGACACGCCTGGAATGTTGTCAAATGTTACATCCGAGATGTTAGGTTGCCTTAGGTTAGGATATATGACGTTATAGACGTATATACTTTTCCCTCCGAGAAGTAGGGTTCGACAGGCCACGAATGTTGTCAAATATTGCATCCGAGATGTTAGGTTGCCTTAGATTAGGATATATACCGTTATAGACGTATATACTGGCCCTCCGAGCAGTAGAGTTCGACAGGCCAGGAATGTTGTCAAATATTGCATCCGAGATGTTAGGTTGCCTTAGATTAGGATATGCAACGTTATAGACGCATATAATGTTCCCACCGAGAAGTAGGGTCCGACACGCCTGGAAGGTTGTAGAATATTACATCCGAGATGTTAGGTTGCCTTAGGTTAGGATATATAACGTTATAGACGTACATACTGTTCCCTCCGAGAAGTAGGGTTCGACAGGCCAGGAATGTTGTCAAATTTTGCATCCGAGATGTTAGATTGCCTTAGATTACGATATCGACCGTTATGGACGAATATAATATTCCCACCGAAAAGTATGTACCGACACGCCAGGAATATTGTATAATATTACGTCTGAGATAATAGGTTGCCTTAGATTAGGATATACAACGCTATAGACTCATATAATGTTCCCACCGAGAAGTAGGGTCCGACATGCCTGGAATGATGTAGAATATTACATCCGAGATGTCAGGTTGCTTCCGGTTAGGATATATAACGTTATAGACGTATATACTGTTCCCTCCGAGAAGTAGGGTTCGACAGGCTAGGAATGTTGTCAAATATTGCATCCGAGATGTTAGGTTGCCTTAGATTAGGAAATATACCGTTATAGACGCATGTAATGTTACCACCGAGACGTAGGGACCGACACGCCTGGAATGTTGTCAAATGTTACATCCGAGATCTTAGGTTGCCTTAGGTTAGGATATATGACGTTATAGACGTATGTACCTTTCCCTCCGAGAAGTAGAGTTCGACAGGCCACGAATGTTGTCAAATATTGCATCCGAGAGGTTAGGTTGCCTTAGATAAGGATATACAACGTTATAGACGCATATAATGTTCCCACCGAGAAGTAGGGTCCGACACGCCTGGAATGATGTAGAATATTACATCCGAGATGTCAGGTTGCCTTAGGTTAGGATATATAACGTTATAGACGTACATACTGTTCCCTCCGTGAAGTAGGGTTCGACAGGCTAGGAATGTTGTCAAATATAGCATCCGAGAGGTTAGGTTGCCTTAGATAAGGAGATATAACGTTATAGACGCATATAATGTTACCACCGAGACGTAGGGTTCCAACACGCCTGGAATGTGGTAAAATGTTACATCCGAGATGTTAGGTTGCCTAAGATTAGGATATATACCGTTATAGACGCATGTAATGTTACCACCGAGACGTAGGGACCGACACGCCTGGAATGTTATCAAATGTTACATCCGAGATGTTAGGTTGCCTAAGGCTAGGATATATGACGTTATAGATGTATATGCTGTACCCTCCGAGAAGTAGGGTTCGACAGGCCAGGAATGTTGTCAGATATTGCATTGGAGATGTTAGGTTGCCTAAGGTTAGGATATATAACGTTATAGACGCATGTAATGTTACCACCGAGACGTAGGGACCGACACGCCTGGAATGTTGTCAAATGTTACGTCCGAGATGTTAGGTTGTCTTAGGTTAGGATATATGACGTTACAGACGTATGTACTGTTCCCTCCGAGATGTAGGGTTCTACAGGCCAGGAATGTTGTGAAATATTTCATCCGAGATGTTAGGTTGCCTTAGATTAGGATATATGACGTTATAGATGTATATGCTGTTCCCTCCGAGAATTAGGGTTCGACAGGCCAGGAATGTTGTCAAATATTGCATCCGAGATGTTAGGTTGCCTAAGGTTAGGATATATAACGTTATAGACGCATGTAATGTTACCACCGAGACGTAGGGACCGACACGCCAGGAATGTTGTCAAATATTACATACGAGATGTTAGGTTGCCTAAGATTAGGATATATACCGTTATAGACGCATGTAATGTTCCCACCGAGCAGTAGGGTTCGATACGCCAGGAATGTTGTCAAATATTACATACGAGATGTTAGGTGGCCTTAGGTTAGGATATATAACGTTATAGACGCATGTAACGTTACCACCGAGACGTAGGGACCGACACAACCGGAATGTTGTCAAATGTTACATCCGAGATGTTAGGTTGCCATAGGTGAGGATATATGACGTTATAGACGTATATGGTGTTCCCTCCGAGAAGTAGGGTTCGACAGGCCAGGAATGTTGTCAAATATTGCATCCGAGATGTTAGGTTGCCTTAGGTTAGGATATATAACGTTATAGACGCATGTAATGTTACCACCGAGACGTAGGGACCGACATGCCAGGAATGTTGTCAAATGTTACATCCGAGATGTTAGGTTGTCTTAGGTTAGGATATATGACGTTACAGACGTATATACTGTTCCCTCCGAGAAGTAGGGTCCGACACGCCTGGAATGATGTAGAATATTACATCCGAGATGTCAGGTTGCCTCCGGTTAGGATATATAACGTTATAGACGTATATACTGTTCCCACCGAGAAGTAGGGTTCGACACGCCAGGAATGTTGTCAAATATTACATACGAGATGTTAGGTTGCCTTAGATTAGGAAATATACCGTTATAGATGCATGTAATGTTACCACCGAGACGTAGGGTTCCAACACGCCTGGAATGTTGTCAAATGTTATATCCGAGATGTTAGGTTGCCTCAGGTTAGGATATATAACGTTATAGACGTATATACTGTTCCCACCGAGAAGTAGGGTTCGACACGCCAGGAATGTTGTCAAATATTACATACGAGATGTTAGTTGGCCTTAGGTTAGGATATATAACGTTATAGACGCATATAATATTACCACCGAGACGTAGGGACCGACACGCCTGGAATGTTCTCAAATGTTACATCCGAGATGTTAGGTTGCCTTAGGCTAGGATATATGACGTTATAGATGTATATGCTGTTCCCTCCGAGAAGTAGGGTTCGACAGGCTAGGAATGTTGTCAAATATAGCATCCGAGAGGATAGGTTGCCTTAGATAAGGATATATAACGTTATAGACGCATATAATGTTACCGCCGAGACGTAGGGTTCCAACACGCCTGGAATGTGGTAAAATGTTACATACGAGATGTTAGGTTGCCTAAGATTAGGATATATACCGTTATAGACGCATGTAATGTTACCACCGAGACGTAGGGACCGACACGCCTGGAATGTTATCAAATGTTACATCCGAGATGTTAGGTTGCCTAAGGCTAGGATATATGACGTTATAGATGTATATGCTGTTCCCTCCGAGAAGTAGGGTTCGACAGGCCAGGAATGTTGTCAAATATTGCATCCGAGATGTTAGGTTGCCTTAGATTAGGAAATATACCGTTATAGACGCATGTAATGTTACCACCGAGACGTAGGGTTCCAACACGCCTGGAATGTTGTCAAATGTTATATCCGAGATGTTAGGTTGCCTCAGGTTAGGATATATAACGTTATAGACGTATATACTGTTCCCACCGAGAAGTAGGGTTCGACACGCCTGGAATGTTGTCAAATGTTACATCCGAGATGTTAGGTGGCTTTAGGTTAGGATATATAACGTTATAGACGCATGTAATGTTACCACCGAGACGTAGGGACCGACAGGCCTGGAATGTTGTAAAATGTTACATCAGAGATGTTAGGTTGCCTAAGATTAGGATATATACCGTTATAGACGCATGTAATGTTACCACCGAGACGTAGGGACCGACACGCCTGGAATGTTATCAAATGTTACATCCGAGATGTTAGGTTGCCTAAGGCTAGGATATATGACGTTATAGATGTATATGCTGTTCCCTCCGAGAAGTAGGGTTCTACAGGCCAGGAATGTTGTCAAGTATTGCATTCGAGATGTTAGGTTGCCTAAGGTTAGGATATATAACGTTATAGACGCATGTAATGTTACCACCGAGACGTAGGGACCGACACGCCTGGAATGTGGTAAAATGTTACATCCAAGATGTTAGGTTGCCTAAGATTAGGATATATACCGTTATAGACGCATGTAAAGTTACCACCGAGAAGTAGGGTCCGAAAGGCCTGGAATGCTGTAAAATGTTACATCCGATATGTTAGGTTGCCTAAGATTAGGATATATACCGCTATAGACGCATGTAATGTTACCACCGAGACGTAGGGACCGACACGCCAGGAATGTTGTCAAATATAACATACGAGATGTTAGGTGGTCTTAGGTTAGGATATATAACGTTATAGACGCATGTAATGTTACCACCGAGACGTAGGGACCGACACGCCTGGAATGTGGTAAAATGTTACATCCAAGATGTTAGGTTGCCTAAGATTAGGATATATACCGTTATAGACGCATGTAATGTTACCACCGAGACGTAGGGACCGACACGCCTGGAATGTGGTAAAATGTTACATCCGAGATGTTAGGTTGCCTAAGATTAGGATATATACCGTTATAGACGCATGTAATGTTACCACCGAGACGTAGGGACCGACACGCCTGGAATGTTGTCAAATGTTACATCCGAGGTGTTAGGTTGCCTTAGGTTAGGATATATGACGTTATAGACGTATATACTTTTCCCTCCGAGAAGTAGGGTTCGACAGGCCACGAATGTTGTCAAATATTGCATCCGAGATGTTAGGTTGCCTTAGATTAGGATATATACCGTTATAGACGTATATACTGGCCCTCCGAGCAGTAGAGTTCGACAGGCCAGGAATGTTGTCAAATATTGCATCCGAGATGTTAGGTTGCCTTAGATTAGGATATGCAACGTTATAGACGCATATAATGTTCCCACCGAGAAGTAGGGTCCGACACGCCTGGAAGGTTGTAGAATATTACATCCGAGATGTTAGGTTGCCTTAGGTTAGGATATATAACGTTACAGACGTACATACTGTTCCCTCCGAGAAGTAGGGTTCGACAGGCCAGGAATGTTGTCAAATTTTGCATCCGAGATGTTAGATTGCCTTAGATTACGATATCGACCGTTATGGACGAATATAATATTCCCACCGAAAAGTATGTACCGACACGCCAGGAATATTGTATAATATTACGTCTGAGATAATAGGTTGCCTTAGATTAGGATATACAACGCTATAGACTCATATAATGTTCCCACCGAGAAGTAGGGTCCGACATGCCTGGAATGATGTAGAATATTACATCCGAGATGTCAGGTTGCTTCCGGTTAGGATATATAACGTTATAGACGTATATACTGTTCCCTCCGAGAAGTAGGGTTCGACAGGCTAGGAATGTTGTCAAATATTGCATCCGAGATGTTAGGTTGCCTTAGATTAGGAAATATACCGTTATAGACGCATGTAATGTTACCACCGAGACGTAGGGACCGACACGCCTGGAATGTTGTCAAATGTTACATCCGAGATCTTAGGTTGCCTTAGGTTAGGATATATGACGTTATAGACGTATGTACCTTTCCCTCCGAGAAGTAGAGTTCGACAGGCCACGAATGTTGTCAAATATTGCATCCGAGAGGTTAGGTTGCCTTAGATAAGGATATACAACGTTATAGACGCATATAATGTTCCCACCGAGAAGTAGGGACCGACACGCCTGGAATGTTGTCAAATGTTACATCCGAGATGTTAGGTTGCCTTAGGCTAGGATATATGACGTTATAGATGTATATGCTGTTCCCTCCGAGAAGTAGGGTTCGACAGGCCAGGAATGTTGTCAAATATTGCATCCGAGATGTTAGGTTGCCTTAGGTTAGGATATATAACGTTATAGACGCATGTAATGTTACCACCGAGACGTAGGTCCGACACGATTGGAATGTTGTCAAATGTTACATCCGAGATGTTAGGTTGCCTTAGGTTAGGATATATAACGTTATAGACGCATGTCATGTTACCACCGAGACGTAGGTCCGACACGATTGGAATGTTGTCAAATGTTACATCCGAGATGTTAGGTTGCCTTAGGTTAGGATATATAACGTTATAGACGCATGTCATGTTACCACCGAGACGTAGGTCCGACACGATTGGAATGTTGTCAAATGTTACATCAGAGATGTTAGGTTGCATTCGGTTAGGATATATGACGTTACAGACGTATATACAGTTCCCTCCGAGAAGTAGGGTTCGACAGGCAAGGAATGTTGTCAAATATTGCATGCGAGATGTTAGGTTGCCTTAGATTATGATATATACCGTTATAGACGCATATAATGTTCCCACCGAGAAGTAGGGTCCGACACGCCTGGAAGGTTGTAGAATATTACATCCGAGATGTTAGGTTGCCTTAGGTTAGGATATATGACGTTACAGACGTATATACTGTTCCCTCCGAGAAGTAGGGTTCGACAGGCCAGGAATGTTCTCAAATATTGCATCCGAGATGTTAGATTGCCTTAGATTACGATATCGACCGTTATAGACGCATATAATATTCCCACCGAAAAGTATGCACCGACACGCCAGGAATATTGTAAAATATTACGTCTGAGATAATAGGTTGCCTTAGATTAGGATATACAACGCTATAGACCCATATAATGTTCCCACCGAGAAGTAGGGTCCGATACGCCTGGAATGATGTAGAATATTACATCCGAGATGTCAGGTTGCCTTAGGTTAGGATATATAACGTTATAGACGTACATACTGTTCCCTCCGTGAAGTAGGGTTCGACAGGCTAGGAATGTTGTCAAATATAGCATCCGAGAGGTTAGGTTGCCTTAGATAAGGAGATATAACGTTATAGACGCATATAATGTTACCACCGAGACGTAGGGTTCCAACACGCCTGGAATGTGGTAAAATGTTACATCCGAGATGTTAGGTTGCCTAAGATTAGGATATATACCGTTATAGACGCATGTAATGTTACCACCGAGACGTAGGGACCGACATGCCTGGAATGTTGTCAAATGTTACATCCGAGATGTTAGGTTGCCTTAGGTTAGGATATATAACGTTATAGACGTATATACTGTTCCCACCGAGAAGTAGGGTTCGATACGCCAGGAATGTTGTCAAATATTACATACGAGATGTTAGGTGGCCTTAGGTTAGGATATATAACGTTATAGACGCATGTAATGTTACCACCGAGACGTAGCGACCGACACGCCAGGAATGTTGTCAAATAATACATACGAGATGTTAGGTGGCTTTGGTTAGGATATATAACGTTATAGACGCATGTAATGTTACCACCGAGACGTAGGGGCCGACACGCCTGGAATGTGGTAGAATGTTACATCCGAGATGTTAGGTTGCCTAAGATTAGGATATATACCGTTATAGACGCATGTAATGTTACCACCGAGACGTAGGGACCGACACGCCTGGAATGTTATCAAATGTTACATCCGAGATGTTAGGTTGCCTAAGGCTAGGATATATGACGTTATAGATGTATATGCTGTTCCCTCCGAGAAGTAGGGTTCTACAGGCCAGGAATGTTGTCAAGTATTGCATTCGAGATGTTAGGTTGCCTAAGGTTAGGATATATAACGTTATAGACGCATGTAATGTTACCACCGAGACGTAGGGACCGACACGCCTGGAATGTGGTAAAATGTTACATCCGAGATGTTAGGTTGCCTAAGATTAGGATATATACCGTTATAGACGCATGTAAAGTTACCACCGAGAAGTAGGGTCCGAAAGGCCTGGAATGCTGTAAAATGTTACATCCGATATGTTAGGTTGCCTAAGATTAGGATATATACCGCTATAGACGCATGTAATGTTACCACCGAGACGTAGGGACCGACACGCCAGGAATGTTGTCAAATATAGCATCCGAGAGGTTAGGTTGCCTTAGATAAGGAGATATAACGTTATAGACGCATATAATGTTACCACCGAGACGTAGGGTTCCAACACGCCTGGAATGTGGTAAAATGTTACATCCGAGATGTTAGGTTGCCTAAGATTAGGATATATACCGTTATAGACGCATGTAATGTTACCACCGAGAAGTAGGGTTCGACACGCCAGGAATGTTGTCAAATATTACATACGAGATGTTAGGTGGCTTTAGGTTAGGATATATAACGTTATAGACGCATGTAATGTTACCACCGAGACGTAGGGACCGACAGGCCTGGAATGTTGTAAAATGTTACATCAGAGATGTTAGGTTGCCTAAGATTAGGATATATACCGCTATAGACGCATGTAATGTTACCACCGAGACGTAGGGACCGACACGCCAGGAATGTTGTCAAATATTACATACGAGATGTTAGGTGGCTTTGGTTAGGATATATAACGTTATATACGCATGTAATGTTACCACCGAGACGTAGGGACCGACACGCCTGGAATGTGGTAAAATGTTACATCCGAGATGTTAGGTTGCCTAAGATTAGGATATATACCGTTATAGACGCATGTAATGTTACCACCGAGACGTAGGGACCGACACGCCTGGAATGTTATCAAATGTTACATCCGAGATGTTAGGTTGCCTAAGGCTAGGATATATGACGTTATAGATGTATATGCTGTTCCCTCCGAGAAGTAGGGTTCTACAGGCCAGGAATGTTGTCAAGTATTGCATTCGAGATGTTAGGTTGCCTAAGGTTAGGATATATAACGTTATAGACGCATGTAATGTTACCACCGAGACGTAGGGACCGACACGCCTGGAATGTGGTAAAATGTTACATCCGAGATGTTAGGTTGCCTAAGATTAGGATATATACCGTTATAGACGCATGTAAAGTTACCACCGAGAAGTAGGGTCCGAAAGGCCTGGAATGCTGTAAAATGTTACATCCGATATGTTAGGTTGCCTAAGATTAGGATATATACCGCTATAGACGCATGTAATGTTACCACCGAGACGTAGGGACCGACACGCCAGGAATGTTGTCAAATATTACATACGAGATGTTAGGTGGCCTTAGGTTAGGATATATAACGTTATAGACGCATGTAATGTTACCACCGAGACGTAGGGACCGACACGCCTGGAATGTGGTAAAATGTTACATCCAAGATGTTAGGTTGCCTAAGATTAGGATATATACCGTTATAGACGCATGTAATGTTACCACCGAGACGTAGGGACCGACAGGCCAGGAATGTTGTCAAATATTGCATCCGAGATGTTAGGTTGCCTTAGATTAGGATATGCAACGTTATAGACGCATATAATGTTCCCACCGAGAAGTAGGGTCCGACACGCCTGGAAGGTTGTAGAATATTACATCCGAGATGTTAGGTTGCCTTAGGTTAGGATATATAACGTTATAGACGTACATACTGTTCCCTCCGAGAAGTAGGGTTCGACAGGCCAGGAATGTTGTCAAATTTTGCATCCGAGATGTTAGATTGCCTTAGATTACGATATCGACCGTTATGGACGAATATAATATTCCCACCGAAAAGTATGTACCGACACGCCAGGAATATTGTATAATATTACGTCTGAGATAATAGGTTGTCTTAGATTAGGATATACAACGCTATAGACTCATATAATGTTCCCACCGAGAAGTAGGGTCCGACATGCCTGGAATGATGTAGAATATTACATCCGAGATGTCAGGTTGCTTCCGGTTAGGATATATAACGTTATAGACGTATATACTGTTCCCTCCGAGAAGTAGGGTTCGAGAGGCTAGGAATGTTGTCAAATATTGCATCCGAGATGTTAGGTTGCCTTAGATTAGGAAATATACCGTTATAGACGCATGTAATGTTACCACCGAGACGTAGGGACCGACACGCCTGGAATGTTGTCAAATGTTACATCCGAGATCTTAGGTTGCCTTAGGTTAGGATATATGACGTTATAGACGTATGTACCTTTCCCTCCGAGAAGTAGAGTTCGACAGGCCACGAATGTTGTCAAATATTGCATCCGAGAGGTTAGGTTGCCTTAGATAAGGATATACAACGTTATAGACGCATATAATGTTCCCGCCGAGAAGTAGGGACCGACACGCCTGGAATGTTGTCAAATGTTACATCCGAGATGTTAGGTTGCCTTAGGCTAGGATATATGACGTTATAGATGTATATGCTGTTCCCTCCGAGAAGTAGGGTTCGACAGGCCAGGAATGTTGTCAAATATTGCATCCGAGATGTTAGGTTGCCTTAGGTTAGGATATATAACGTTATAGACGCATGTAATGTTACCACCGAGACGTAGGTCCGACACGATTGGAATGTTGTCAAATGTTACATCCGAGATGTTAGGTTGCCTTAGGTTAGGATATATAACGTTATAGACGCATGTCATGTTACCACCGAGACGTAGGTCCGACACGATTGGAATGTTGTCAAATGTTACATCCGAGATGTTAGGTTGCCTTAGGTTAGGATATATAACGTTATAGACGCATGTCATGTTACCACCGAGACGTAGGTCCGACACGATTGGAATGTTGTCAAATGTTACATCAGAGATGTTAGGTTGCATTCGGTTAGGATATATGACGTTACAGACGTATATACAGTTCCCTCCGAGAAGTAGGGTTCGACAGGCAAGGAATGTTGTCAAATATTGCATGCGAGATGTTAGGTTGCCTTAGATTATGATATATACCGTTATAGACGCATATAATGTTCCCACCGAGAAGTAGGGTCCGACACGCCTGGAAGGTTGTAGAATATTACATCCGAGATGTTAGGTTGCCTTAGGTTAGGATATATGACGTTACAGACGTATATACTGTTCCCTCCGAGAAGTAGGGTTCGACAGGCCAGGAATGTTCTCAAATATTGCATCCGAGATGTTAGATTGCCTTAGATTACGATATCGACCTTTATAGACGCATATAATATTCCCACCGAAAAGTATGCACCGACACGCCAGGAATATTGTAAAATATTACGTCTGAGATAATAGGTTGCCTTAGATTAGGATATACAACGCTATAGACCCATATAATGTTCCCACCGAGAAGTAGGGTCCGACACGCCTGGAATGATGTAGAATATTACATCCGAGATGTCAGGTTGCCTTATGTTAGGATATATAACGTTATAGACGTACATACTGTTCCCTCCGTGAAGTAGGGTTCGACAGGCTACGAATGTTGTCAAATATAGCATCCGAGAGGTTAGGTTTCCTTAGATAAGGAGATATAACGTTATAGACGCATATAATGTTACCACCGAGACGTAGGGTTCCAACACGCCTGGAATGTGGTAAAATGTTACATCCGAGATGTTAGGTTGCCTAAGATTAGGATATATGACGTTATAGATGTATATGCTGTTCCCTCTGAGAATTAGGGTTCGACAGGCCAGGAATGTTGTCAAATATTGCATCCGAGATGTTAGGTTGCCTAAGGTTAGGATATATAACGTTATAGACGCATGTAATGTTACCACCGAGACGTAGGGACCGACACGCCTGGAATGTTGTCAAATGTTACGTCCGAGATGTTAGGTTGTCTTAGGTTAGGATATATGACGTTACAGACGTATGTACTGTTCCCTCCGAGATGTAGGGTTCTACAGGCCAGGAATGTTGTGAAATATTTCATCCGAGATGTTAGGTTGCCTTAGATTAGGATATATGACGTTATAGATGTATATGCTGTTCCCTCCGAGAATTAGGGTTCGACAGGCCAGGAATGTTGTCAAATATTGCATCCGAGATGTTAGGTTGCCTAAGGTTAGGATATATAACGTTATAGACGCATGTAATGTTACCACCGAGACGTAGGGACCGACACGCCAGGAATGTTGTCAAATATTACATACGAGATGTTAGGTTGCCTAAGATTAGGATATATACCGTTATAGACGCATGTAATGTTACCACCGAGACGTAGGGACCGACACGCCTGGAATGTGGTAAAATGTTACATCCGAGATGTTAGGTTGCCTAAGATTAGGATATATACCGTTATAGACGCATGTAATGTTACCACCGAGACGTAGGGACCGACATGCCTGCAATGTTGTCAAATGTTACATCCGAGATGTTAGGTTGCCTTAGGTTAGGATATATAACGTTATAGACGTATATACTGTTCCCACCGAGCAGTAGGGTTCGATACGCCAGGAATGTTGTCAAATATTACATACGAGATGTTAGGTGGCCTTAGGTTAGGATATATAACGTTATAGACGCATGTAACGTTACCACCGAGACGTAGGGACCGACACAACCGGAATGTTGTCAAATGTTACATCCGAGATGTTAGGTTGCCATAGGTGAGGATATATGACGTTATAGACGTATATGGTGTTCCCTCCGAGAAGTAGGGTTCGACAGGCCAGGAATGTTGTCAAATATTGCATCCGAGATGTTAGGTTGCCTTAGGTTAGGATATATAACGTTATAGACGCATGTAATGTTACCACCGAGACGTAGGGACCGACATGCCAGGAATGTTGTCAAATGTTACATCCGAGATGTTAGGTTGTCTTAGGTTAGGATATATGACGTTACAGACGTATATACTGTTCCCTCCGAGATGTAGGGTTCGACAGGCCAGGAATGTTGTCAAATATATCATCCGAGGTGTTAGATTGCCTTAGATTCCTATATCGACCGTTATTGACGCATATAATATTCCCAACGAAAAGTATGTACCGACACGCCAGGAATATTGTAAAATATTACGTCTGAGATAATAGGTTGCCTTAGATTAGGATATACAACGTTATAGACTCATATAATGTTCCCACCGAGAAGTAGGGTCCGACACGCCTGGAATGATGTAGAATATTACATCCGAGATGTCAGGTTGCCTCCGGTTAGGATATATAACGTTATAGACGTATATACTGTTCCCACCGAGAAGTAGGGTTCGACACGCCAGGAATGTTGTCAAATATTACATACGAGATGTTAGGTGGCCTTAGGTTAGGATATATAACGTTATAGACGCATGTAACGTTACCACCGAGACGTAGGGACCGACACAACCGGAATGTTGTCAAATGTTACATCCGAGATGTTAGGTTGCCATAGGTGAGGATATATGACGTTATAGACGTATATGGTGTTCCCTCCGAGAAGTAGGGTTCGACAGGCCAGGAATGTTGTCAAATATTGCATCCGAGATGTTAGGTTGCCTTAGGTTAGGATATATAACGTTATAGACGCATGTAATGTTACCACCGAGACGTAGGGACCGACATGCCTGGAATGTTGTCAAATGTTACATCCGAGATGTTAGGTTGTCTTAGGTTAGGATATATGACGTTACAGACGTATATACTGTTCCCTCCGAGATGTAGGTTTCGACAGGCCAGGAATGTTGTCAAATATATCATCCGAGATGTTAGATTGCCTTAGATTACTATATCGACCGTTATGGACGCATATAATATTCCCACCGAAAAGTATGTACCGACACGCCAGGAATATTGTAAAATATTACGTCTGAGATAATAGGTTGCCTTAGATTAGGATATACAACGTTATAGACTCATATAATGTTCCCACCGAGAAGTAGGGTCCGACACGCCTGGAATGATGTAGAATATTACATCCGAGATGTCAGGTTGCCTCCGGTTAGGATATATAACGTTATAGACGTATATACTGTTCCCACCGAGAAGTAGGGTTCGACACGCCAGGAATGTTGTCAAATATTACATACGAGATGTTAGGTTGCCTTAGATTAGGAAATATACCGTTATAGACGCATGTAATGTTACCACCGAGACGTAGGGTTCCACCACGCCTGGAATGTTGTCAAATGTTATATCCGAGATGTTAGGTTGCCTCAGGTTAGGATATATAACGTTATAGACGTATATACTGTTCCCACCGAGAAGTAGGGTTCGACACGCCAGGAATGTTGTCAAATATTACATACGAGATGTTAGTTGGCCTTAGGATAGGATATATAACGTTATATACGCATATAATATTACCACCGAGACGTAGGGACCGACACGCCTGGAATGTTCTCAAATGTTACATCCGAGATGTTAGGTTGCCTTAGGCTAGGATATATGACGTTATAGATGTATATGCTGTTCCCTCCGAGAAGTAGGGTTCGACAGGCCAGGAATGTTGTCAAATATTGCATCCGAGATGTTAGGTTGCCTTAGGTTAGGATATATAACGTTATAGACGCATGTAATGTTACCACAGAGACGTAGGTCCGACACGATTGGAATGTTGTCAAATGTTACATCCGAGATGTTAGGTTGCCTTAGGTTAGGATATATAACGTTATAGACGCATGTCATGTTACCACCGAGACGTAGGTCCGACACGATTGGAATGTTGTCAAATGTTACATCCGAGATGTTAGGTTGCCTTAGGTTAGGATATATAACGTTATAGACGCATGTCATGTTACCACCGAGACGTAGGTCCGACACGATTGGAATGTTGTCAAATGTTACATCAGAGATGTTAGGTTGCATTCGGTTAGGATATATGACGTTACAGACGTATATACAGTTCCCTCCGAGAAGTAGGGTTCGACAGGCAAGGAATGTTGTCAAATATTGCATGCGAGATGTTAGGTTGCCTTAGATTATGATATATACCGTTATAGACGCATATAATGTTCCCACCGAGAAGTAGGGTCCGACACGCCTGGAAGGTTGTAGAATATTACATCCGAGATGTCAGGTTGCCTTAGGTTAGGATATATAATGTTATAGACGTACATACTGTTCCCTCCGAGAAGTAGGGTTCGACAGGCTAGGAATGTTGTCAAATATAGCATCCGAGAGGTTAGGTTGCCTTAGATAAGGATATATAACGTTATAGACGCATATAATGTTACCACCGAGACGTAGGGTTCCAACACGCCTGGAATGTGGTAAAATGTTACATCCGAGATGTTAGGTTGCCTAAGATTAGGATATATACCGTTATAGACGCATGTAATGTTTCCACCGAGACGTAGGGACCGACACGCCTGGTATGTTATCAAATGTTACATCCGAGATGTTAGGTTGCCTAAGGCTAGGATATATGACGTTATAGATGTATATGCTGTTCCCTCCGAGAAGTAGGGTTCGACAGGCCAGGAATGTTGTCAAATATTGCATCCGAGATGTTAGGTTGCCTTAGATTAGGAAATATACCGTTATAGACGCATGTAATGTTACCACCGAGACGTAGGGACCGACACGCCTGGAATGTTGTCAAATGTTACATCCGAGATCTTAGGTTGCCTTAGGTTAGGATATATGACGTTATAGACGTATGTACCTTTCCCTCCGAGAAGTAGAGTTCGACAGGCCACGAATGTTGTCAAATATTGCATCCGAGAGGTTAGGTTGCCTTAGATAAGGATATACAACGTTATAGACGCATATAATGTTCCCACCGAGAAGTAGGGACCGACACGCCTGGAATGTTGTCAAATGTTAAATCCGAGATGTTAGGTGGCTTTAGGTTAGGATATATAACGTTATAGACGCATGTAATGTTACCACCGAGACGTAGGGACCGACAGGCCTGGAATGTTGTAAAATGTTACATCAGAGATGTTAGGTTGCCTAAGATTAGGATATATACCGCTATAGACGCATGTAATGTTACCACCGAGACGTAGGGACCGACACGCCAGGAATGTTGTCAAATATTACATACGAGATGTTAGGTGGCTTTGGTTAGGATATATAACGTTATAGACGCATGTGTTGTTACCACCGAGACGTAGGGACCGACACGCCTGGAATGTGGTAAAATGTTACATCCGAGATGTTAGGTTGCCTAAGATTAGGATATATACCGTTATAGACGCATGTAATGTTACCACCGAGACGTAGGGACCGACACGCCTGGAATGTTATCAAATGTTACATCCGAGATGTTAGGTTGCCTAAGGCTAGGATATATGACGTTATAGATGTATATGCTGTTCCCTCCGAGAAGTAGGGTTCGACAGGCCAGGAATGTTGTCAAGTATTGCATTCGAGATGTTAGGTTGCCTAAGGTTAGGATATATAACGTTATAGACGCATGTAATGTTACCACCGAGACGTAGGGACCGACACGCCAGGAATGTTGTCAAATATTACATACGAGATGTTAGGTGGCCTTAGGTTAGGATATATAACGTTATAGACGCATGTAATGTTACCACCGAGACGTAGGGACCGACACGCCTGGAATGTTGTCAAATGTTACGTCCGAGATGTTAGGTTGTCTTAGGTTAGGATATATGACGTTACAGACGTATGCACTGTTCCCTCCGAGATGTAGGGTTCTCCAGGCCAGGAATGTTGTGAAATATTTCATCCGAGATGTTAGGTTGCCTTAGATTAGGATATATGACGTTATAGATGTATATGCTGTTCCCTCCGAGAATTAGGGTTCGACAGGCCAGGAATGTTGTCAAATATTGCATCCGAGATGTTAGGTTGCCTAAGGTTAGGATATATAACGTTATAGACGCATGTAATGTTACCACCGAGACGTAGGGTCCGACACGCCAGGAATGTTGTCAAATATTACATACGAGATGTTAGGTTGCCTAAGATTAGGATATATACCGTTATAGACGCATGTAATGTTACCACCGAGACGTAGGGACCGACACGCCTGGAATGTGGTAAAATGTTACATCCGAGATGTTAGGTTGCCTAAGATTAGGATATATACCGTTATAGACGCATGTAATGTTACCACCGAGACGTAGGGACCGACATGCCTGCAATGTTGTCAAATGTTACATCCGAGATGTTAGGTTGCCTTAGGTTAGGATATATAACGTTATAGACGTATATACTGTTCCCACCGAGAAGTAGGGTTCGATACGCCAGGAATGTTGTCAAATATTACATACGAGATGTTAGGTGGCCTTAGGTTAGGATATATAACGTTATAGACGCATGTAATGTTACCACCGAGACGTAGGGACCGACACGCCTGGAATGTGGTAAAATGTTACATCCGAGATGTTAGGTTGCCTAAGATTAGGATATATACCTTTATAGACGCATGTAATGTTACCACCGAGAAGTAGGGTTCGACACGCCAGGAATGTTGTCAAATATTACATACGAGATGTTAGGTGGCTTTAGGTTAGGATATATAACGTTATAGACGCATGTAATGTTACCACCGAGACGTAGGGACCGACAGGCCTGGAATGTTGTAAAATGTTACATCAGAGATGTTAGGTTGCCTAAGATTAGGATATATAACGCTATAGACGCATGTAATGTTACCACCGAGACGTAGGGACCGACACGCCAGGAATGTTGTCAAATATTACATACGAGATGTTAGGTGGCTTTGGTTAGGATATATAACGTTGTAGACGCATGTGTTGTTACCACCGAGACGTAGGGACCGACACGCCTGGAATGTGGTAAAATGTTACATCCGAGATGTTAGGTTGCCTAAGATTAGGATATATACCGTTATAGACGCATGTAATGTTACCACCGAGACGTAGGGACCGACACGCCTGGAATGTTATCAAATGTTACATCCGAGATGTTAGGTTGCCTAAGGCTAGGATATATGACGTTATAGATGTATATGCTGTTCCCTCCGAGAAGTAGGGTTCGACAGGCCAGGAATGTTGTCAAGTATTGCATTCGAGATGTTAGGTTGCCTAAGGTTAGGATATATAACGTTATAGACGCATGTAATGTTACCACCGAGACGTAGGGACCGACACGCCTGGAATGTGGTAAAATGTTACATCCGAGATGTTAGGTTGCCTAAGATTAGGATATATACCGTTATAGACGCATGTAAAGTTACCACCGAGAAGTAGGGACCGACAGGTCTGGAATGCTGTAAAATGTTACATCCGATATGTTAGGTTGCCTAAGATTAGGATATATACCGCTATAGACGCATGTAATGTTACCACCGAGACGTAGGGACCGACACGCCAGGAATGTTATCAAATATTACATACGAGATGTTAGGTGGCCTTAGGTTAGGATATATAACGTTATAGACGCATGTAATGTTACCACCGAGACGTAGGGACCGACACGCCTGGAATGTGGTAAAATGTTACATCCGAGATGTTAGGTTGCCTAAGATTAGGATATATACCGTTATAGACGCATGTAATGTTACCACCGAGACGTAGGGACCGACACGCCTGGAATGTGGTAAAATGTTACATCCGAGATGTTAGGTTGCCTAAGATTAGGATATATACCGTTATAGACGCATGTAATGTTACCACCGAGACGTAGGGACCGACATGCCTGGAATGTTGTCAAATGTTACTTCCGAGATGTTAGGTTGCCTTAGGTTAGGATATATGACGTTATAGACGTATATACTGTTCCCTCCGAGAAGTAGGGTTCGACAGGCCAGGAATATTGTAAAATATTACGTCTGAGATAATAGGTTGCCTTAGATTAGGATATACAACGTTATAGACTCATATAATGTTCCCACCGAGAAGTAGGGTCCGACACGCCTGGAATGATGTAGAATATTACATCCGAGATGTCAGGTTGCCTTCGGTTAGGATATATAACGTTATAGACGTATATACTGTTCCCTCCGAGAAGTAGGGTCCGACATGCCTGGAATGATGTAGAATATTACATCCGAGATGTCAGGTTGCCTCCGGTTAGGATATATAACGTTATAGACGTATATACTGTTCCCTCCGAGAAGTAGGGTTCGACAGGCCAGGAATGTTGTCAAGTATTGCATTCGAGATGTTAGGTTGCCTAAGGTTAGGATATATAACGTTATAGACGCATGTAATGTTACCACCGAGACGTAGGGACCGACACGCCTGGAATGTGGTAAAATGTTACATCCGAGATGTTAGGTTGCCTAAGATTAGGATATATACCGTTATAGACGCATGTAAAGATACCACCGAGAAGTAGGGACCGACAGGCCTGGAATGCTGTAAAATGTTACATCCGATATGTTAGGTTGCCTAAGATTAGGATATATACCGCTATAGACGCATGTAATGTTACCACCGAGACGTAGGGACCGACACGCCAGGAATGTTGTCAAATATTACATACGATATGTTAGGTGGCCTTAGGTTAGGATATATAACGTTATAGACGCATGTAATGTTACCACCGAGACGTAGGGACCGACACGCCTGGAATGTGGTAAAATGTTACGTCCGAGATGTTAGGTTGTCTTAGGTTAGGATATATGACGTTACAGACGTATGTACTGTTCCCTCCGAGATGTAGGGTTCTACAGGCCAGGAATGTTGTGAAATATTTCATCCGAGATGTTAGGTTGCCTTAGATTAGGATATATGACGTTATAGATGTATATGCTGTTCCCTCCGAGAATTAGGGTTCGACAGGCCAGGAATGTTGTCAAATATTGCATCCGAGATGTTAGGTTGCCTAAGGTTAGGATATATAACGTTATAGACGCATGTAATGTTACCACCGAGACGTAGGGACCGACACGCCAGGAATGTTGTCAAATATTACATACGAGATGTTAGGTTGCCTAAGATTAGGATATATACCGTTATAGACGCATGTAATGTTACCACCGAGACGTAGGGACCGACACGCCTGGAATGTGGTAAAATGTTACATCCGAGATGTTAGGTTGCCTAAGATTAGGATATATACCGTTATAGACGCATGTAATGTTACCACCGAGACGTAGGGACCGACATGCCTGCAATGTTGTCAAATGTTACATCCGAGATGTTAGGTTGCCTTAGGTTAGGATATATAACGTTATAGACGTATATACTGTTCCCACCGAGAAGTAGGGTTCGATACGCCAGGAATGTTGTCAAATATTACATACGAGATGTTAGGTGGCCTTAGGTTAGGATATATAACGTTATAGACACATGTAATGTTACCACCGAGACGTAGGCACCGACACGCCTGGAATGTGGTAAAATGTTACATCCGAGATGTTAGGTTGCCTAAGATTAGGATATATACCGTTATAGACGCATGTAATGTTACCACCGAGAAGTAGGGTTCGACACGCCAGGAATGTGGTAAAATGTTACATCCGAGATGTTAGGTTGCCTAAGATTAGGATATATACCGTTATAGACGCATGTAATGTTACCACCGAGACGTAGGGACCGACACGCCTGGAATGTTATCAAATGTTACATCCGAGATGTTAGGTTGCCTAAGGCTAGGATATATGACGTTATAGATGTATATGCTGTTCCCTCCGAGAAGTAGGGTTCGACAGGCCAGGAATGTTGTCAAGTATTGCATTCGAGATGTTAGGTTGCCTAAGGTTAGGATATATAACGTTATAGACGCATGTAATGTTACCACCGAGACGTAGGGACCGACACGCCTGGAATGTGGTAAAATGTTACATCCGAGATGTTAGGTTGCCTAAGATTAGGATATATACCGTTATAGACGCATGTAAAGTTACCACCGAGAAGTAGGGACCGACAGGCCTGGAATGCTGTAAAATGTTACATCCGATATGTTAGGTTGCCTAAGATTAGGATATATACCGCTATAGACGCATGTAATGTTACCACCGAGACGTAGGGACCGACACGCCAGGAATGTTATCAAATATTACATACGAGATGTTAGGTGGCCTTAGGTTAGGATATATAACGTTATAGACGCATGTAATGTTACCACCGAGACGTAGGGACCGACATGCCTGGAATGTTGTCAAATGTTACATACGAGATGTTAGGTGGCTTTGGTTAGGGTATATAACGTTATAGACGCATGTAATGTTACCACCGAGACGTAGGGACCGACACGCCTGGAATGTGGTAAAATTTTACATCCGAGATGTTAGGTTGCCTAAGATTAGGATATATACCGTTATAGACGCATGTAATGTTACCACCGAGACGTAGGGACCGACACGCCTGGAATGTTATCAAATGTTACATCCGAGATGTTAGGTTGCCTAAGGCTAGGATATATGACGTTATAGATGTATATGCTGTTCCCTCCGAGAAGTAGGGTTCGACAGGCCAGGAATGTTGTCAAGTATTGCATTCGAGATGTTAGGTTGCCTAAGGTTAGGATATATAACGTTATAGACGCATGTAATGTTACCACCGAGACGTAGGGACCGACACGCCTGGAATGTGGTAAAATGTTACATCCGAGATGTTAGGTTGCCTAAGATTAGGATATATACCGTTATAGACGCATGTAATGTTACCACCGAGACGTAGCGACCGACACGCCTGGAATGTGGTAAAATGTTACATCCGAGATGTTAGGTTGCCTAAGATTAGGATATATACCGTTATAGACGCATGTAATGTTACCACCGAGACGTAGGGACCGACATGCCTGGAATGTTGTCAAATGTTACATCCGAGATGTTAGGTTGCCTTAGGTTAGGATATATGACGTTATAGACGTATATACTGTTCCCTCCGAGAAGTAGGGTTCGACAGGCCAGGAATGTTGTCAAATATTGCATCCGAGATGGTAGGTTGCCTTAGATTAGGAAATATACCGTTATAGACGCATGTAAGGTTACCACCGAGACGTAGGGACCGACACGCCTGGAATGTTGTCAAATGTTACATCCGAGATGTTAGGTTGCCTTAGGTTAGGATATATGACGTTATAGACGTATATACTTTTCCCTCCGAGAAGTAGGGTTCGACAGGCCACGAATGTTGTCAAATATTGCATCCGAGATGTTAGGTTGCCTTAGATTAGGATATATACCGTTATAGACGTATATACTGTTCCCTCCGAGCAGTAGAGTTCGACAGGCCAGGAATGTTGTCAAATATTGCATCCGAGATGTTAGGTTGCCTTAGATTAGGATATGCAACGTTATAGACGCATATAATGTTCCCACCGAGAAGTAGGGTCCGACACGCCTGGAAGGTTGTAGAATATTACATCCGAGATGTTAGGTTGCCTTAGGTTAGGATATATAACGTTATAGACGTACATACTGTTCCCTCCGAGAAGTAGGGTTCGACAGGCCAGGAATGTTGTCAAATTTTGCATCCGAGATGTTAGATTGCCTTAGATTACGATATCGACCGTTATGGACGAATATAATATTCCCACCGAAAAGTATGTACCGACACGCCAGGAATATTGTATAATATTACGTCTGAGATAATAGGTTGCCTTAGACTAGGATATACAACGTTATAGACTCATATAATGTTCCCACCGAGAAGTAGGGTCCGACATGCCTGGAATGATGTAGAATATTACATCCGAGATGTCAGGTTGCCTCCGGTTAGGATATATAACGTTATAGACGTATATACTGTTCCCTCCGAGAAGTAGGGTTCGACAGGCTAGGAATGTTGTCAAATATTGCATCCGAGATGTTAGGTTGCCTTAGATAAGGATATATAACGTAATAGACGCATATAATGTTACCACCGAGACGTAGGGACCGACATGCCTGGAATGTTGTCAAATGTTACATCCGAGATGTTAGGTTGCCTTAGGTTAGGATATATGACGTTATAGACGTATATACTGTTCCCTCCGAGAAGTAGGGTTCGACAGGCCAGGAATGTTGTCAAATATTGCATCCGAGATGTTAGGTTGCCTTAGATTAGGAAATATACCGTTATAGACGCATGTAATGTTACCACCGAGACGTAGGGACCGACACGTCTGGAATGTTGTCAAATGTTACATCCGAGATCTTAGGTTGCCTTAGGTTAGGATATATGACGTTATAGACGTATGTACCTTTCCCTCCGAGAAGTAGAGTTCGACAGGCCACGAATGTTGTAAAATATTGCATCCGAGAGGTTAGGTTGCCTTAGATAAGGATATACAACGTTATAGACGCATATAATGTTCCCACCGAGAAGTAGGGACCGACACGCCTGGAATGTTGTCAAATGTTACATTCGAAGATGTTAGGTTGTCTTAGGTTAGGATATATGACGTTACAGACGTATATACTGTTCCCTCCGAGATGTAGGGTTCGACAGGCCAGGAATGTTGTGAAATATTTCATCCGAGATGTTAGGTTGCCTTAGATTAGGATATATGACGTTATAGATGTATATGCTGTTCCCTCCAAGAAGTAGGCTTCGACAGGCCAGGAATGTTGTCAAATATTGCATCCGAGATGTTAGGTTGCCTAAGGTTAGGATATATAACGTTATAGACGCATGTAATGTTACCACCGAGACGTAGGGACCGACACGCCAGGAATGTTGTCAAATATTACATACGAGATGTTAGGTTGCCTAAGATTAGGATATATACCGTTATAGACGCATGTAATGTTACCACCGAGACGTAGGGACCGACACGCCTGGAATGTGGTAAAATGTTACATCCGAGATGTTAGGTTGCCTAAGATTAGGATATATACCGTTATAGACGCATGTAATGTTACCACCGAGACGTAGGCACCGACACGCCTGGAATGTGGTAAAATGTTACATCCGAGATGTTAGGTTGCCTAAGATTAGGATATATACCGTTATAGACGCATGTAATGTTACCACCGAGAAGTAGGGTTCGACACGCCAGGAATGTTGTCAAATATTACATACGAGATGTTAGGTGGCTTTAGGTTAGGATATATAACGTTATAGACGCATGTAATGTTACCACCGAGACGTAGGGACCGACAGGCCTGGAATGTTGTAAAATGTTACATCAGAGATGTTAGGTTGCCTAAGATTAGGATATATACCGCTATAGACGCATGTAATGTTACCACCGAAACGTAGGGACCGACACGCCAGGAATGTTGTCAAATATTACATACGAGATGTTAGGTGGCTTTGGTTAGGATATATAACGTTATAGACGCATGTAATGTTACCACCGAGACGTAGGGACCGACACGCCTGGAATGTGGTAAAATGTTACATCCGAGATGTTAGGTTGCCTAAGATTAGGATATATACCGTTATAGACGCATGTAATGTTACCACCGAGACGTAGGGACCGACACGCCTGGAATGTTATCAAATGTTACATCCGAGATGTTAGGTTGCCTAAGGCTAGGATATATGACGTTATAGATGTATATGCTGTTCCCTCCGAGAAGTAGGGTTCGACAGGCCAGGAATGTTGTCAAGTATTGCATTCGAGATGTTAGGTTGCCTAAGGTTAGGATATATAACGTTATAGACGCATGTAATGTTACCACCGAGACGTAGGGACCGACACGCCTGGAATGTGGTAAAATGTTACATCCGAGATGTTAGGTTGCCTAAGATTAGGATATATACCGTTATAGACGCATGTAATGTTACCACCGAGACGTAGGGACCGACATGCCTGGAATGTTGTCAAATGTTACTTCCGAGATGTTAGGTTGCCTTAGGTTAGGATATATGACGTTATAGACGTATATACTGTTCCCTCCGAGAAGTAGGGTTCGACAGGCCAGGAATATTGTAAAATATTACGTCTGAGATAATAGGTTGCCTTAGATTAGGATATACAACGTTATAGACTCATATAATGTTCCCACCGAGAAGTAGGGTCCGACACGCCTGGAATGATGTAGAATATTACATCCGAGATGTCAGGTTGCCTTCGGTTAGGATATATAACGTTATAGACGTATATACTGTTCCCTCCGAGAAGTAGGGTCCGACATGCCTGGAATGATGTAGAATATTACATCCGAGATGTCAGGTTGCCTCCGGTTAGGATATATAACGTTATAGACGTATATACTGTTCCCTCCGAGAAGTAGGGTTCGACAGGCTAGGAATGTTGTCAAATATTGCATCCGAGATGTTAGGTTGCCTTAGATAAGGATATATAACGTAATAGACGCATATAATGTTACCACCGAGACGTAGGGACCGACATGCCTGGAATGTTGTCAGATGTTACATACGAGATGTTAGGTGGCTTTGGTTAGGGTATATAACGTTATAGACGCATGTAATGTTACCACCGAGACGTAGGGACCGACACGCCTGGAATGTGGTAAAATTTTACATCCGAGATGTTAGGTTGCCTAAGATTAGGATATATACCGTTATAGACGCATGTAATGTTACCACCGAGACGTAGGGACCGACACGCCTGGAATGTTATCAAATGTTACATCCGAGATGTTAGGTTGCCTAAGGCTAGGATATATGACGTTATAGATGTATATGCTGTTCCCTCCGAGAAGTAGGGTTCGACAGGCCAGGAATGTTGTCAAGTATTGCATTCGAGATGTTAGGTTGCCTAAGGTTAGGATATATAACGTTATAGACGCATGTAATGTTACCACCGAGACGTAGGGACCGACACGCCTGGAATGTGGTAAAATGTTACATCCGAGATGTTAGGTTGCCTAAGATTAGGATATATACCGTTATAGACGCATGTAATGTTACCACCGAGACGTAGCGACCGACACGCCTGGAATGTGGTAAAATGTTACATCCGAGATGTTAGGTTGCCTAAGATTAGGATATATACCGTTATAGACGCATGTAATGTTACCACCGAGACGTAGGGACCGACATGCCTGGAATGTTGTCAAATGTTACATCCGAGATGTTAGGTTGCCTTAGGTTAGGATATATGACGTTATAGACGTATATACTGTTCCCTCCGAGAAGTAGGGTTCGACAGGCCAGGAATGTTGTCAAATATTGCATCCGAGATGGTAGGTTGCCTTAGATTAGGAAATATACCGTTATAGACGCATGTAAGGTTACCACCGAGACGTAGGGACCGACACGCCTGGAATGTTGTCAAATGTTACATCCGAGATGTTAGGTTGCCTTAGGTTAGGATATATGACGTTATAGACGTATATACTTTTCCCTCCGAGAAGTAGGGTTCGACAGGCCACGAATGTTGTCAAATATTGCATCCGAGATGTTAGGTTGCCTTAGATTAGGATATATACCGTTATAGACGTATATACTGTTCCCTCCGAGCAGTAGAGTTCGACAGGCCAGGAATGTTGTCAAATATTGCATCCGAGATGTTAGGTTGCCTTAGATTAGGATATGCAACGTTATAGACGCATATAATGTTCCCACCGAGAAGTAGGGTCCGACACGCCTGGAAGGTTGTAGAATATTACATCCGAGATGTTAGGTTGCCTTAGGTTAGGATATATAACGTTATAGACGTACATACTGTTCCCTCCGAGAAGTAGGGTTCGACAGGCCAGGAATGTTGTCAAATTTTGCATCCGAGATGTTAGATTGCCTTAGATTACGATATCGACCGTTATGGACGAATATAATATTCCCACCGAAAAGTATGTACCGACACGCCAGGAATATTGTATAATATTACGTCTGAGATAATAGGTTGCCTTAGACTAGGATATACAACGTTATAGACTCATATAATGTTCCCACCGAAAAGTAGGGTCCGACATGCCTGGAATGATGTAGAATATTACATCCGAGATGTCAGGTTGCCTCCGGTTAGGATATATAACGTTATAGACGTATATACTGTTCCCTCCGAGAAGTAGGGTTCGACAGGCCAGGAATGTTGTCAAATATTGCATCCGAGATGTTAGGTTGCCTTAGATTAGGAAATATACCGTTATAGACGCATGTAATGTTACCACCGAGACGTAGGGACCGACACGTCTGGAATGTTGTCAAATGTTACATCCGAGATCTTAGGTTGCCTTAGGTTAGGATATATGACGTTATAGACGTATGTACCTTTCCCTCCGAGAAGTAGAGTTCGACAGGCCACGAATGTTGTAAAATATTGCATCCGAGAGGTTAGGTTGCCTTAGATAAGGATATACAACGTTATAGACGCATATAATGTTCCCACCGAGAAGTAGGGACCGACACGCCTGGAATGTTGTCAAATGTTACATTCGAAGATGTTAGGTTGTCTTAGGTTAGGATATATGACGTTACAGACGTATATACTGTTCCCTCCGAGATGTAGGGTTCGACAGGCCAGGAATGTTGTGAAATATTTCATCCGAGATGTTAGGTTGCCTTAGATTAGGATATATGACGTTATAGATGTATATGCTGTTCCCTCCAAGAAGTAGGCTTCGACAGGCCAGGAATGTTGTCAAATATTGCATCCGAGATGTTAGGTTGCCTAAGGTTAGGATATATAACGTTATAGACGCATGTAATGTTACCACCGAGACGTAGGGACCGACACGCCAGGAATGTTGTCAAATATTACATACGAGATGTTAGGTTGCCTAAGATTAGGATATATACCGTTATAGACGCATGTAATGTTACCACCGAGACGTAGGGACCGACACGCCTGGAATGTGGTAAAATGTTACATCCGAGATGTTAGGTTGCCTAAGATTAGGATATATACCGTTATAGACGCATGTAATGTTACCACCGAGACGTAGGCACCGACACGCCTGGAATGTGGTAAAATGTTACATCCGAGATGTTAGGTTGCCTAAGATTAGGATATATACCGTTATAGACGCATGTAATGTTACCACCGAGAAGTAGGGTTCGACACGCCAGGAATGTTGTCAAATATTACATACGAGATGTTAGGTGGCTTTAGGTTAGGATATATAACGTTATAGACGCATGTAATGTTACCACCGAGACGTAGGGACCGACAGGCCTGGAATGTTGTAAAATGTTACATCAGAGATGTTAGGTTGCCTAAGATTAGGATATATACCGCTATAGACGCATGTAATGTTACCACCGAGACGTAGGGACCGACACGCCAGGAATGTTGTCAAATATTACATACGAGATGTTAGGTGGCTTTGGTTAGGATATATAACGTTATAGACGCATGTAATGTTACCACCGAGACGTAGGGACCGACACGCCTGGAATGTGGTAAAATGTTACATCCGAGATGTTAGGTTGCCTAAGATTAGGATATATACCGTTATAGACGCATGTAATGTTACCACCGAGACGTAGGGACCGACACGCCTGGAATGTTATCAAATGTTACATCCGAGATGTTAGGTTGCCTAAGGCTAGGATATATGACGTTATAGATGTATATGCTGTTCCCTCCGAGAAGTAGGGTTCGACAGGCCAGGAATGTTGTCAAGTATTGCATTCGAGATGTTAGGTTGCCTAAGGTTAGGATATATAACGTTATAGACGCATGTAATGTTACCACCGAGACGTAGGGACCGACACGCCTGGAATGTGGTAAAATGTTACATCCGAGATGTTAGGTTGCCTAAGATTAGGATATATACCGTTATAGACGCATGTAATGTTACCACCGAGACGTAGGGACCGACATGCCTGGAATGTTGTCAAATGTTACATCCGAGATGTTAGGTTGCCTTAGGTTAGGATATATGACGTTATAGACGTATATACTGTTCCCTCCGAGAAGTAGGGTTCGACAGGCCAGGAATGTTGTCAAATATTGCATCCGAGATGTTAGGTTGCCTTAGATTAGGAAATATACCGTTATAGACGCATGTAATGTTACCACCGAGACGTAGGGACCGACACGTCTGGAATGTTGTCAAATGTTACATCCGAGATCTTAGGTTGCCTTAGGTTAGGATATATGACGTTATAGACGTATGTACCTTTCCCTCCGAGAAGTAGAGTTCGACAGGCCACGAATGTTGTAAAATATTGCATCCGAGAGGTTAGGTTGCCTTAGATAAGGATATATAACGTTATAGACGCATATAATGTTCCCACCGAGAAGTAGGGACCGACACGCCTGGAATGTTGTCAAATGTTACATTCGAAGATGTTAGGTTGTCTTAGGTTAGGATATATGACGTTACAGACGTATATACTGTTCCCTCCGAGATGTAGGGTTCGACAGGCCAGGAATGTTGTGAAATATTTCATCCGAGATGTTAGGTTGCCTTAGATTAGGATATATGACGTTATAGATGTATATGCTGTTCCCTCCAAGAAGTAGGCTTCGACAGGCCAGGAATGTTGTCAAATATTGCATCCGAGATGTTAGGTTGCCTAAGGTTAGGATATATAACGTTATAGACGCATGTAATGTTACCACCGAGACGTAGGGACCGACACGCCTGGAATGTGGTAAAATGTTACATCCGAGATGTTTGGTTGCCTAAGATTAGGATATATACCGTTATAGACGCATGTAATGTTACCACCGAAACGTAGGGACCGACACGCCTGGAATGTGGTAAAATGTTACATCCGAGATGTTAGGTTGCCTAAGATTAGGATATATACCGTTATAGACGGATGTAATGTTACCACCGAGAAGTAGGGACCGACAGGCCTGGAATGTTGTAAAATGTTACATCCGATATGTTACGTTGCCTAAGATTAGGATATATACCGCTATAGACGCATGTAATGTTACCACCGAGACGTAGGGACCGACACGCCTGGAATGTTATCAAATGTTACATCCGAGATGTTAGGTTGCCTAAGGCTAGGATATATGACGTTATAGATGTATATGCTGTTCCCTCCGAGAAGTAGGGTTCGACAGGCCAGGAATATTGTCAAATATTGCATTCGAGATGTTAGGTTGCCTAAGGTTAGGATATATAACGTTATAGACGCATGTAATGTTACCACCGAGACGTAGGGACCGACACGCCTGGAATGTTGTCAAATGTTACGTCCGAGATGTTAGGTTGTCTTAGGTTAGGATATATGACGTTACAGACGTATATACTGTTCCCTCCGAGATGTAGGGTTCTACAGGCCAGGAATGTTGTGAAATATTTCATCCGAGATGTTAGGTTGCCTTAGATTAGGATATATGACGTTATAGACGTATATGCTGTTCCCTCCGAGAAGTAGGGTTCGACAGGCCAGGAATGTTGTCAAATATTGCATCCGAGATGTTAGGTTGCCTAAGGTTAGGATATATAACGTTATAGACGCATGTAATGTTACCACCGAGACGTAGGGACCGACACGCCTGGAATGTGGTAAAATGTTACAGCCGAGATGTTAGGTTGCCTAAGATTAGGATATATACCGTTATAGACGCAAGTAATGTTACCACCGAGACGTAGGGACCGACACGCCTGGAATGTGGTAAAATGTTGCATCCGAGATGTTGGGTTGCCTAAGATTAGGATATATACCGTTATAGACGCATGTAATGTTACCACCGAGACGTAGGGACCGACACGCCTGGAATGTTATCAAATGTTACATCCGAGATGTTAGGTTGCCTAAGGCTAGGATATATGACGTTATAGATGTATATGCTGTTCCCTCCGAGAAGTAGGGTTCGACAGGCCAGGAATTTTGTCAAATATTGCATTGGAGATGTTAGGTTGCCTAAGGTTAGGATATATAACGTTATAGACGCATGTAATGTTACCACCGAGACGTAGGGACCGACACGCCTGGAATGTTGTCAAATGTTACGTCCGAGATGTTAGGTTGTCTTAGGTTAGGATATATGACGTTACAGACGTATGTACTGTTCCCTCCGAGATGTAGGGTTCTACAGGCCAGGAATGTTGTCAAATATTACATACGAGATGTTAGGTGGCCTTAGGTTAGGATATATAACGTTATAGACGCATGTAATGTTACCACCGAGACGCAGGGACCGACACGCCTGGAATGTGGTAAAATGTTACATCCGAGATGTTAGGTTGCCTAAGATTAGGATATATACCGTTATAGACGCATGTAATGTTACCACCGAGAAGTAGGGTTCGACACGCCAGGAATGTTGTCAAATATTAGATACGAGATGTTAGGTGGGTTTAGGTTAGGATATATAACGTTATAGACGCATGTAATATTACCACCGAGACGTAGGGACCGACACGCCTGGAATCTGGTAAAATGTTACATCCGAGATGTTAGGTTGCCTAAGGCTAGGATATATGACGTTATAGATGTATATGCTGTTCCCTCCGAGAAGTAGGGTTCGACAGGCCAGGAATGTTGTCAAGTATTGCATTCGAGATGTTAGGTTGCCTAAGGTTAGGATATATAACGTTATAGACGCATGTAATGTTACCACCGAGACGTAGGGACCGACACGCCTGGAATGTGGTAAAATGTTACATCCGAGATGTTAGGTTGCCTAAGATTAGGATATATACCGTTATAGACGCATGTAAAGTTACCACCGAGAAGTAGGGACCGACAGGCCTGGAATGCTGTAAAATGTTACATCCGATATGTTAGGTTGCCTAAGATTAGGATATATACCGCTATAGACGCATGTAATGTTACCACCGAGACGTAGGGACCGACACGCCAGGAATGTGGTAAAATGTTACATCCGAGATGTTAGGTTGCCTAAGATTAGGATATATACCGTTATAGACGCATGTAATGTTACCACCGAGACGTAGGGACCGACACGCCTGGAATGTGGTAAAATGTTACATCCGAGATGTTAGGTTGCCTAAGATTAGGATATATACCGTTATAGACGCATGTAATGTTACCACCGAGACGTAGGGACCGACATGCCTGGAATGTTGTCAAATGTTACTTCCGAGATGTTAGGTTGCCTTAGGTTAGGATATATGACGTTATAGACGTATATACTGTTCCCTCCGAGAAGTAGGGTTCGACAGGCCAGGAATATTGTAAAATATTACGTCTGAGATAATAGGTTGCCTTAGATTAGGATATACAACGTTATAGACTCATATAATGTTCCCACCGAGAAGTAGGGTCCGACACGCCTGGAATGATGTAGAATATTACATCCGAGATGTCAGGTTGCCTTCGGTTAGGATATTTAACGTTATAGACGTATATACTGTTCCCTCCGAGAAGTAGGGTCCGACATGCCTGGAATGATGTAGAATATTACATCCGAGATGTCAGGTTGCCTCCGGTTAGGATATATAACGTTATAGACGTATATACTGTTCCCTCCGAGAAGTAGGGTTCGACAGGCTAGGAATGTTGTCAAATATTGCATCCGAGATGTTAGGTTGCCTTAGATAAGGATATATAACGTAATAGACGCATATAATGTTACCACCGAGACGTAGGGACCGACATGCCTGGAATGTTGTCAAATGTTACATACGAGATGATAGGTGGCTTTGGTTAGGATATATAACGTTATAGACGCATGTAATGTTACCACCGAGACGTAGGGACCGACACGCCTGGAATGTGGTAAAATTTTACATCCGAGATGTTAGGTTGCCTAAGATTAGGATATATACCGTTATAGACGCATGTAATGTTACCACCGAGACGTAGGGACCGACACGCCTGGAATGTTATCAAATGTTACATCCGAGATGTTAGGGTGCCTAAGGCTAGGATATATGACGTTACAGATGTATATGCTGTTCCCTCCGAGAAGTAGGGTTCGACAGGCCAGGAATGTTGTCAAGTATTGCATTCGAGATGTTAGGTTGCCTAAGGTTAGGATATATAACGTTATAGACGCATGTAATGTTACCACCGAGACGTAGGGGCCGACACGCCTGGAATGTGGTAAAATGTTACATCCGAGATGTTAGGTTGCCTAAGATTAGGATATATACCGTTATAGACGCATGTAATGTTACCACCGAGACGTAGGGACCGACATGCCTGGAATGTTGTCAAATGTTACATCCGAGATGTTAGGTTGCCTTAGGTTAGGATATATAACGTTATAGACGCATGTAATGTTACCACCGAGACGTAGGGACCGACACGCCTGGAATGTGGTAAAATGTTACATCCGAGATGTTAGGTTGCCTAAGATTAGGATATATACCGTTATAGACGCATGTAAAGTTACCACCGAGAAGTAGGGACCGACAGGCCTGGAATGCTGTAAAATGTTACATCCGATATGTTAGGTTGCCTAAGATTAGGATATATACCGCTATAGACGCATGTAATGTTACCACCGAGACGTAGGGACCGACACGCCAGGAATGTTATCAAATATTACATACGAGATGTTAGGTGGCCTTAGGTTAGGATATATCGTTATAGACGCATGTAATGTTACCACCGAGACGTAGGGACCGACACGCCTGGAATGTGGTAAAATGTTACATCCGAGATGTTAGGTTGCCTAAGATTAGGATATATACCGTTATAGACGCATGTAATGTTACCACCGAGACGTAGGGACCGACACGCCTGGAATGTGGTAAAATGTTACATCCGAGATGTTAGGTTGCCTAAGATTAGGATATATACCGTTATAGACGCATGTAATGTTACCACCGAGACGTAGGGACCGACATGCCTGGAATGTTGTCAAATGTTACTTCCGAGATGTTAGGTTGCCTTAGGTTAGGATATATGACGTTATAGACGTATATACTGTTCCCTCCGAGAAGTAGGGTTCGACAGGCCAGGAATATTGTAAAATATTACGTCTGAGATAATAGGTTGCCTTAGATTAGGATATACAACGTTATAGACTCATATAATGTTCCCACCGAGAAGTAGGGTCCGACACGCCTGGAATGATGTAGAATATTACATCCGAGATGTCAGGTTGCCTTCGGTTAGGATATTTAACGTTATAGACGTATATACTGTTCCCTCCGAGAAGTAGGGTCCGACATGCCTGGAATGATGTAGAATATTACATCCGAGATGTCAGGTTGCCTCCGGTTAGGATATATAACGTTATAGACGTATATACTGTTCCCTCCGAGAAGTAGGGTTCGACAGGCTAGGAATGTTGTCAAATATTGCATCCGAGATGTTAGGTTGCCTTAGATAAGGATATATAACGTAATAGACGCATATAATGTTACCACCGAGACGTAGGGACCGACATGCCTGGAATGTTGTCAAATGTTACATACGAGATGATAGGTGGCTTTGGTTAGGATATATAACGTTATAGACGCATGTAATGTTACCACCGAGACGTAGGGACCGACACGCCTGGAATGTGGTAAAATTTTACATCCGAGATGTTAGGTTGCCTAAGATTAGGATATATACCGTTATAGACGCATGTAATGTTACCACCGAGACGTAGGGACCGACACGCCTGGAATGTTATCAAATGTTACATCCGAGATGTTAGGTTGCCTAAGGCTAGGATATATGACGTTACAGATGTATATGCTGTTCCCTCCGAGAAGTAGGGTTCGACAGGCCAGGAATGTTGTCAAGTATTGCATTCGAGATGTTAGGTTGCCTAAGGTTAGGATATATAACGTTATAGACGCATGTAATGTTACCACCGAGACGTAGGGACCGACACGCCTGGAATGTGGTAAAATGTTACATCCGAGATGTTAGGTTGCCTAAGATTAGGATATATACCGTTATAGACGCATGTAATGTTACCACCGAGACGTAGGGACCGACATGCCTGGAATGTTGTCAAATGTTACATCCGAGATGTTAGGTTGCCTTAGGTTAGGATATATGACGTTATAGACGTATATACTGTTCCCTCCGAGAAGTAGGGTTCGACAGGCCATGAATGTTGTCAAATTTTGCATCCGAGATGTTAGATTGCCTTAGATTACGATATCGACCGTTATGGACGAATATAATATTCCCACCGAAAAGTATGTACCGACACGCCAGGAATATTGTATAATATTACGTCTGAGATAATAGGTTGCCTTAGATTAGGATATACAACGTTATAGACTCATATAATGTTCCCACCGAGAAGTAGGGTCCGACATGCCTGGAATGATGTAGAATATTACATCCGAGATGTTAGGTTGCTTCCGGTTAGGATATATAACGTTATAGACGTATATACTGTTCCCTCCGAGAAGTAGGGTTCGACAGGCTAGGAATGTTGTCAAATATTGCATCCGAGATGTTAGGTTGCCTTAGATAAGGATATATAACGTAATAGACGCATATAATGTTACCACCGAGACGGAGGGACCGACATGCCTGGAATGTTGTCAAATGTTACATCCGAGATCTTAGGTTGCCTTAGGTTAGGATATATGACGTTATAGACGTATATACCTTTCCCTCCGAGAAGTAGAGTTCGACAGGCCACGAATGTTGTCAAATATTGCATCCGAGAGGTTAGGTTGCCTTAGATAAGGATATACAACGTTATAGACGCATATAATGTTCCCACCGAGAAGTAGGGTCCGACACGCCTGGAATGATGTAGAATATTACATCCGAGATGTCAGGTTGCCTTAGGTTAGGATATATAACGTTATAGACGTACATACTGTTCCCTCCGAGAAGTAGGGTTCGACAGGCTAGGAATGTTGTCAGATATAGCATCCGAGAGGTTAGGTTGCCTTAGATAAGGATATATAACGTTATAGACGCATATATTGTTACCACCGAGACGTAGGGTTCCAACACGCCTGGAATGTGGTAAAATGTTACATCCGAGATGTTAGGTTGCCAAAGATTAGGATATATACCGTTATAGACGCATGTAATGTTACCACCGAGACGTAGGGACCGACACGCCTGGAATGTTATCAAATGTTACATCCGAGATGTTAGGTTGCCTAAGGCTAGGATATATGACGTTATAGATGTATATGCTGTTCCCTCCGAGAAGTAGGGTTCGACAGGCCAGGAATTTTGTCAAATATTGCATTGGAGATGTTAGGTTGCCTAAGGTTAGGATATATAACGTTATAGACGCATGTAATGTTACCACCGAGACGTAGGGACCGACACGCCTGGAATGTTGTCAAATGTTACGTCCGAGATGTTAGGTTGTCTTAGGTTAGGATATATGACGTTACAGACGTATGTACTGTTCCCTCCGAGATGTAGGGTTCTACAGGCCAGGAATGTTGTCAAATATTACATACGAGATGTTAGGTGGCCTTAGGTTAGGATATATAACGTTATAGACGCATGTAATGTTACCACCGAGACGTAGGGACCGACACGCCTGGAATGTGGTAAAATGTTACATCCGAGATGTTAGGTTGCCTAAGATTAGGATATATACCGTTATAGACGCATGTAATGTTACCACCGAGAAGTAGGGTTCGACACGCCAGGAATGTTGTCAAATATTACATACGAGATGTTAGGTGGGTTTAGGTTAGGATATATAACGTTATAGACGCATGTAATATTACAACCGAGACGTAGGGACCGACACGCCTGGAATCTGGTAAAATGTTACATCCGAGATGTTAGGTTGCCTAAGGCTAGGATATATGACGTTATAGATGTATATGCTGTTCCCTCCGAGAAGTAGGGTTCGACAGGCCAGGAATGTTGTCAAGTATTGCATTCGAGATGTTAGGTTGCCTAAGGTTAGGATATATAACGTTATAGACGCATGTAATGTTACCACCGAGACGTAGGGACCGACACGCCTGGAATGTGGTAAAATGTTACATCCGAGATGTTAGGTTGCCTAAGATTAGGATATATACCGTTATAGACGCACGTAAAGTTACCACCGAGAAGTAGGGACCGACAGGCCTGGAATGCTGTAAAATGTTACATCCGATATGTTAGGTTGCCTAAGATTAGGATATATACCGCTATAGACGCATGTAATGTTACCACCGAGACGTAGGGACCGACACGCCAGGAATGTTATCAAATATTACATACGAGATGTTAGGTGGCCTTAGGTTAGGATATATCGTTATAGACGCATGTAATGTTACCACCGAGACGTAGGGACCGACACGCCTGGAATGTGGTAAAATGTTACATCCGAGATGTTAGGTTGCCTAAGATTAGGATATATACCGTTATAGACGCATGTAATGTTACCACCGAGACGTAGGGACCGACACGCCTGGAATGTGGTAAAATGTTACATCCGAGATGTTAGGTTGCCTAAGGCTAGGATATATGACGTTATAGATGTATATGCTGTTCCCTCCGAGAAGTAGGGTTCGACAGGCCAGGAATTTTGTCAAATATTGCATTGGAGATGTTAGGTTGCCTAAGGTTAGGATATATAACGTTATAGACGCATGTAATGTTACCACCGAGACGTAGGGACCGACACGCCTGGAATGTTGTCAAATGTTACGTCCGAGATGTTAGGTTGTCTTAGGTTAGGATATACAACGTTATAGACTCATATAATGTTCCCACCGAGAAGTAGGGTCCGACACGCCTGGAATGATGTAGAATATTACATCCGAGATGTCAGGTTGCCTTCGGTTAGGATATATAACGTTATAGACGTATATACTGTTCCCTCCGAGAAGTAGGGTCCGACATGCCTGGAATGATGTAGAATATTACATCCGAGATGTCAGGTTGCCTCCGGTTAGGATATATAACGTTATAGACGTATATACTGTTCCCTCCGAGAAGTAGGGTTCGACAGGATAGGAATGTTGTCAAATATTGCATCCGAGATGTTAGGTTGCCTTAGATAAGGATATATAACGTAATAGACGCATATAATGTTACCACCGAGACGTAGGGACCGACATGCCTGGAATGTTGTCAAATGTTACATACGAGATGTTAGGTGGCTTTGGTTAGGATATATAACGTTATAGACGCATGTAATGTTACCACCGAGACGTAGGGACCTACACGCCTGGAATGTGGTAAAATTTTACATCCGAGATGTTAGGTTGCCTAAGATTAGGATATATACCGTTATAGACGCATGTAATGTTACCACCGAGACGTAGGGACCGACACGCCTGGAATGTTATCAAATGTTACATCCGAGATGTTAGGTTGCCTAAGGCTAGGATATATGACGTTATAGATGTATATGCTGTTCCCTCCGAGAAGTAGGGTTCGACAGGCCAGGAATGTTGTCAAGTATTGCATTCGAGATGTTAGGTTGCCTAAGGTTAGGATATATAACGTTATAGACGCATGTAATGTTACCACCGAGACGTAGGGACCGACACGCCTGGAATGTGGTAAAATGTTACATCCGAGATGTTAGGTTGCCTAAGATTAGGATATATACCGTTATGGACGCATGTAATGTTACCACCGAGACGTAGGGACCGACACGCCTGGAATGTGGTAAAATGTTACATCCGAGATGTTAGGTTGCCTAAGATTAGGATATATACCGTTATAGACGCATGTAATGTTACCACCGAGACGTAGGGACCGACATGCCTGGAATGTTGTCAAATGTTACATCCGAGATGTTAGGTTGCCTTAGGTTAGGATATATGACGTTATAGACGTATATACTGTTCCCTCCGAGAAGTAGGGTTCGACAGGCCAGGAATGTTGTCAAATATTGCATCCGAGATGGTAGGTTGCCTTAGATTAGGAAATATACCGTTATAGACGCATGTAAGGTTACCACCGAGACGTAGGGACCGACACGCCTGGAATGTTGTCAAATGTTACATCCGAGATGTTAGGTTGCCTTAGGTTAGGATATATGACGTTATAGACGTATATACTTTTCCCTCCGAGAAGTAGGGTTCGACAGGCCACGAATGTTGTCAAATATTGCATCCGAGATGTTAGGTTGCCTTAGATTAGGATATATACCGTTATAGACGTATATACTGTTCCCTCCGAGCAGTAGAGTTCGACAGGCCAGGAATGTTGTCAAATATTGCATCCGAGATGTTAGGTTGCCTTAGATTAGGATATGCAACGTTATAGACGCATATAATGTTCCCACCGAGAAGTAGGGTCCGACACGCCTGGAAGGTTGTAGAATATTACATCCGAGATGTTACGTTGCCTTAGGTTAGGATATATAACGTTATAGACGTACATACTGTTCCCTCCGAGAAGTAGGGTTCGACAGGCCAGGAATGTTGTCAAATTTTGCATCCGAGATGTTAGATTGCCTTAGATTACGATATCGACCGTTATGGACGAATATAATATTCCCACCGAAAAGTATGTACCGACACGCCAGGAATATTGTATAATATTACGTCTGAGATAATAGGTTGCCTTAGATTAGGATATACAACGTTATAGACTCATATAATGTTCCCACCGAGAAGTAGGGTCCGACATGCCTGGAATGATGTAGAATATTACATCCGAGATGTCAGGTTGCTTCCGGTTAGGATATATAACGTTATAGACGTATATACTGTTCCCTCCGAGAAGTAGGGTTCGACAGGCTAGGAATGTTGTCAAATATTGCATCCGAGATGTTAGGTTGCCTTAGATAAGGATATATAACGTAATAGACGCATATAATGTTACCACCGAGACGTAGGGACCGACATGCCTGGAATGTTGTCAAATGTTACATCCGAGATCTTAGGTTGCCTTAGGTTAGGATATATGACGTTATAGACGTATATACCTTTCCCTCCGAGAAGTAGAGTTCGACAGGCCACGAATGTTGTCAAATATTGCATCCGAGAGGTTAGGTTGCCTTAGATAAGGATATACAACGTTATAGACGCATATAATGTTCCCACCGAGAAGTAGGGTCCGACACGCCTGGAATGATGTAGAATATTACATCCGAGATGTCAGGTTGCCTTAGGTTAGGATATATAACGTTATAGACGTACATACTGTTCCCTCCGAGAAGTAGGGTTCGACAGGCTAGGAATGTTGTCAGATATAGCATCCGAGAGGTTAGGTTGCCTTAGATAAGGATATATAACGTTATAGACGCATATAATGTTACCACCGAGACGTAGGGTTCCAACACGCCTGGAATGTGGTAAAATGTTACATCCGAGATGTTAGGTTGCCAAAGATTAGGATATATACCGTTATAGACGCATGTAATGTTACCACCGAGACGTAGGGACCGACACGCCTGGAATGTTATCAAATGTTACATCCGAGATGTTAGGTTGCCTAAGGCTAGGATATATGACGTTATAGATGTATATGCTGTTCCCTCCGAGAAGTAGGGTTCGACAGGCCAGGAATTTTGTCAAATATTGCATTGGCGATGTTAGGTTGCCTAAGGTTAGGATATATAACGTTATAGACGCATGTAATGTTACCACCGAGACGTAGGGACCGACACGCCTGGAATGTTGTCAAATGTTACGTCCGAGATGTTAGGTTGTCTTAGGTTAGGATATATGACGTTACAGACGTATGTACTGTTCCCTCCGAGATGTAGGGTTCTACAGGCCAGGAATGTTGTCAAATATTACATACGAGATGTTAGGTGGCCTTAGGTTAGGATATATAACGTTATAGACGCATGTAATGTTACCACCGAGACGTAGGGACCGACACGCCTGGAATGTGGTAAAATGTTACATCCGAGATGTTAGGTTGCCTAAGATTAGGATATATACCGTTATAGACGCATGTAATGTTACCACCGAGAAGTAGGGTTCGATACGCCAGGAATGTTGTCAAATATTACATACGAGATATTAGGTGGGTTTAGGTTAGGATATATAACGTTATAGACGCATGTAATATTACCACCGAGACGTAGGGACCGACACGCCTGGAATCTGGTAAAATGTTACATCCGAGATGTTAGGTTGCCTAAGATTAGGATATATACCGTTATAGACGCATGTAATGTTACCACCGAGACGTAGGGACCGACACGCCTGGAATGTTATCAAATGTTACATCCGAGATGTTAGGTTGCCTAAGGCTAGGATATCTGACGTTATAGATGTATATGCTGTTCCCTCCGAGAAGTAGGGTTCGACAGGCCAGGAATGTTGTCAAATATTGCATTCGAGATGTTAGGTTGCCTAAGGTTAGGATATATAACGTTATAGACGCATGTAATGTTACCACCGAGACGTAGGGACCGACACGCCAGGAATGTTGTCAAATATTACATACGAGATGTTAGGTGGCTTTGGTTAGGATATATAACGTTATAGACGCATGTAATGTTACCACCGAGACGTAGGGACCGACACGCCTGGAATGTGGTAAAATGTTACATCCGAGATGTTAGGTTGCCTAAGATTAGGATATATACCGTTATAGACGCATGTAATGTTACCACCGAGACGTAGGGACCGACACGCCTGGAATGTGGTAAAATGTTACATCCGAGATGTTAGGTTGCCTAAGATTAGGACATATACCGTTATAGACGCATATAATGTTCCCACCGAGAAGTAGGGTCCGACACGCCTGGAAGGTTGTAGAATATTACATCCGAGATGTTAGGTTGCCCTAGGTTAGGATATATAACGTTATAGACGTATATACTGTTCCCTCCGAGAAGTAGGGTTCGACAGGCCAGAAATGTTGTCAAATATTGCATCCTCAGATGTTAGATTGCCTTAGATTACGATATCGACCGTTATAGACGCATATAATATTCCCACCGAAAAGTATGCACCGACACGCCAGGAATATTGTAAAATATTACGTCTGAGATAAAAGGTTGCCTTAGATTAGGATATACAACGTTATAGACTCATATAATGTTCCCACCGAGAAGTAGGGTCCGACACGCCTGGAATGATGTAGAATATTACATCCGAGATGTCAGGTTGCCTTCGGTTAGGATATATAACGTTATAGACGTATATACTGTTCCCTCCGAGAAGTAGGGTCCGACATGCCTGGAATGATGTAGAATATTACATCCGAGATGTCAGGTTGCCTCCGGTTAGGATATATAACGTTATAGACGTATATACAGTTCTCTCCGAGAAGTAGGGTTCGACAGGCTAGGAATGTTGTCAAATATTGCATCCGAGATGTTAGGTTGCCTTAGATAAGGATATATAACGTAATAGACGCATATAATGTTACCACCGAGACGTAGGGACCGACATGCCTGGAATGTTGTCAGATGTTACATACGAGATGTTAGGTGGCTTTGGTTAGGGTATATAACGTTATAGACGCATGTAATGTTACCACCGAGACGTAGGGACCGACACGCCTGGAATGTGGTAAAATTTTACATCCGAGATGTTAGGTTGCCTAAGATTAGGATATATACCGTTATAGACGCATGTAATGTTACCACCGAGACGTAGGGACCGACACGCCTGGAATGTTATCAAATGTTACATCCGAGATGTTAGGTTGCCTAAGGCTAGGATATATGACGTTATAGATGTATATGCTGTTCCCTCCGAGAAGTAGGGTTCGACAGGCCAGGAATGTTGTCAAGTATTGCATTCGAGATGTTAGGTTGCCTAAGGTTAGGATATATAACGTTATAGACGCATGTAATGTTACCACCGAGACGTAGGGACCGACACGCCTGGAATGTGGTAAAATGTTACATCCGAGATGTTAGGTTGCCTAAGATTAGGATATATACCGTTATAGACGCATGTAATGTTACCACCGAGACGTAGCGACCGACACGCCTGGAATGTGGTAAAATGTTACATCCGAGATGTTAGGTTGCCTAAGATTAGGATATATACCGTTATAGACGCATGTAATGTTACCACCGAGACGTAGGGACCGACATGCCTGGAATGTTGTCAAATGTTACATCCGAGATGTTAGGTTGCCTTAGGTTAGGATATATGACGTTATAGACGTATATACTGTTCCCTCCGAGAAGTAGGGTTCGACAGGCCAGGAATGTTGTCAAATATTGCATCCGAGATGGTAGGTTGCCTTAGATTAGGAAATATACCGTTATAGACGCATGTAAGGTTACCACCGAGACGTAGGGACCGACACGCCTGGAATGTTGTCAAATGTTACATCCGAGATGTTAGGTTGCCTTAGGTTAGGATATATGACGTTATAGACGTATATACTTTTCCCTCCGAGAAGTAGGGTTCGACAGGCCACGAATGTTGTCAAATATTGCATCCGAGATGTTAGGTTGCCTTAGATTAGGATATATACCGTTATAGACGTATATACTGTTCCCTCCGAGCAGTAGAGTTCGACAGGCCAGGAATGTTGTCAAATATTGCATCCGAGATGTTAGGTTGCCTTAGATTAGGATATGCAACGTTATAGACGCATATAATGTTCCCACCGAGAAGTAGGGTCCGACACGCCTGGAAGGTTGTAGAATATTACATCCGAGATGTTAGGTTGCCTTAGGTTAGGATATATAACGTTATAGACGTACATACTGTTCCCTCCGAGAAGTAGGGTTCGACAGGCCAGGAATGTTGTCAAATTTTGCATCCGAGATGTTAGATTGCCTTAGATTACGATATCGACCGTTATGGACGAATATAATATTCCCACCGAAAAGTATGTACCGACACGCCAGGAATATTGTATAATATTACGTCTGAGATAATAGGTTGCCTTAGACTAGGATATACAACGTTATAGACTCATATAATGTTCCCACCGAAAAGTAGGGTCCGACATGCCTGGAATGATGTAGAATATTACATCCGAGATGTCAGGTTGCCTCCGGTTAGGATATATAACGTTATAGACGTATATACTGTTCCCTCCGAGAAGTAGGGTTCGACAGGCCAGGAATGTTGTCAAATATTGCATCCGAGATGTTAGGTTGCCTTAGATTAGGAAATATACCGTTATAGACGCATGTAATGTTACCACCGAGACGTAGGGACCGACACGTCTGGAATGTTGTCAAATGTTACATCCGAGATCTTAGGTTGCCTTAGGTTAGGATATATGACGTTATAGACGTATGTACCTTTCCCTCCGAGAAGTAGAGTTCGACAGGCCACGAATGTTGTAAAATATTGCATCCGAGAGGTTAGGTTGCCTTAGATAAGGATATACAACGTTATAGACGCATATAATGTTCCCACCGAGAAGTAGGGACCGACACGCCTGGAATGTTGTCAAATGTTACATTCGAAGATGTTAGGTTGTCTTAGGTTAGGATATATGACGTTACAGACGTATATACTGTTCCCTCCGAGATGTAGGGTTCGACAGGCCAGGAATGTTGTGAAATATTTCATCCGAGATGTTAGGTTGCCTTAGATTAGGATATATGACGTTATAGATGTATATGCTGTTCCCTCCAAGAAGTAGGCTTCGACAGGCCAGGAATGTTGTCAAATATTGCATCCGAGATGTTAGGTTGCCTAAGGTTAGGATATATAACGTTATAGACGCATGTAATGTTACCACCGAGACGTAGGGACCGACACGCCAGGAATGTTGTCAAATATTACATACGAGATGTTAGGTTGCCTAAGATTAGGATATATACCGTTATAGACGCATGTAATGTTACCACCGAGACGTAGGGACCGACACGCCTGGAATGTGGTAAAATGTTACATCCGAGATGTTAGGTTGCCTAAGATTAGGATATATACCGTTATAGACGCATGTAATGTTACCACCGAGACGTAGGCACCGACACGCCTGGAATGTGGTAAAATGTTACATCCGAGATGTTAGGTTGCCTAAGATTAGGATATATACCGTTATAGACGCATGTAATGTTACCACCGAGAAGTAGGGTTCGACACGCCAGGAATGTTGTCAAATATTACATACGAGATGTTAGGTGGCTTTAGGTTAGGATATATAACGTTATAGACGCATGTAATGTTACCACCGAGACGTAGGGACCGACAGGCCTGGAATGTTGTAAAATGTTACATCAGAGATGTTAGGTTGCCTAAGATTAGGATATATACCGCTATAGACGCATGTAATGTTACCACCGAGACGTAGGGACCGACACGCCAGGAATGTTGTCAAATATTACATACGAGATGTTAGGTGGCTTTGGTTAGGATATATAACGTTATAGACGCATGTAATGTTACCACCGAGACGTAGGGACCGACACGCCTGGAATGTGGTAAAATGTTACATCCGAGATGTTAGGTTGCCTAAGATTAGGATATATACCGTTATAGACGCATGTAATGTTACCACCGAGACGTAGGGACCGACACGCCTGGAATGTTATCAAATGTTACATCCGAGATGTTAGGTTGCCTAAGGCTAGGATATATGACGTTATAGATGTATATGCTGTTCCCTCCGAGAAGTAGGGTTCGACAGGCCAGGAATGTTGTCAAGTATTGCATTCGAGATGTTAGGTTGCCTAAGGTTAGGATATATAACGTTATAGACGCATGTAATGTTACCACCGAGACGTAGGGACCGACACGCCTGGAATGTGGTAAAATGTTACATCCGAGATGTTAGGTTGCCTAAGATTAGGATATATACCGTTATAGACGCATGTAATGTTACCACCGAGACGTAGGGACCGACATGCCTGGAATGTTGTCAAATGTTACATCCGAGATGTTAGGTTGCCTTAGGTTAGGATATATGACGTTATAGACGTATATACTGTTCCCTCCGAGAAGTAGGGTTCGACAGGCCAGGAATGTTGTCAAATATTGCATCCGAGATGTTAGGTTGCCTTAGATTAGGAAATATACCGTTATAGACGCATGTAATGTTACCACCGAGACGTAGGGACCGACACGTCTGGAATGTTGTCAAATGTTACATCCGAGATCTTAGGTTGCCTTAGGTTAGGATATATGACGTTATAGACGTATGTACCTTTCCCTCCGAGAAGTAGAGTTCGACAGGCCACGAATGTTGTAAAATATTGCATCCGAGAGGTTAGGTTGCCTTAGATAAGGATATATAACGTTATAGACGCATATAATGTTCCCACCGAGAAGTAGGGACCGACACGCCTGGAATGTTGTCAAATGTTACATTCGAAGATGTTAGGTTGTCTTAGGTTAGGATATATGACGTTACAGACGTATATACTGTTCCCTCCGAGATGTAGGGTTCGACAGGCCAGGAATGTTGTGAAATATTTCATCCGAGATGTTAGGTTGCCTTAGATTAGGATATATGACGTTATAGATGTATATGCTGTTCCCTCCAAGAAGTAGGCTTCGACAGGCCAGGAATGTTGTCAAATATTGCATCCGAGATGTTAGGTTGCCTAAGGTTAGGATATATAACGTTATAGACGCATGTAATGTTACCACCGAGACGTAGGGACCGACACGCCTGGAATGTGGTAAAATGTTACATCCGAGATGTTTGGTTGCCTAAGATTAGGATATATACCGTTATAGACGCATGTAATGTTACCACCGAAACGTAGGGACCGACACGCCTGGAATGTGGTAAAATGTTACATCCGAGATGTTAGGTTGCCTAAGATTAGGATATATACCGTTATAGACGGATGTAATGTTACCACCGAGAAGTAGGGACCGACAGGCCTGGAATGTTGTAAAATGTTACATCCGATATGTTACGTTGCCTAAGATTAGGATATATACCGCTATAGACGCATGTAATGTTACCACCGAGACGTAGGGACCGACACGCCTGGAATGTTATCAAATGTTACATCCGAGATGTTAGGTTGCCTAAGGCTAGGATATATGACGTTATAGATGTATATGCTGTTCCCTCCGAGAAGTAGGGTTCGACAGGCCAGGAATATTGTCAAATATTGCATTCGAGATGTTAGGTTGCCTAAGGTTAGGATATATAACGTTATAGACGCATGTAATGTTACCACCGAGACGTAGGGACCGACACGCCTGGAATGTTGTCAAATGTTACGTCCGAGATGTTAGGTTGTCTTAGGTTAGGATATATGACGTTACAGACGTATATACTGTTCCCTCCGAGATGTAGGGTTCTACAGGCCAGGAATGTTGTGAAATATTTCATCCGAGATGTTAGGTTGCCTTAGATTAGGATATATGACGTTATAGACGTATATGCTGTTCCCTCCGAGAAGTAGGGTTCGACAGGCCAGGAATGTTGTCAAATATTGCATCCGAGATGTTAGGTTGCCTAAGGTTAGGATATATAACGTTATAGACGCATGTAATGTTACCACCGAGACGTAGGGACCGACACGCCTGGAATGTGGTAAAATGTTACAGCCGAGATGTTAGGTTGCCTAAGATTAGGATATATACCGTTATAGACGCAAGTAATGTTACCACCGAGACGTAGGGACCGACACGCCTGGAATGTGGTAAAATGTTGCATCCGAGATGTTGGGTTGCCTAAGATTAGGATATATACCGTTATAGACGCATGTAATGTTACCACCGAGACGTAGGGACCGACACGCCTGGAATGTTATCAAATGTTACATCCGAGATGTTAGGTTGCCTAAGGCTAGGATATATGACGTTATAGATGTATATGCTGTTCCCTCCGAGAAGTAGGGTTCGACAGGCCAGGAATTTTGTCAAATATTGCATTGGAGATGTTAGGTTGCCTAAGGTTAGGATATATAACGTTATAGACGCATGTAATGTTACCACCGAGACGTAGGGACCGACACGCCTGGAATGTTGTCAAATGTTACGTCCGAGATGTTAGGTTGTCTTAGGTTAGGATATATGACGTTACAGACGTATGTACTGTTCCCTCCGAGATGTAGGGTTCTACAGGCCAGGAATGTTGTCAAATATTACATACGAGATGTTAGGTGGCCTTAGGTTAGGATATATAACGTTATAGACGCATGTAATGTTACCACCGAGACGCAGGGACCGACACGCCTGGAATGTGGTAAAATGTTACATCCGAGATGTTAGGTTGCCTAAGATTAGGATATATACCGTTATAGACGCATGTAATGTTACCACCGAGAAGTAGGGTTCGACACGCCAGGAATGTTGTCAAATATTAGATACGAGATGTTAGGTGGGTTTAGGTTAGGATATATAACGTTATAGACGCATGTAATATTACCACCGAGACGTAGGGACCGACACGCCTGGAATCTGGTAAAATGTTACATCCGAGATGTTAGGTTGCCTAAGGCTAGGATATATGACGTTATAGATGTATATGCTGTTCCCTCCGAGAAGTAGGGTTCGACAGGCCAGGAATGTTGTCAAGTATTGCATTCGAGATGTTAGGTTGCCTAAGGTTAGGATATATAACGTTATAGACGCATGTAATGTTACCACCGAGACGTAGGGACCGACACGCCTGGAATGTGGTAAAATGTTACATCCGAGATGTTAGGTTGCCTAAGATTAGGATATATACCGTTATAGACGCATGTAAAGTTACCACCGAGAAGTAGGGACCGACAGGCCTGGAATGCTGTAAAATGTTACATCCGATATGTTAGGTTGCCTAAGATTAGGATATATACCGCTATAGACGCATGTAATGTTACCACCGAGACGTAGGGACCGACACGCCAGGAATGTTATCAAATATTACATACGAGATGTTAGGTGGCCTTAGGTTAGGATATATCGTTATAGACGCATGTAATGTTACCACCGAGACGTAGGGACCGACACGCCTGGAATGTGGTAAAATGTTACATCCGAGATGTTAGGTTGCCTAAGATTAGGATATATACCGTTATAGACGCATGTAATGTTACCACCGAGACGTAGGGACCGACACGCCTGGAATGTGGTAAAATGTTACATCCGAGATGTTAGGTTGCCTAAGATTAGGATATATACCGTTATAGACGCATGTAATGTTACCACCGAGACGTAGGGACCGACATGCCTGGAATGTTGTCAAATGTTACTTCCGAGATGTTAGGTTGCCTTAGGTTAGGATATATGACGTTATAGACGTATATACTGTTCCCTCCGAGAAGTAGGGTTCGACAGGCCAGGAATATTGTAAAATATTACGTCTGAGATAATAGGTTGCCTTAGATTAGGATATACAACGTTATAGACTCATATAATGTTCCCACCGAGAAGTAGGGTCCGACACGCCTGGAATGATGTAGAATATTACATCCGAGATGTCAGGTTGCCTTCGGTTAGGATATTTAACGTTATAGACGTATATACTGTTCCCTCCGAGAAGTAGGGTCCGACATGCCTGGAATGATGTAGAATATTACATCCGAGATGTCAGGTTGCCTCCGGTTAGGATATATAACGTTATAGACGTATATACTGTTCCCTCCGAGAAGTAGGGTTCGACAGGCTAGGAATGTTGTCAAATATTGCATCCGAGATGTTAGGTTGCCTTAGATAAGGATATATAACGTAATAGACGCATATAATGTTACCACCGAGACGTAGGGACCGACATGCCTGGAATGTTGTCAAATGTTACATACGAGATGATAGGTGGCTTTGGTTAGGATATATAACGTTATAGACGCATGTAATGTTACCACCGAGACGTAGGGACCGACACGCCTGGAATGTGGTAAAATTTTACATCCGAGATGTTAGGTTGCCTAAGATTAGGATATATACCGTTATAGACGCATGTAATGTTACCACCGAGACGTAGGGACCGACACGCCTGGAATGTTATCAAATGTTACATCCGAGATGTTAGGTTGCCTAAGGCTAGGATATATGACGTTACAGATGTATATGCTGTTCCCTCCGAGAAGTAGGGTTCGACAGGCCAGGAATGTTGTCAAGTATTGCATTCGAGATGTTAGGTTGCCTAAGGTTAGGATATATAACGTTATAGACGCATGTAATGTTACCACCGAGACGTAGGGGCCGACACGCCTGGAATGTGGTAAAATGTTACATCCGAGATGTTAGGTTGCCTAAGATTAGGATATATACCGTTATAGACGCATGTAATGTTACCACCGAGACGTAGGGACCGACATGCCTGGAATGTTGTCAAATGTTACATCCGAGATGTTAGGTTGCCTTAGGTTAGGATATATAACGTTATAGACGCATGTAATGTTACCACCGAGACGTAGGGACCGACACGCCTGGAATGTGGTAAAATGTTACATCCGAGATGTTAGGTTGCCTAAGATTAGGATATATACCGTTATAGACGCATGTAAAGTTACCACCGAGAAGTAGGGACCGACAGGCCTGGAATGCTGTAAAATGTTACATCCGATATGTTAGGTTGCCTAAGATTAGGATATATACCGCTATAGACGCATGTAATGTTACCACCGAGACGTAGGGACCGACACGCCAGGAATGTTATCAAATATTACATACGAGATGTTAGGTGGCCTTAGGTTAGGATATATCGTTATAGACGCATGTAATGTTACCACCGAGACGTAGGGACCGACACGCCTGGAATGTGGTAAAATGTTACATCCGAGATGTTAGGTTGCCTAAGATTAGGATATATACCGTTATAGACGCATGTAATGTTACCACCGAGACGTAGGGACCGACACGCCTGGAATGTGGTAAAATGTTACATCCGAGATGTTAGGTTGCCTAAGATTAGGATATATACCGTTATAGACGCATGTAATGTTACCACCGAGACGTAGGGACCGACATGCCTGGAATGTTGTCAAATGTTACTTCCGAGATGTTAGGTTGCCTTAGGTTAGGATATATGACGTTATAGACGTATATACTGTTCCCTCCGAGAAGTAGGGTTCGACAGGCCAGGAATATTGTAAAATATTACGTCTGAGATAATAGGTTGCCTTAGATTAGGATATACAACGTTATAGACTCATATAATGTTCCCACCGAGAAGTAGGGTCCGACACGCCTGGAATGATGTAGAATATTACATCCGAGATGTCAGGTTGCCTTCGGTTAGGATATTTAACGTTATAGACGTATATACTGTTCCCTCCGAGAAGTAGGGTCCGACATGCCTGGAATGATGTAGAATATTACATCCGAGATGTCAGGTTGCCTCCGGTTAGGATATATAACGTTATAGACGTATATACTGTTCCCTCCGAGAAGTAGGGTTCGACAGGCTAGGAATGTTGTCAAATATTGCATCCGAGATGTTAGGTTGCCTTAGATAAGGATATATAACGTAATAGACGCATATAATGTTACCACCGAGACGTAGGGACCGACATGCCTGGAATGTTGTCAAATGTTACATACGAGATGATAGGTGGCTTTGGTTAGGATATATAACGTTATAGACGCATGTAATGTTATCACCGAGACGTAGGGACCGACACGCCTGGAATGTGGTAAAATTTTACATCCGAGATGTTAGGTTGCCTAAGATTAGGATATATACCGTTATAGACGCATGTAATGTTACCACCGAGACGTAGGGACCGACACGCCTGGAATGTTATCAAATGTTACATCCGAGATGTTAGGTTGCCTAAGGCTAGGATATATGACGTTACAGATGTATATGCTGTTCCCTCCGAGAAGTAGGGTTCGACAGGCCAGGAATGTTGTCAAGTATTGCATTCGAGATGTTAGGTTGCCTAAGGTTAGGATATATAACGTTATAGACGCATGTAATGTTACCACCGAGACGTAGGGACCGACACGCCTGGAATGTGGTAAAATGTTACATCCGAGATGTTAGGTTGCCTAAGATTAGGATATATACCGTTATAGACGCATGTAATGTTACCACCGAGACGTAGGGACCGACATGCCTGGAATGTTGTCAAATGTTACATCCGAGATGTTAGGTTGCCTTAGGTTAGGATATATGACGTTATAGACGTATATACTGTTCCCTCCGAGAAGTAGGGTTCGACAGGCCATGAATGTTGTCAAATTTTGCATCCGAGATGTTAGATTGCCTTAGATTACGATATCGACCGTTATGGACGAATATAATATTCCCACCGAAAAGTATGTACCGACACGCCAGGAATATTGTATAATATTACGTCTGAGATAATAGGTTGCCTTAGATTAGGATATACAACGTTATAGACTCATATAATGTTCCCACCGAGAAGTAGGGTCCGACATGCCTGGAATGATGTAGAATATTACATCCGAGATGTTAGGTTGCTTCCGGTTAGGATATATAACGTTATAGACGTATATACTGTTCCCTCCGAGAAGTAGGGTTCGACAGGCTAGGAATGTTGTCAAATATTGCATCCGAGATGTTAGGTTGCCTTAGATAAGGATATATAACGTAATAGACGCATATAATGTTACCACCGAGACGGAGGGACCGACATGCCTGGAATGTTGTCAAATGTTACATCCGAGATCTTAGGTTGCCTTAGGTTAGGATATATGACGTTATAGACGTATATACCTTTCCCTCCGAGAAGTAGAGTTCGACAGGCCACGAATGTTGTCAAATATTGCATCCGAGAGGTTAGGTTGCCTTAGATAAGGATATACAACGTTATAGACGCATATAATGTTCCCACCGAGAAGTAGGGTCCGACACGCCTGGAATGATGTAGAATATTACATCCGAGATGTCAGGTTGCCTTAGGTTAGGATATATAACGTTATAGACGTACATACTGTTCCCTCCGAGAAGTAGGGTTCGACAGGCTAGGAATGTTGTCAGATATAGCATCCGAGAGGTTAGGTTGCCTTAGATAAGGATATATAACGTTATAGACGCATATATTGTTACCACCGAGACGTAGGGTTCCAACACGCCTGGAATGTGGTAAAATGTTACATCCGAGATGTTAGGTTGCCAAAGATTAGGATATATACCGTTATAGACGCATGTAATGTTACCACCGAGACGTAGGGACCGACACGCCTGGAATGTTATCAAATGTTACATCCGAGATGTTAGGTTGCCTAAGGCTAGGATATATGACGTTATAGATGTATATGCTGTTCCCTCCGAGAAGTAGGGTTCGACAGGCCAGGAATTTTGTCAAATATTGCATTGGAGATGTTAGGTTGCCTAAGGTTAGGATATATAACGTTATAGACGCATGTAATGTTACCACCGAGACGTAGGGACCGACACGCCTGGAATGTTGTCAAATGTTACGTCCGAGATGTTAGGTTGTCTTAGGTTAGGATATATGACGTTACAGACGTATGTACTGTTCCCTCCGAGATGTAGGGTTCTACAGGCCAGGAATGTTGTCAAATATTACATACGAGATGTTAGGTGGCCTTAGGTTAGGATATATAACGTTATAGACGCATGTAATGTTACCACCGAGACGTAGGGACCGACACGCCTGGAATGTGGTAAAATGTTACATCCGAGATGTTAGGTTGCCTAAGATTAGGATATATACCGTTATAGACGCATGTAATGTTACCACCGAGAAGTAGGGTTCGACACGCCAGGAATGTTGTCAAATATTACATACGAGATGTTAGGTGGGTTTAGGTTAGGATATATAACGTTATAGACGCATGTAATATTACAACCGAGACGTAGGGACCGACACGCCTGGAATCTGGTAAAATGTTACATCCGAGATGTTAGGTTGCCTAAGGCTAGGATATATGACGTTATAGATGTATATGCTGTTCCCTCCGAGAAGTAGGGTTCGACAGGCCAGGAATGTTGTCAAGTATTGCATTCGAGATGTTAGGTTGCCTAAGGTTAGGATATATAACGTTATAGACGCATGTAATGTTACCACCGAGACGTAGGGACCGACACGCCTGGAATGTGGTAAAATGTTACATCCGAGATGTTAGGTTGCCTAAGATTAGGATATATACCGTTATAGACGCACGTAAAGTTACCACCGAGAAGTAGGGACCGACAGGCCTGGAATGCTGTAAAATGTTACATCCGATATGTTAGGTTGCCTAAGATTAGGATATATACCGCTATAGACGCATGTAATGTTACCACCGAGACGTAGGGACCGACACGCCAGGAATGTTATCAAATATTACATACGAGATGTTAGGTGGCCTTAGGTTAGGATATATCGTTATAGACGCATGTAATGTTACCACCGAGACGTAGGGACCGACACGCCTGGAATGTGGTAAAATGTTACATCCGAGATGTTAGGTTGCCTAAGATTAGGATATATACCGTTATAGACGCATGTAATGTTACCACCGAGACGTAGGGACCGACACGCCTGGAATGTGGTAAAATGTTACATCCGAGATGTTAGGTTGCCTAAGGCTAGGATATATGACGTTATAGATGTATATGCTGTTCCCTCCGAGAAGTAGGGTTCGACAGGCCAGGAATTTTGTCAAATATTGCATTGGAGATGTTAGGTTGCCTAAGGTTAGGATATATAACGTTATAGACGCATGTAATGTTACCACCGAGACGTAGGGACCGACACGCCTGGAATGTTGTCAAATGTTACGTCCGAGATGTTAGGTTGTCTTAGGTTAGGATATACAACGTTATAGACTCATATAATGTTCCCACCGAGAAGTAGGGTCCGACACGCCTGGAATGATGTAGAATATTACATCCGAGATGTCAGGTTGCCTTCGGTTAGGATATATAACGTTATAGACGTATATACTGTTCCCTCCGAGAAGTAGGGTCCGACATGCCTGGAATGATGTAGAATATTACATCCGAGATGTCAGGTTGCCTCCGGTTAGGATATATAACGTTATAGACGTATATACTGTTCCCTCCGAGAAGTAGGGTTCGACAGGATAGGAATGTTGTCAAATATTGCATCCGAGATGTTAGGTTGCCTTAGATAAGGATATATAACGTAATAGACGCATATAATGTTACCACCGAGACGTAGGGACCGACATGCCTGGAATGTTGTCAAATGTTACATACGAGATGTTAGGTGGCTTTGGTTAGGATATATAACGTTATAGACGCATGTAATGTTACCACCGAGACGTAGGGACCGACACGCCTGGAATGTGGTAAAATTTTACATCCGAGATGTTAGGTTGCCTAAGATTAGGATATATACCGTTATAGACGCATGTAATGTTACCACCGAGACGTAGGGACCGACACGCCTGGAATGTTATCAAATGTTACATCCGAGATGTTAGGTTGCCTAAGATTAGGATATATACCGTTATGGACGCATGTAATGTTACCACCGAGACGTAGGGACCGACACGCCTGGAATGTGGTAAAATGTTACATCCGAGATGTTAGGTTGCCTAAGATTAGGATATATACCGTTATAGACGCATGTAATGTTACCACCGAGACGTAGGGACCGACATGCCTGGAATGTTGTCAAATGTTACATCCGAGATGTTAGGTTGCCTTAGGTTAGGATATATGACGTTATAGACGTATATACTGTTCCCTCCGAGAAGTAGGGTTCGACAGGCCAGGAATGTTGTCAAATATTGCATCCGAGATGGTAGGTTGCCTTAGATTAGGAAATATACCGTTATAGACGCATGTAAGGTTACCACCGAGACGTAGGGACCGACACGCCTGGAATGTTGTCAAATGTTACATCCGAGATGTTAGGTTGCCTTAGGTTAGGATATATGACGTTATAGACGTATATACTTTTCCCTCCGAGAAGTAGGGTTCGACAGGCCACGAATGTTGTCAAATATTGCATCCGAGATGTTAGGTTGCCTTAGATTAGGATATATACCGTTATAGACGTATATACTGTTCCCTCCGAGCAGTAGAGTTCGACAGGCCAGGAATGTTGTCAAATATTGCATCCGAGATGTTAGGTTGCCTTAGATTAGGATATGCAACGTTATAGACGCATATAATGTTCCCACCGAGAAGTAGGGTCCGACACGCCTGGAAGGTTGTAGAATATTACATCCGAGATGTTACGTTGCCTTAGGTTAGGATATATAACGTTATAGACGTACATACTGTTCCCTCCGAGAAGTAGGGTTCGACAGGCCAGGAATGTTGTCAAATTTTGCATCCGAGATGTTAGATTGCCTTAGATTACGATATCGACCGTTATGGACGAATATAATATTCCCACCGAAAAGTATGTACCGACACGCCAGGAATATTGTATAATATTACGTCTGAGATAATAGGTTGCCTTAGATTAGGATATACAACGTTATAGACTCATATAATGTTCCCACCGAGAAGTAGGGTCCGACATGCCTGGAATGATGTAGAATATTACATCCGAGATGTCAGGTTGCTTCCGGTTAGGATATATAACGTTATAGACGTATATACTGTTCCCTCCGAGAAGTAGGGTTCGACAGGCTAGGAATGTTGTCAAATATTGCATCCGAGATGTTAGGTTGCCTTAGATAAGGATATATAACGTAATAGACGCATATAATGTTACCACCGAGACGTAGGGACCGACATGCCTGGAATGTTGTCAAATGTTACATCCGAGATCTTAGGTTGCCTTAGGTTAGGATATATGACGTTATAGACGTATATACCTTTCCCTCCGAGAAGTAGAGTTCGACAGGCCACGAATGTTGTCAAATATTGCATCCGAGAGGTTAGGTTGCCTTAGATAAGGATATACAACGTTATAGACGCATATAATGTTCCCACCGAGAAGTAGGGTCCGACACGCCTGGAATGATGTAGAATATTACATCCGAGATGTCAGGTTGCCTTAGGTTAGGATATATAACGTTATAGACGTACATACTGTTCCCTCCGAGAAGTAGGGTTCGACAGGCTAGGAATGTTGTCAGATATAGCATCCGAGAGGTTAGGTTGCCTTAGATAAGGATATATAACGTTATAGACGCATATAATGTTACCACCGAGACGTAGGGTTCCAACACGCCTGGAATGTGGTAAAATGTTACATCCGAGATGTTAGGTTGCCAAAGATTAGGATATATACCGTTATAGACGCATGTAATGTTACCACCGAGACGTAGGGACCGACACGCCTGGAATGTTATCAAATGTTACATCCGAGATGTTAGGTTGCCTAAGGCTAGGATATATGACGTTATAGATGTATATGCTGTTCCCTCCGAGAAGTAGGGTTCGACAGGCCAGGAATTTTGTCAAATATTGCATTGGCGATGTTAGGTTGCCTAAGGTTAGGATATATAACGTTATAGACGCATGTAATGTTACCACCGAGACGTAGGGACCGACACGCCTGGAATGTTGTCAAATGTTACGTCCGAGATGTTAGGTTGTCTTAGGTTAGGATATATGACGTTACAGACGTATGTACTGTTCCCTCCGAGATGTAGGGTTCTACAGGCCAGGAATGTTGTCAAATATTACATACGAGATGTTAGGTGGCCTTAGGTTAGGATATATAACGTTATAGACGCATGTAATGTTACCACCGAGACGTAGGGACCGACACGCCTGGAATGTGGTAAAATGTTACATCCGAGATGTTAGGTTGCCTAAGATTAGGATATATACCGTTATAGACGCATGTAATGTTACCACCGAGAAGTAGGGTTCGATACGCCAGGAATGTTGTCAAATATTACATACGAGATGTTAGGTGGGTTTAGGTTAGGATATATAACGTTATAGACGCATGTAATATTACCACCGAGACGTAGGGACCGACACGCCTGGAATCTGGTAAAATGTTACATCCGAGATGTTAGGTTGCCTAAGATTAGGATATATACCGTTATAGACGCATGTAATGTTACCACCGAGACGTAGGGACCGACACGCCTGGAATGTTATCAAATGTTACATCCGAGATGTTAGGTTGCCTAAGGCTAGGATATCTGACGTTATAGATGTATATGCTGTTCCCTCCGAGAAGTAGGGTTCGACAGGCCAGGAATGTTGTCAAATATTGCATTCGAGATGTTAGGTTGCCTAAGGTTAGGATATATAACGTTATAGACGCATGTAATGTTACCACCGAGACGTAGGGACCGACACGCCAGGAATGTTGTCAAATATTACATACGAGATGTTAGGTGGCTTTGGTTAGGATATATAACGTTATAGACGCATGTAATGTTACCACCGAGACGTAGGGACCGACACGCCTGGAATGTGGTAAAATGTTACATCCGAGATGTTAGGTTGCCTAAGATTAGGATATATACCGTTATAGACGCATGTAATGTTACCACCGAGACGTAGGGACCGACACGCCTGGAATGTGGTAAAATGTTACATCCGAGATGTTAGGTTGCCTAAGATTAGGACATATACCGTTATAGACGCATATAATGTTCCCACCGAGAAGTAGGGTCCGACACGCCTGGAAGGTTGTAGAATATTACATCCGAGATGTTAGGTTGCCCTAGGTTAGGATATATAACGTTATAGACGTATATACTGTTCCCTCCGAGAAGTAGGGTTCGACAGGCCAGAAATGTTGTCAAATATTGCATCCTCAGATGTTAGATTGCCTTAGATTACGATATCGACCGTTATAGACGCATATAATATTCCCACCGAAAAGTATGCACCGACACGCCAGGAATATTGTAAAATATTACGTCTGAGATAAAAGGTTGCCTTAGATTAGGATATACAACGTTATAGACTCATATAATGTTCCCACCGAGAAGTAGGGTCCGACACGCCTGGAATGATGTAGAATATTACATCCGAGATGTCAGGTTGCCTTAGGTTAGGATATATAACGTTATAGACGTATATACTGTTCCCTCCGAGAAGTAGGGTTCGACAGGCTAGGAATGTTGTCAAATATAGCATCCGAGATGTTAGGTTGCCTTAGATAAGGATATATAACGTTATAGACGCATATAATGTTACCACCGAGACGTAGGGTTCCAACAGGCCTGGAATGTTGTCAAATGTTATATCCGAGATGCTAGGTTGCCTTAGGTTAGAATATATGACATTACAGGCGTATATACTGTTCCCACCGAGAAGTAGGGTCCGACACGCCAGGAATGTTGTCAAATATTACATCAGACATGTTAGGTTGCCTTAGGTTAGGATATATAACGTTATAGACGCATGTAATGTTCCCACCGAGAAGTAGGGACCGACACGCCTGGAATGTGGTAAAATGTTACATCCGAGATGTTAGGTTGCCTAAGATTAGGATATATACCGCTATAGACGCATGTAATGTTACCACCGAGACGTAGGGACCGACACGCCTGGAATGTGGTAAAATGTTACATCCGAGATGTTAGGTTGCCTAAGATTAGGATATATACCGTTATAGACGCATGTAATGTTACCACCGAGACGTAGGGACCGACATGCCTGGAATGTTGTCAAATGTTACATCCGAGATGTTAGGTTGCCTTAGGTTAGGATATATAACGTTATAGACGTATATGCTGTTCCCACCGAGAAGTAGGGTTCGATACGCCAGGAATGTTGTCAAATATTACATACGAGATGTTAGGTGGCCTTAGGTTAGGATATATAACGTTATAGACGCATGTAATGTTACTACCGAGACGTAGGGACCGACACGCCTGGAATGTGGTAAAATGTTACATCCGAGATGTTAGGTTGCCTAAGATTAGGATATATACCGTTATAGACGCATGTAATGTTACCACCGAGAAGTAGGGTTCGACACGCCAGGAATGTAGTCAAATATTACATACGAGATGTTAGGTGGCTTTAGGTTAGGATATATAACGTTATAGACGCATGTAATGTTACCACCGAGACGTAGGGACCGACAGGCCTGGAATGTTGTAAAATGTTACATCAGAGATGTTAGGTTGCCTAAGATTAGGATATATACCGCTATAGACGCATGTAATGTTACCACCGAGACGTAGGGACCGACACGCCAGGAATGTCGTCAAATATTACATACGAGATGTTAGGTGGCTTTGGTTAGGATATATAACGTTATAGACGCATGTAATGTTACCACCGAGACGTAGGGACCGACACGCCTGGAATGTGGTAAAATGTTACATCCGAGATGTTAGGTTGCCTAAGATTAGGATATATACCGTTATAGACGCATGTAATGTTACCACCGAGACGTAGGGACCGACATGCCTGGAATGTTGTCAAATGTTACATCCGAGATGTTAGGTTGCCTTAGGTTAGGATATATAACGTTATAGACGTATATACTGTTCCCACCGAGAAGTAGGGTTCGATACGCCAGGAATGTTGTCAAATATTACATACGAGATGTTAGGTGGCCTTAGGTTAGGATATATAACGTTATAGACGCATGTAATGTTACCACCGAGACGTAGGGACCGACACGCCTGGAATGTGGTAAAATGTTACATCCGAGATGTTAGGTTGCCTAAGATTAGGATATATACCGTTATAGACGCATGTAATGTTACCACCGAGAAGTAGGGTTCGACACGCCAGGAATGTTGTCAAATATTACATACGAGATGTTAGGTGGCTTTAGGTTAGGATATATAACGTTATAGACGCATGTAATGTTACCACCGAGACGTAGGGACCGACAGGCCTGGAATGTTGTAAAATGTTACATCAGAGATGTTAGGTTGCCTAAGATTAGGATATATACCGCTATAGACGCATGTAATGTTACCACCGAGACGTAGGGACCGACACGCCAGGAATGTTGTCAAATATTACATACGAGATGTTAGGTGGCTTTGGTTAGGATATATAACGTTATAGACGCATGTAATGTTACCACCGAGACGTAGGGACCGACACGCCTGGAATGTGGTAAAATGTTACAACCGAGATGTTAGGTTGCCTAAGATTAGGATATATACCGTTATAGACGCATGTAATGTTACCACCGAGACGTAGGGTTCGATACGCCAGGAATGTTGTCAAATATTACATACGAGATGTTAGGTGGCCTTAGGTTAGGATATATAACGTTATAGACGCATGTAATGTTCCCACCGAGAAGTAGGGACCGACACGCCTGGAATGTGGTAAAATGTTACATCCGAGATGTTAGGTTGCCTTAGATTAGAAAATATACCGTTATAGACGCATGTAAGGTTACCACCGAGACGTAGGGACCGACACGCCTGGAATGTTGTCAAATGTTACATCCGAGATCTTAGGTTGCCTTAGGTTAGGATATATGACGTTATAGACGTATATACTTTCCCCCCGAGAAGTAGGGTTCGACAGGCCACGAATGTTGTCAAATATTGCATCCGAGAGGTTAGGTTGCCTTAGATAAGGATATACAACGTTATAGACGCATATAATGTTCCCACCGAGAAGTAGGGTCCGACACGCCTGGAAGGTTGTAGAATATTACATCCGAGATGTTAGGTTGCCCTAGGTTAGGATATATAACGTTATAGACGTATATACTGTTCCCTCCGAGAAGTAGGGTTCGACAGGCCAGAAATGTTGTCAAATATTGCATCCTCAGATGTTAGATTGCCTTAGATTACGATATCGACCGTTATAGACGCATATAATATTCCCACCGAAAAGTATGCACCGACACGCCAGGAATATTGTAAAATATTACGTCTGAGATAAAAGGTTGCCTTAGATTAGGATATACAACGTTATAGACTCATATAATGTTCCCACCGAGAAGTAGGGTCCGACACGCCTGGAATGATGTAGAATATTACATCCGAGATGTCAGGTTGCCTTAGGTTAGGATATATAACGTTATAGACGTATATACTGTTCCCTCCGAGAAGTAGGGTTCGACAGGCTAGGAATGTTGTCAAATATAGCATCCGAGATGTTAGGTTGCCTTAGATAAGGATATATAACGTTATAGACGCATATAATGTTACCACCGAGACGTAGGGTTCCAACAGGCCTGGAATGTTGTCAAATGTTATATCCGAGATGCTAGGTTGCCTTAGGTTAGAATATATGACATTACAGGCGTATATACTGTTCCCACCGAGAAGTAGGGTCCGACACGCCAGGAATGTTGTCAAATATTACATCAGACATGTTAGGTTGCCTTAGGTTAGGATATATAACGTTATAGACGCATGTAATGTTCCCACCGAGAAGTAGGGACCGACACGCCTGGAATGTGGTAAAATGTTACATCCGAGATGTTAGGTTGCCTAAGATTAGGATATATACCGCTATAGACGCATGTAATGTTACCACCGAGACGTAGGGACCGACACGCCTGGAATGTGGTAAAATGTTACATCCGAGATGTTAGGTTGCCTAAGATTAGGATATATACCGTTATAGACGCATGTAATGTTACCACCGAGACGTAGGGACCGACATGCCTGGAATGTTGTCAAATGTTACATCCGAGATGTTAGGTTGCCTTAGGTTAGGATATATAACGTTATAGACGTATATGCTGTTCCCACCGAGAAGTAGGGTTCGATACGCCAGGAATGTTGTCAAATATTACATACGAGATGTTAGGTGGCCTTAGGTTAGGATATATAACGTTATAGACGCATGTAATGTTACTACCGAGACGTAGGGACCGACACGCCTGGAATGTGGTAAAATGTTACATCCGAGATGTTAGGTTGCCTAAGATTAGGATATATACCGTTATAGACGCATGTAATGTTACCACCGAGAAGTAGGGTTCGACACGCCAGGAATGTAGTCAAATATTACATACGAGATGTTAGGTGGCTTTAGGTTAGGATATATAACGTTATAGACGCATGTAATGTTACCACCGAGACGTAGGGACCGACAGGCCTGGAATGTTGTAAAATGTTACATCAGAGATGTTAGGTTGCCTAAGATTAGGATATATACCGCTATAGACGCATGTAATGTTACCACCGAGACGTAGGGACCGACACGCCAGGAATGTCGTCAAATATTACATACGAGATGTTAGGTGGCTTTGGTTAGGATATATAACGTTATAGACGCATGTAATGTTACCACCGAGACGTAGGGACCGACACGCCTGGAATGTGGTAAAATGTTACATCCGAGATGTTAGGTTGCCTAAGATTAGGATATATACCGTTATAGACGCATGTAATGTTACCACCGAGACGTAGGGACCGACATGCCTGGAATGTTGTCAAATGTTACATCCGAGATGTTAGGTTGCCTTAGGTTAGGATATATAACGTTATAGACGTATATACTGTTCCCACCGAGAAGTAGGGTTCGATACGCCAGGAATGTTGTCAAATATTACATACGAGATGTTAGGTGGCCTTAGGTTAGGATATATAACGTTATAGACGCATGTAATGTTACCACCGAGACGTAGGGACCGACACGCCTGGAATGTGGTAAAATGTTACATCCGAGATGTTAGGTTGCCTAAGATTAGGATATATACCGTTATAGACGCATGTAATGTTACCACCGAGAAGTAGGGTTCGACACGCCAGGAATGTTGTCAAATATTACATACGAGATGTTAGGTGGCTTTAGGTTAGGATATATAACGTTATAGACGCATGTAATGTTACCACCGAGACGTAGGGACCGACAGGCCTGGAATGTTGTAAAATGTTACATCAGAGATGTTAGGTTGCCTAAGATTAGGATATATACCGCTATAGACGCATGTAATGTTACCACCGAGACGTAGGGACCGACACGCCAGGAATGTTGTCAAATATTACATACGAGATGTTAGGTGGCTTTGGTTAGGATATATAACGTTATAGACGCATGTAATGTTACCACCGAGACGTAGGGACCGACACGCCTGGAATGTGGTAAAATGTTACAACCGAGATGTTAGGTTGCCTAAGATTAGGATATATACCGTTATAGACGCATGTAATGTTACCACCGAGACGTAGGGTTCGATACGCCAGGAATGTTGTCAAATATTACATACGAGATGTTAGGTGGCCTTAGGTTAGGATATATAACGTTATAGACGCATGTAATGTTCCCACCGAGAAGTAGGGACCGACACGCCTGGAATGTGGTAAAATGTTACATCCGAGATGTTAGGTTGCCTAAGATTAGGATATATACCGCTATAGACGCATGTAATGTTACCACCGAGACGTAGGGACCGACACGCCTGGAATGTGGTAAAATGTTACATCCGAGATGTTAGGTTGCCTAAGATTAGGATATATACCGTTATAGACGCATGTAATGTTACCACCGAGACGTAGGGACCGACATGCCTGGAATGTTGTCAAATGTTACATCCGAGATGTTAGGTTGCCTTAGGTTAGGATATATAACGTTATAGACGTATATACTGTTCCCACCGAGAAGTAGGGTTCGATACGCCAGGAATGTTGTCAAATATTACATACGAGATGTTAGGTGGCCTTAGGTTAGGATATATAACGTTATAGACGCATGTAATGTTACCACCGAGACGTAGGGACCGACACGCCTGGAATGTGGTAAAATGTTACATCCGAGATATTAGGTTGCCTAAGATTAGGATATATACCGTTATAGACGCATGTAATGTTACCACCGAGAAGTAGGGTTCGACACGCCAGGAATGTTGTCAAATATTACATACGAGATGTTAGGTGGCTTTAGGTTAGGATATATAACGTTATAGACGCATGTAATGTTACCACCGAGACGTAGGGACCGACAGGCCTGGAATGTTGTAAAATGTTACATCAGAGATGTTAGGTTGCCTAAGATTAGGATATATACCGCTATAGACGCATGTAATGTTACCACCGAGACGTAGGGACCGACACGCCAGGAATGTTGTCAAATATTACATACGAGATGTTAGGTGGCTTTGGTTAGGATATATAACGTTATAGACGCATGTAATGTTACCACCGAGACGTAGGGACCGACACGCCTGGAATGTGGTAAAATGTTACATCCGAGATGTTAGGTTGCCTAAGATTAGGATATATACCGTTATAGACGCATGTAATGTTACCACCGAGACGTAGGGACCGACACGCCTGGAATGTGGTAAAATGTTACATCCGAGATGTTAGGTTGCCTAAGATTAGGATATATACCGTTATAGACGCATGTAATGTTACCACCGAGACGTAGGGACCGACATGCCTGGAATGTTGTCAAATGTTACATCCGAGATGTTAGGTTGCCTTAGGTTAGGATATATAACGTTATAGACGTATATACTGTTCCCACCGAGAAGTAGGGTTCGATACGCCAGGAATGTTGTCAAATATTACATACGAGATGTTAGGTGGCCTTAGGTTAGGATATATAACGTTATAGACGCATGTAATGTTACTACCGAGACGTAGGGACCGACACGCCTGGAATGTGGTAAAATGTTACATCCGAGATGTTAGGTTGCCTAAGATTAGGATATATACCGTTATAGACGCATGTAATGTTACCACCGAGAAGTAGGGTTCGACACGCCAGGAATGTAGTCAAATATTACATACGAGATGTTAGGTGGCTTTAGGTTAGGATATATAACGTTATAGACGCATGTAATGTTACCACCGAGACGTAGGGACCGACAGGCGTGGAATGTTGTAAAATGTTACATCAGAGATGTTAGGTTGCCTAAGATTAGGATATATACCGCTATAGACGCATGTAATGTTACCACCGAGACGTAGGGACCGACACGCCAGGAATGTCGTCAAATATTACATACGAGATGTTAGGTGGCTTTGGTTAGGATATATAACGTTATAGACGCATGTAATGTTACCACCGAGACGTAGGGACCGACACGCCTGGAATGTGGTAAAATGTTACATCCGAGATGTTAGGTTGCCTAAGATTAGGATATATACCGTTATAGACGCATGTAATGTTACCACCGAGACGTAGGGACCGACACGCCTGGAATGTTATCAAATGTTACATCCGAGATGTTAGGTGGCCTTAGGTTAGGATATATAACGTTATAGACGCATGTAATGTTACCACCGAGAAGTAGGGTTCGATACGCCAGGAATGTTGTCAAATATTACATACGAGATGTTAGGTGGCCTTAGGTTAGGATATATAACGTTATAGACGCATGTAATGTTACCACCGAGACGTAGGGACCGACACGCCTGGAATGTGGTAAAATGTTACATCCGAGATGTTAGGTTGCCTAAGATTAGGATATATACCGTTATAGACGCATGTAATGTTACCACCGAGAAGTAGGGTTCGACACGCCAGGAATGTTGTCAAATATTACATACGAGATGTTAGGTGGCTTTAGGTTAGGATATATAACGTTATAGACGCATGTAATGTTACCACCGATACGTAGGGACCGACAGGCCTGGAATGTTGTAAAATGTTACATCAGAGATGTTAGGTTGCCTAAGATTAGGATATATACCGCTATTGACGCATGTAATGTTACCACCGAGACGTAGGGACCGACACGCCAGGAATGTTGTCAAATATTACATACGAGATGTTAGGTGGCTTTGGTTAGGATATATAACGTTATAGACGCATGTAATGTTACCACCGAGACGTAGGGACCGACACGCCTGGAATGTGGTAAAATGTTACATCCGAGATGTTAGGTTGCCTAAGATTAGGATATATACCGTTATAGACGCATGTAATGTTACCACCGAGACGTAGGGTTCGATACGCCAGGAATGTTGTCAAATATTACATACGAGATGTTAGGTGGCCTTAGGTTAGGATATATAACGTTATAGACGCATGTAATGTTCCCACCGAGAAGTAGGGACCGACACGCCTGGAATGTGGTAAAATGTTACATCCGAGATGTTAGGTTGCCTTAGATTAGGAAATATACCGTTATAGACGCATGTAAGGTTACCACCGAGACGTAGGGACCGACACGCCTGGAATGTTGTCAAATGTTACATCCGAGATCTTAGGTTGCCTTAGGTTAGGATATATGACGTTATAGACGTATATACTTTCCCCCCGAGAAGTAGGGTTCGACAGGCCACGAATGTTGTCAAATATTGCATCCGAGAGGTTAGGTTGCCTTAGATAAGGATATACAACGTTATAGACGCATATAATGTTCCCACCGAGAAGTAGGGTCCGACACGCCTGGAAGGTTGTAGAATATTACATCCGAGATGTTAGGTTGCCCTAGGTTAGGATATATAACGTTATAGACGTATATACTGTTCCCTCCGAGAAGTAGGGTTCGACAGGCCAGAAATGTTGTCAAATATTGCATCCTCAGATGTTAGATTGCCTTAGATTACGATATCGACCGTTATAGACGCATATAATATTCCCACCGAAAAGTATGCACCGACACGCCAGGAATATTGTAAAATATTACGTCTGAGATAATAGGTTGCCTTAGATTAGGATATACAACGTTATAGACTCATATAATGTTCCCACCGAGAAGTAGGGTCCGACACGCCTGGAATGATATAGAATATTACATCCGAGATGTCAGGTTGCCTTAGGTTAGGATATATAACGTTATAGACGTATATACTGTTCCCTCCGAGAAGTAGGGTTCGACAGGCTAGGAATGTTGTCAAATATAGCATCCGAGATGTTAGGTTGCCTTAGATAAGGATATATAACGTTATAGACGCATGTAATGTTACCACCGAGAAGTAGGGTTCGACACGCCAGGAATGTTGTCAAATATTACATACGAGATGTTAGGTGGCTTTAGGTTAGGATATATAACGTTATAGACGCATGTAATGTTACCACCGAGACGTAGGGACCGACAGGCCTGGAATGTTGTAAAATGTTACATCAGAGATGTTAGGTTGCCTAAGATTAGGATATATACCGCTATAGACGCATGTAATGTTACCACCGAGACGTAGGGACCGACACGCCTGGAATGTGGTAAAATGTTACATCCGAGATGTTAGGTTGCCTAAGATTAGGATATATACCGTTATAGACGCATGTAATGTTACCACCGAGACGTAGGGACCGACATGCCTGGAATGTTGTCAAATGTTACATCCGAGATGTTAGGTTGCCTTAGGTTAGGATATATAACGTTATAGACGTATATACTGTTCCCACCGAGAAGTAGGGTTCGATACGCCAGGAATGTTGTCAAATATTACATACGAGATGTTAGGTGGCCTTAGGTTAGGATATATAACGTTATAGACGCATGTAATGTTACCACCGAGACGTAGGGACCGACACGCCTGGAATGTGGTAAAATGTTACATCCGAGATGTTAGGTTGCCTAAGATTAGGATATATACCGTTATAGACGCATGTAATCTTACCACCGAGAAGTAGGGTTCGACACGCCAGGAATGTAGTCAAATATTACATACGAGATGTTAGGTGGCTTTAGGTTAGGATATATAACGTTATAGACTCATGTAATGTTACCACCGAGACGTAGGGACCGACACGCCTGGAATGTGGTAAAATGTTACATCCGAGATGTTAGGTTGCCTAAGATTAGGATATATACCGTTATAGACGCATGTAATCTTACCACCGAGAAGTAGGGTTCGACACGCCAGGAATGTAGTCAAATATTACATACGAGATGTTAGGTGGCTTTAGGTTAGGATATATAACGTTATAGACGCATGTAATGTTACCACCGAGACATAGGGACCGACAGGCCTGGAATGTTGTAAAATGTTACATCAGAGATGTTAGGTTGCCTAAGATTAGGATATATACCGCTATAGACGCATGTAATGTTACCACCGAGACGTAGGGACTGACACGCCTGGAATGTTGTCAAATGTTACATCCGAGATCTTAGGTTGCCTTAGGTTAGGATATATGACGTTATAGACGTATATACATTTCCCTCCGAGAAGTAGAGTTCGACAGGCCACGAATGTTGTCAAATATTGCATCCGAGAGGTTAGGTTGCCTTAGATAAGGATATACAACGTTATAGACGCATGTAATGTTACCACCGAGACGTAGGGACCGACATGCCTGGAATGTTGTCAAATGTTACATCCGAGATGTTAGGTTGCCTTAGGTTAGGATATATAACGTTATAGACGTATATACTGTTCCCAGCGAGAAGTAGGGTTCGATACGCCAGGAATGTTGTCAAATATTACATACGAGATGTTAGGTGGCCTTAGGTTAGGATATATAACGTTATAGACGCATGTAATGTTACCACCGAGACATAGGGACCGACAGGCCTGGAATGTTGTAAAATGTTACATCAGAGATGTTAGGTTGCCTAAGATTAGGATATATACCGCTATAGACGCATGTAATGTTACCACCGAGACGTAGGGACCGACACGCCTGGAATGTTGTCAAATGTTACATTCGAGATCTTAGGTTGCCTTAGGTTAGGATATATGACGTTATAGACGTATATACCTTTCCCTCCGAGAAGTAGAGTTCGACAGGCCACGAATGTTGTCAAATATTGCATCCGAGAGGTTAGGTTGCCTTAGATAAGGATATACAACGTTATAGACGCATATAATGTTCCCACCGAGAAGTAGTGTCCGACACGCCTGGAATGATGTAGAATATTACATCCGAGATGTCAGGTTGCCTTAGGTTAGGATATATAACGTTATAGACGTACATACTGTTCCCTCCGAGAAGTAGGGTTCGACAGGCTAGGAATGTTGTCAAATATAGCATCCGAGAGGTTAGGTTGCCTTAGATAAGGATATATAACGTTATAGACGCATATAATGTTACCACCGAGACGTAGGGTTCCAACACGCCTGGAATGTGGTAAAATGTTACATCCGAGATGTTAGGTTGCCAAAGATTAGGATATATACCGTTATAGACGCATGTAATGTTACCACCGAGACGTAGGGACCGACACGCCTGGAATGTTATCAAATGTTACATCCGAGATGTTAGGTTGCCTAAGGCTAGGATATCTGACGTTATAGATGTATATGCTGTTCCCTCCGAGAAGTAGGGTTCGACAGGCCAGGAATGTTGTCAAATATTGCATTCGAGATGTTAGGTTGCCTAAGGTTAGGATATATAACGTTATAGACGCATGTAATGTTACCACCGAGACGTAGGGACCGACACGCCTGGAATGTTGTCAAATGTTACGTCCGAGATGTTAGGTTGTCTTAGGTTAGGATATATGACGTTACAGACGTATATACTGTTCCCTCCGAGATGTAGGGTTCTACAGGCCAGGAATGTTGTGACATATTTCATCCGAGATGTTAGGTTGTCTTAGATTAGGATAAATGACGTAATAGATGTATATGCTGTTCCCTCCGAGAAGTAGGGTTCGACAGGCCAGGAATGTTGTCAAATATTGCATTCGAGATGTTAGGTTGCCTAAGGTTAGGATATATAACGTTATAGACGCATGTAATGTTACCACCGAGACGTAGGGACCGACACGCCTGGAATGTTGTCAAATGTTACGTCCGAGATGTTAGGTTGTCTTAGGTTAGGATATATGACGTTACAGACGTATATACTGTTCCCTCCGAGATGTAGGGTTCTACAGGCCAGGAATGTTGTGAAATGTTTCATCCGAGATGTTAGGTTGTCTTAGATTAGGATATATGACGTAATAGATGTATATGCTGTTCCCTCCGAGAAGTAGGGTTCGACAGGCCAGGAATGTTGTCAAATATTGCATCCGAGATGTTAGGTTGCCTAAGGTTAGGATATATAACGTTATAGACGCATGTAATGTTACCACCGAGACGTAGGGACCGACACGCTTGGAATGTGGTAAAATGTTACATCCGAGATGTTAGGTTGCCTAAGATTAGGATATATACCGTTATAGACGCATGTAATGTTACCACCGAGAAGTAGGGACCGACAGGCCTGGAATGTTGTAAAATGTTACATCCGATATGTTAGGTTGCCTAAGATTAGGATATATACCGCTACAGACGCATGCAATGTTACCACCGAGACGTGGGGACCGACACGCCAGGAATGTTGTCAAATATTACATACGAGATGTTAGGTGGCCTTAGGTTAGGATATATAACGTTATAGACGCATGTAATATTACCACCGAGACGTAGGGACCGACACGCCTGGAATGTGGTAAAATGTTACATCCGAGATGTTAGGTTGCCTAAGATTAGGATATATACCGTTATAGACGCATGTAATGTTACCACCGAGACGTAGGGACCGACACGCCTGGAATGTTATCAAATGTTACATCCGAGATGTTAGGTTGCCTAAGGCTAGGATATCTGACGTTATAGATGTATATGCTGTTCCCTCCGAGAAGTAGGGTTCGACAGGCCAGGAATGTTGTCAAATATTGCATTCGAGATGTTAGGTTGCCTAAGGTTAGGATATATACCGTTATAGACGCATGTAATGTTACCACCGAGACGTAGGGACCGACACGCCTGGAATGTTATCAAATGTTACATCCGAGATGTTAGGTTGCCTAAGGCTAGGATATCTGACGTTATAGATGTATATGCTGTTCCCTCCGAGAAGTAGGGTTCGACAGGCCAGGAATGTTGTCAAATATTGCATTCGAGATGTTAGGTTGCCTAAGGTTAGGATATATAACGTTATAGACGCATGTAATGTTACCACCGAGACGTAGGGACCGACACGCCTGGAATGTTGTCAAATGTTACGTCCGAGATGTTAGGTTGTCTTAGGTTAGGATATATGACGTTACGGACGTATATACTGTTCCCTCCGAGATGTAGGGTTCTACAGGCCAGGAATGTTGTGAAATATTTCATCCGAGATGTTAGGTTGTCTTAGATTAGGATATATGACGTAATAGATGTATATGCTGTTCCCTCCGAGAAGTAGGGTTCGACAGGCCAGGAATGTTGTCAAATATTGCATTCGAGATGTTAGGTTGCCTAAGGTTAGGATATATAACGTTATAGACGCATGTAATGTTACCACCGAGACGTAGGGACCGACAGGCCTGGAATGTTGTAAAATGTTACATCAGAGATGTTAGGTTGCCTAAGATTAGGATATATACCGCTATAGACGCATGTAATGTTACCACCGAGACGTAGGGACCGACACGCCTGGAATGTGGTAAAATGTTACATCCGAGATGTTAGGTTGCCTAAGATTAGGATATATACCGTTATAGACGCATGTAATGTTACCACCGAGACGTAGGGACCGACATGCCTGGAATGTTGTCAAATGTTACATCCGAGATGTTAGGTTGCCTTAGGTTAGGATATATAACGTTATAGACGTATATACTGTTCCCACCGAGAAGTAGGGTTCGATACGCCAGGAATGTTGTCAAATATTACATACGAGATGTTAGGTGGCCTTAGGTTAGGATATATAACGTTATAGACGCATGTAATGTTACCACCGAGACGTAGGGACCGACACGCCTGGAATGTGGTAAAATGTTACATCCGAGATGTTAGGTTGCCTAAGATTAGGATATATACCGTTATAGACGCATGTAATGTTACCACCGAGAAGTAGGGTTCGACACGCCAGGAATGTAGTCAAATATTACATACGAGATGTTAGGTGGCTTTAGGTTAGGATATATAACGTTATAGACTCATGTAATGTTACCACCGAGACGTAGGGACCGACACGCCTGGAATGTTGTCAAATGTTACATCCGAGATCTTAGGTTGCCTTAGGTTAGGATATATGACGTTATAGACGTATATACCTTTCCCTCCGAGAAGTAGAGTTCGACAGGCCACGAATGTTGTCAAATATTGCATCCGAGAGGTTAGGTTGCCTTAGATAAGGATATACAACGTTATAGACGCATGTAATGTTACCACCGAGACGTAGGGACCGACATGCCTGGAATGTTGTCAAATGTTACATCCGAGATGTTAGGTTGCCTTAGGTTAGGATATATAACGTTATAGACGTATATACTGTTCCCACCGAGAAGTAGGGTTCGATACGCCAGGAATGTTGTCAAATATTACATACGAGATGTTAGGTGGCCTTAGGTTAGGATATATAACGTTATAGACGCATGTAATGTTACCACCGAGACATAGGGACCGACAGGCCTGGAATGTTGTAAAATGTTACATCAGAGATGTTAGGTTGCCTAAGATTAGGATATATACCGCTATAGACGCATGTAATGTTACCACCGAGACGTAGGGACCGACACGCCTGGAATGTTGTCAAATGTTACATTCGAGATCTTAGGTTGCCTTAGGTTAGGATATATGACGTTATAGACGTATATACCTTTCCCTCCGAGAAGTAGAGTTCGACAGGCCACGAATGTTGTCAAATATTGCATCCGAGAGGTTAGGTTGCCTTAGATAAGGATATACAACGTTATAGACGCATATAATGTTCCCACCGAGAAGTAGTGTCCGACACGCCTGGAATGATGTAGAATATTACATCCGAGATGTCAGGTTGCCTTAGGTTAGGATATATAACGTTATAGACGTACATACTGTTCCCTCCGAGAAGTAGGGTTCGACAGGCTAGGAATGTTGTCAAATATAGCATCCGAGAGGTTAGGTTGCCTTAGATAAGGATATATAACGTTATAGACGCATGTAATGTTACCACCGAGACGTAGGGACCGACACGCCTGGAATGTTGTCAAATGTTACGTCCGAGATGTTAGGTTGTCTTAGGTTAGGATATATGACGTTACAGACGTATATACTGTTCCCTCCGAGATGTAGGGTTCTACAGGCCAGGAATGTTGTGAAATGTTTCATCCGAGATGTTAGGTTGTCTTAGATTAGGATATATGACGTAATAGATGTATATGCTGTTCCCTCCGAGAAGTAGGGTTCGACAGGCCAGGAATGTTGTCAAATATTGCATCCGAGATGTTAGGTTGCCTAAGGTTAGGATATATAACGTTATAGACGCATGTAATGTTACCACCGAGACGTAGGGACCGACACGCTTGGAATGTGGTAAAATGTTACATCCGAGATGTTAGGTTGCCTAAGATTAGGATATATACCGTTATAGACGCATGTAATGTTACCACCGAGAAGTAGGGACCGACAGGCCTGGAATGTTGTAAAATGTTACATCCGATATGTTAGGTTGCCTAAGATTAGGATATATACCGCTACAGACGCATGCAATGTTACCACCGAGACGTGGGGACCGACACGCCAGGAATGTTGTCAAATATTACATACGAGATGTTAGGTGGCCTTAGGTTAGGATATATAACGTTATAGACGCATGTAATGTTACCACCGAGACGTAGGGACCGACACGCCTGGAATGTGGTAAAATGTTACATCCGAGATGTTAGGTTGCCTAAGATTAGGATATATACCGTTATAGACGCATGTAATGTTACCACCGAGAAGTAGGGTTCGACACGCCAGGAATGTGGTAAAATGTTACATCCGAGATGTTAGGTTGCCTAAGACTAGGATATATACCGTTATAGACGCATGTAATGTTACCACCGAGAAGTAGGGTTCGACACGCCAGGAATGTTGTCAAATATTACATACGAGATGTTAGGTGGGTTTAGGTTAGGATATATAACGTTATAGACGCATGTAATATTACCACCGAGACGTAGGGACCGACACGCCTGGAATGTGGTAAAATGTTACATCCGAGATGTTAGGTTGCCTAAGATTAGGATATATACCGTTATAGACGCATGTAATGTTACCACCGAGACGTAGGGACCGACACGCCTGGAATGTTATCAAATGTTACATCCGAGATGTTAGGTTGCCTAAGGCTAGGATATCTGACGTTATAGATGTATATGCTGTTCCCTCCGAGAAGTAGGGTTCGACAGGCCAGGAATGTTGTCAAATATTGCATTCGAGATGTTAGGTTGCCTAAGGTTAGGATATATAACGTTATAGACGCATGTAATGTTACCACCGAGACGTAGGGACCGACACGCCTGGAATGTTGTCAAATGTTACGTCCGAGATTTTAGGTTGTCTTAGGTTAGGATATATGACGTTACAGACGTATATACTGTTCCCTCCGAGATGTAGGGTTCTACAGGCCAGGAATGTTGTGAAATGTTTCATCCGAGATGTTAGGTTGTCTTAGATTAGGATATATGACGTAATAGATGTATATGCTGTTCCCTCCGAGAAGTAGGGTTCGACAGGCCAGGAGTGTTGTCAAATATTGCATTCGAGATGTTAGGTTGCCTAACGTTAGGATATATAACGTTATAGACGCATGTAATGTTACCACCGAGACGTAGGGACCGACACGCCTGGAATGTTGTCAAATGTTACGTCCGAGATGTTAGGTTGTCTTAGGTTAGGATATATGACGTTACAGACGTATATACTGTTCCCTCCGTGATGTAGGGTTCTACAGGCCAGGAATGTTGTGAAATGTTTCATCCGAGATGTTAGGTTGTCTTAGATTAGGATATATGACGTAATAGATGTATATGCTGTTCCCTCCGAGAAGTAGGGTTCGACAGGCCAGGAATGTTGTCAAATATTGCATCCGAGATGTTAGGTTGCCTAAGGTTAGGATATATAACGTTATAGACGCATGTAATGTTACCACCGAGACGTAGGGACCGACACGCTTGGAATGTGGTAAAATGTTACATCCGAGATGTTAGGTTGCCTAAGATTAGGATATATACCGTTATAGACGCATGTAATGTTACCACCGAGACGTAGGGACCGACACGCCTGGAATATGGTAAAATGTTACATCCGAGATGTTAGGTTGCCTAAGATTAGGATATATACCGTTATAGACGCATGTAATGTTACCACCGAGAAGTAGGGACCGACAGGCCTGGAATGTTGTAAAATGTTACATCCGATATGTTAGGTTGCCTAAGATTAGGATATATACCGCTATAGACGCATGCAATGTTACCCCCGAGACGTAGGGACCGACACGCCAGGAATGTTGTCAAATATTACATACGAGATGTTAGGTGGCCTTAGGTTAGGATATATAACGTTATAGACGCATGTAATGTTACCACCGAGACGTAGGGACCGACACGCCTGGAATGTGGCAAAATGTTACATCCGAGATGTTAGGTTGCCTAAGATTAGGATATATACCGTTATAGACGCATGTAATGTTACCACCGAGACGTAGGGACCGACACGCCTGGAATGTGGTAAAATGTTACATCCGAGATGTTAGGTTGCCTAAGATTAGGATATATACCGTTATAGACGCATGTAATGTTACCACCGAGACGTAGGGACCGACATGCCTGGAATGTTGTCAAATGTTACATCCGAGATGTTAGGTTGCCTTCGGTTAGGATATATAACGTTATAGACGTATATACTGTTCCCACCGAGATGTAGGGTTCGATACGCCAGGAATGTTGTCGAATATTACATACGAGATGTTAGGTGGCCTTAGGTTAGGATATATAACGTTATAGACGCATGTAATGTTACCACCGAGACGTAGGGACCGACACGCCTGGAATGTGGTAAAATGTTACATCCGAGATGTTAGGTTGCCTAAGATTAGGATATATACCGTTATAGACGCATGTAATGTTACCACCGAGAAGTAGGGTTCGACACGCCAGGAATCTTGTCAAATATTACATACGAGGTGTTAGGTGGGTTTAGGTTAGGATATATAACGTTATAGACGCATGTAATATTACCACCGAGACGTAGGGACCGTCACGCCTGGAATGTGGTAAAATGTTACATCCGAGATGTTAGGTTGCCTAAGATTAGGATATATACCGTTATAGACGCATGTAATGTTACCACCGAGACGTAGGGACCGACACGCCTGGAATGTTATCAAATGTTACATCCGAGATGTTAGGTTGCCTAAGGCTAGGATATCTGACGTTATAGATGTATATGCTGTTCCCTCCGAGAAGTAGGGTTCGACAGGCCAGGAATGTTGTCAAATATTGCATTCGAGATGTTAGGTTGCCTAAGGTTAGGATATATAACGTTATAGACGCATGTAATGTTACCACCGAGACGTAGGGACCGACACGCCTGGAATGTTGTCAAATGTTACGTCCGAGATGTTAGGTTGTCTTAGGTTAGGATATATGACGTTACAGACGTATATACTGTTCCCTCCGAGATGTAGGGTTCTACAGGCCAGGAATGTTGTGAAATGTTTCATCCGAGATGTTAGGTTGTCTTAGATTAGGATATATGACGTAATAGATGTATATGCTGTTCCCTCCGAGAAGTAGGGTTCGACAGGCCAGGAATGTTGTCAAATATTGCATTCGAGATGTTAGGTTGCCTAAGGTTAGGATATATAATGTTATAGACGCATGTAATGTTACCACCGAGACGTAGGGACCGACACGCCTGGAATGTTGTCAAATGTTACGTCCGAGATGTTAGGTTGTCTTAGGTTAGGATATATGACGTTACAGACGTATATACTGTTCCCTCCGAGATGTAGGGTTCTACAGGCCAGGAATGTTGTGAAATGTTTCATCCGAGATGTTAGGTTGTCTTAGATTAGGATATATGACGTAATAGATGTATATGCTGTTCCCTCCGAGAAGTAGGGTTCGACAGGCCAGGAATGTTGTCAAATATTGCATTCGAGATGTTAGGTTGCCTAAGGTTAGGATATATAACGTTATAGACGCATGTAATGTTACCACCGAGACGTAGGGACCGACACGCTTGGAATGTGGTAAAATGTTACATCCGAGATGTTAGGTTGCCTAAGATTAGGATATATACCGTTATAGACGCATGTAATGTTACCACCGAGACGTAGGGACCGACACGCCTGGAATATGGTAAAATGTTACATCCGAGATGTTAGGTTGCCTAAGATTAGGATATATACCGTTATAGACGCATGTAATGTTACCACCGAGAAGTAGGGACCGACAGGCCTGGAATGTTGTAAAATGTTACATCCGATATGTTAGGTTGCCTAAGATTAGGATATATACCGCTATAGACGCATGCAATGTTACCACCGAGACGTAGGGACCGACACGCCAGGAATGTTGTCAAATATTACATACGAGATGTTAGGTGGCCTTAGGTTAGGATATATAACGTTATAGACGCATGTAATGTTACCACCGAGACGTAGGGACCGACACGCCTGGAATGTGGCAAAATGTTACATCCGAGATGTTAGGTTGCCTAAGATTAGGATATATACCGTTATAGACGCATGTAATGTTACCACCGAGACGTAGGGACCGACACGCCTGGAATGTGGTAAAATGTTACATCCGAGATGTTAGGTTGCCTAAGATTAGGATATATACCGTTATAGACGCATGTAATGTTACCACCGAGAAGTAGGGTTCGACACGCCAGGAATGTGGTAAAATGTTACATCCGAGATGTTAGGTTGCCTAAGATTAGGATATATACCGTTATAGACGCATGTAATGATACCACCGAGAAGTAGGGTTCGACACGCCAGGAATGTAGTCAAATATTACATACGAGATGTTAGGTGGGTTTAGGTTAGGATATATAACGTTATAGACGCATGTAATGTTACCACCGAGACATAGGGACCGACAGGCCTGGAATGTTGTAAAATGTTACATCAGAGATGTTAGGTTGCCTAAGATTAGGATATATACCGCTATAGACGCATGTAATGTTACCACCGAGACGTAGGGACCGACACGCCTGGAATGTTGTCAAATGTTACATTCGAGATCTTAGGTTGCCTTAGGTTAGGATATATGACGTTATAGACGTATATACCTTTCCCTCCGAGAAGTAGAGTTCGACAGGCCACGAATGTTGTCAAATATTGCATCCGAGAGGTTAGGTTGCCTTAGATAAGGATATACAACGTTATAGACGCATATAATGTTCCCACCGAGAAGTAGTGTCCGACACGCCTGGAATGATGTAGAATATTACATCCGAGATGTCAGGTTGCCTTAGGTTAGGATATATAACGTTATAGACGTACATACTGTTCCCTCCGAGAAGCAGGGTTCGACAGGCTAGGAATGTTGTCAAATATAGCATCCGAGAGGTTAGGTTGCCTTAGATAAGGATATATAACTTTATAGACGCATATAATGTTACCACCGAGACGTAGGGTTCCAACACGCCTGGAATGTGGTAAAATGTTACATCCGAGATGTTAGGTTGCCAAAGATTAGGATATATACCGTTATAGACGCATGTAATGTTACCACCGAGACGTAGGGACCGACACGCCTGGAATGTTATCAAATGTTACATCCGAGATGTTAGGTTGCCTAAGGGTAGGATATATGACGTTACAGACGTATGTACTGTTCCCTCCGAGATGTAGGGTTCTACAGGCCAGGAATGTTGTGAAATATTTCATCCGATATGTTAGGTTGCCTTAGATTAGGATATATGACGTTATAGATGTATATGCTGTTCCCTCCGAGAATTAGGGTTCGACAGGCCAGGAATGTTGTCAAATATTGCATCCGAGATGTTAGGTTGCCTAAGGTTAGGATATATAACGTTATAGACGCATGTAATGTTACCACCGAGACGTAGGGACCGACACGCCAGGAATGTTGTCAAATATTACATACGAGATGTTAGGTTGCCTAAGATTAGGATATATACCGTTATAGACGCATGTAATGTTACCACCGAGACGTAGGGACCGACACGCCTGGAATGTGGTAAAATGTTACATCCGAGATGTTAGGTTGCCTAAGATTAGGATATATACCGTTATAGACGCATGTAATGTTACCACCGAGACGTAGGGACCGACATGCCTGGAATGTTGTCAAATGTTACATCCGAGATGTTAGGTTGCCTTCGGTTAGGATATATAACGTTATAGACGTATATACTGTTCCCACCGAGATGTAGGGTTCGATACGCCAGGAATGTTGTCGAATATTACATACGAGATGTTAGGTGGCCTTAGGTTAGGATATATAACGTTATAGACGCATGTAATGTTACCACCGAGACGTAGGGACCGACACGCCTGGAATGTGGTAAAATGTTACATCCGAGATGTTAGGTTGCCTAAGATTAGGATATATACCGTTATAGACGCATGTAATGTTACCACCGAGAAGTAGGGTTCGACACGCCAGGAATCTTGTCAAATATTACATACGAGGTGTTAGGTGGGTTTAGGTTAGGATATATAACGTTATAGACGCATGTAATATTACCACCGAGACGTAGGGACCGTCACGCCTGGAATGTGGTAAAATGTTACATCCGAGATGTTAGGTTGCCTAAGATTAGGATATATACCGTTATAGACGCATGTAATGTTACCACCGAGACGTAGGGACCGACACGCCTGGAATGTTATCAAATGTTACATCCGAGATGTTAGGTTGCCTAAGGCTAGGATATCTGACGTTATAGATGTATATGCTGTTCCCTCCGAGAAGTAGGGTTCGACAGGCCAGGAATGTTGTCAAATATTGCATTCGAGATGTTAGGTTGCCTAAGGTTAGGATATATAACGTTATAGACGCATGTAATGTTACCACCGAGACGTAGGGACCGACACGCCTGGAATGTTGTCAAATGTTACGTCCGAGATGTTAGGTTGTCTTAGGTTAGGATATATGACGTTACAGACGTATATACTGTTCCCTCCGAGATGTAGGGTTCTACAGGCCAGGAATGTTGTGAAATGTTTCATCCGAGATGTTAGGTTGTCTTAGATTAGGATATATGACGTAATAGATGTATATGCTGTTCCCTCCGAGAAGTAGGGTTCGACAGGCCAGGAATGTTGTCAAATATTGCATTCGAGATGTTAGGTTGCCTAAGGTTAGGATATATAATGTTATAGACGCATGTAATGTTACCACCGAGACGTAGGGACCGACACGCCTGGAATGTTGTCAAATGTTACGTCCGAGATGTTAGGTTGCCTAAGATTAGGATATATACCGCTACAGACGCATGCAATGTTACCACCGAGACGTGGGGACCGACACGCCAGGAATGTTGTCAAATATTACATACGAGATGTTAGGTGGCCTTAGGTTAGGATATATAACGTTATAGACGCATGTAATGTTACCACCGAGACGTAGGGACCGACACGCCTGGAATGTGGTAAAATGTTACATCCGAGATGTTAGGTTGCCTAAGATTAGGATATATACCGTTATAGACGCATGTAATGTTACCACCGAGAAGTAGGGTTCGACACGCCAGGAATGTGGTAAAATGTTACATCCGAGATGTTAGGTTGCCTAAGATTAGGATATATACCGTTATAGACGCATGTAATGTTACCACCGAGAAGTAGGGTTCGACACGCCAGGAATGTTGTCAAATATTACATACGAGATGTTAGGTGGGTTTAGGTTAGGATATATAACGTTATAGACGCATGTAATATTACCACCGAGACGTAGGGACCGACACGCCAGGAATGTCGTCAAATATTACATACGAGATGTTAGGTGGCTTTGGTTAGGATATATAACGTTATAGACGCATGTAATGTTACCACCGAGACGTAGGGACCGACACGCCTGGAATGTGGTAAAATGTTACATCCGAGATGTTAGGTTGCCTAAGATTAGGATATATACCGTTATAGACGCATGTAATGTTACCACCGAGACGTAGGGACCGACACGCCTGGAATGTGGTAAAATGTTACATCCGAGATGTTAGGTTGCCTAAGATTAGGATATATACCGTTATAGACGCATGTAATGTTACCACCGAGACGTAGGGACCGACACGCCTGGAATGTGGTAAAATGTTACATCCGAGATGTTAGGTTGCCTAAGATTAGGATATATACCGTTATAGACGCATGTAATGTTACCACCGAGACGTAGGGACCGACATGTCTGGAATGTTGTCAAATGTTACATCCGAGATGTTAGGTTGCCTTAGGTTAGGATATATAACGTTATAGACGTATATACTGTTCCCACCGAGAAGTAGGGTTCGATACGCCAGGAATGTTGTCAAATATTACATACGAGATGTTAGGTGGCCTTAGGTTAGGATATATAACGTTATAGACGCATGTAATGTTACCACCGAGACGTAGGGACCGACACGCCTGGAATGTGGTAAAATGTTACATCCGAGATGTTAGGTTGCCTAAGATTAGGATATATACCGTTATAGACGCATGTAATGTTACCACCGAGAAGTAGGGTTCGACACGCCAGGAATGTGGTAAAATGTTACATCCGAGATGTTAGGTTGCCTAAGATTAGGATATATACCGTTATAGACGCATGTAATGTTACCACCGAGAAGTAGGGTTCGACACGCCAGGAATGTTGTCAAATATTACATACGAGATGTTAGGTGGGTTTAGGTTAGGATATATAACGTTATAGACGCATGTAATATTACCACCGAGACGTAGGGACCGACACGCCTGGAATGTGGTAAAATGTTACATCCGAGATGTTAGGTAGCCTAAGATTAGGATATATACCGTTATAGACGCATGTAATGTTACCACCGAGACGTAGGGACCGACACGCCTGGAATGTTATCAAATGTTACATCCGAGATGTTAGGTTGCCTAAGGCTAGGATATCTGACGTTATAGATGTATATGCTGTTCCCTCCGAGAAGTAGGGTTCGACAGGCCAGGAATGTTGTCAAATATTGCATTCGAGATGTTAGGTTGCCTAAGGTTAGGATATATAACGTTATAGACGCATGTAATGTTACCACCGAGACGTAGGGACCGACACGCCTGGAATGTTGTCAAATGTTACGTCCGAGATGTTAGGTTGCCTAAGATTAGGATATATACCGTTATAGACGCATGTAATGTTACCACCGAGACGTAGGGACCGACACGCCTGGAATGTGGTAAAATGTTACATCCGAGATGTTAGGTTGCCTAAGATTAGGATATATACCGTTATAGACGCATGTAATGTTACCACCGAGAAGTAGGGACCGACAGGCCTGGAATGTTGTAAAATGTTACATCCGATATGTTAGGTTGCCTAAGATTAGGATATATACCGCTATAGACGCATGCAATGTTACCACCGAGACGTAGGGACCGACACGCCAGGAATGTTGTCAAATATTACATACGAGATGTTAGGTGGCCTTAGGTTAGGATATATAACGTTATAGACGCATGTAATGTTACCACCGAGACGTAGGGACCGACACGCCTGGAATGTGGCAAAATGTTACATCCGAGATGTTAGGTTGCCTAAGATTAGGATATATACCGTTATAGACGCATGTAATGTTACCACCGAGAAGTAGGGTTCGACACGCCAGGAATGTTGTCAAATATTACATACGAGATGTTAGGTGGCTTTAGGTTAGGATATATAACGTTATAGACGCATGTAATGTTACCACCGAGACGTAGGGACCGACAGGCCTGGAATGTTGTAAAATGTTACATCAGAGATGTTAGGTTGCCTAAGATTAGGATATATACCGCTATAGACGCATGTAATGTTACCACCGAGACGTAGGGACCGACACGCCAGGAATGTTGTCAAATATTACATACGAGATGTTAGGTGGCTTTGGTTAGGATATATAACGTTATAGACGCATGTAATGTTACCACCGAGACGTAGGGACCGACACGCCTGGAATGTGGTAAAATGTTACATCCGAGATGTTAGGTTGCCTAAGATTAGGATATATACCGTTATAGACGCATGTAATGTTACCACCGAGACGTAGGGACCGACACGCCTGGAATGTTATCAAATGTTACATCCGAGATGTTAGGTTGCCTAAGGCTAGGATATATGACGTTATAGATGTATATGCTGTTCCCTCCGAGAAGTAGGGTTCGACAGGCCAGGAATGTTGTCAAATATTGCATTCGAGATGTTAGGTTGCCTAAGGTTAGGATATATAACGTTATAGACGCATGTAATGTTATCACCGAGACGTAGGGACCGACACGCCTGGAATGTTGTCAAATGTTACGTCCGAGATGTTAGGTTGTCTTAGGTTAGGATATATGACGTTACAGACGTATATACTGTTCCCTCCGAGATGTAGGGTTCGACAGGCCAGGAATGTTGTCAAATATTGCATTCGAGATGTTAGGTTGCCTAAGGTTAGGATATATAACGTTATAGACGCATGTAATGTTACCACCGAGACGTAGGGTCCGACACGCCTGGAATGATGTAGAATATTACATCCGAGATATCAGGTTGCCTTAGGTTAGGATATATAACGTTATAGACGTATATACTGTTCCCTCCGAGAAGTAGGGTTCGACAGGCTAGGAATGTTGTCAAATATAGCATCCCAGATGTTAGGTTGCCTTAGATAAGGATATATAACGTTATAGACGCATGTAATGTTACCACCGAGACGTAGGGACCGACACGCTTGCAATGTGGTAAAATGTTACATCCGAGATGTTAGGTTGCCTAAGATTAGGATATATACCGTTATAGACGCATGTAATGTTACCACCGAGACGTAGGGACCGACACGCCTGGAATGTGGTAAAATGTTACATCCGAGATGTTAGGTTGCCTAAGATTAGGATATATACCGTTATAGACGCATGTAATGTTACCACCGAGAAGTAGGGACCGACAGGCCTGGAATGTTGTAAAATGTTACATCCGATATGTTAGGTTGCCTAAGATTAGGATATATACCGCTATAGACGCATGCAATGTTTCCACCGAGACGTAGGGACCGACACGCCAGGAATGTTGTCAAATATTACATACGAGATGTTAGGTGGCCTTAGGTTAGGATATATAACGTTATAGACGCATGTAATGTTACCACCGAGACGTAGGGACCGACACGCCTGGAATGTGGCAAAATGTTACATCCGAGATGTTAGGTTGCCGAAGATTAGGATATATACCGTTATAGACGCATGTAATGTTACCACCGAGAAGTAGGTTTCGACACGCCAGGAATGTTGTCAAATATTACATACGAGATGTTAGGTGGCTTTAGGTTAGGATATATAACGTTATAGACGCATGTAATGTTACCACCGAGACGTAGGGACCGACAGGCCTGGAATGTTGTAAAATGTTACATCAGAGATGTTAGGTTGCCTAAGATTAGGATATATACCGCTATAGACGCATGTAATGTTACCACCGAGACGTAGGGACCGACACGCCAGGAATGTTGTCAAATATTACATACGAGATGTTAGGTGGCTTTGGTTAGGATATATAACGTTATAGACGCATGTAATGTTACCACCGAGACGTAGGGACCGACACGCCTGGAATGTGGTAAAATGTTACATCCGAGATGTTAGGTTGCCTAAGATTAGGATATATACCGTTATAGACGCATGTAATGTTACCACCGAGACGTAGGGACCGACACGCCTGGAATGTGGTAAAATGTTACATCCGAGATGTTAGGTTGCCTAAGATTAGGATATATACCGTTATAGACGCATGTAATGTTACCACCGAGACGTAGGGACCGACATGCCTGGAATGTTGTCAAATGTTACATCCGAGATGTTAGGTTCCCTTAGGTTAGGATATATAACGTTATAGACGTATATACTGTTCCCACCGAGAAGTAGGGTTCGATACGCCAGGAATGTTGTCAAATATTACATACGAGATGTTAGGTGGCCTTAGGTTAGGATATATAACGTTATAGACGCATGTAATGTTACCACCGAGACGTAGGGACCGACACGCCTGGAATGTGGTAAAATGTTACATCCGAGATGTTAGGTTGCCTAAGATTAGGATATATACCGTTATAGACGCATGTAATGTTACCACCGAGAAGTAGGGTTCGACACGCCAGGAATGTAGTCAAATATTACATACGAGATGTTAGGTGGCTTTAGGTTAGGATATATAACGTTATAGACGCATGTAATGTTACCACCGAGACGTAGGGACCGACAGGCCTGGAATGTTGTAAAATGTTACATCAGAGATATTAGGTTGCCTAAGATTAGGATATATACCGCTATAGACGCATGTAATGTTACCACCGAGACGTAGGGACCGACACGCCAGGAATGTCGTCAAATATTACATACGAGATGTTAGGTGGCTTTGGTTAGGATATATAACGTTATAGACGCATGTAATGTTACCACCGAGACGTAGGGACCGACACGCCTGGAATGTGGCAAAATGTTACATCCGAGATGTTAGGTTGCCTAAGATTAGGATATATACCGTTATAGACGCATGTAATGTTACCACCGAGAAGTAGGGTTCGACACGCCAGGAATGTTGTCAAATATTACATACGAGATGTTAGGTGGCTTTAGGTTAGGATATATAACGTTATAGACGCATGTAATGTTACCACCGAGACGTAGGGACCGACAGGCCTGGAATGTTGTAAAATGTTACATCAGAGATGTTAGGTTGCCTAAGATTAGGATATATACCGCTATAGACGCATGTAATGTTACCACCGAGACGTAGGGACCGACACGCCAGGAATGTTGTCAAATATTACATACGAGATGTTAGGTGGCTTTGGTTAGGATATATAACGTTATAGACGCATGTAATGTTACCACCGAGACGTAGGGACCGACACGCCTGGAATGTGGTAAAATGTTACATCCGAGATGTTAGGTTGCCTAAGATTAGGATATATACCGTTATAGACGCATGTAATGTTACCACCGAGACGTAGGGACCGACATGCCTGGAATGTTGTCAAATGTTACATCCGAGATGTTAGGTTCCCTTAGGTTAGGATATATAACGTTATAGACGTATATACTGTTCCCACCGAGAAGTAGGGTTCGATACGCCAGGAATGTTGTCAAATATTACATACGAGATGTTAGGTGGCCTTAGGTTAGGATATATAACGTTATAGACGCATGTAATGTTACCACCGAGACGTAGGGACCGACACGCCTGGAATGTGGTAAAATGTTACATCCGAGATGTTAGGTTGCCTAAGATTAGGATATATACCGTTATAGACGCATGTAATGTTACCACCGAGAAGTAGGGTTCGACACGCCAGGAATGTAGTCAAATATTACATACGAGATGTTAGGTGGCTTTAGGTTAGGATATATAACGTTATAGACGCATGTAATGTTACCACCGAGACGTAGGGACCGACAGGCCTGGAATGTTGTAAAATGTTACATCAGAGATATTAGGTTGCCTAAGATTAGGATATATACCGCTATAGACGCATGTAATGTTACCACCGAGACGTAGGGACCGACACGCCAGGAATGTCGTCAAATATTACATACGAGATGTTAGGTGGCTTTGGTTAGGATATATAACGTTATAGACGCATGTAATGTTACCACCGAGACGTAGGGACCGACACGCCTGGAATGTGGTAAAATGTTACATCCGAGATGTTAGGTTGCCTAAGATTAGGATATATACCGTTATAGACGCATGTAATGTTACCACCGAGACGTAGGGACCGACACGCCTGGAATGTTATCAAATGTTACATCCGAGATGTTAGGTGGCCTTAGGTTAGGATATATAACGTTATAGACGCATGTAATGTTACCACCGAGACGTAGGGACCGATACGCCAGGAATGTTGTCAAATATTACATACGAGATGTTAGGTGGCCTTAGGTTAGGATATATAACGTTATAGACGCATGTAATGTTACCACCGAGACGTAGGGACCGACACGCCTGGAATGTGGTAAAATGTTACATCCGAGATGTTAGGTTGCCTAAGATTAGGATATATACCGTTATAGACGCATGTAATGTTACCACCGAGAAGTAGGGTTCGACACGCCAGGAATGTTGTCAAATATTACATACGAGATGTTAGGTGGCTTTAGGTTAGGATATATAACGTTATAGACGCATGTAATGTTACCACCGAGACGTAGGGACCGACAGGCCTGGAATGTTGTAAAATGTTACATCAGAGATGTTAGGTTGCCTAAGATTAGGATATATACCGCTATAGACGCATGTAATGTTACCACCGAGACGTAGGGACCGACACGCCAGGAATGTTGTCAAATATTACATACGAGATGTTAGGTGGCTTTGGTTAGGATATATACCGCTATAGACACATGTAATGTTACCACCGAGACGTAGGGACCGACACGCCTGGAATGTGGTAAAATGTTACATCCGAGATGTTAGGTTGCCTAAGATTAGGATATATACCGTTATAGACGCATGTAATGTTACCACCGAGAAGTAGGGTTCGACACGCCAGGAATGTAGTCAAATATTACATACGAGATGTTAGGTGGCTTTAGGTTAGGATATATAACGTTATAGACGCATGTAATGTTACCACCGAGACATAGGGACCGACAGGCCTGGAATGTTGTAAAATGTTACATCAGAGATGTTAGGTTGCCTAAGATTAGGATATATACCGTTATAGACGCATATAATGTTACCACCGAGACGTAGGGTTCCAACACGCCTGGAATGTGGTAAAATGTTACATCCGAGATGTTAGGTTGCCAAAGATTAGGATATATACCGTTATAGACGCATGTAATGTTACCACCGAGACGTAGGGACCGACACGCCTGGAATGTTATCAAATGTTACATCCGAGATGTTAGGTTGCCTAAGGCTAGGATATATGACGTTACAGACGTATGTACTGTTCCCTCCGAGATGTAGGGTTCTCCGGGCCAGGAATGTTGTGAAATATTTCATCCGAGATGTTAGGTTGCCCTAGATTAGGATATATGACGTTATAGATGTATATGCTGTTCCCTCCGAGAATTAGGGTTCGACAGGCCAGGAATGTTGTCAAATATTGCATCCGAGATGTTAGGTTGCCTAAGGTTAGGATATATAACGCTATAGACGCATGTAATGTTACCACCGAGACGTAGGGACCGACACGCCAGGAATGATGTCAAATATTACATACGAGATGTTAGGTTGCCTAAGATTAGGATATATACCGTTATAGACGCATGTAATGTTACCACCGAGACGTAGGGACCGACACGCCTGGAATGTGGTAAAATGTTACATCCGAGATGTTAGGTTGCCTAAGATTAGGATATATACCGTTATAGACGCATGTAATGTTACCACCGAGACGTAGGGACCGACATGCCTGGAATGTTGTCAAATGTTACATCCGAGATGTTAGGTTGCCTTAGGTTAGGATATATAACGTTATAGACGTATATACTGTTCCCACCGAGAAGTAGGGTTCGACAGGCCACGAATGTTGTCAAATATTGCATCCGAGATGTTAGGTTGCCTTAGATTAGGATATATACCGTTATAGACGTATATACTGTTCCCTCCGAGCAGTAGAGTTCGACAGGCCAGGAATGTTGTCAAATATTGCATCCGAGATGTTAGGTTGCCTTAGATTAGGATATGCAACGTTATAGACGCATATAATGGTCCCACCGAGAAGTAGGGTCCGACACGCCTGGAAGGTTGTAGAATATTACATCCGAGATGTTAGGTTGCCTTAGGTTAGGATATATAACGTTATAGACGTACATACTGTTCCCTCCGAGAAGTAGGGTTCGACAGGCCAGGAATGTTGTCAAATTTTGCATCCGAGATGTTAGATTGCCTTAGATTACGATATCGACCGTTATGGACGAATATAATATTCCCACCGAAAAGTATGTACCGACACGCCAGGAATATTGTATAATATTACGTCTGAGATAATAGGTTGCCTTAGATTAGGATATACAACGTTATAGTCTCATATAATGTTCCCACCGAGAAGTAGGGTCCGACATGCCTGGAATGATGTAGAATATTACATCCGAGATGTCAGGTTGCCTCCGGTTAGGATATATAACGTTATAGACGTATATACTGTTCCCTCCGAGAAGTAGGGTTCGACAGGCTAGGAATGTTGTCAAATATTGCATCCGAGATGTTAGGTTGCCTTAGATAAGGATATATAACGTAACAGACGCATATAATGTTACCACCGAGACGTAGGGACCGACATGCCTGGAATGTTGTCAAATGTTACATCCGAGATCTTAGGTTGCCTTAGGTTAGGATATATGACGTTATAGACGTATATACCTTTCCCTCCGAGAAGTAGAGTTCGACAGGCCACGAATGTTGTCAAATATTGCATCCGAGAGGTTAGGTTGCCTTAGATAAGGGTATACAACGTTATAGACGCATATAATGTTCCCACCGAGAAGTAGGGTCCGACACGCCTGGAAGGTTGTAGAATATTACATCCGAGATGTCAGGTTGCCTTAGGTTAGGATATATAACGTTATAGAAGTATATACTGTTCCCTCCGAGAAGTAGGGTTCGACAGGCTAGGAATGTTGTCAAATATAGCATCCGAGATGTTAGGTTGCCTTAGATAAGGATATATAACGTTATAGATGAATATAATGTGACCACCGAGAAGTAGGGTTCCAACACGCCTGGAATGTTGTCAAATGTTATATCCGAGATGTTAGGTTGCCTTAGGTTAGAATATATGACATTACAGACGTATATACTGTTCCCACCGAGAAGTAGGGTCCGACACGCCAGGAATGTTGTCAAATATTACATCCGACATGTTAGGTTGCCTTAGGTTAGGATATATAACGTTATAGACGTATATACTGTTCCCTCCGAGAAGTAGGGTTCGATACGCCAGGAATCTTGTCAAATATTACATACGAGATGTTAGGTGGCCTTAGGTTAGGATATATAACGTTATAGACGCATGTAATGTTCCCACCGAGAAGTAGGGACCGACACGCCTGGAATGTGGTAAAATGTTACATCCGAGATGTTAGGTTGCCTAAGATTAGGATATATACCGTTATAGACGCATGTAATGTTACCACCGAGAAGTAGGGTTCGACACGCCAGGAATGTAGTCAAATATTACATACGAGATGTTAGGTGGCTTTAGGTTAGGATATATAACGTTATAGACGCATGTAATGTTATCACCGAGACATAGGGACCGACAGGCCTGGAATGTTGTAAAATGTTACATCAGAGATGTTAGGTTGCCTAAGATTAGGATATATACCGCTATAGACGCATGTAATGTTACCACCGAGACGTAGGGACCGACACGCCTGGAATGTTGTCAAATGTTACATCCGAGATCTTAGGTTGCCTTAGGTTAGGATATATGACGTTATAGACGTATATACCTTTCCCTCCGAGAAGTAGAGTTCGACAGGCAACGAATGTTGTCAAATATTGCATCCGAGAGGTTAGGTTGCCTTAGATAAGGATATACAACGTTATAGACGCATATAATGTTCCCACCGAGAAGTAGGGTCCGACACGCCTGGAATGATGTAGAATATTACATCCGAGATGTCAGGTTGCCTTAGGTTAGGATATATAACGTTATAGACGTACATACTGTTCCCTCCGAGAAGTAGGGTTCGACAGGCTAGGAATGTTGTCAAATATAGCATCCGAGAGGTTAGGTTGCCTTAGATAAGGATATATAACGTTATAGACGCATATAATGTTACCACCGAGACGTAGGGTTCCAACACGCCTGGAATGTGGTAAAATGTTACATCCGAGATGTTAGGTTGCCAAAGATTAGGATATATACCGTTATAGACGCATGTAATGTTACCACCGAGACGTAGGGACCGACATGCCTGGAATGTTGTCAAATGTTACATCCGAGATGTTAGGTTGCCTTAGGTTAGGATATATAACGTTATAGACGTATATACTGTTCCCACCGAGAAGTAGGGTTCGATACGCCAGGAATGTTGTCAAATATTACATACGAGATGTTAGGTGGCCTTAGGTTAGGATATATAACGTTATAGACGCATGTAATGTTACCACCGAGACGTAGGGACCGACACGCCTGGAATGTGGTAAAATGTTACATCCGAGATGTTAGGTTGCCTAAGATTAGGATATATACCGTTATAGACGCATGTAATGTTACCACCGAGAAGTAGGGTTCGACACGCCAGGAATGTTGTCAAATATTACATACGAGATGTTAGGTGGCTTTAGGTTAGGATATATAACGTTATAGACGCATGTAATGTTACCACCGAGACGCAGGGACCGACAGGCCTGGAATGTTGTAAAATGTTACATCAGAGATGTTAGGTTGCCTAAGATTAGGATATATACCGCTATAGACGCATGTAATGTTACCACCGAGACGTAGGGACCGACACGCCAGGAATGTTGTCAAATATTACATACGAGATGTTAGGTTGTCTTAGGTTAGGATATATGACGTTACAGACGTATATACTGTTCCCTCCGAGATGTAGGGTTCTACAGGCCAGGAATGTTGTGAAATGTTTCATCCGAGATGTTAGGTTGTCTTAGATTAGGATATATGACGTAATAGATGTATATGCTGTTCCCTCCGAGAAGTAGGGTTCGACAGGCCAGGAATGTTGTCAAATATTGCATCCGAGATGTTAGGTTGCCTAAGGTTAGGATATATAACGTTATAGACGCATGTAATGTTACCACCGAGACGTAGGGACCGACACGCTTGGAATGTGGTAAAATGTTACATCCGAGATGTTAGGTTGCCTAAGATTAGGATATATACCGTTATAGACGCATGTAATGTTACCACCGAGAAGTAGGGACCGACAGGCCTGGAATGTTGTAAAATGTTACATCCGATATGTTAGGTTGCCTAAGATTAGGATATATACCGCTATAGACGCATGCAATGTTACCACCGAGACGTAGGGACCGACACGCCAGGAATGTTGTCAAATATTACAATACGAGATGTTAGGTGGCCTTAGGTTAGGATATATAACGTTATAGACGCATGTAATGTTACCACCGAGACGTAGGGACCGACACGCCTGGAATGTGGTAAAATGTTACATCCGAGATGTTAGGTTGCCTAAGATTAGGATATATACCGTTATAGACGCATGTAATGTTACCACCGAGAAGTAGGGTTCGACACGCCAGGAATGTGGTAAAATGTTACATCCGAGATGTTAGGTTGCCTAAGATTAGGATATATACCGTTATAGACGCATGTAATGTTACCACCGAGAAGTAGGGTTCGACACGCCAGGAATGTTGTCAAATATTACATACGAGATGTTAGGTGGGTTTAGGTTAGGATATATAACGTTATAGACGCATGTAATATTACCACCGAGACGTAGGGACCGACACGCCTGGAATGTGGTAAAATGTTACATCCGAGATGTTAGGTTGCCTAAGATTAGGATATATACCGTTATAGACGCATGTAATGTTACCACCGAGACGTAGGGACCGACACGCCTGGAATGTTATCAAATGTTACATCCGAGATGTTAGGTTGCCTAAGGCTAGGATATCTGACGTTATAGATGTATATGCTGTTCCCTCCGAGAAGTAGGGTTCGACAGGCCAGGAATGTTGTCAAATATTGCATTCGAGATGTTAGGTTGCCTAAGGTTAGGATATATAACGTTATAGACGCATGTAATGTTACCACCGAGACGTAGGGACCGACACGCCTGGAATGTTGTCAAATGTTACGTCCGAGATGTTAGGTTGTCTTAGGTTAGGATATATGACGTTACAGACGTATATACTGTTCCCTCCGAGATGTAGGGTTCTACAGGCCAGGAATGTTGTGAAATGTTTCATCCGAGATGTTAGGTTCTCTTAGATTAGGATATATGACGTAATAGATGTATATGCTGTTCCCTCCGAGAAGTAGGGTTCGACAGGCCAGGAATGTTGTCAAATATTGCATCCGAGATGTTAGGTTGCCTAAGGTTAGGATATATAACGTTATAGACGCATGTAATGTTACCACCGAGACGTAGGGACCGACACGCCTGGAATGTTATCAAATGTTACATCCGAGATGTTAGGTTGCCTAAGGCTAGGATATATGACGTTATAGATGTATATGCTGTTCCCTCCGAGAAGTAGGGTTCGACAGGCCAGGAATGTTGTCAAATATTGCATTCGAGATGTTAGGTTGCCTAAGGTTAGGATATATAACGTTATAGACGCATGTAATGTTACCACCGAGACGTAGGGACCGACACGCCTGGAATGTTGTCAAATGTTACGTCCGAGATGTTAGGTTGTCTTAGGTTAGGATATATGACGTTACAGACGTATATACTGTTGCCTCCGAGATGTAGGGTTCGACAGGCCAGGAATGTTGTCAAATATTGCATTCGAGATGTTAGGTTGCCTAAGGTTAGGATATATAACGTTATAGACGCATGTAATGTTACCACCGAGACGTAGGGTCCGACACGCCTGGAATGATGTAGAATATTACATCCGAGATATCAGGTTGCCTTAGGTTAGGATATATAACGTTATAGACGTATATACTGTTCCCTCCGAGAAGTAGGGTTCGACAGGCTAGGAATGTTGTCAAATATAGCATCCCAGATGTTAGGTTGCCTTAGATAAGGATATATAACGTTATAGACGCATATAATGTTACCACCGAGACGTAGGGTTCCAACACGCCTGGAATGTTGTCAAATGTTATATCCGAGATGTTAGGTTGCCTTAGGTTAGAATATATGACATTACAGGCGTATATACTGTTCCCACCGAGAAGTAGGGTCCGACACGCCAGGAATGTTGTCAAATATTACATCAGACATGTTAGGTTGCCTTAGGTTAGGATATATAACGTTATAGACGCATGTAATGTTACCACCGAGACGTAGGGACCGTCACGCCTGGAATGTTATCAAATGTTACATCCGAGATGTTAGGTTGCCTAAGGCTAGGATATCTGACGTTATAGATGTATATGCTGTTCCCTCCGAGAAGTAGGGTTCGACAGGCCAGGAATGTTGTCAAATATTGCATTCGAGATGTTAGGTTGCCTAAGGTTAGGATATATAACGTTATAGACGCATGTAATGTTACCACCGAGACGTAGGGACCGACACGCCTGGAATGTTGTCAAATGTTACGTCCGAGATGTTAGGTTGTCTTAGGTTAGGATATATGACGTTACAGACGTATATACTGTTCCCTCCGAGATGTAGGGTTCTACAGGCCAGGAATGTTGTGAAATGTTTCATCCGAGATGTTAGGTTGTCTTAGATTAGGATATATGACGTAATAGATGTATATGCTGTTCCCTCCGAGAAGTAGGGTTCGACAGGCCAGGAATGTTGTCAAATATTGCATCCGAGATGTTAGGTTGCCTAAGGTTAGGATATATAACGTTATAGACGCATGTAATGTTACCACCGAGACGTAGGGACCGACACGCTTGGAATGTGGTAAAATGTTACATCCGAGATGTTAGGTTGCCTAAGATTAGGATATATACCGTTATAGACGCATGTAATGTTACCACCGAGACGTAGGGACCGACACGCCTGGAATGTGGTAAAATGTTACATCCGAGATGTTAGGTTGCCTAAGATTAGGATATATACCGTTATAGACGCATGTAATGTTACCACCGAGAAGTAGGGACCGACAGGCCTGGAATGTTGTAAAATGTTACATCCGATATGTTAGGTTGCCTAAGATTAGGATATATACCGCTATAGACGCATGCAATGTTACCACCGAGACGTAGGGACCGACACGCCAGGAATGTTGTCAAATGTTACATACGAGATGTTAGGTGGCCTTAGGTTAGGATATATAACGTTATAGATGCATGTAATGTTACCACCGAGACGTAGGGACCGACACGCCTGGAATGTGGTAAAATGTTACATCCGAGATGTTAGGTTGCCTAAGATTAGGATATATACCGTTATAGACGCATGTAATGTTACCACCGAGAAGTAGGGTTCGACACGCCAGGAATGTAGTCAAATATTACATACGAGATGTTAGGTGGCTTTAGGTTAGGATATATAACGTTATAGACGCATGTAATGTTACCACCGAGACGTAGGGACCGACAGGCCTGGAATGTTGTAAAATGTTACATCAGAGATGTTAGGTTGCCTAAGATTAGGATATATACCGCTATAGACGCATGTAATGTTACCACCGAGACGTTGGGACCGTCACGCCAGGAATGTCGTCAAATATTACATCCGAGATGTTAGGTTGCCTAAGATTAGGATATATACCGTTATAGACGCATGTAATGTTACCACCGAGAAGTAGGGACCGACACGCCTGGAATGTTATCAAATGTTACATCCGAGATGTTAGGTTGCCTAAGGCTAGGATATATGACGTTATAGATGTATATGCTGTTCCCTCCGAGAAGTAGGGTTCGACAGGCCAGGAATGTTGTCAAATATTGCATTCGAGATGTTAGGTTGCCTAAGGTTAGGATATATAACGTTATAGACGCATGTAATGTTACCACCGAGACGTAGGGTCCGACACGCCTGGAATGATGTAGAATATTACATCCGAGATGTCAGGTTGCCTTAGGTTAGGATATATAACGTTATAGACGTATATACTGTTCCCTCCGAGAAGTAGGGTTCGACAGGCTAGGAATGTTGTCAAATATAGCATCCCAGATGTTAGGTTGCCTTAGATAAGGATATATAACGTTATAGACGCATATAATGTTACCACCGAGACGTAGGGTTCCAACACGCCTGGAATGTTGTCAAATGTTATATCCGAGATGTTAGGTTGCCTTAGGTTAGAATATATGACATTACAGGCGTATATACTGTTCCCACCGAGAAGTAGGGTCCGACACGCCAGGAATGTTGTCAAATATTACATCAGACATGTTAGGTTGCCGTAGGTTAGGATATATAACGTTATAGACGTATATACTGTTCCCTCCGAGAAGTAGGGTTCGATACGCCAGGAATGTTGTCAAATATTACATACGAGATGTTAGGTGGCCTTAGGTTAGGATATATAACGTTATAGACGCATGTAATGTTCCCACCGAGAAGTAGGGACCGACACGCCTGGAATGTGGTAAAATGTTACATCCGAGATGTTAGGTTGCCTAAGATTAGGATATATACCGCTATAGACGCATGTAATGTTACCACCGAGACGTAGGGACCGACACGCCTGGAATGTGGTAAAATGTTACATCCGAGATGTTAGGTTGCCTAAGATTAGGATATATACCGTTATAGACGCATGTAATGTTACCACCGAGACGTAGGGACCGACATGCCTGGAATGTTGTCAAATGTTACATACGAGATGTTAGGTGGCTTTGGTTAGGATATATAACGTTATAGACGCATGTAATGTTACCACCGAGACGTAGGGACCGACACGCCTGGAATGTGGTAAAATGTTACATCCGAGATGTTAGGTTGCCTAAGATTAGGATATATACCGTTATAGACGCATGTAATGTTACCACCGAGACGTAGGGACCGACACGCCTGGAATGTTATCAAATGTTACATCCGAGATGTTAGGTTGCCTAAGGCTAGGATATATGACGTTATAGATGTATATGCTGTTCCCTCCGAGAAGTAGGGTTCGACAGGCCAGGAATGTTGTCAAATATTGCATTCGAGATGTTAGGTTGCCTAAGGTTAGGATATATACCGTTATAGACGCATGTAATGTTACCACCGAGACGTAGGGACCGACATGCCTGGAATGTTGTCAAATGTTACATACGAGATGTTAGGTGGCTTTGGTTAGGATATATAACGTTATAGACGCATGTAATGTTACCACCGAGACGTAGGGACCGACACGCCTGGAATGTGGTAAAATGTTACATCCGAGATGTTAGGTTGCCTAAGATTAGGATATATACCGTTATAGACGCATGTAATGTTACCACCGAGACGTAGGGACCGACACGCCTGGAATGTTATCAAATGTTACATCCGAGATGTTAGGTTGCCTAAGGCTAGGATATATGACGTTATAGATGTATATGCTGTTCCCTCCGAGAAGTAGGGTTCGACAGGCCAGGAATGTTGTCAAATATTGCATTCGAGATGTTAGGTTGCCTAAGGTTAGGATATATAACGTTATAGACGCATGTAATGTTACCACCGAGACGTAGGGACCGACACGCCTGGAATGTTGTCAAATGTTACGTCCGAGATGTTAGGTTGTCTTAGGTTAGGATATATGACGTTACAGACGTATATACTGTTGCCTCCGAGATGTAGGGTTCGACAGGCCAGGAATGTTGTCAAATATTGCATTCGAGATGTTAGGTTGCCTAAGGTTAGGATATATAACGTTATAGACGCATGTAATGTTACCACCGAGACGTAGGGTCCGACACGCCTGGAATGATGTAGAATATTACATCCGAGATATCAGGTTGCCTTAGGTTAGGATATATAACGTTATAGACGTATATACTGTTCCCTCCGAGAAGTAGGGTTCGACAGGCTAGGAATGTTGTCAAATATAGCATCCCAGATGTTAGGTTGCCTTAGATAAGGATATATATCGTTATAGACGCATATAATGTTACCACCGAGACGTAGGGTTCCAACACGCCTGGAATGTTGTCAAATGTTATATCCGAGATGTTAGGTTGCCTTAGGTTAGAATATATGACATTACAGGCGTATATACTGTTCCCACCGAGAAGTAGGGTCCGACACGCCAGGAATGTTGTCAAATATTACATCAGACATGTTAGGTTGTCTTAGATTAGGATATATGACGTAATAGATGTATATGCTGTTCTCTCCGAGAAGTAGGGTTCGACAGGCCAGGAATGTTGTCAAATATTGTATCCGAGATGTTAGGTTGCCTAAGGTTAGGATATATAACGTTATAGACGCATGTAATGTTACCACCGAGACGTAGGGACCGACACGCTTGGAATGTGGTAAAATGTTACATCCGAGATGTTAGGTTGCCTAAGATTAGGATATATACCGTTATAGACGCATGTAATGTTACCACCGAGAAGTAGGGACCGACACGCCTGGAATGTGGTAAAATGTTACATCCGAGATGTTAGGTTGCCTAAGATTAGGATATATACCGTTATAGACGCATGTAATGTTACCACCGAGAAGTAGGGACCGACAGGCCTGGAATGTTGTAAAATGTTACATCCGATATGTTAGGTTCCCTTAGGTTAGGATATATAACGTTATAGACGTATATACTGTTCCCACCGAGAAGTAGGGTTCGATACGCCAGGAATGTTGTCAAATATTACATACGGGATGTTAGGTGGCCTTAGGTTAGGATATATAACGTTATAGACGCATGTAATGTTACCACCGAGACGTAGGGACCGACACGCCTGGAATGTGGTAAAATGTTACATCCGAGATGTTAGGTTGCCTAAGATTAGGATATATACCGCTATAGACGCATGTAATGTTACCACCGAGACGTAGGGACCGACACGCCTGGAATGTGGTAAAATGTTACATCCGAGATGTTAGGTTGCCTAAGATTAGGATATATACCGTTATAGACGCATGTAATGTTACCACCGAGACGTAGGGACCGACATGCCTGGAATGTTGTCAAATGTTACATCCGAGATGTTAGGTTCCCTTAGGTTAGGATATATAACGTTATAGACGTATATACTGTTCCCACCGAGAAGTAGGGTTCGATACGCCAGGAATGTTGTCAAATATTACATACGAGATGTTAGGTGGCCTTAGGTTAGGATATATAACGTTATAGACGCATGTAATGTTACCACCGAGACGTAGGGACCGACACGCCTGGAATGTGGTAAAATGTTACATCCGAGATGTTAGGTTGCCTAAGATTAGGATATATACCGTTATAGACGCATGTAATGTTACCACCGAGAAGTAGGGTTCGACACGCCAGGAATGTAGTCAAATATTACATACGAGATGTTAGGTGGCTTTAGGTTAGGATATATAACGTTATAGACGCATGTAATGTTACCACCGAGACGTAGGGACCGACAGGCCTGGAATGTTGTAAAATGTTACATCAGAGATGTTAGGTTGCCTAAGATTAGGATATATACCGCTATAGACGCATGTAATGTTACCACCGAGACGTAGGGACCGACACGCCAGGAATGTCGTCAAATATTACATACGAGATGTTAGGTGGCTTTGGTTAGGATATATGACGTTACAGACGTATATACTGTTCCCTCCGAGATGTAGGGTTCGACAGGCCAGGAATGTTGTCAAATATTGCATTCGAGATGTTAGGTTGCCTAAGGTTAGGATATATAACGTTATAGACGCATGTAATGTTACCACCGAGACGTAGGGTCCGACACGCCTGGAATGATGTAGAATATTACATCCGAGATGTCAGGTTGCCTTAGGTTAGGATATATAACGTTATAGACGTATATACTGTTCCCTCCGAGAAGTAGGGTTCGACAGGCTAGGAATGTTGTCAAATATAGCATCCCAGATGTTAGGTTGCCTTAGATAAGGATATATAACGTTATAGACGCATATAATGTTACCACCGAGACGTAGGGTTCCAACACGCCTGGAATGTTGTCAAATGTTATATCCGAGATGTTAGGTTGCCTTAGGTTAGAATATATGACATTACAGGCGTATATACTGTTCCCACCGAGAAGTAGGGTCCGACACGCCAGGAATGTTGTCAAATATTACATCAGACATGTGAGGTTGCCGTAGGTTAGGATATATAACGTTATAGACGTATATACTGTTCCCTCCGAGAAGTAGGGTTCGATACGCCAGGAATGTTGTCAAATATTACATACGAGATGTTAGGTGGCCTTAGGTTAGGATATATAACGTTATAGACGCATGTAATGTTCCCACCGAGAAGTAGGGACCGACACGCCTGGAATGTGGTAAAATGTTACATCCGAGATGTTAGGTTGCCTAAGATTAGGATATATACCGCTATAGACGCATGTAATGTTACCACCGAGACGTAGGGACCGACACGCCTGGAATGTGGTAAAATGTTACATCCGAGATGTTAGGTTGCCTAAGATTAGGATATATACCGTTATAGACGCATGTAATGTTACCACCGAGACGTAGGGACCGACATGCCTGGAATGTTGTCAAATGTTACATCCGAGATGTTAGGTTCCCTTAGGTTAGGATATATAACGTTATAGACGTATATACTGTTCCCACCGAGAAGTAGGGTTCGATACGCCAGGAATGTTGTCAAATATTACATACGGGATGTTAGGTGGCCTTAGGTTAGGATATATAACGTTATAGACGCATGTAATGTTACCACCGAGACGTAGGGACCGACACGCCTGGAATGTGGTAAAATGTTACATCCGAGATGTTAGGTTGCCTAAGATTAGGATATATACCGCTATAGACGCATGTAATGTTACCACCGAGACGTAGGGACCGACACGCCTGGAATGTGGTAAAATGTTACATCCGAGATGTTAGGTTGCCTAAGATTAGGATATATACCGTTATAGACGCATGTAATGTTACCACCGAGACGTAGGGACCGACATGCCTGGAATGTTGTCAAATGTTACATCCGAGATGTTAGGTTGCCTAAGATTAGGATATATACCGTTATAGACGCATGTAATGTTACCACCGAGAAGTAGGGTTCGACACGCCAGGAATGTAGTCAAATATTACATACGAGATGTTAGGTGGCTTTAGGTTAGGATATATAACGTTATAGACGCATGTAATGTTACCACCGAGACGTAGGGACCGACAGGCCTGGAATGTTGTAAAATGTTACATCAGAGATGTTAGGTTGCCTAAGATTAGGATATATACCGCTATAGACGCATGTAATGTTACCACCGAGACGTAGGGACCGACACGCCAGGAATGTCGTCAAATATTACATACGAGATGTTAGGTGGCTTTGGTTAGGATATATAACGTTATAGACGCATGTAATGTTACCACCGAGACGTAGGGACCGACACGCCTGGAATGTGGTAAAATGTTACATCCGAGATGTTAGGTTGCCTAAGATTAGGATATATACCGTTATAGACGCATGTAATGTTACCACCGAGACGTAGGGACCGACACGCCTGGAATGTTATCAAATGTTACATCCGAGATGTTAGGTGGCCTTAGGTTAGGATATATAACGTTATAGACGCATGTAATGTTACCACCGAGACGTAGGGACCGACACGCCTGGAATGTGGTAAAATGTTACATCCGAGATGTTAGGTTGCCTAAGATTAGGATATATACCGTTATAGACGCATGTAATGTTACCACCGAGACGTAGGAACCGACACGCCTGGAATGTGGTAAAATGTTACATCCGAGATGTTAGGTTGCCTAAGATTAGGATATATACCGTTGTAGACGCATGTAATGTTACCACCGAGACGTAGGGACCGACATGCCTGGAATGTTGTCAAATGTTACATCCGAGATGTTAGGTTGCCTTAGGTTAGGATATATAACGTTATAGACGTATATACTGTTCCCACCGAGAAGTAGGGTTCGATACGGCAGGAATGTTGTCAAATATTACATACGAGATGTTAGGTGGCCTTAGGTTAGGATATATAACGTTATAGACGCATGTAATGTTACCACCGAGACGTAGGGACCGACACGCCTGGAATGTGGTAAAATGTTACATCCGAGATGTTAGGTTGCCTAAGATTAGGATATATACCGTTATAGACGCATGTAATGTTACCACCGAGAAGTAGGGTTCGACACGCCAGGAATGTTGTCAAATATTACATACGAGATGTTAGGTGGCTTTAGGTTAGGATATATAACGTTATAGACGCATGTAATGTTACCACCGAGACGTAGGGACCGACAGGCCTGGAATGTTGTAAAATGTTACATCAGAGATGTTAGGTTGCCTAAGATTAGGATATATACCGCTATAGACGCATGTAATGTTACCACCGAGACGTAGGGACCGACACGCCAGGAATGTCGTCAAATATTACATACGAGATGTTAGGTGGCTTTGGTTAGGATATATAACGTTATAGACGCATGTAATGTTACCACCGAGACGTAGGGACCGACACGCCTGGAATGTGGTAAAATGTTACATCCGAGATGTTAGGTTGCCTAAGATTAGGATATATACCGTTATAGACGCATGTAATGTTACCACCGAGACGTAGGGACCGACACGCCTCGAATGTTATCAAATGTTACATCCGAGATGTTAGGTGGCCTTAGGTTAGGATATATAACGTTATAGACGCATGTAATGTTACCACCGAGACGTAGGGACCGACACGCCTGGAATGTGGTAAAATGTTACATCCGAGATGTTAGGTTGCCTAAGATTAGGATATATACCGCTATAGACGCATGTAATGTTACCACCGAGACGTAGGGACCGACACGCCTGGAATGTGGTAAAATGTTACATCCGAGATGTTAGGTTGCCTAAGATTAGGATATATACCGTTATAGACGCATGTAATGTTACCACCGAGACGTAGGGACCGACATGCCTGGAATGTTGTCAAATGTTACATCCGAGATGTTAGGTTGCCTTAGGTTAGGATATATAACGTTATAGACGTATATACTGTTCCCACCGAGAAGTAGGGTTCGATACGCCAGGAATGTTGTCAAATATTACATACGAGATGTTAGGTGGCCTTAGGTTAGGATATATAACGTTATAGACGCATGTAATGTTTCCACCGAGACGTAGGGACCGACACGCCTGGAATGTGGTAAAATGTTACATCCGAGATGTTAGGTTGCCTAAGATTAGGATATATACCGTTATAGACGCATGTAATGTTACCACCGAGAAGTAGGGTTCGACACGCCAGGAATGTAGTCAAATATTACATACGAGATGTTAGGTGGCTTTAGGTTAGGATATATAACGTTATAGACGCATGTAATGTTACCACCGAGACGTAGGGACCGACAGGCCTGGAATGTTGTAAAATGTTACATCAGAGATGTTAGGTTGCCTAAGATTAGGATATATACCGCTATAGACGCATGTAATGTTACCACCGAGACGTTGGGACCGACACGCCAGGAATGTCGTCAAATATTACATACGAGATGTTAGGTGGCTTTGGTTAGGATATATAACGTTATAGACGCATGTAATGTTACCACCGAGACGTAGGGACCGACACGCCTGGAATGTGGTAAAATGTTACATCCGAGATGTTAGGTTGCCTAAGATTAGGATATATACCGTTATAGACGCATGTAATGTTACCACCGAGACGTAGGGACCGACACGCCTGGAATGTTATCAAATGTTACATCCGAGATGTTAGGTGGCCTTAGGTTAGGATATATAACGTTATAGACGCATGTAATGTTACCACCGAGACGTAGGGACCGACACGCCTGGAATGTGGTAAAATGTTACATCCGAGATGTTAGGTTGCCTAAGATTAGGTTATATACCGTTATAGACGCATGTAATGTTACCACCGAGACGTAGGAACCGACACGCCTGGAATGTGGTAAAATGTTACATCCGAGATGTTAGGTTGCCTAAGATTAGGATATATACCGTTGTAGACGCATGTAATGTTACCACCGAGACGTAGGGACCGACATGCCTGGAATGTTGTCAAATGTTACATCCGAGATGTTAGGTTGCCTTAGGTTAGGATATATAACGTTATAGACGTATATACTGTTCCCACCGAGAAGTAGGGTTCGATACGCCAGGAATGTTGTCAAATATTACATACGAGATGTTAGGTGGCCTTAGGTTAGGATATATAACGTTATAGACGCATGTAATGTTACCACCGAGACGTAGGGACCGACACGCCTGGAATGTGGTAAAATGTTACATCCGAGATGTTAGGTTGCCTAAGATTAGGATATATACCGTTATAGACGCATGTAATGTTACCACCGAGAAGGAGGGTTCGACACGCCAGGAATGTTGTCAAATATTACATACGAGATGTTAGGTGGCTTTAGGTTAGGATATATAACGTTATAGACGCATGTAATGTTACCACCGAGACGTAGGGACCGACAGGCCTGGAATGTTGTAAAATGTTACATCAGAGATGTTAGGTTGCCTAAGATTAGGATATATACCGCTATAGACGCATGTAATGTTACCACCGAGACGTAGGGACCGACACGCCAGGAATGTCGTCAAATATTACATACGAGATGTTAGGTGGCTTTGGATAGGATATATAACGTTATAGACGCATGTAATGTTACCACCGAGACGTAGGGACCGACACGCCTGGAATGTGGTAAAATGTTACATCCGAGATGTTAGGTTGCCTAAGATTAGGATATATACCGTTATAGACGCATGTAATGTTACCACCGAGACGTAGGGACCGACACGCCTCGAATGTTATCAAATGTTACATCCGAGATGTTAGGTGGCCTTAGGTTAGGATATATAACGTTATAGACGCATGTAATGTTACCACCGAGACGTAGGGACCGACACGCCTGGAATGTGGTAAAATGTTACATCCGAGATGTTAGGTTGCCTAAGATTAGGATATATATCGCTATAGACGCATGTAATGTTACCACCGAGACGTAGGGACCGACACGCCTGGAATGTGGTAAAATGTTACATCCGAGATGTTAGGTTGCCTAAGATTAGGATATATACCGTTATAGACGCATGTAATGTTACCACCGAGACGTAGGGACCGACATGCCTGGAATGTTGTCAAATGTTACATCCGAGATGTTAGGTTGCCTTAGGTTAGGATATATAACGTTATAGACGTATATACTGTTCCCACCGAGAAGTAGGGTTCGATACGCCAGGAATGTTGTCAAATATTACATACGAGATGTTAGGTGGCCTTAGGTTAGGATGTATAACGTTATAGACGCATGTAATGTTACCACCGAGACGTAGGGACCGACACGCCTGGAATGTGGTAAAATGTTACATCCGAGATGTTAGGTTGCCTAAGATTAGGATATATACCGTTATAGACGCATGTAATGTTACCACCGAGAAGTAGGGTTCGACACGCCAGGAATGTAGTCAAATATTACATACGAGATGTTAGGTGGCTTTAGGTTAGGATATATAACGTTATAGACGCATGTAATGTTACCACCGAGACATAGGGACCGACAGGCCTGGAATGTTGTAAAATGTTACATCAGAGATGTTAGGTTGCCTAAGATTAGGATATATACCGCTATAGACGCATGTAATGTTACCACCGAGACGTAGGGACCGACACGCCTGGAATGTTGTCAAATGTTACATCCGAGATCTTAGGTTGCCTTAGGTTAGGATATATGACGTTATAGACGTATATACCTTTCCCTCCGAGAAGTAGAGTTCGACAGGCAACGAATGTTGTCAAATATTGCATCCGAGAGGTTAGGTTGCCTTAGATAAGGATATACAACGTTATAGACGCATATAATGTTCCCACCGAGAAGTAGGGTCCGACACGCCTGGAATGATGTAGAATATTACATCCGAGATGTCAGGTTGCCTTAGGTTAGGATATATAACGTTATAGACGTACATACTGTTCCCTCCGAGAAGTAGGGTTCGACAGGCTAGGAATGTTGTAAAATATAGCATCCGAGAGGTTAGGTTGCCTTAGATAAGGATATATAACGTTATAGACGCATATAATGTTACCACCGAGACGTAGGGTTCCAACACGCCTGGAATGTGGTAAAATGTTACATCCGAGATGTTAGGTTGCCAAAGATTAGGATATATACCGTTATAGACGCATGTAATGTTACCACCGAGACGTAGGGACCGACATGCCTGGAATGTTGTCAAATGTTACATCCGAGATGTTAGGTTGCCTTAGGTTAGGATATATAACGTTATAGACGTATATACTGTTCCCACCGAGAAGTAGGGTTCGATACGCCAGGAATGTTGTCAAATATTACATACGAGATGTTAGGTGGCCTTAGGTTAGGATATATAACGTTATAGACGCATGTAATGTTACCACCGAGACGTAGGGACCGACACGCCTGGAATGTGGTAAAATGTTACATCCGAGATGTTAGGTTGCCTAAGATTAGGATATATACCGTTATAGACGCATGTAATGTTACCACCGAGAAGTAGGGTTCGACACGCCAGGAATGTTGTCAAATATTACATACGAGATGTTAGGTGGCTTTAGGTTAGGATATATAACGTTATAGACGCATGTAATGTTACCACCGAGACGTAGGGACCGACAGGCCTGGAATGTTGTAAAATGTTACATCAGAGATGTTAGGTTGCCTAAGATTAGGATATATACCGCTATAGACGCATGTAATGTTACCACCGAGACGTAGGGACCGACACGCCAGGAATGTTGTCAAATATTACATACGAGATGTTAGGTGGCTTTGGTTAGGATATATACCGCTATAGACGCATGTAATGTTACCACCGAGACGTAGGGACCGACACGCCTGGAATGTGGTAAAATGTTACATCCGAGATGTTAGGTTGCCTAAGATTAGGATATATACCGTTATAGACGCATGTAATGTTACCACCGAGACGTAGGGACCGACATGCCTGGAATGTTGTCAAATGTTACATCCGAGATGTTAGGTTGCCTTAGGTTAGGATATATAACGTTATAGACGTATATACTGTTCCCACCGAGAAGTAGGGTTCGATACGCCAGGAATGTTGTCAAATATTACATACGAGATGTTAGGTGGCCTTAGGTTAGGATATATAACGTTATAGACGCATGTAATGTTACCACCGAGACGTAGGGACCGACACGCCTGGAATGTGGTAAAATGTTACATCCGAGATGTTAGGTTGCCTAAGATTAGGATATATACCGTTATAGACGCATGTAATGTTACCACCGAGAAGTAGGGTTCGACACGCCAGGAATGTAGTCAAATATTACATACGAGATGTTAGGTGGCTTTAGGTTAGGATATATAACGTTATAGACGCATGTAATGTTACCACCGAGACATAGGGACCGACAGGCCTGGAATGTTGTAAAATGTTACATCAGAGATGTTAGGTTGCCTAAGATTAGGATATATACCGTTATAGACGCATGTAATGTTACCACCGAGACGTAGGGACCGACACGCCTGGAATGTTGTCAAATGTTACATTCGAGATCTTAGGTTGCCTTAGGTTAGGATATATGACGTTATAGACGTATATACCTTTCCCTCCGAGAAGTAGAGTTCGACAGGCCACGAATGTTGTCAAATATTGCATACGAGAGGTTAGGTTGCCTTAGATAAGGATATACAACGTTATAGACGCATATAATGTTCCCACCGAGAAGTAGGGTCCGACACGCCTGGAATGATGTAGAATATTACATCCGAGATGTCAGGTTGCCTTAGGTTAGGATATATAACGTTACAGACGTACATACTGCTCCCTCCGAGAAGTAGGGTTCGACAAGCTAGGAATGTTGTCAAATATAGCATCCGAGAGGTTAGGTTGCCTTAGATAAGGATATATAACGTTATAGACGCATATAATGTTACCACCGAGACGTAGGGTTCCAACACGCCTGGAATGTGGTAAAATGTTACATCCGAGATGTTAGGTTGCCAAAGATTAGGATATATACCGTTATAGACGCATGTAATGTTACAACCGAGACGTAGGGACCGACACGCCTGGAATGTTATCAAATGTTACATCCGAGATGTTAGGTTGCCTAAGGCTAGGATATATGACGTTATAGATGTATATGCTGTTCCCTCCGAGAAGTAGGGTTCGACAGGCCAGGAATGTTGTCAAATATTGCATTGGAGATGTTAGGTTGCCTAAGGATTGGATATATAACGTTATAGACGCATGTAATGTTACCACCGAGACGTAGGGACCGACACGCCTGGAATGTTGTCAAATGTTACGTCCGAGATGTTAGGTTGTCTTAGGTTAGGATGTATGACGTTACAGACGTATGTACTGTTCCCTCCGAGATGTAGGGTTCTCCAGGCCAGGAATGTTGTGAAATATTTCATCCGAGATGTTAGGTTGCCTTAGATTAGGATATATGACGTTATAGATGTATATGCTGTTCCCTCCGAGAATTAGGGTTCGACAGGCCAGGAATGTTGTCAAATATTGCATCCGAGATGTTAGGTTGCCTAAGGTTAGGATATATAACGCTATAGACGCATGTAATGTTACCACCGAGACGTAGGGACCGACACGCCAGGAATGATGTCAAATATTACATACGAGATGTTAGGTTGCCTAAGATTAGGATATATACCGTTATAGACGCATGTAATGTTACCACCGAGACGTAGGGACCGACACGCCTGGAATGTGGTAAAATGTTACATCCGAGATGTTAGGTTGCCTAAGATTAGGATATATACCGTTATAGACGCATGTAATGTTACCACCGAGACGTAGGGACCGACATGCCTGGAATGTTGTCAAATGTTACATCCGAGATGTTAGGTTGCCTTAGGTTAGGATATATAACGTTATAGACGTATATACTGTTCCCACCGAGAAGTAGGGTTCGACAGGCCACGAATGTTGTCAAATATTGCATCCGAGATGTTAGGTTGCCTTAGATTAGGATATATACCGTTATAGACGTATATACTGTTCCCTCCGAGCAGTAGAGTTCGACAGGCCAGGAATGTTGTCAAATATTGCATCCGAGATGTTAGGTTGCCTTAGATTAGGATATGCAACGTTATAGACGCATATAATGGTCCCACCGAGAAGTAGGGTCCGACACGCCTGGAAGGTTGTAGAATATTACATCCGAGATGTTAGGTTGCCTTAGGTTAGGATATATAACGTTATAGACGTACATACTGTTCCCTCCGAGAAGTAGGGTTCGACAGGCCAGGAATGTTGTCAAATTTTGCATCCGAGATGTTAGATTGCCTTAGATTACGATATCGACCGTTATGGACGAATATAATATTCCCACCGAAAAGTATGTACCGACACGCCAGGAATATTGTATAATATTACGTCTGAGATAATAGGTTGCCTTAGATTAGGATATACAACGTTATAGTCTCATATAATGTTCCCACCGAGAAGTAGGGTCCGACACGCCTGGAATGATGTAGAATATTACATCCGAGATGTCAGGTTGCCTTAGGTTAGGATATATAACGTTATAGACGTACATACTGTTCCCTCCGAGAAGTAGGGTTCGACAGGCTAGGAATGTTGTAAAATATAGCATCCGAGAGGTTAGGTTGCCTTAGATAAGGATATATAACGTTATAGACGCATATAATGTTACCACCGAGACGTAGGGTTCCAACACGCCTGGAATGTGGTAAAATGTTACATCCGAGATGTTAGGTTGCCAAAGATTAGGATATATACCGTTATAGACGCATGTAATGTTACCACCGAGACGTAGGGACCGACATGCCTGGAATGTTGTCAAATGTTACATCCGAGATGTTAGGTTGCCTTAGGTTAGGATATATAACGTTATAGACGTATATACTGTTCCCACCGAGAAGTAGGGTTCGATACGCCAGGAATGTTGTCAAATATTACATACGAGATGTTAGGTGGCCTTAGGTTAGGATATATAACGTTATAGACGCATGTAATGTTACCACCGAGACGTAGGGACCGACACGCCTGGAATGTGGTAAAATGTTACATCCGAGATGTTAGGTTGCCTAAGATTAGGATATATACCGTTATAGACGCATGTAATGTTACCACCGAGAAGTAGGGTTCGACACGCCAGGAATGTAGTCAAATATTACATACGAGATGTTAGGTGGCTTTAGGTTAGGATATATAACGTTATAGACGCATGTAATGTTACCACCGAGACATAGGGACCGACAGGCCTGGAATGTTGTAAAATGTTACATCAGAGATGTTAGGTTGCCTAAGATTAGGATATATACCGTTATAGACGCATGTAATGTTACCACCGAGACGTAGGGACCGACACGCCTGGAATGTTGTCAAATGTTACATTCGAGATCTTAGGTTGCCTTAGGTTAGGATATATGACGTTATAGACGTATATACCTTTCCCTCCGAGAAGTAGAGTTCGACAGGCCACGAATGTTGTCAAATATTGCATACGAGAGGTTAGGTTGCCTTAGATAAGGATATACAACGTTATAGACGCATATAATGTTCCCACCGAGAAGTAGGGTCCGACACGCCTGGAATGATGTAGAATATTACATCCGAGATGTCAGGTTGCCTTAGGTTAGGATATATAACGTTACAGACGTACATACTGCTCCCTCCGAGAAGTAGGGTTCGACAAGCTAGGAATGTTGTCAAATATAGCATCCGAGAGGTTAGGTTGCCTTAGATAAGGATATATAACGTTATAGACGCATATAATGTTACCACCGAGACGTAGGGTTCCAACACGCCTGGAATGTGGTAAAATGTTACATCCGAGATGTTAGGTTGCCAAAGATTAGGATATATACCGTTATAGACGCATGTAATGTTACAACCGAGACGTAGGGACCGACACGCCTGGAATGTTATCAAATGTTACATCCGAGATGTTAGGTTGCCTAAGGCTAGGATATATGACGTTATAGATGTATATGCTGTTCCCTCCGAGAAGTAGGGTTCGACAGGCCAGGAATGTTGTCAAATATTGCATTGGAGATGTTAGGTTGCCTAAGGATTGGATATATAACGTTATAGACGCATGTAATGTTACCACCGAGACGTAGGGACCGACACGCCTGGAATGTTGTCAAATGTTACGTCCGAGATGTTAGGTTGTCTTAGGTTAGGATGTATGACGTTACAGACGTATGTACTGTTCCCTCCGAGATGTAGGGTTCTCCAGGCCAGGAATGTTGTGAAATATTTCTTCCGAGATGTTAGGTTGCCTTAGATTAGGATATATGACGTTATAGATGTATATGCTGTTCCCTCCGAGAATTAGGGTTCGACAGGCCAGGAATGTTGTCAAATATTGCATCCGAGATGTTAGGTTGCCTAAGGTTAGGATATATAACGCTATAGACGCATGTAATGTTACCACCGAGACGTAGGGACCGACACGCCAGGAATGATGTCAAATATTACATACGAGATGTTAGGTTGCCTAAGATTAGGATATATACCGTTATAGACGCATGTAATGTTACCACCGAGACGTAGGGACCGACACGCCTGGAATGTGGTAAAATGTTACATCCGAGATGTTAGGTTGCCTAAGATTAGGATATATACCGTTATAGACGCATGTAATGTTACCACCGAGACGTAGGGACCGACATGCCTGGAATGTTGTCAAATGTTACATCCGAGATGTTAGGTTGCCTTAGGTTAGGATATATAACGTTATAGACGTATATACTGTTCCCACCGAGAAGTAGGGTTCGACAGGCCACGAATGTTGTCAAACATTGCATCCGAGATGTTAGGTTGCCTTAGATTAGGATATATACCGTTATAGACGTATATACTGTTCCCTCCGAGCAGTAGAGTTCGACAGGCCAGGAATGTTGTCAAATATTGCATCCGAGATGTTAGGTTGCCTTAGATTAGGATATGCAACGTTATAGACGCATATAATGGTCCCACCGAGAAGTAGGGTCCGACACGCCTGGAAGGTTGTAGAATATTACATCCGAGATGTTAGGTTGCCTTAGGTTAGGATATATAACGTTATAGACGTACATACTGTTTCCTCCGAGAAGTAGGGTTCGACAGGCCAGGAATGTTGTCAAATTTTGCATCCGAGATGTTAGATTGCCTTAGATTACGATATCGACCGTTATGGACGAATATAATATTCCCACCGAAAAGTATGTACCGACACGCCAGGAATATTGTATAATATTACGTCTGAGATAATAGGTTGCCTTAGATTAGGATATACAACGTTATAGTCTCATATAATGTTCCCACCGAGAAGTAGGGTCCGACATGCCTGGAATGATGTAGAATATTACATCCGAGATCTCAGGTTGCCTCCGGTTAGGATATATAACGTTATAGACGTATATACTGTTCCCTCCGAGAAGTAGGGTTCGACAGGCTAGGAATGTTGTCAAATATTGCATCCGAGATGTTAGGTTGCCTTAGATAAGGATATATAACGTAACAGACGCATATAATGTTACCACCGAGACGTAGGGACCGACATGCCTGGAATGTTGTCAAATGTTACATCCGAGATCTTAGGTTGCCTTAGGTTAGAATATATGACATTACAGACGTATATACTGTTCCCACCGAGAAGTAGGGTCCGACACGCCAGGAATGTTGTCAAATATTACATCCGACATGTTAGGTTGCCTTAGGTTAAGATATATAACGTTATAGACGTATATACTGTTCCCTCCGAGAAGTAGGGTTCGATACGCCAGGAATCTTGTCAAATATTACATACGAGATGTTAGGTGGCCTTAGGTTAGGATATATAACGTTATAGACGCATGTAATGTTCCCACCGAGAAGTAGGGACCGACACGCCTGGAATGTGGTAAAATGTTACATCCGAGATGTTAGGTTGCCTAAGATTAGGATATATACCGTTATAGACGCATGTAATGTTACCACCGAGAAGTAGGGTTCGACACGCCAGGAATGTAGTCAAATATTACATACGAGATGTTAGGTGGCTTTAGGTTAGGATATATAACGTTATAGACGCATGTAATGTTACCACCGAGACATAGGGACCGACAGGCCTGGAATGTTGTAAAATGTTACATCAGAGATGTTAGGTTGCCTAAGATTAGGATATATACCGCTATAGACGCATGTAATGTTACCACCGAGACGTAGGGACCGACACGCCTGGAATGTTGTCAAATGTTACATCCGAGATCTTAGGTTGCCTTAGGTTAGGATATATGACGTTATAGACGTATATACCTTTCCCTCCGAGAAGTAGAGTTCGACAGGCAACGAATGTTGTCAAATATTGCATCCGAGAGGTTAGGTTGCCTTAGATAAGGATATACAACGTTATAGACGCATATAATGTTCCCACCGAGAAGTAGGGTCCGACACGCCTGGAATGATGTAGAATATTACATCCGAGATGTCAGGTTGCCTTAGGTTAGGATATATAACGTTATAGACGTACATACTGTTCCCTCCGGGAAGTAGGGTTCGACAGGCTAGGAATGTTGTCAAATATTACATACGAGATGTTAGGTGGCTTTGGTTAGGATATATAACGTTATAGACGCATGTAATGTTACCACCGAGACGTAGGGACCGACACGCCTGGAATGTGGTAAAATGTTACATCCGAGATGTTAGGTTGCCTAAGATTAGGATATATACCGTTATAGACGCATGTAATGTTACCACCGAGACGTAGGGTTCCAACACGCCTGGAATGTTGTCAAATGTTATATCCGAGATGTTAGGTTGCCTTAGGTTAGAATATATGACATTACAGACGTATATACTGTTCCCACCGAGAAGTAGGGTCCGACACGCCAGGAATGTTGTCAAATATTACATCAGACATGTTAGGTTGCCTTAGGTTAGGATATATAACGTTATAGACGTATATACTGTTCCCTCCGAGAAGTAGGGTTCGATACGCCAGGAATGTTGTCAAATATTACATACGAGATGTTAGGTGGCCTTAGGTTAGGATATATAACGTTATAGACGCATGTAATGTTCCCACCGAGAAGTAGGGACCGACACGCCTGGAATGTGGTAAAATGTTACATCCGAGATGTTAGGTTGCCTAAGATTAGGATATATACCGCTATAGACGCATGTAATGTTACCACCGAGACGTAGGGACCGACACGCCTGGAATGTGGTAAAATGTTACATCCGAGATGTTAGGTTGCCTAAGATTAGGATATATACCGTTATAGACGCATGTAATGTTATCACCGAGACGTAGGGACCGACATGCCTGGAATGTTGTCAAATGTTACATCCGAGATGTTAGGTTGCCTTAGGTTAGGATATATAACGTTATAGACGTATATACTGTTCCCACCGAGAAGTAGGGTTCGATACGCCAGGAATGTTGTCAAATATTACATACGAGATGTTAGGTGGCCTTAGGTTAGGATATATAACGTTATAGACGCATGTAATGTTACCACCGAGACGTAGGGACCGACAGGCCTGGAATGTTGTAAAATGTTACATCAGAGATGTTAGGTTGCCTAAGATTAGGATATATACCGTTATAGACGCATGTAATGTTACCACCGAGACGTAGGGACCGACACGCCTGGAATGTTGTCAAATGTTACATCCGAGATCTTAGGTTGCCTTAGGTTAGGATATATGACGTTATAGACGTATATACCTTTCCCTCCGAGAAGTAGAGTTCGACAGGCCACGAATGTTGTCAAATATTGCATCCGAGAGGTTAGGTTGCCTTAGATAAGGATATACAACGTTATAGACGCATATAATGTTCCCACCGAGAAGTAGGGTCCGACACGCCTGGAATGATGTAGAATATTACATCCGAGATGTCAGGTTGCCTTAGGTTAGGATATATAACGTTATAGACGTACATACTGTTCCCTCCGAGAAGTAGGGTTCGACAGGCTAGGAATGTTGTCAAATATAGCATCCGAGAGGTTAGGTTGCCTTAGATAAGGATATATAACGTTATAGACGCATATAATGTTACCACCGAGACGTAGGGTTCCAACACGCCTGGAATGTGGTAAAATGTTACATCCGAGATGTTAGGTTGCCAAAGATTAGGATATATACCGTTATAGACGCATGTAATGTTACCACCGAGACGTAGGGACCGACACGCCTGGAATGTTATCAAATGTTACATCCGAGATGTTAGGTTGCCTAAGGCTAGGATATATGACGTTATAGATGTATATGCTGTTCCCTCCGAGAAGTAGGGTTCGACAGGCCAGGAATGTTGTCAAATATTGCATTGGAGATGTTAGGTTGCCTAAGGTTAGGATATATAACGTTATAGACGCATGTAATGTTACCACCGAGACGTAGGGACCGACATGCCTGGAATGTTGTCAAATGTTACGTCCGAGATGTTAGGTTGTCTTAGGTTAGGATATATGACGTTACAGACGTATGTACTGTTCCCTCCGAGATGTAGGGTTCTCCAGGCCAGGAATGTTGTGAAATATTTCATCCGAGATGTTAGATTGCCTTAGATTAGGATATATGACGTTATAGATGTATATGCTGTTCCCTCCGAGAATTAGGGTTCGACAGGCCAGGAATGTTGTCAAATATTGCATCCGAGATGTTAGGTTGCCTAAGGTTAGGATATATAACGCTATAGACGCATGTAATGTTACCACCGAGACGTAGGGACCGACACGCCATGAATGATGTCAAATATTACATACGAGATGTTAGGTTGCCTAAGATTAGGATATATACCGTTATAGACGCATGTAATGTTACCACCGAGACGTAGGGACCGACAGGCCTGGAATGTGGTAAAATGTTACATCCGAGATGTTAGGTTGCCTAAGATTAGGATATATACCGTTATAGACGCATGTAATGTTACCACCGAGACGTAGGGACCGACATGCCTGGAATGTTGTCAAATGTTACATCCGAGATGTTAGGTTGCCTTAGGTTAGGATATATAACGTTATAGACGTATATACTGTTCCCACCGAGAAGTAGGGTTCGACAGGCCACGAATGTTGTCAAATATTGCATCCGAGATGTTAGGTTGCCTTAGATTAGGATATATACCGTTATAGACGTATATACCGTTCCCTCCGAGCAGTAGAGTTCGACAGGCCAGGAATGTTGTCAAATATTGCATCCGAGATGTTAGGTTGCCTTAGATTAGGATATGCAACGTTATAGACGCATATAATGGTCCCACCGAGAAGTAGGGTCCGACACGCCTGGAAGGTTGTAGAATATTACATCCGAGATGTTAGGTTGCCTTAGGTTAGGATATATAACGTTATAGACGTACATACTGTTCCCTCCGAGAAGTAGGGTTCGACAGGCCAGGAATGTTGTCAAATTTTGCATCCGAGATGTTAGATTGCCTTAGATTACGATATCGACCGTTATGGACGAATATAATATTCCCACCGAAAAGTATGTACCGACACGCCAGGAATATTGTATAATATTACGTCTGAGATAATAGGTTGCCTTAGATTAGGATATACAACGTTATAGTCTCATATAATGTTCCCACCGAGAAGTAGGGTCCGACATGCCTGGAATGATGTAGAATATTACATCCGAGATGTCAGGTTGCCTCCGGTTAGGATATATAACGTTATAGACGTATATACTGTTCCCTCCGAGAAGTAGGGTTCGACAGGCTAGGAATGTTGTCAAATATTGCATCCGAGATGTTAGGTTGCCTTAGATAAGGATATATAACGTAACAGACGCATATAATGTTACCACCGAGACGTAGGGACCGACATGCCTGGAATGTTGTTAAATGTTACATCCGAGATCTTAGGTTGCCTTAGGTTAGGATATATGACGTTATAGACGTATATACTGTTCCCTCCGAGAAGTAGGGTTCGACAGGCCACGAATGTTGTCAAATATTGCATCCGAGATGTTAGGTTGCCTTAGATTAGGAAATATACCGTTATAGACGCATGTAAGGTTACCACCGAGACGTAGGGACCGACACGCCTGGAATGTTGTCAAATGTTACATCCGAGATGTTAGGTTGCCTTAGGTTAGGATATATGACGTTATAGACGTATATACTTTTCCCTCCGAGAAGTAGGGTTCGATACGCCAGGAATGTTGTCAAATATTACATACGAGATGTTAGGTGGCCTTAGGTTAGGATGTATAACGTTATAGACGCATGTAATGTTCCCACCGAGAAGTAGGGACCGACACGCCTGGAATGTGGTAAAATGTTACATCCGAGATGTTAGGTTGCCTAAGATTAGGATATATACCGTTATAGACGCATGTAATGTTACCACCGAGAAGTAGGGTTCGACACGCCAGGAATGTTGTCAAATATTACATACGAGATGTTAGGTGGCCTTAGGTTAGGATATATAACGTTATAGACGCATGTAATGTTACCACCGAGACGTAGGGACCGACAGGCCTGGAATGTTGTAAAATGTTACATCCGAGATGTTAGCTTGCCTAAGATTAGGATATATACCGCTATAGACGCATGTAATGTTACCACCGAGACGTAGGGACCGACACGCCAGGAATGTTGTCAAATATTACATACGAGATGTTAGGTGGCTTTGGTTAGGATATATAACGTTATAGACGCATGTAATGTTACCACCGAGACGTAGGGACCGACACGCCTGGAATGTGGTAAAATGTTACATCCGAGATGTTAGGTTGCCTAAGATTAGGATATATACCGTTATAGACGCATGTAATGTTACCACCGAGACGTAGGGACCGACACGCCCGGAATGCTATCAAATTTTACATCCGAGATGTTAGGTTGCCTAAGGCTAGGATATATAACGTTATAGATGTATATGCTGTTCCCTCCGAGAAGTAGGGTTCGACATGCCTGGAATGTTGTCAAATGTTACATCCGAGATGTTAGGTTGCCTTAGGTTAGGATATATGACGTTATAGACGTATATACTGTTCCCTCCGAGAAGTAGGGTTCGACAGGCCAGGAATGTTGTCAAATATTGCATCCGAGATGTTAGGTTGCCTTAGATTAGGAAATATACCGTTATAGACGCATGTAATGTTATCACCAAGACGTAGGGACCGACACGCCTGGAATGTTGTCAAATGTTACATCCGAGATCTTAGGTTGCCTTAGGTTAGGATATATGACGTTATAGACGTATATACCTTTCCCTCCGAGAAGTAGAGTTCGACAGGCCACGAATGTTGTCAAATATTGCATCCGAGAGGTTAGGTTGCCTTAGATAAGGATATACAACGTTATAGACGCATATAATGTTCCCACCGAGAAGTAGGGTCCGACACGCCTGGAAGGTTGTAGAATATTACATCCGAGATGTCAGGTTGCCTTAGGTTAGGATATATAACGTTATAGACGTATATACTGTTCCCTCCGAGAAGTAGGGTTCGACAGGCTAGGAATGTTGTCAAATATAGCATCCGAGATGTTAGGTTGCCTTAGATAAGGATATATAACGTTATAGACGAATATAATGTTACCACCGAGACGTAGGGTTCCAACACGCCTGGAATGTTGTCAAATGTTATATCCGAGATGTTAGGTTGCCTTAGGTTAGAATATATGACATTACAGACGTATATACTGTTCCCACCGAGAAGTAGGGTCCGACACGCCAGGAATGTTGTCAAATATTACATCCGACATGTTAGGTTGCCTTTGGTTAGGATATATACCGTTATAGACGCATGTAATGTTACCACCGAGAAGTAGGGCCAGACAGGCCTGGAATGTTGTAAAATGTTACATCCGATATGTTAGGTTGCCTAAGATTAGGATATATACCGCTATAGACGCATGTAATGTTACCACCGAGACGTAGGGACCGACACGCCTGGAATGTGGTAAAATGTTACATCCGAGATGTTAGGTTGCCTAAGATTAGGATATATACCGTTATAGACGCATGTAAAGTTACCACCGAGAAGTAGGGACCGACAGGCCTGGAATGCTGTAAAATGTTACATCCAATATGTTAGGTTGCCTAAGATTAGGATATATACCGCTATAGACGCATGTAATGTTACCACCGAGACGTAGGGACCGACACGCCAGGAATGTTGTCAAATATTACATACGAGATGTTAGGTGGCCTTAGGTTAGGATATATAACGTTATAGACGCATGTAATGTTACCACCGAGACGTAGGGACCGACACGCCTGGAATGTGGTAAAATGTTACATCCGACATGTTAGGTTGCCTAAGATTAGGATATATACCGCTATAGACGCATGTAATGTTACCACCGAGACGTAGGGACCGACACGCCAGGAATGTTGTCAAATATTACATACGAGATGTTAGGTGGCTTTGGTTAGGATATATAACGTTATAGACGCATGTAATGTTACCACCGAGACGTAGGGACCGACACGCCTGGAATGTGGTAAAATGTTACATCCGAGATGTTAGGTTGCCTAAGATTAGGATATATACCGTTATAGACGCATGTAATGTTACCACCGAGACGTAGGGACCGACACGCCCGGAATGCTATCAAATTTTACATCCGAGATGTTAGGTTGCCTAAGGCTAGGATATATAACGTTATAGATGTATATGCTGTTCCCTCCGAGAAGTAGGGTTCGACATGCCTGGAATGTTGTCAAATGTTACATCCGAGATGTTAGGTTGCCTTAGGTTAGGATATATGACGTTATAGACGTATATACTGTTCCCTCCGAGAAGTAGGGTTCGACAGGCCAGGAATGTTGTCAAATATTGCATCCGAGATGTTAGGTTGCCTTAGATTAGGAAATATACCGTTATAGACGCATGTAATGTTACCACCAAGACGTAGGGACCGACACGCCTGGAATGTTGTCAAATGTTACATCCGAGATCTTAGGTTGCCTTAGGTTAGGATATATGACGTTATAGACGTATATACCTTTCCCTCCGAGAAGTAGAGTTCGACAGGCCACGAATGTTGTCAAATATTGCATCCGAGAGGTTAGGTTGCCTTAGATAAGGATATACAACGTTATAGACGCATATAATGTTCCCACCGAGAAGTAGGGTCCGACACGCCTGGAAGGTTGTAGAATATTACATCCGAGATGTCAGGTTGCCTTAGGTTAGGATATATAACGTTATAGACGTATATACTGTTCCCTCCGAGAAGTAGGGTTCGACAGGCTAGGAATGTTGTCAAATATAGCATCCGAGATGTTAGGTTGCCTTAGATAAGGATATATAACGTTATAGACGAATATAATGTTACCACCGAGACGTAGGGTTCCAACACGCCTGGAATGTTATCAAATGTTATATCCGAGATGTTAGGTTGCCTAAGATTAGGATATATACCGTTATAGACGCATGTAAAGTTACCACCGAGAAGTAGGGACCGACAGGCCTGGAATGCTGTAAAATGTTACATCCAATATGTTAGGTTGCCTAAGATTAGGATATATACCGTTATAGACGCATGTAATGTTACCACCGAGACGTAGGGACCGACATGCCTGGAATGTTGTCAAATGTTACATCCGAGATGTTAGGTTGCCTTAGGTTAGGATATATAACGTTATAGACGTATATACTGTTCCCACCGAGAAGTAGGGTTCGATACGCCTGGAATGTTGTCAAATATTACATACGAGATGTTAGGTGGCCTTAGGTTAGGATGTATAACGTTATAGACGCATGTAATGTTACCACCGAGACGTAGGGACCGACACGCCTGGAATGTGGTAAAATGTTACATCCGAGATGTTAGGTTGCCTAAGATTAGGATATATACCGTTATAGACGCATGTAATGTTACCACCGAGACGTAGGGACCGACATGCCTGGAATGTTGTCAAATGTTACATCCGAGATGTTAGGTTGCCTTAGGTTAGGATATATGACGTTATAGACGTATATACTGTTCCCTCCGAGAAGTAGGGTTCGACAGGCCAGGAATGTTGTCAAATATTGCATCCGAGATGTTGGGTTGCCTTAGATTAGGAAATATACCGTTATAGACGTATGTGAGGTTACCACCGAGACGTAGGGACCGACACGCCTGGAATGTTGTCAAATGTTACATCCGAGATGTTAGGTTGCCTTAGGTTAGGATATATGACGTTATAGACGTATATACTTTTCCCTCCGAGAAGTAGGGTTCGACAGGCCACGAATGTTGTCAAATATTGCATCCGAGATGTTAGGTTGCCTTAGATTAGGATATATACCGTTATAGACGTATATACTGTTCCCTCCGAGCAGTAGAGTTCGACAGGCCAGGAATGTTGTCAAATATTGCATCCGAGATGTTAGGTTGCCTAAGATTAGGATATGCAACGTTATAGACGCATATAATGTTCCCACCGAGAAGTAGGGTCCGACACGCCTGGAAGGTTGTAGAATATTACATCCGAGATGTTAGGTTGCCTTAGGTTAGGATATATAACGTTATAGACGTACATACCGTTCCCTCCGACAAGTAGGGTTCGACAGGCCAGGAATGTTGTCAAATTTTGCATCCGAGATGTTAGATTGCCTTAGATTACGATATCGACCGTTATGGACGAATATAATATTCCCACCGAAAAGTATGTACCGACACGCCCGGAATATTGTATAATATTACGTCTGAGATAATAGGTTGCCTTAGATTAGGATATACAACGTTATAGACTCATATAATGTTCCCACCGAGAAGTAGGGTCCGACATGCCTGGAATGATGTAGAATATTACATCCGAGATGTCAGGTTGCCGCCGGTTAGGATATATAACGTTATAGACGTATATACTGTTCCCTCCGAGAAGTAGGGTTCGACAGGCTAGGAATGTTGTCAAATATTGCATCCGAGATGTTAGGTTGCCTTAGATAAGGATATATAACGTAACAGACGCATATAATGTTACCACCGAGACGTAGGGACCGACATGCCTGGAATGTTGTCAAATGTTACATCCGAGATGTTAGGTTGCCTTAGGTTAGGATATATGACGTTATAGACGTATATACTGTTCCCTCCGAGAAGTAGGGTTCGACAGGCCAGGAATGTTGTCAAATATTGCATCCGAGATGTTAGGTTGCCTTAGATTAGGAAATATACCGTTATAGACGCATGTAATGTTACCACCGAGACGTAGGGACCGACACGCCTGGAATGTTGTCAAATGTTACATCCGAGATCTTAGGTTGCCTTAGGTTAGGATATATGACGTTATAGACGTATATACCTTTCCCTCCGAGAAGTAGAGTTCGACAGGCCACGAATGTTGTCAAATATTGCATCCGAGAGGTTAGGTTGCCTTAGATAAGGATATACAACGTTATAGACGCATATAATGTTCCCACCGAGAAGTAGGGTCCGACACGCCTGGAAGGTTGTAGAATATTACATCCGAGATGTCAGGTTGCCTTAGGTTAGGATATATAACGTTATAGACGTATATACTGTTCCCTCCGAGAAGTAGGGTTCGACAGGCTAGGAATGTTGTCAAATATAGCATCCGAGATGTTAGGTTGCCTTAGGTTAGGATATATAACGTTATAGACGCATGTAATGTTACCACCGAGACGTAGGGACCGACAGGCCTGGAATGTTGTAAAATGTTACATCCGAGATGTTAGGTTGCCTAAGATTAGGATATATACCGCTATAGACGCATGTAATGTTACCACCGAGACGTAGGGACCGACACGCCAGGAATGTTGTCAAATATTACATACGAGATGTTCGGTGGCTTTGGTTAGGATATATAACGTTATAGACGCATGTAATGTTACCACCGAGATGTAGGGACCGACACGCCTGGAATGTTGTCAAATGTTACATCCGAGATGTTAGGTTGCCTTAGGTTAGGATATATGACGTTATAGACGTATATACTGTTCCCTCCGAGAAGTAGGGTTCGACAGGCCAGGAATGTTGTCAAATATTGCATCCGAGATGTTAGGTTGCCTTAGATTAGGAAATATACCGTTATAGACGCATGTAAGGTTACCACCGAGACGTAGGGACCGACACGCCTGGAATGTTGTCAAATGTTACATCCGAGATGTTAGGTTGCCTTAGGTTAGGATATATGACGTTATAGACGTATATACTTTTCCCTCCGAGAAGTAGGGTTCGATACGCCAGGAATGTTGTCAAATATTACATACGAGATGTTAGGTGGCCTTAGGTTAGGATGTATAACGTTATAGACGCATGTAATGTTCCCACCGAGAAGTAGGGACCGACACGCCTGGAATGTGGTAAAATGTTACATCCGAGATGTTAGGTTGCCTAAGATTAGGATATATACCGTTATAGACGCATGTAATGTTACCACCGAGAAGTAGGGTTCGACACGCCAGGAATGTTGTCAAATATTACATACGAGATGTTAGGTGGCCTTAGGTTAGGATATATAACGTTATAGACGCATGTAATGTTACCACCGAGACGTAGGGACCGACAGGCCTGGAATGTTGTAAAATGTTACATCCGAGATGTTAGGTTGCCTAAGATTAGGATATATACCGCTATAGACGCATGTAATGTTACCACCGAGACGTAGGGACCGACACGCCAGGAATGTTGTCAAATATTACATACGAGATGTTAGGTGGCTTTGGTTAGGATATATAACGTTATAGACGCATGTAATGTTACCACCGAGACGTAGGGACCGACACGCCTGGAATGTGGTAAAATGTTACATCCGAGATGTTAGGTTGCCTAAGATTAGGATATATACCGTTATAGACGCATGTAATGTTACCACCGAGACGTAGGGACCGACACGCCCGGAATGCTATCAAATTTTACATCCGAGATGTTAGGTTGCCTAAGGCTAGGATATATAACGTTATAGATGTATATGCTGTTCCCTCCGAGAAGTAGGGTTCGCCATGCCTGGAATGTTGTCAAATGTTACATCCGAGATGTTAGGTTGCCTTAGGTTAGGATATATGACGTTATAGACGTATATACTGTTCCCTCCGAGAAGTAGGGTTCGACAGGCCAGGAATGTTGTCAAATATTGCATCCGAGATGTTAGGTTGCCTTAGATTAGGAAATATACCGTTATAGACGCATGTAATGTTATCACCAAGACGTAGGGACCGACACGCCTGGAATGTTGTCAAATGTTACATCCGAGATCTTAGGTTGCCTTAGGTTAGGATATATGACGTTATAGACGTATATACCTTTCCCTCCGAGAAGTAGAGTTCGACAGGCCACGAATGTTGTCAAATATTGCATCCGAGAGGTTAGGGTGCCTTAGATAAGGATATACAACGTTATAGACGCATATAATGTTCCCACCGAGAAGTAGGGTCCGACACGCCTGGAAGGTTGTAGAATATTACATCCGAGATGTCAGGTTGCCTTAGGTTAGGATATATAACGTTATAGACGTATATACTGTTCCCTCCGAGAAGTAGGGTTCGACAGGCTAGGAATGTTGTCAAATATAGCATCCGAGATGTTAGGTTGCCTTAGATAAGGATATATAACGTTATAGACGAATATAATGTTACCACCGAGACGTAGGGTTCCAACACGCCTGGAATGTTGTCAAATGTTATATCCGAGATGTTAGGTTGCCTTAGGTTAGAATATATGACATTACAGACGTATATACTGTTCCCACCGAGAAGTAGGGTCCGACACGCCAGGAATGTTGTCAAATATTACATCCGACATGTTAGGTTGCCTTAGGTTAGGATATATACCGTTATAGACGCATGTAATGTTACCACCGAGAAGTAGGGCCAGACAGGCCTGGAATGTTGTAAAATGTTACATCCGATATGTTAGGTTGCCTAAGATTAGGATATATACCGCTATAGACGCATGTAATGTTACCACCGAGACGTAGGGACCGACACGCCTGGAATGTGGTAAAATGTTACATCCGAGATGTTAGGTTGCCTAAGATTAGGATATATACCGTTATAGACGCATGTAAAGTTACCACCGAGAAGTAGGGACCGACAGGCCTGGAATGCTATCAAATTTTACATCCAATATGTTAGGTTGCCTTAGGTTAGGATATATGACGTTATAGACGTATATACTTTTCCCTCCGAGAAGTAGGGTTCGACAGGCCACGAATGTTGTCAAATATTGCATCCGAGATGTTAGGTTGCCTTAGATTAGGATATATACCGTTATAGACGTATATACTGTTCCCTCCGAGCAGTAGAGTTCGACAGGCCAGGAATGTTGTCAAATATTGCATCCGAGATGTTAGGTTGCCTAAGATTAGGATATGCAACGTTATAGACGCATATAATGTTCCCACCGAGAAGTAGGGTCCGACACGCCTGGAAGGTTGTAGAATATTACATCCGAGATATTAGGTTGCCTTAGGTTAGAATATATAACGTTATAGACGTACATACCGTTCCCTCCGACAAGTAGGGTTCGACAGGCCAGGAATGTTGTCAAATTTTGCATCCGAGATGTTAGATTGCCTTAGATTACGATATCGACCGTTATGGACGAATATAATATTCCCACCGAAAAGTATGTACCGACACGCCAGGAATATTGTATAATATTACGTCTGAGATAATAGGTTGCCTTAGATTAGGATATACAACGTTATAGACTCATATAATGTTCCCACCGAGAAGTAGGGTCCGACATGCCTGGAATGATGTAGAATATTACATCCGAGATGTCAGGTTGCCTCCGGTTAGGATATATAACGTTATAGACGTATATACTGTTCCCTCCGAGAAGTAGGGTTCGACAGGCTAGGAATGTTGTCAAATATTGCATCCGAGATGTTAGGTTGCCTTAGATAAGGATATATAACGTAACAGACGCATATAATGTTACCACCGAGACGTAGGGACCGACATGCCTGGAATGTTGTCAAATGTTACATCCGAGATGTTAGGTTGCCTTAGGTTAGGATATATGACGTTATAGACGTATATACTGTTCCCTCCGAGAAGTAGGGTTCGACAGGCCAGGAATGTTGTCAAATATTGCATCCGAGATGTTAGGTTGCCTTAGATTAGGAAATATACCGTTATAGACGCATGTAATGTTATCACCAAGACGTAGGGACCGACACGCCTGGAATGTTGTCAAATGTTACATCCGAGATCTTAGGTTGCCTTAGGTTAGGATATATGACGTTATAGACGTATATACCTTTCCCTCCGAGAAGTAGAGTTCGACAGGCCACGAATGTTGTCAAATATTGCATCCGAGAGGTTAGGTTGCCTTAGATAAGGATATACAACGTTATAGACGCATATAATGTTCCCACCGAGAAGTAGGGTCCGACACGCCTGGAAGGTTGTAGAATATTACATCCGAGATGTCAGGTTGCCTTAGGTTAGCATATATAACGTTATAGACGTATATACTGTTCCCTCCGAGAAGTAGGGTTCGACAGGCTAGGAATGTTGTCAAATATAGCATCCGAGATGTTAGGTTGCCTTAGATAAGGATATATAACGTTATAGACGAATATAATGTTACCACCGAGACGTAGGGTTCCAACACGCCTGGAATGTTGTCAAATGTTATATCCGAGATGTTAGGTTGCCTTAGGTTAGAATATATGACATTACAGACGTATATACTGTTCCCACCGAGAAGTAGGGTCCGACACGCCAGGAATGTTGTCAAATATTACATCCGACATGTTAGGTTGCCTTAGGTTAGGATATATACCGTTATAGACGCATGTAATGTTACCACCGAGAAGTAGGGCCAGACAGTCCTGGAATGTTGTAAAATGTTACATCCGATATGTTAGGTTGCCTAAGATTAGGATATATACCGCTATAGACGCATGTAATGTTACCACCGAGACGTAGGGACCGACACGCCTGGAATGTGGTAAAATGTTACATCCGAGATGTTAGGTTGCCTAAGATTAGGATATATACCGTTATAGACGCATGTAAAGTTACCACCGAGAAGTAGGGACCGACAGGCCTGGAATGCTATCAAATTTTACATCCAATATGTTAGGTTGCCTTAGGTTAGGATATATGACGTTATAGACGTATATACTTTTCCCTCCGAGAAGTAGGGTTCGACAGGCCACGAATGTTGTCAAATATTGCATCCGAGATGTTAGGTTGCCTTAGATTAGGATATATACCGTTATAGACGTATATACTGTTCCCTCCGCGCAGTAGAGTTCGACAGGCCAGGAATGTTGTCAAATATTGCATCCGAGATGTTAGGTTGCCTAAGATTAGGATATGCAACGTTATAGACGCATATAATGTTCCTACCGAGAAGTAGGGTCCGACACGCCTGGAAGGTTGTAGAATATTACATCCGAGATGTTAGGTTGCCTTAGGTTAGGATATATAACGTTATAGACGTACATACCGTTCCCTCCGACAAGTAGGGTTCGACAGGCCAGGAATGTTGTCAAATTTTGCATCCGAGATGTTAGATTGCCTTAGATTACGATATCGACCGTTATGGACGAATATAATATTCCCACCGAAAAGTATGTACCGACACGCCAGGAATATTGTATAATATTACGTCTGAGATAATAGGTTGCCTTAGATTAGGATATACAACGTTATAGACTCATATAATGTTCCCACCGAGAAGTAGGGTCCGACATGCCTGGAATGATGTAGAATATTACATCCGAGATGTCAGGTTGCCTCCGGTTAGGATATATAACGTTATAGACGTATATACTGTTCCCTCCGAGAAGTAGGGTTCGACAGGCTAGGAATGTTGTCAAATATTGCATCCGAGATGTTAGGTTGCCTTAGATAAGGATATATAACGTAACAGACGCATATAATGTTACCACCGAGACGTAGGGACCGACATGCCTGGAATGTTGTCAAATGTTACATCCGAGATGTTAGGTTGCCTTAGGTTAGGATATATGACGTTATAGACGTATATACTGTTCCCTCCGAGAAGTAGGGTTCGACAGGCCAGGAATGTTGTCAAATATTGCATCCGAGATGTTAGGTTGCCTTAGATTAGGAAATATACCGTTATAGACGCATGTAATGTTACCACCGAGACGTAGGGACCGACACGCCTGGAATGTTGTCAAATGTTACATCCGAGATCTTAGGTTGCCTTAGGTTAGGATATATGACGTTATAGACGTATATACCTTTCCCTCCGAGAAGTAGAGTTCGACAGGCCACGAATGTTGTCAAATATTGCATCCGAGAGGTTAGGTTGCCTTAGATAAGGATATACAACGTTATAGACGCATATAATGTTCCCACCGAGAAGTAGGGTCCGACACGCCTGGAAGGTTGTAGAATATTACATCCGAGATGTCAGGTTGCCTTAGGTTAGGATATATAACGTTATAGACGTATATACTGTTCCCTCCGAGAAGTAGGGTTCGACAGGCTAGGAATGTTGTCAAATATAGCATCCGAGATGTTAGGTTGCCTTAGGTTAGGATATATAACGTTATAGACGCATGTAATGTTACCACCGAGACGTAGGGACCGACAGGCCTGGAATGTTGTAAAATGTTACATCCGAGATGTTAGGTTGCCTAAGATTAGGATATATACCGCTATAGACGCATGTAATGTTACCACCGAGACGTAGGGACCGACACGCCAGGAATGTTGTCAAATATTACATACGAGATGTTAGGTGGCTTTGGTTAGGATATATAACGTTATAGACGCATGTAATGTTACCACCGAGACGTAGGGACCGACACGCCTGGAATGTGGTAAAATGTTACATCCGAGATGTTAGGTTGCCTAAGATTAGGATATATACCGTTATAGACGCATGTAATGTTACCACCGAAACGTAGGGACCGACACGCCTGGAATGTGGTAAAATGTTGCATCCGAGATGTTAGGTTGCCTAAGATTAGGATATATACCGTTATAGACGCATGTAATGTTACCACCGAGAAGTAGGGCCAGACAGGCCTGGAATGTTGTAAAATGTTACATCCGATATGTTAGGTTGCCTAAGATTAGGATATATACCGCTATAGACGCATGTAATGTTACCACCGAGACGTAGGGACCGACACGCCTGGAATGTGGTAAAATGTTACATCCGAGATGTTAGGTTGCCTAAGATTAGGATATATACTGTTATAGACGCATGTAAAGTTACCACCGAGAAGTAGGGACCGACAGGCCTGGAATGCTGTAAAATGTTACATCCGATATGTTAGGTTGCCTAAGATTAGGATATATACCGCTATAGACGCATGTAATGTTACCACCGAGACGTAGGGACCGACACGCCAGGAATGTTGTCAAATATTACATACGAGATGTTAGGTGGCCTTAGGTTAGGATATATAACGTTATAGACGCATGTAATGTTACCACCGAGACGTAGGGACCGACACGCCTGGAATGTGGTAAAATGTTACATCCGAGATGTTAGGTTGCCTAAGATTAGGATATATACCGTTATAGACGCATGTAAAGTTACCACCGAGAAGTAGGGACCGACAGGCCTGGAATGCTATCAAATTTTACATCCAATATGTTAGGTTGCCTTAGGTTAGGATATATGACGTTATAGACGTATATACTTTTCCCTCCGAGAAGTAGGGTTCGACAGGCCACGAATGTTGTCAAATATTGCATCCGAGATGTTAGGTTGCCTTAGATTAGGATATATACCGTTATAGACGTATATACTGTTCCCTCCGCGCAGTAGAGTTCGACAGGCCAGGAATGTTGTCAGATATTGCATCCGAGATGTTAGGTTGCCTAAGATTAGGATATGCAACGTTATAGTCGCATATAATGTTCCTACCGAGAAGTAGGGTCCGACACGCCTGGAAGGTTGTAGAATATTACATCCGAGATGTTAGGTTGCCTTAGGTTAGGATATATAACGTTATAGACGTACATACCGTTCCCTCCGACAAGTAGGGTTCGACAGGCCAGGAATGTTGTCAAATTTTGCATCCGAGATGTTAGATTGCCTTAGATTACGATATCGACCGTTATGGACGAATATAATATTCCCACCGAAAAGTATGTACCGACACGCCAGGAATATTGTATAATATTACGTCTGAGATAATAGGTTGCCTTAGATTAGGATATACAACGTTATAGACTCATATAATGTTCCCACCGAGAAGTAGGGTCCGACATGCCTGGAATGATGTAGAATATTACATCCGAGATGTCAGGTTGCCTCCGGTTAGGATATATAACGTTATAGACGTATATACTGTTCCCTCCGAGAAGTAGGGTTCGACAGGCTAGGAATGTTGTCAAATATTGCATCCGAGATGTTAGGTTGCCTTAGATAAGGATATATAACGTAACAGACGCATATAATGTTACCACCGAGACGTAGGGACCGACATGCCTGGAATGTTGTCAAATGTTACATCCGAGATGTTAGGTTGCCTTAGGTTAGGATATATGACGTTATAGACGTATATACTGTTCCCTCCGAGAAGTAGGGTTCGACAGGCCAGGAATGTTGTCAAATATTGCATCCGAGATGTTAGGTTGCCTTAGATTAGGAAATATACCGTTATAGACGCATGTAATGTTACCACCGAGACGTAGGGACCGACACGCCTGGAATGTTGTCAAATGTTACATCCGAGATCTTAGGTTGCCTTAGGTTAGGATATATGACGTTATAGACGTATATACCTTTCCCTCCGAGAAGTAGAGTTCGACAGGCCACGAATGTTGTCAAATATTGCATCCGAGAGGTTAGGTTGCCTTAGATAAGGATATACAACGTTATAGACGCATATAATGTTCCCACCGAGAAGTAGGGTCCGACACGCCTGGAAGGTTGTAGAATATTACATCCGAGATGTCAGGTTGCCTTAGGTTAGGATATATAACGTTATAGACGTATATACTGTTCCCTCCGAGAAGTAGGGTTCGACAGGCTAGGAATGTTGTCAAATATAGCATCCGAGATGTTAGGTTGCCTTAGGTTAGGATATATAACGTTATAGACGCATGTAATGTTACCACCGAGACGTAGGGACCGACAGGCCTGGAATGTTGTAAAATGTTACATCCGAGATGTTAGGTTGCCTAAGATTAGGATATATACCGCTATAGACGCATGTAATGTTACCACCGAGACGTAGGGACCGACACGCCAGGAATGTTGTCAAATATTACATACGAGATGTTAGGTGGCTTTGGTTAGGATATATAACGTTATAGACGCATGTAATGTTACCACCGAGACGTAGGGACCGACACGCCTGGAATGTGGTAAAATGTTACATCCGAGATGTTAGGTTGTCTAAGATTAGGATATATACCGTTATAGACGCATGTAATGTTACCACCGAGACGTAGGGACCGACACGCCCGGAATGCTATCAAATGTTTCATCCGAGATGTTAGGTTGCCTAAGGCTAGCATATATAACGTTATAGATGTATATGCTGTTCCCTCCGAGAAGTAGGGTTCGACAGGCCAGGAATGTTGTGAAATATTGCATCTGAGATGTTAGGTTGCCTAAGGTTAGGATATATAACGTTATAGACGCATGTAATGTTACCACCGAGACGTAGGGACCGACACGCCTGGAATGTTGTCAAATGTTACATTCGAGATGTTAGGTTGTCTTAGGTTAGGATATATGACGTTATAGATGTATATGCTGTTCCCTCCTAGAAGTAGGCTTCGACAGGCCAGGAATGTTGTCAAATATTGCATCCGAGATGTTAGGTTGCCTAAGGCTAGGATATATAACGTTATAGACGCATGTAATGTTACCACCGAGACGTAGGGACCGACACGCCTGGAATGTGGTAAAATGTTACATCCGAGATGTTAGGTTGCCTAAGATTAGGATATATACCGTTATAGACGCATGTAATGTTACCACCGAAACGTAGGGACCGACACGCCTGGAATGTGGTAAAATGTTGCATCCGAGATGTTAGGTTGCCTAAGATTAGGATATATACCGTTATAGACGCATGTAATGTTACCACCGAGAAGTAGGGCCAGACAGGCCTGGAATGTTGTAAAATGTTACATCCGATATGTTAGGTTGCCTAAGATTAGGATATATACCGCTATAGACGCATGTAATGTTACCACCGAGACGTAGGGACCGACACGCCTGGAATGTGGTAAAATGTTACATCCGAGATGTTAGGTTGCCTAAGATTAGGATATATACTGTTATAGACGCATGTAAAGTTACCACCGAGAAGTAGGGACCGACAGGCCTGGAATGCTGTAAAATGTTACATCCGATATGTTAGGTTGCCTAAGATTAGGATATATACCGCTATAGACGCATGTAATGTTACCACCGAGACGTAGGGACCGACACGCCAGGAATGTTGTCAAATATTACATACGAGATGTTAGGTGGCCTTAGGTTAGGATATATAACGTTATAGACGCATGTAATGTTACCACCGAGACGTAGGGACCGACACGCCTGGAATGTGGTAAAATGTTACATCCGAGATGTTAGGTTGCCTAAGATTAGGATATATACCGTTATAGACGCATGTAATGTTACCACCGAGACGTAGGGACCGACACGCCTGGAATGTGGTAAAATGTTACATCCGAGATGTTAGGTTGCCTAAGATTAGGATATATACCGTTATAGACGCATGTAATGTTACCACCGAGAAGTAGGGACCGACATGCCTGGAATGTTGTCAAATGTTACATCCGAGATGTTAGGTTGCCTTAGGTTAGGATATATGACGTTATAGACGTATATACTGTTCCCTCCGAGAAGTAGGGTTCGACAGGCCAGGAATGTTGTCAAATATTGCATCCGAGATGTTGGGTTGCCTTAGATTAGGAAATATACCGTTATAGACGCATGTAAGGTTACCACCGAGACGTAGGGACCGACACGCCTGGAATGTTGTCAAATGTTACATCCGAGATGTTAGGTTGCCTTAGGTTAGGATATATGACGTTATAGACGTATATACTTTTCCCTCCGAGAAGTAGGGTTCGACAGGCCACGAATGTTGTCAAATATTGCATCCGAGATGTTAGGTTGCCTTAGATTAGGATATATACCGTTATAGACGTATATACTGTTCCCTCCGAGCAGTAGAGTTCGACAGGCCAGGAATGTTGTCAAATATTGCATCCGAGATGTTAGGTTGCCTTAGATTAGGATATGCAACGTTATAGACGCATGTAATGTTGCCACCGAGAAGTAGGGTCCGACACGCCTGGAAGGTTGTAGAATATTACATCCGAGATGTTAGGTTGCCTTAGGTTAGGATATATAACGTTATAGACGTACATACTCTTCCCTCCGACAAGTAGGGTTCGACAGGCCAGGAATGTTGTCAAATTTTGCATCCGAGATGTTAGATTGCCTTAGATTACGATATCGACCGTTACGGACGAATATAATATTCCTACCGAAAAGTATGTACCGACACGCCAGGAATATTGTATAATATTACGTCTGAGATAATAGGTTGCCTTAGATTAGGATATACAACGTTATAGACTCATATAATGTTCCCACCGAGAAGTAGGGTCCGACATGCCTGGAATGATGTAGAATATTACATCCGAGATGTCAGGTTGCCTCCGGTTAGGATATATAACGTTATAGACGTATATACTGTTCCCTCCGAGAAGTAGGGTTCGACAGGCTAGGAATGTTGTCAAATATTGCATCCGAGATGTTAGGTTGCCTTAGATAAGGATATATAACGTAACAGACGCATATAATGTTACCACCGAGACGTACGGACCGACATGCCTGGAATGTTGTCAAATGTTACATCCGAGGTGTTAGGTTGCCTTAGGTTAGGATATATGACGTTATAGACGTATATACTGTTCCCTCCGAGAAGTAGGGTTCGACAGGCCAGGAATGTTGTCAAATATTGCATCCGAGATGTTAGGTTGCCTTAGATTAGGAAATATACCGTTATAGACGCATGTAATGTTACCACCGAGACGTAGGGACCGACACGCCTGGAATGTTGTCAAATGTTACATCCGAGATCTTAGGTTGCCTTAGGTTAGGATATATGACGTTATAGACGTATATACCTTTCCCTCCGAGAAGTAGAGTTCGACAGGCCACGAATGTTGTCAAATATTGCATCCGAGAGGTTAGGTTGCCTTAGATTAGGATATACAACGTTATAGACTCATATAATGTTCCCACCGAGAAGTAGGGTCCGACATGCCTGGAATGATGTAGAATATTACATCCGAGATGTCAGGTTGCCTCCGGTTAGGATATATAACGTTATAGACGTATATACTGTTCCCTCCGAGAAGTAGGGTTCGACAGGCTAGGAATGTTGTCAAATATTGCATCCGAGATGTTAGGTTGCCTTAGATAAGGATATATAACGTAACAGACGCATATAATGTTACCACCGAGACGTAGGGACCGACATGCCTGGAATGTTGTCAAATGTTACATCCGAGATGTTAGGTTGCCTTAGGTTAGGATATATGACGTTATAGACGTATATACTGTTCCCTCCGAGAAGTAGGGTTCGACAGGCCAGGAATGTTGTCAAATATTGCATCCGAGATGTTAGGTTGCCTTAGATTAGGAAATATACCGTTATAGACGCATGTAATGTTACCACCGAGACGTAGGGACCGACACGCCTGGAATGTTGTCAAATGTTACATCCGAGATCTTAGGTTGCCTTAGGTTAGGATATATGACGTTATAGACGTATATACCTTTCCCTCCGAGAAGTAGAGTTCGACAGGCCACGAATGTTGTCAAATATTGCATCCGAGAGGTTAGGTTGCCTTAGATAAGGATATACAACGTTATAGACGCATATAATGTTCCCACCGAGAAGTAGGGTCCGACACGCCTGGAAGGTTGTAGAATATTACATCCGAGATGTCAGGTTGCCTTAGGTTAGGATATATAACGTTATAGACGTATATACTGTTCCCTCCGAGAAATAGGGTTCGACAGGCTAGGAATGTTGTCAAATATAGCATCCGAGATGTTAGGTTGCCTTAGGTTAGGATATATAACGTTATAGACGCATGTAATGTTACCACCGAGACGTAGGGACCGACAGGCCTGGAATGTTGTAAAATGTTACATCCGAGATGTTAGGTTGCCTAAGATTAGGATATATACCGCTATAGACGCATGTAATGTTACCACCGAGACGTAGGGACCGACACGCCAGGAATGTTGTCAAATATTACATACGAGATGTTAGGTGGCTTTGGTTAGGATATATAACGTTATAGACGCATGTAATGTTACCACCGCGACGTAGGGACCGACACGCCTGGAATGTGGTAAAATGTTACATCCGAGATGTTAGGTTGTCTAAGATTAGGATATATACCGTTATAGACGCATGTAATGTTACCACCGAGACGTAGGGACCGACACGCCCGGAATGCTATCAAATGTTTCATCCGAGATGTTAGGTTGCCTAAGGCTAGCATATATAACGTTATAGATGTATATGCTGTTCCCTCCGAGAAGTAGGGTTCGACAGGCCAGGAATGTTGTCAAATATTGCATCTGAGATGTTAGGTTGCCTAAGGTTAGGATATATAACGTTATAGACGCATGTAATGTTACCACCGAGACGTAGGGACCGACACGCCTGGAATGTTGTCAAATGTTACATTCGAGATGTTAGGTTGTCTTAGGTTAGGATATATGACGTTATAGATGTATATGCTGTTCCCTCCTAGAAGTAGGCTTCGACAGGCCAGGAATGTTGTCAAATATTGCATCCGAGATGTTAGGTTGCCTAAGGCTAGGATATATAACGTTATAGACGCATGTAATGTTACCACCGAGACGTAGGGACCGACACGCCTGGAATGTGGTAAAATGTTACATCCGAGATGTTAGGTTGCCTAAGATTAGGATATATACCGTTATAGACGCATGTAATGTTACCACCGAAACGTAGGGACCGACACGCCTGGAATGTGGTAAAATGTTGCATCCGAGATGTTAGGTTGCCTAAGATTAGGATATATACCGTTATAGACGCATGTAATGTTACCACCGAGAAGTAGGGCCAGACAGGCCTGGAATGTTGTAAAATGATACATCCGATATGTTAGGTTGCCTAAGATTAGGATATATACCGCTATAGACGCATGTAATGTTACCACCGAGACGTAGGGACCGACACGCCTGGAATGTGGTAAAATGTTACATCCGAGATGTTAGGTTGCCTAAGATTAGGATATATACTGTTATAGACGCATGTAAAGTTACCACCGAGAAGTAGGGACCGACAGGCCTGGAATGCTGTAAAATGTTACATCCGATATGTTAGGTTGCCTAAGATTAGGATATATACCGCTATAGACGCATGTAATGTTACCACCGAGACGTAGGGACCGACACGCCAGGAATGTTGTCAAATATTACATACGAGATGTTAGGTGGCCTTAGGTTAGGATATATAACGTTATAGACGCATGTAATGTTACCACCGAGACGTAGGGACCGACACGCCTGGAATGTGGTAAAATGTTACATCCGAGATGTTAGGTTGCCTAAGATTAGGATATATACCGTTATAGACGCATGTAATGTTACCACCGAGACGTAGGGACCGACACGCCTGGAATGTGGTAAAATGTTACATCCGAGATGTTAGGTTGCCTAAGATTAGGATATATACCGTTATAGACGCATGTAATGTTACCACCGAGAAGTAGGGACCGACATGCCTGGAATGTTGTCAAATGTTACATCCGAGATGTTAGGTTGCCTTAGGTTAGGATATATGACGTTATAGACGTATATACTGTTCCCTCCGAGAAGTAGGGTTCGACAGGCCAGGAATGTTGTCAAATATTGCATCCGAGATGTTGGGTTGCCTTAGATTAGGAAATATACCGTTATAGACGCATGTAAGGTTACCACCGAGACGTAGGGACCGACACGCCTGGAATGTTGTCAAATGTTACATCCGAGATGTTAGGTTGCCTTAGGTTAGGATATATGACGTTATAGACGTATATACTTTTCCCTCCGAGAAGTAGGGTTCGACAGGCCACGAATGTTGTCAAATATTGCATCCGAGATGTTAGGTTGCCTTAGATTAGGATATATACCGTTATAGACGTATATACTGTTCCCTCCGAGCAGTAGAGTTCGACAGGCCAGGAATGTTGTCAAATATTGCATCCGAGATGTTAGGTTGCCTTAGATTAGGATATGCAACGTTATAGACGCATGTAATGTTGCCACCGAGAAGTAGGGTCCGACACGCCTGGAAGGTTGTAGAATATTACATCCGAGATGTTAGGTTGCCTTAGGTTAGGATATATAACGTTATAGACGTACATACTCTTCCCTCCGACAAGTAGGGTTCGACAGGCCAGGAATGTTGTCAAATTTTGCATCCGAGATGTTAGATTGCCTTAGATTACGATATCGACCGTTACGGACGAATATAATATTCCTACCGAAAAGTATGTACCGACACGCCAGGAATATTGTATAATATTACGTCTGAGATAATAGGTTGCCTTAGATTAGGATATACAACGTTATAGACTCATATAATGTTCCCACCGAGAAGTAGGGTCCGACATGCCTGGAATGATGTAGAATATTACATCCGAGATGTCAGGTTGCCTCCGGTTAGGATATATAACGTTATAGACGTATATACTGTTCCCTCCGAGAAGTAGGGTTCGACAGGCTAGGAATGTTGTCAAATATTGCATCCGAGATGTTAGGTTGCCTTAGATAAGGATATATAACGTAACAGACGCATATAATGTTACCACCGAGACGTAGGGACCGACATGCCTGGAATGTTGTCAAATGTTACATCCGAGGTGTTAGGTTGCCTTAGGTTAGGATATATGACGTTATAGACGTATATACTGTTCCCTCCGAGAAGTAGGGTTCGACAGGCCAGGAATGTTGTCAAATATTGCATCCGAGATGTTAGGTTGCCTTAGATTAGGAAATATACCGTTATAGACGCATGTAATGTTACCACCGAGACGTAGGGACCGACACGCCTGGAATGTTGTCAAATGTTACATCCGAGATCTTAGGTTGCCTTAGGTTAGGATATATGACGTTATAGACGTATATACCTTTCCCTCCGAGAAGTAGAGTTCGACAGGCCACGAATGTTGTCAAATATTGCATCCGAGAGGTTAGGTTGCCTCAGATAAGGATATACAACGTTATAGACGCATATAATGTTCCCACCGAGAAGTAGGGTCCGACACGCCTGGAAGGTTGTAGAATATTACATCCGAGATGTCAGGTTGCCTTAGGTTAGGATATATAACGTTATAGACGTACATACTGTTCCCTCCGAGAAGTAGGGTTCGACAGGCTAGGAATGTTGTCAAATATAGCATCCGAGATGTTAGGTTGCCTTAGATAAGGATACATAACGTTATAGACGAATATAATGTTACCACCGAGACGTAGGGTTCCAACACGCCTGGAATGTTGTCAAATGTTATATCCGAGATGTTAGGTTGCCTTAGGTTAGAATATATGACATTACAGACGTATATACTGTTCCCACCGAGAAGTAGGGTCCGACACGCCAGGAATGTTGTCAAATATTACATCCGACATGTTAGGTTGCCTTAGGTTAAGATATATAACGTTATAGACGTATATACTGTTCCCTCCGAGAAGTAGGGTTCGATACGCCAGGAATCTTGTCAAATATTACATACGAGATGTTAGGTGGCCTTAGGTTAGGATATATAACGTTATAGACGCATGTAATGTTCCCACCGAGAAGTAGGGACCGACACGCCTGGAATGTGGTAAAATGTTACATCCGAGATGTTAGGTTGCCTAAGATTAGGATATATACCGTTATAGACGCATGTAATGTTACCACCGAGAAGTAGGGTTCGACACGCCAGGAATGTAGTCAAATATTACATACGAGATGTTAGGTGGCTTTAGGTTAGGATATATAACGTTATAGACGCATGTAATGTTACCACCGAGACATAGGGACCGACAGGCCTGGAATGTTGTAAAATGTTACATCAGAGATGTTAGGTTGCCTAAGATTAGGATATATACCGCTATAGACGCATGTAATGTTACCACCGAGACGTAGGGACCGACACGCCTGGAATGTTGTCAAATGTTACATCCGAGATCTTAGGTTGCCTTAGGTTAGGATATATGACGTTATAGACGTATATACCTTTCCCTCCGAGAAGTAGAGTTCGACAGGCAACGAATGTTGTCAAATATTGCATCCGAGAGGTTAGGTTGCCTTAGATAAGGATATACAACGTTATAGACGCATATAATGTTCCCACCGAGAAGTAGGGTCCGACACGCCTGGAATGATGTAGAATATTACATCCGAGATGTCAGGTTGCCTTAGGTTAGGATATATAACGTTATAGACGTACATACTGTTCCCTCCGGGAAGTAGGGTTCGACAGGCTAGGAATGTTGTCAAATATTACATACGAGATGTTAGGTGGCTTTGGTTAGGATATATAACGTTATAGACGCATGTAATGTTACCACCGAGACGTAGGGACCGACACGCCTGGAATGTGGTAAAATGTTACATCCGAGATGTTAGGTTGCCTAAGATTAGGATATATACCGTTATAGACGCATGTAATGTTACCACCGAGACGTAGGGTTCCAACACGCCTGGAATGTTGTCAAATGTTATATCCGAGATGTTAGGTTGCCTTAGGTTAGAATATATGACATTACAGACGTATATACTGTTCCCACCGAGAAGTAGGGTCCGACACGCCAGGAATGTTGTCAAATATTACATCAGACATGTTAGGTTGCCTTAGGTTAGGATATATAACGTTATAGACGTATATACTGTTCCCTCCGAGAAGTAGGGTTCGATACGCCAGGAATGTTGTCAAATATTACATACGAGATGTTAGGTGGCCTTAGGTTAGGATATATAACGTTATAGACGCATGTAATGTTCCCACCGAGAAGTAGGGACCGACACGCCTGGAATGTGGTAAAATGTTACATCCGAGATGTTAGGTTGCCTAAGATTAGGATATATACCGCTATAGACGCATGTAATGTTACCACCGAGACGTAGGGACCGACACGCCTGGAATGTGGTAAAATGTTACATCCGAGATGTTAGGTTGCCTAAGATTAGGATATATACCGTTATAGACGCATGTAATGTTATCACCGAGACGTAGGGACCGACATGCCTGGAATGTTGTCAAATGTTACATCCGAGATGTTAGGTTGCCTTAGGTTAGGATATATAACGTTATAGACGTATATACTGTTCCCACCGAGAAGTAGGGTTCGATACGCCAGGAATGTTGTCAAATATTACATACGAGATGTTAGGTGGCCTTAGGTTAGGATATATAACGTTATAGACGCATGTAATGTTACCACCGAGACGTAGGGACCGACAGGCCTGGAATGTTGTAAAATGTTACATCAGAGATGTTAGGTTGCCTAAGATTAGGATATATACCGTTATAGACGCATGTAATGTTACCACCGAGACGTAGGGACCGACACGCCTGGAATGTTGTCAAATGTTACATCCGAGATCTTAGGTTGCCTTAGGTTAGGATATATGACGTTATAGACGTATATACCTTTCCCTCCGAGAAGTAGAGTTCGACAGGCCACGAATGTTGTCAAATATTGCATCCGAGAGGTTAGGTTGCCTTAGATAAGGATATACAACGTTATAGACGCATATAATGTTCCCACCGAGAAGTAGGGTCCGACACGCCTGGAATGATGTAGAATATTACATCCGAGATGTCAGGTTGCCTTAGGTTAGGATATATAACGTTATAGACGTACATACTGTTCCCTCCGAGAAGTAGGGTTCGACAGGCTAGGAATGTTGTCAAATATAGCATCCGAGAGGTTAGGTTGCCTTAGATAAGGATATATAACGTTATAGACGCATATAATGTTACCACCGAGACGTAGGGTTCCAACACGCCTGGAATGTGGTAAAATGTTACATCCGAGATGTTAGGTTGCCAAAGATTAGGATATATACCGTTATAGACGCATGTAATGTTACCACCGAGACGTAGGGACCGACACGCCTGGAATGTTATCAAATGTTACATCCGAGATGTTAGGTTGCCTAAGGCTAGGATATATGACGTTATAGATGTATATGCTGTTCCCTCCGAGAAGTAGGGTTCGACAGGCCAGGAATGTTGTCAAATATTGCATTGGAGATGTTAGGTTGCCTAAGGTTAGGATATATAACGTTATAGACGCATGTAATGTTACCACCGAGACGTAGGGACCGACATGCCTGGAATGTTGTCAAATGTTACGTCCGAGATGTTAGGTTGTCTTAGGTTAGGATATATGACGTTACAGACGTATGTACTGTTCCCTCCGAGATGTAGGGTTCTCCAGGCCAGGAATGTTGTGAAATATTTCATCCGAGATGTTAGATTGCCTTAGATTAGGATATATGACGTTATAGATGTATATGCTGTTCCCTCCGAGAATTAGGGTTCGACAGGCCAGGAATGTTGTCAAATATTGCATCCGAGATGTTAGGTTGCCTAAGGTTAGGATATATAACGCTATAGACGCATGTAATGTTACCACCGAGACGTAGGGACCGACACGCCATGAATGATGTCAAATATTACATACGAGATGTTAGGTTGCCTAAGATTAGGATATATACCGTTATAGACGCATGTAATGTTACCACCGAGACGTAGGGACCGACAGGCCTGGAATGTGGTAAAATGTTACATCCGAGATGTTAGGTTGCCTAAGATTAGGATATATACCGTTATAGACGCATGTAATGTTACCACCGAGACGTAGGGACCGACATGCCTGGAATGTTGTCAAATGTTACATCCGAGATGTTAGGTTGCCTTAGGTTAGGATATATAACGTTATAGACGTATATACTGTTCCCACCGAGAAGTAGGGTTCGACAGGCCACGAATGTTGTCAAATATTGCATCCGAGATGTTAGGTTGCCTTAGATTAGGATATATACCGTTATAGACGTATATACCGTTCCCTCCGAGCAGTAGAGTTCGACAGGCCAGGAATGTTGTCAAATATTGCATCCGAGATGTTAGGTTGCCTTAGATTAGGATATGCAACGTTATAGACGCATATAATGGTCCCACCGAGAAGTAGGGTCCGACACGCCTGGAAGGTTGTAGAATATTACATCCGAGATGTTAGGTTGCCTTAGGTTAGGATATATAACGTTATAGACGTACATACTGTTCCCTCCGAGAAGTAGGGTTCGACAGGCCAGGAATGTTGTCAAATTTTGCATCCGAGATGTTAGATTGCCTTAGATTACGATATCGACCGTTATGGACGAATATAATATTCCCACCGAAAAGTATGTACCGACACGCCAGGAATATTGTATAATATTACGTCTGAGATAATAGGTTGCCTTAGATTAGGATATACAACGTTATAGTCTCATATAATGTTCCCACCGAGAAGTAGGGTCCGACATGCCTGGAATGATGTAGAATATTACATCCGAGATGTCAGGTTGCCTCCGGTTAGGATATATAACGTTATAGACGTATATACTGTTCCCTCCGAGAAGTAGGGTTCGACAGGCTAGGAATGTTGTCAAATATTGCATCCGAGATGTTAGGTTGCCTTAGATAAGGATATATAACGTAACAGACGCATATAATGTTACCACCGAGACGTAGGGACCGACATGCCTGGAATGTTGTTAAATGTTACATCCGAGATCTTAGGTTGCCTTAGGTTAGGATATATGACGTTATAGACGTATATACTGTTCCCTCCGAGAAGTAGGGTTCGACAGGCCACGAATGTTGTCAAATATTGCATCCGAGATGTTAGGTTGCCTTAGATTAGGAAATATACCGTTATAGACGCATGTAAGGTTACCACCGAGACGTAGGGACCGACACGCCTGGAATGTTGTCAAATGTTACATCCGAGATGTTAGGTTGCCTTAGGTTAGGATATATGACGTTATAGACGTATATACTTTTCCCTCCGAGAAGTAGGGTTCGATACGCCAGGAATGTTGTCAAATATTACATACGAGATGTTAGGTGGCCTTAGGTTAGGATGTATAACGTTATAGACGCATGTAATGTTCCCACCGAGAAGTAGGGACCGACACGCCTGGAATGTGGTAAAATGTTACATCCGAGATGTTAGGTTGCCTAAGATTAGGATATATACCGTTATAGACGCATGTAATGTTACCACCGAGAAGTAGGGTTCGACACGCCAGGAATGTTGTCAAATATTACATACGAGATGTTAGGTGGCCTTAGGTTAGGATATATAACGTTATAGACGCATGTAATGTTACCACCGAGACGTAGGGACCGACAGGCCTGGAATGTTGTAAAATGTTACATCCGAGATGTTAGCTTGCCTAAGATTAGGATATATACCGCTATAGACGCATGTAATGTTACCACCGAGACGTAGGGACCGACACGCCAGGAATGTTGTCAAATATTACATACGAGATGTTAGGTGGCTTTGGTTAGGATATATAACGTTATAGACGCATGTAATGTTACCACCGAGACGTAGGGACCGACACGCCTGGAATGTGGTAAAATGTTACATCCGAGATGTTAGGTTGCCTAAGATTAGGATATATACCGTTATAGACGCATGTAATGTTACCACCGAGACGTAGGGACCGACACGCCCGGAATGCTATCAAATTTTACATCCGAGATGTTAGGTTGCCTAAGGCTAGGATATATAACGTTATAGATGTATATGCTGTTCCCTCCGAGAAGTAGGGTTCGACATGCCTGGAATGTTGTCAAATGTTACATCCGAGATGTTAGGTTGCCTTAGGTTAGGATATATGACGTTATAGACGTATATACTGTTCCCTCCGAGAAGTAGGGTTCGACAGGCCAGGAATGTTGTCAAATATTGCATCCGAGATGTTAGGTTGCCTTAGATTAGGAAATATACCGTTATAGACGCATGTAATGTTATCACCAAGACGTAGGGACCGACACGCCTGGAATGTTGTCAAATGTTACATCCGAGATCTTAGGTTGCCTTAGGTTAGGATATATGACGTTATAGACGTATATACCTTTCCCTCCGAGAAGTAGAGTTCGACAGGCCACGAATGTTGTCAAATATTGCATCCGAGAGGTTAGGTTGCCTTAGATAAGGATATACAACGTTATAGACGCATATAATGTTCCCACCGAGAAGTAGGGTCCGACACGCCTGGAAGGTTGTAGAATATTACATCCGAGATGTCAGGTTGCCTTAGGTTAGGATATATAACGTTATAGACGTATATACTGTTCCCTCCGAGAAGTAGGGTTCGACAGGCTAGGAATGTTGTCAAATATAGCATCCGAGATGTTAGGTTGCCTTAGATAAGGATATATAACGTTATAGACGAATATAATGTTACCACCGAGACGTAGGGTTCCAACACGCCTGGAATGTTGTCAAATGTTATATCCGAGATGTTAGGTTGCCTTAGGTTAGAATATATGACATTACAGACGTATATACTGTTCCCACCGAGAAGTAGGGTCCGACACGCCAGGAATGTTGTCAAATATTACATCCGACATGTTAGGTTGCCTTTGGTTAGGATATATACCGTTATAGACGCATGTAATGTTACCACCGAGAAGTAGGGCCAGACAGGCCTGGAATGTTGTAAAATGTTACATCCGATATGTTAGGTTGCCTAAGATTAGGATATATACCGCTATAGACGCATGTAATGTTACCACCGAGACGTAGGGACCGACACGCCTGGAATGTGGTAAAATGTTACATCCGAGATGTTAGGTTGCCTAAGATTAGGATATATACCGTTATAGACGCATGTAAAGTTACCACCGAGAAGTAGGGACCGACAGGCCTGGAATGCTGTAAAATGTTACATCCAATATGTTAGGTTGCCTAAGATTAGGATATATACCGCTATAGACGCATGTAATGTTACCACCGAGACGTAGGGACCGACACGCCAGGAATGTTGTCAAATATTACATACGAGATGTTAGGTGGCCTTAGGTTAGGATATATAACGTTATAGACGCATGTAATGTTACCACCGAGACGTAGGGACCGACACGCCTGGAATGTGGTAAAATGTTACATCCGACATGTTAGGTTGCCTAAGATTAGGATATATACCGCTATAGACGCATGTAATGTTACCACCGAGACGTAGGGACCGACACGCCAGGAATGTTGTCAAATATTACATACGAGATGTTAGGTGGCTTTGGTTAGGATATATAACGTTATAGACGCATGTAATGTTACCACCGAGACGTAGGGACCGACACGCCTGGAATGTGGTAAAATGTTACATCCGAGATGTTAGGTTGCCTAAGATTAGGATATATACCGTTATAGACGCATGTAATGTTACCACCGAGACGTAGGGACCGACACGCCCGGAATGCTATCAAATTTTACATCCGAGATGTTAGGTTGCCTAAGGCTAGGATATATAACGTTATAGATGTATATGCTGTTCCCTCCGAGAAGTAGGGTTCGACATGCCTGGAATGTTGTCAAATGTTACATCCGAGATGTTAGGTTGCCTTAGGTTAGGATATATGACGTTATAGACGTATATACTGTTCCCTCCGAGAAGTAGGGTTCGACAGGCCAGGAATGTTGTCAAATATTGCATCCGAGATGTTAGGTTGCCTTAGATTAGGAAATATACCGTTATAGACGCATGTAATGTTACCACCAAGACGTAGGGACCGACACGCCTGGAATGTTGTCAAATGTTACATCCGAGATCTTAGGTTGCCTTAGGTTAGGATATATGACGTTATAGACGTATATACCTTTCCCTCCGAGAAGTAGAGTTCGACAGGCCACGAATGTTGTCAAATATTGCATCCGAGAGGTTAGGTTGCCTTAGATAAGGATATACAACGTTATAGACGCATATAATGTTCCCACCGAGAAGTAGGGTCCGACACGCCTGGAAGGTTGTAGAATATTACATCCGAGATGTCAGGTTGCCTTAGGTTAGGATATATAACGTTATAGACGTATATACTGTTCCCTCCGAGAAGTAGGGTTCGACAGGCTAGGAATGTTGTCAAATATAGCATCCGAGATGTTAGGTTGCCTTAGATAAGGATATATAACGTTATAGACGAATATAATGTTACCACCGAGACGTAGGGTTCCAACACGCCTGGAATGTTATCAAATGTTATATCCGAGATGTTAGGTTGCCTAAGATTAGGATATATACCGTTATAGACGCATGTAAAGTTACCACCGAGAAGTAGGGACCGACAGGCCTGGAATGCTGTAAAATGTTACATCCAATATGTTAGGTTGCCTAAGATTAGGATATATACCGTTATAGACGCATGTAATGTTACCACCGAGACGTAGGGACCGACATGCCTGGAATGTTGTCAAATGTTACATCCGAGATGTTAGGTTGCCTTAGGTTAGGATATATAACGTTATAGACGTATATACTGTTCCCACCGAGAAGTAGGGTTCGATACGCCTGGAATGTTGTCAAATATTACATACGAGATGTTAGGTGGCCTTAGGTTAGGATGTATAACGTTATAGACGCATGTAATGTTACCACCGAGACGTAGGGACCGACACGCCTGGAATGTGGTAAAATGTTACATCCGAGATGTTAGGTTGCCTAAGATTAGGATATATACCGTTATAGACGCATGTAATGTTACCACCGAGACGTAGGGACCGACATGCCTGGAATGTTGTCAAATGTTACATCCGAGATGTTAGGTTGCCTTAGGTTAGGATATATGACGTTATAGACGTATATACTGTTCCCTCCGAGAAGTAGGGTTCGACAGGCCAGGAATGTTGTCAAATATTGCATCCGAGATGTTGGGTTGCCTTAGATTAGGAAATATACCGTTATAGACGTATGTGAGGTTACCACCGAGACGTAGGGACCGACACGCCTGGAATGTTGTCAAATGTTACATCCGAGATGTTAGGTTGCCTTAGGTTAGGATATATGACGTTATAGACGTATATACTTTTCCCTCCGAGAAGTAGGGTTCGACAGGCCACGAATGTTGTCAAATATTGCATCCGAGATGTTAGGTTGCCTTAGATTAGGATATATACCGTTATAGACGTATATACTGTTCCCTCCGAGCAGTAGAGTTCGACAGGCCAGGAATGTTGTCAAATATTGCATCCGAGATGTTAGGTTGCCTAAGATTAGGATATGCAACGTTATAGACGCATATAATGTTCCCACCGAGAAGTAGGGTCCGACACGCCTGGAAGGTTGTAGAATATTACATCCGAGATGTTAGGTTGCCTTAGGTTAGGATATATAACGTTATAGACGTACATACCGTTCCCTCCGACAAGTAGGGTTCGACAGGCCAGGAATGTTGTCAAATTTTGCATCCGAGATGTTAGATTGCCTTAGATTACGATATCGACCGTTATGGACGAATATAATATTCCCACCGAAAAGTATGTACCGACACGCCCGGAATATTGTATAATATTACGTCTGAGATAATAGGTTGCCTTAGATTAGGATATACAACGTTATAGACTCATATAATGTTCCCACCGAGAAGTAGGGTCCGACATGCCTGGAATGATGTAGAATATTACATCCGAGATGTCAGGTTGCCGCCGGTTAGGATATATAACGTTATAGACGTATATACTGTTCCCTCCGAGAAGTAGGGTTCGACAGGCTAGGAATGTTGTCAAATATTGCATCCGAGATGTTAGGTTGCCTTAGATAAGGATATATAACGTAACAGACGCATATAATGTTACCACCGAGACGTAGGGACCGACATGCCTGGAATGTTGTCAAATGTTACATCCGAGATGTTAGGTTGCCTTAGGTTAGGATATATGACGTTATAGACGTATATACTGTTCCCTCCGAGAAGTAGGGTTCGACAGGCCAGGAATGTTGTCAAATATTGCATCCGAGATGTTAGGTTGCCTTAGATTAGGAAATATACCGTTATAGACGCATGTAATGTTACCACCGAGACGTAGGGACCGACACGCCTGGAATGTTGTCAAATGTTACATCCGAGATCTTAGGTTGCCTTAGGTTAGGATATATGACGTTATAGACGTATATACCTTTCCCTCCGAGAAGTAGAGTTCGACAGGCCACGAATGTTGTCAAATATTGCATCCGAGAGGTTAGGTTGCCTTAGATAAGGATATACAACGTTATAGACGCATATAATGTTCCCACCGAGAAGTAGGGTCCGACACGCCTGGAAGGTTGTAGAATATTACATCCGAGATGTCAGGTTGCCTTAGGTTAGGATATATAACGTTATAGACGTATATACTGTTCCCTCCGAGAAGTAGGGTTCGACAGGCTAGGAATGTTGTCAAATATAGCATCCGAGATGTTAGGTTGCCTTAGGTTAGGATATATAACGTTATAGACGCATGTAATGTTACCACCGAGACGTAGGGACCGACAGGCCTGGAATGTTGTAAAATGTTACATCCGAGATGTTAGGTTGCCTAAGATTAGGATATATACCGCTATAGACGCATGTAATGTTACCACCGAGACGTAGGGACCGACACGCCAGGAATGTTGTCAAATATTACATACGAGATGTTCGGTGGCTTTGGTTAGGATATATAACGTTATAGACGCATGTAATGTTACCACCGAGATGTAGGGACCGACACGCCTGGAATGTTGTCAAATGTTACATCCGAGATGTTAGGTTGCCTTAGGTTAGGATATATGACGTTATAGACGTATATACTGTTCCCTCCGAGAAGTAGGGTTCGACAGGCCAGGAATGTTGTCAAATATTGCATCCGAGATGTTAGGTTGCCTTAGATTAGGAAATATACCGTTATAGACGCATGTAAGGTTACCACCGAGACGTAGGGACCGACACGCCTGGAATGTTGTCAAATGTTACATCCGAGATGTTAGGTTGCCTTAGGTTAGGATATATGACGTTATAGACGTATATACTTTTCCCTCCGAGAAGTAGGGTTCGATACGCCAGGAATGTTGTCAAATATTACATACGAGATGTTAGGTGGCCTTAGGTTAGGATGTATAACGTTATAGACGCATGTAATGTTCCCACCGAGAAGTAGGGACCGACACGCCTGGAATGTGGTAAAATGTTACATCCGAGATGTTAGGTTGCCTAAGATTAGGATATATACCGTTATAGACGCATGTAATGTTACCACCGAGAAGTAGGGTTCGACACGCCAGGAATGTTGTCAAATATTACATACGAGATGTTAGGTGGCCTTAGGTTAGGATATATAACGTTATAGACGCATGTAATGTTACCACCGAGACGTAGGGACCGACAGGCCTGGAATGTTGTAAAATGTTACATCCGAGATGTTAGGTTGCCTAAGATTAGGATATATACCGCTATAGACGCATGTAATGTTACCACCGAGACGTAGGGACCGACACGCCAGGAATGTTGTCAAATATTACATACGAGATGTTAGGTGGCTTTGGTTAGGATATATAACGTTATAGACGCATGTAATGTTACCACCGAGACGTAGGGACCGACACGCCTGGAATGTGGTAAAATGTTACATCCGAGATGTTAGGTTGCCTAAGATTAGGATATATACCGTTATAGACGCATGTAATGTTACCACCGAGACGTAGGGACCGACACGCCCGGAATGCTATCAAATTTTACATCCGAGATGTTAGGTTGCCTAAGGCTAGGATATATAACGTTATAGATGTATATGCTGTTCCCTCCGAGAAGTAGGGTTCGCCATGCCTGGAATGTTGTCAAATGTTACATCCGAGATGTTAGGTTGCCTTAGGTTAGGATATATGACGTTATAGACGTATATACTGTTCCCTCCGAGAAGTAGGGTTCGACAGGCCAGGAATGTTGTCAAATATTGCATCCGAGATGTTAGGTTGCCTTAGATTAGGAAATATACCGTTATAGACGCATGTAATGTTATCACCAAGACGTAGGGACCGACACGCCTGGAATGTTGTCAAATGTTACATCCGAGATCTTAGGTTGCCTTAGGTTAGGATATATGACGTTATAGACGTATATACCTTTCCCTCCGAGAAGTAGAGTTCGACAGGCCACGAATGTTGTCAAATATTGCATCCGAGAGGTTAGGGTGCCTTAGATAAGGATATACAACGTTATAGACGCATATAATGTTCCCACCGAGAAGTAGGGTCCGACACGCCTGGAAGGTTGTAGAATATTACATCCGAGATGTCAGGTTGCCTTAGGTTAGGATATATAACGTTATAGACGTATATACTGTTCCCTCCGAGAAGTAGGGTTCGACAGGCTAGGAATGTTGTCAAATATAGCATCCGAGATGTTAGGTTGCCTTAGATAAGGATATATAACGTTATAGACGAATATAATGTTACCACCGAGACGTAGGGTTCCAACACGCCTGGAATGTTGTCAAATGTTATATCCGAGATGTTAGGTTGCCTTAGGTTAGAATATATGACATTACAGACGTATATACTGTTCCCACCGAGAAGTAGGGTCCGACACGCCAGGAATGTTGTCAAATATTACATCCGACATGTTAGGTTGCCTTAGGTTAGGATATATACCGTTATAGACGCATGTAATGTTACCACCGAGAAGTAGGGCCAGACAGGCCTGGAATGTTGTAAAATGTTACATCCGATATGTTAGGTTGCCTAAGATTAGGATATATACCGCTATAGACGCATGTAATGTTACCACCGAGACGTAGGGACCGACACGCCTGGAATGTGGTAAAATGTTACATCCGAGATGTTAGGTTGCCTAAGATTAGGATATATACCGTTATAGACGCATGTAAAGTTACCACCGAGAAGTAGGGACCGACAGGCCTGGAATGCTATCAAATTTTACATCCAATATGTTAGGTTGCCTTAGGTTAGGATATATGACGTTATAGACGTATATACTTTTCCCTCCGAGAAGTAGGGTTCGACAGGCCACGAATGTTGTCAAATATTGCATCCGAGATGTTAGGTTGCCTTAGATTAGGATATATACCGTTATAGACGTATATACTGTTCCCTCCGAGCAGTAGAGTTCGACAGGCCAGGAATGTTGTCAAATATTGCATCCGAGATGTTAGGTTGCCTAAGATTAGGATATGCAACGTTATAGACGCATATAATGTTCCCACCGAGAAGTAGGGTCCGACACGCCTGGAAGGTTGTAGAATATTACATCCGAGATATTAGGTTGCCTTAGGTTAGAATATATAACGTTATAGACGTACATACCGTTCCCTCCGACAAGTAGGGTTCGACAGGCCAGGAATGTTGTCAAATTTTGCATCCGAGATGTTAGATTGCCTTAGATTACGATATCGACCGTTATGGACGAATATAATATTCCCACCGAAAAGTATGTACCGACACGCCAGGAATATTGTATAATATTACGTCTGAGATAATAGGTTGCCTTAGATTAGGATATACAACGTTATAGACTCATATAATGTTCCCACCGAGAAGTAGGGTCCGACATGCCTGGAATGATGTAGAATATTACATCCGAGATGTCAGGTTGCCTCCGGTTAGGATATATAACGTTATAGACGTATATACTGTTCCCTCCGAGAAGTAGGGTTCGACAGGCTAGGAATGTTGTCAAATATTGCATCCGAGATGTTAGGTTGCCTTAGATAAGGATATATAACGTAACAGACGCATATAATGTTACCACCGAGACGTAGGGACCGACATGCCTGGAATGTTGTCAAATGTTACATCCGAGATGTTAGGTTGCCTTAGGTTAGGATATATGACGTTATAGACGTATATACTGTTCCCTCCGAGAAGTAGGGTTCGACAGGCCAGGAATGTTGTCAAATATTGCATCCGAGATGTTAGGTTGCCTTAGATTAGGAAATATACCGTTATAGACGCATGTAATGTTATCACCAAGACGTAGGGACCGACACGCCTGGAATGTTGTCAAATGTTACATCCGAGATCTTAGGTTGCCTTAGGTTAGGATATATGACGTTATAGACGTATATACCTTTCCCTCCGAGAAGTAGAGTTCGACAGGCCACGAATGTTGTCAAATATTGCATCCGAGAGGTTAGGTTGCCTTAGATAAGGATATACAACGTTATAGACGCATATAATGTTCCCACCGAGAAGTAGGGTCCGACACGCCTGGAAGGTTGTAGAATATTACATCCGAGATGTCAGGTTGCCTTAGGTTAGCATATATAACGTTATAGACGTATATACTGTTCCCTCCGAGAAGTAGGGTTCGACAGGCTAGGAATGTTGTCAAATATAGCATCCGAGATGTTAGGTTGCCTTAGATAAGGATATATAACGTTATAGACGAATATAATGTTACCACCGAGACGTAGGGTTCCAACACGCCTGGAATGTTGTCAAATGTTATATCCGAGATGTTAGGTTGCCTTAGGTTAGAATATATGACATTACAGACGTATATACTGTTCCCACCGAGAAGTAGGGTCCGACACGCCAGGAATGTTGTCAAATATTACATCCGACATGTTAGGTTGCCTTAGGTTAGGATATATACCGTTATAGACGCATGTAATGTTACCACCGAGAAGTAGGGCCAGACAGTCCTGGAATGTTGTAAAATGTTACATCCGATATGTTAGGTTGCCTAAGATTAGGATATATACCGCTATAGACGCATGTAATGTTACCACCGAGACGTAGGGACCGACACGCCTGGAATGTGGTAAAATGTTACATCCGAGATGTTAGGTTGCCTAAGATTAGGATATATACCGTTATAGACGCATGTAAAGTTACCACCGAGAAGTAGGGACCGACAGGCCTGGAATGCTATCAAATTTTACATCCAATATGTTAGGTTGCCTTAGGTTAGGATATATGACGTTATAGACGTATATACTTTTCCCTCCGAGAAGTAGGGTTCGACAGGCCACGAATGTTGTCAAATATTGCATCCGAGATGTTAGGTTGCCTTAGATTAGGATATATACCGTTATAGACGTATATACTGTTCCCTCCGCGCAGTAGAGTTCGACAGGCCAGGAATGTTGTCAAATATTGCATCCGAGATGTTAGGTTGCCTAAGATTAGGATATGCAACGTTATAGACGCATATAATGTTCCTACCGAGAAGTAGGGTCCGACACGCCTGGAAGGTTGTAGAATATTACATCCGAGATGTTAGGTTGCCTTAGGTTAGGATATATAACGTTATAGACGTACATACCGTTCCCTCCGACAAGTAGGGTTCGACAGGCCAGGAATGTTGTCAAATTTTGCATCCGAGATGTTAGATTGCCTTAGATTACGATATCGACCGTTATGGACGAATATAATATTCCCACCGAAAAGTATGTACCGACACGCCAGGAATATTGTATAATATTACGTCTGAGATAATAGGTTGCCTTAGATTAGGATATACAACGTTATAGACTCATATAATGTTCCCACCGAGAAGTAGGGTCCGACATGCCTGGAATGATGTAGAATATTACATCCGAGATGTCAGGTTGCCTCCGGTTAGGATATATAACGTTATAGACGTATATACTGTTCCCTCCGAGAAGTAGGGTTCGACAGGCTAGGAATGTTGTCAAATATTGCATCCGAGATGTTAGGTTGCCTTAGATAAGGATATATAACGTAACAGACGCATATAATGTTACCACCGAGACGTAGGGACCGACATGCCTGGAATGTTGTCAAATGTTACATCCGAGATGTTAGGTTGCCTTAGGTTAGGATATATGACGTTATAGACGTATATACTGTTCCCTCCGAGAAGTAGGGTTCGACAGGCCAGGAATGTTGTCAAATATTGCATCCGAGATGTTAGGTTGCCTTAGATTAGGAAATATACCGTTATAGACGCATGTAATGTTACCACCGAGACGTAGGGACCGACACGCCTGGAATGTTGTCAAATGTTACATCCGAGATCTTAGGTTGCCTTAGGTTAGGATATATGACGTTATAGACGTATATACCTTTCCCTCCGAGAAGTAGAGTTCGACAGGCCACGAATGTTGTCAAATATTGCATCCGAGAGGTTAGGTTGCCTTAGATAAGGATATACAACGTTATAGACGCATATAATGTTCCCACCGAGAAGTAGGGTCCGACACGCCTGGAAGGTTGTAGAATATTACATCCGAGATGTCAGGTTGCCTTAGGTTAGGATATATAACGTTATAGACGTATATACTGTTCCCTCCGAGAAGTAGGGTTCGACAGGCTAGGAATGTTGTCAAATATAGCATCCGAGATGTTAGGTTGCCTTAGGTTAGGATATATAACGTTATAGACGCATGTAATGTTACCACCGAGACGTAGGGACCGACAGGCCTGGAATGTTGTAAAATGTTACATCCGAGATGTTAGGTTGCCTAAGATTAGGATATATACCGCTATAGACGCATGTAATGTTACCACCGAGACGTAGGGACCGACACGCCAGGAATGTTGTCAAATATTACATACGAGATGTTAGGTGGCTTTGGTTAGGATATATAACGTTATAGACGCATGTAATGTTACCACCGAGACGTAGGGACCGACACGCCTGGAATGTGGTAAAATGTTACATCCGAGATGTTAGGTTGCCTAAGATTAGGATATATACCGTTATAGACGCATGTAATGTTACCACCGAAACGTAGGGACCGACACGCCTGGAATGTGGTAAAATGTTGCATCCGAGATGTTAGGTTGCCTAAGATTAGGATATATACCGTTATAGACGCATGTAATGTTACCACCGAGAAGTAGGGCCAGACAGGCCTGGAATGTTGTAAAATGTTACATCCGATATGTTAGGTTGCCTAAGATTAGGATATATACCGCTATAGACGCATGTAATGTTACCACCGAGACGTAGGGACCGACACGCCTGGAATGTGGTAAAATGTTACATCCGAGATGTTAGGTTGCCTAAGATTAGGATATATACTGTTATAGACGCATGTAAAGTTACCACCGAGAAGTAGGGACCGACAGGCCTGGAATGCTGTAAAATGTTACATCCGATATGTTAGGTTGCCTAAGATTAGGATATATACCGCTATAGACGCATGTAATGTTACCACCGAGACGTAGGGACCGACACGCCAGGAATGTTGTCAAATATTACATACGAGATGTTAGGTGGCCTTAGGTTAGGATATATAACGTTATAGACGCATGTAATGTTACCACCGAGACGTAGGGACCGACACGCCTGGAATGTGGTAAAATGTTACATCCGAGATGTTAGGTTGCCTAAGATTAGGATATATACCGTTATAGACGCATGTAAAGTTACCACCGAGAAGTAGGGACCGACAGGCCTGGAATGCTATCAAATTTTACATCCAATATGTTAGGTTGCCTTAGGTTAGGATATATGACGTTATAGACGTATATACTTTTCCCTCCGAGAAGTAGGGTTCGACAGGCCACGAATGTTGTCAAATATTGCATCCGAGATGTTAGGTTGCCTTAGATTAGGATATATACCGTTATAGACGTATATACTGTTCCCTCCGCGCAGTAGAGTTCGACAGGCCAGGAATGTTGTCAGATATTGCATCCGAGATGTTAGGTTGCCTAAGATTAGGATATGCAACGTTATAGTCGCATATAATGTTCCTACCGAGAAGTAGGGTCCGACACGCCTGGAAGGTTGTAGAATATTACATCCGAGATGTTAGGTTGCCTTAGGTTAGGATATATAACGTTATAGACGTACATACCGTTCCCTCCGACAAGTAGGGTTCGACAGGCCAGGAATGTTGTCAAATTTTGCATCCGAGATGTTAGATTGCCTTAGATTACGATATCGACCGTTATGGACGAATATAATATTCCCACCGAAAAGTATGTACCGACACGCCAGGAATATTGTATAATATTACGTCTGAGATAATAGGTTGCCTTAGATTAGGATATACAACGTTATAGACTCATATAATGTTCCCACCGAGAAGTAGGGTCCGACATGCCTGGAATGATGTAGAATATTACATCCGAGATGTCAGGTTGCCTCCGGTTAGGATATATAACGTTATAGACGTATATACTGTTCCCTCCGAGAAGTAGGGTTCGACAGGCTAGGAATGTTGTCAAATATTGCATCCGAGATGTTAGGTTGCCTTAGATAAGGATATATAACGTAACAGACGCATATAATGTTACCACCGAGACGTAGGGACCGACATGCCTGGAATGTTGTCAAATGTTACATCCGAGATGTTAGGTTGCCTTAGGTTAGGATATATGACGTTATAGACGTATATACTGTTCCCTCCGAGAAGTAGGGTTCGACAGGCCAGGAATGTTGTCAAATATTGCATCCGAGATGTTAGGTTGCCTTAGATTAGGAAATATACCGTTATAGACGCATGTAATGTTACCACCGAGACGTAGGGACCGACACGCCTGGAATGTTGTCAAATGTTACATCCGAGATCTTAGGTTGCCTTAGGTTAGGATATATGACGTTATAGACGTATATACCTTTCCCTCCGAGAAGTAGAGTTCGACAGGCCACGAATGTTGTCAAATATTGCATCCGAGAGGTTAGGTTGCCTTAGATAAGGATATACAACGTTATAGACGCATATAATGTTCCCACCGAGAAGTAGGGTCCGACACGCCTGGAAGGTTGTAGAATATTACATCCGAGATGTCAGGTTGCCTTAGGTTAGGATATATAACGTTATAGACGTATATACTGTTCCCTCCGAGAAGTAGGGTTCGACAGGCTAGGAATGTTGTCAAATATAGCATCCGAGATGTTAGGTTGCCTTAGGTTAGGATATATAACGTTATAGACGCATGTAATGTTACCACCGAGACGTAGGGACCGACAGGCCTGGAATGTTGTAAAATGTTACATCCGAGATGTTAGGTTGCCTAAGATTAGGATATATACCGCTATAGACGCATGTAATGTTACCACCGAGACGTAGGGACCGACACGCCAGGAATGTTGTCAAATATTACATACGAGATGTTAGGTGGCTTTGGTTAGGATATATAACGTTATAGACGCATGTAATGTTACCACCGAGACGTAGGGACCGACACGCCTGGAATGTGGTAAAATGTTACATCCGAGATGTTAGGTTGTCTAAGATTAGGATATATACCGTTATAGACGCATGTAATGTTACCACCGAGACGTAGGGACCGACACGCCCGGAATGCTATCAAATGTTTCATCCGAGATGTTAGGTTGCCTAAGGCTAGCATATATAACGTTATAGATGTATATGCTGTTCCCTCCGAGAAGTAGGGTTCGACAGGCCAGGAATGTTGTGAAATATTGCATCTGAGATGTTAGGTTGCCTAAGGTTAGGATATATAACGTTATAGACGCATGTAATGTTACCACCGAGACGTAGGGACCGACACGCCTGGAATGTTGTCAAATGTTACATTCGAGATGTTAGGTTGTCTTAGGTTAGGATATATGACGTTATAGATGTATATGCTGTTCCCTCCTAGAAGTAGGCTTCGACAGGCCAGGAATGTTGTCAAATATTGCATCCGAGATGTTAGGTTGCCTAAGGCTAGGATATATAACGTTATAGACGCATGTAATGTTACCACCGAGACGTAGGGACCGACACGCCTGGAATGTGGTAAAATGTTACATCCGAGATGTTAGGTTGCCTAAGATTAGGATATATACCGTTATAGACGCATGTAATGTTACCACCGAAACGTAGGGACCGACACGCCTGGAATGTGGTAAAATGTTGCATCCGAGATGTTAGGTTGCCTAAGATTAGGATATATACCGTTATAGACGCATGTAATGTTACCACCGAGAAGTAGGGCCAGACAGGCCTGGAATGTTGTAAAATGTTACATCCGATATGTTAGGTTGCCTAAGATTAGGATATATACCGCTATAGACGCATGTAATGTTACCACCGAGACGTAGGGACCGACACGCCTGGAATGTGGTAAAATGTTACATCCGAGATGTTAGGTTGCCTAAGATTAGGATATATACTGTTATAGACGCATGTAAAGTTACCACCGAGAAGTAGGGACCGACAGGCCTGGAATGCTGTAAAATGTTACATCCGATATGTTAGGTTGCCTAAGATTAGGATATATACCGCTATAGACGCATGTAATGTTACCACCGAGACGTAGGGACCGACACGCCAGGAATGTTGTCAAATATTACATACGAGATGTTAGGTGGCCTTAGGTTAGGATATATAACGTTATAGACGCATGTAATGTTACCACCGAGACGTAGGGACCGACACGCCTGGAATGTGGTAAAATGTTACATCCGAGATGTTAGGTTGCCTAAGATTAGGATATATACCGTTATAGACGCATGTAATGTTACCACCGAGACGTAGGGACCGACACGCCTGGAATGTGGTAAAATGTTACATCCGAGATGTTAGGTTGCCTAAGATTAGGATATATACCGTTATAGACGCATGTAATGTTACCACCGAGAAGTAGGGACCGACATGCCTGGAATGTTGTCAAATGTTACATCCGAGATGTTAGGTTGCCTTAGGTTAGGATATATGACGTTATAGACGTATATACTGTTCCCTCCGAGAAGTAGGGTTCGACAGGCCAGGAATGTTGTCAAATATTGCATCCGAGATGTTGGGTTGCCTTAGATTAGGAAATATACCGTTATAGACGCATGTAAGGTTACCACCGAGACGTAGGGACCGACACGCCTGGAATGTTGTCAAATGTTACATCCGAGATGTTAGGTTGCCTTAGGTTAGGATATATGACGTTATAGACGTATATACTTTTCCCTCCGAGAAGTAGGGTTCGACAGGCCACGAATGTTGTCAAATATTGCATCCGAGATGTTAGGTTGCCTTAGATTAGGATATATACCGTTATAGACGTATATACTGTTCCCTCCGAGCAGTAGAGTTCGACAGGCCAGGAATGTTGTCAAATATTGCATCCGAGATGTTAGGTTGCCTTAGATTAGGATATGCAACGTTATAGACGCATGTAATGTTGCCACCGAGAAGTAGGGTCCGACACGCCTGGAAGGTTGTAGAATATTACATCCGAGATGTTAGGTTGCCTTAGGTTAGGATATATAACGTTATAGACGTACATACTCTTCCCTCCGACAAGTAGGGTTCGACAGGCCAGGAATGTTGTCAAATTTTGCATCCGAGATGTTAGATTGCCTTAGATTACGATATCGACCGTTACGGACGAATATAATATTCCTACCGAAAAGTATGTACCGACACGCCAGGAATATTGTATAATATTACGTCTGAGATAATAGGTTGCCTTAGATTAGGATATACAACGTTATAGACTCATATAATGTTCCCACCGAGAAGTAGGGTCCGACATGCCTGGAATGATGTAGAATATTACATCCGAGATGTCAGGTTGCCTCCGGTTAGGATATATAACGTTATAGACGTATATACTGTTCCCTCCGAGAAGTAGGGTTCGACAGGCTAGGAATGTTGTCAAATATTGCATCCGAGATGTTAGGTTGCCTTAGATAAGGATATATAACGTAACAGACGCATATAATGTTACCACCGAGACGTACGGACCGACATGCCTGGAATGTTGTCAAATGTTACATCCGAGGTGTTAGGTTGCCTTAGGTTAGGATATATGACGTTATAGACGTATATACTGTTCCCTCCGAGAAGTAGGGTTCGACAGGCCAGGAATGTTGTCAAATATTGCATCCGAGATGTTAGGTTGCCTTAGATTAGGAAATATACCGTTATAGACGCATGTAATGTTACCACCGAGACGTAGGGACCGACACGCCTGGAATGTTGTCAAATGTTACATCCGAGATCTTAGGTTGCCTTAGGTTAGGATATATGACGTTATAGACGTATATACCTTTCCCTCCGAGAAGTAGAGTTCGACAGGCCACGAATGTTGTCAAATATTGCATCCGAGAGGTTAGGTTGCCTTAGATTAGGATATACAACGTTATAGACTCATATAATGTTCCCACCGAGAAGTAGGGTCCGACATGCCTGGAATGATGTAGAATATTACATCCGAGATGTCAGGTTGCCTCCGGTTAGGATATATAACGTTATAGACGTATATACTGTTCCCTCCGAGAAGTAGGGTTCGACAGGCTAGGAATGTTGTCAAATATTGCATCCGAGATGTTAGGTTGCCTTAGATAAGGATATATAACGTAACAGACGCATATAATGTTACCACCGAGACGTAGGGACCGACATGCCTGGAATGTTGTCAAATGTTACATCCGAGATGTTAGGTTGCCTTAGGTTAGGATATATGACGTTATAGACGTATATACTGTTCCCTCCGAGAAGTAGGGTTCGACAGGCCAGGAATGTTGTCAAATATTGCATCCGAGATGTTAGGTTGCCTTAGATTAGGAAATATACCGTTATAGACGCATGTAATGTTACCACCGAGACGTAGGGACCGACACGCCTGGAATGTTGTCAAATGTTACATCCGAGATCTTAGGTTGCCTTAGGTTAGGATATATGACGTTATAGACGTATATACCTTTCCCTCCGAGAAGTAGAGTTCGACAGGCCACGAATGTTGTCAAATATTGCATCCGAGAGGTTAGGTTGCCTTAGATAAGGATATACAACGTTATAGACGCATATAATGTTCCCACCGAGAAGTAGGGTCCGACACGCCTGGAAGGTTGTAGAATATTACATCCGAGATGTCAGGTTGCCTTAGGTTAGGATATATAACGTTATAGACGTATATACTGTTCCCTCCGAGAAATAGGGTTCGACAGGCTAGGAATGTTGTCAAATATAGCATCCGAGATGTTAGGTTGCCTTAGGTTAGGATATATAACGTTATAGACGCATGTAATGTTACCACCGAGACGTAGGGACCGACAGGCCTGGAATGTTGTAAAATGTTACATCCGAGATGTTAGGTTGCCTAAGATTAGGATATATACCGCTATAGACGCATGTAATGTTACCACCGAGACGTAGGGACCGACACGCCAGGAATGTTGTCAAATATTACATACGAGATGTTAGGTGGCTTTGGTTAGGATATATAACGTTATAGACGCATGTAATGTTACCACCGCGACGTAGGGACCGACACGCCTGGAATGTGGTAAAATGTTACATCCGAGATGTTAGGTTGTCTAAGATTAGGATATATACCGTTATAGACGCATGTAATGTTACCACCGAGACGTAGGGACCGACACGCCCGGAATGCTATCAAATGTTTCATCCGAGATGTTAGGTTGCCTAAGGCTAGCATATATAACGTTATAGATGTATATGCTGTTCCCTCCGAGAAGTAGGGTTCGACAGGCCAGGAATGTTGTCAAATATTGCATCTGAGATGTTAGGTTGCCTAAGGTTAGGATATATAACGTTATAGACGCATGTAATGTTACCACCGAGACGTAGGGACCGACACGCCTGGAATGTTGTCAAATGTTACATTCGAGATGTTAGGTTGTCTTAGGTTAGGATATATGACGTTATAGATGTATATGCTGTTCCCTCCTAGAAGTAGGCTTCGACAGGCCAGGAATGTTGTCAAATATTGCATCCGAGATGTTAGGTTGCCTAAGGCTAGGATATATAACGTTATAGACGCATGTAATGTTACCACCGAGACGTAGGGACCGACACGCCTGGAATGTGGTAAAATGTTACATCCGAGATGTTAGGTTGCCTAAGATTAGGATATATACCGTTATAGACGCATGTAATGTTACCACCGAAACGTAGGGACCGACACGCCTGGAATGTGGTAAAATGTTGCATCCGAGATGTTAGGTTGCCTAAGATTAGGATATATACCGTTATAGACGCATGTAATGTTACCACCGAGAAGTAGGGCCAGACAGGCCTGGAATGTTGTAAAATGATACATCCGATATGTTAGGTTGCCTAAGATTAGGATATATACCGCTATAGACGCATGTAATGTTACCACCGAGACGTAGGGACCGACACGCCTGGAATGTGGTAAAATGTTACATCCGAGATGTTAGGTTGCCTAAGATTAGGATATATACTGTTATAGACGCATGTAAAGTTACCACCGAGAAGTAGGGACCGACAGGCCTGGAATGCTGTAAAATGTTACATCCGATATGTTAGGTTGCCTAAGATTAGGATATATACCGCTATAGACGCATGTAATGTTACCACCGAGACGTAGGGACCGACACGCCAGGAATGTTGTCAAATATTACATACGAGATGTTAGGTGGCCTTAGGTTAGGATATATAACGTTATAGACGCATGTAATGTTACCACCGAGACGTAGGGACCGACACGCCTGGAATGTGGTAAAATGTTACATCCGAGATGTTAGGTTGCCTAAGATTAGGATATATACCGTTATAGACGCATGTAATGTTACCACCGAGACGTAGGGACCGACACGCCTGGAATGTGGTAAAATGTTACATCCGAGATGTTAGGTTGCCTAAGATTAGGATATATACCGTTATAGACGCATGTAATGTTACCACCGAGAAGTAGGGACCGACATGCCTGGAATGTTGTCAAATGTTACATCCGAGATGTTAGGTTGCCTTAGGTTAGGATATATGACGTTATAGACGTATATACTGTTCCCTCCGAGAAGTAGGGTTCGACAGGCCAGGAATGTTGTCAAATATTGCATCCGAGATGTTGGGTTGCCTTAGATTAGGAAATATACCGTTATAGACGCATGTAAGGTTACCACCGAGACGTAGGGACCGACACGCCTGGAATGTTGTCAAATGTTACATCCGAGATGTTAGGTTGCCTTAGGTTAGGATATATGACGTTATAGACGTATATACTTTTCCCTCCGAGAAGTAGGGTTCGACAGGCCACGAATGTTGTCAAATATTGCATCCGAGATGTTAGGTTGCCTTAGATTAGGATATATACCGTTATAGACGTATATACTGTTCCCTCCGAGCAGTAGAGTTCGACAGGCCAGGAATGTTGTCAAATATTGCATCCGAGATGTTAGGTTGCCTTAGATTAGGATATGCAACGTTATAGACGCATGTAATGTTGCCACCGAGAAGTAGGGTCCGACACGCCTGGAAGGTTGTAGAATATTACATCCGAGATGTTAGGTTGCCTTAGGTTAGGATATATAACGTTATAGACGTACATACTCTTCCCTCCGACAAGTAGGGTTCGACAGGCCAGGAATGTTGTCAAATTTTGCATCCGAGATGTTAGATTGCCTTAGATTACGATATCGACCGTTACGGACGAATATAATATTCCTACCGAAAAGTATGTACCGACACGCCAGGAATATTGTATAATATTACGTCTGAGATAATAGGTTGCCTTAGATTAGGATATACAACGTTATAGACTCATATAATGTTCCCACCGAGAAGTAGGGTCCGACATGCCTGGAATGATGTAGAATATTACATCCGAGATGTCAGGTTGCCTCCGGTTAGGATATATAACGTTATAGACGTATATACTGTTCCCTCCGAGAAGTAGGGTTCGACAGGCTAGGAATGTTGTCAAATATTGCATCCGAGATGTTAGGTTGCCTTAGATAAGGATATATAACGTAACAGACGCATATAATGTTACCACCGAGACGTAGGGACCGACATGCCTGGAATGTTGTCAAATGTTACATCCGAGGTGTTAGGTTGCCTTAGGTTAGGATATATGACGTTATAGACGTATATACTGTTCCCTCCGAGAAGTAGGGTTCGACAGGCCAGGAATGTTGTCAAATATTGCATCCGAGATGTTAGGTTGCCTTAGATTAGGAAATATACCGTTATAGACGCATGTAATGTTACCACCGAGACGTAGGGACCGACACGCCTGGAATGTTGTCAAATGTTACATCCGAGATCTTAGGTTGCCTTAGGTTAGGATATATGACGTTATAGACGTATATACCTTTCCCTCCGAGAAGTAGAGTTCGACAGGCCACGAATGTTGTCAAATATTGCATCCGAGAGGTTAGGTTGCCTCAGATAAGGATATACAACGTTATAGACGCATATAATGTTCCCACCGAGAAGTAGGGTCCGACACGCCTGGAAGGTTGTAGAATATTACATCCGAGATGTCAGGTTGCCTTAGGTTAGGATATATAACGTTATAGACGTACATACTGTTCCCTCCGAGAAGTAGGGTTCGACAGGCTAGGAATGTTGTCAAATATAGCATCCGAGATGTTAGGTTGCCTTAGATAAGGATACATAACGTTATAGACGAATATAATGTTACCACCGAGACGTAGGGTTCCAACACGCCTGGAATGTTGTCAAATGTTATATCCGAGATGTTAGGTTGCCTTAGGTTAGAATATATGACATTACAGACGTATATACTCTTCCCACCGAGAAGTAGGGACCGACACGCCTGGAATGTGGTAAAATGTTACATCCGAGATGTTAGGTGGCCTTAGGTTAGGATATATAACGTTATAGACGCATGTAATGTTACCACCGAGACGTAGGGACCGACAGGCCTGGAATGTTGTAAAATGTTACATCCGAGATGTTAGGTTGCCTAAGATTAGGATATATACCGCTATAGACGCATGTAATGTTACCACCGAGACGTAGGGACCGACACGCCAGGAATGTTGTCAAATATTACATACGAGATGTTAGGTGGCTTTGGTTAGGATATATAACGTTATAGACGCATGTAATGTTACCACCGAGACGTAGGGACCGACACGCCTGGAATGTGGTAAAATGTTACATCCGAGATGTTAGGTTGCCTAAGATTAGGATATATACCGTTATAGACGCATGTAATGTTACCACCGAGACGTAGGGACCGACACGCCCGGAATGCTATCAACTGTTACATCCGAGATGTTAGGTTGCCTAAGGCTAGGATATATGACGTTATAGATGTATATGCTGTTCCCTCCGAGAAGTAGGGTTCGACAGGCCAGGAATGTTGTCAAATATTGCATCTGAGATGTTAGGTTGCCTAAGGTTAGGATATATAACGTTATAGACGCATGTAATGTTACCACCGAGACGTAGGGACCGACACGCCTGGAATGTTGTCAAATGTTACATTCGAGATGTTAGGTTGTCTTAGGTTAGGATATATGACGTTACAGACGTATATGCTGTTCCCTCCGAGATGTAGGGTTCGACAGGCCAGGAATGTTGTGAAATATTTCATCCGAGATGTTAGGTTGCCTTAGATTAGGATATATGACGTTATAGATGTATATGCTGTTCCCTCCTAGAAGTAGGCTTCGACAGGCCAGGAATGTTGTCAAATATTGCATCCGAGATGTTAGGTTGCCTAAGGTTAGGATATATAACGTTATAGACGCATGTAATGTTACCACCGAGACGTAGGGCCAGACAGGCCTGGAATGTTGTAAAATGTTACATCCGATATGTTAGGTTGCCTAAGATTAGGATATATACCGCTATAGACGCATGTAATGTTACCACCGAGACGTAGGGACCGACACGCCTGGAATGTGGTAAAATGTTACATCCGAGATGTTAGGTTGCCTAAGATTAGGATATATACCGCTATAGACGCATGTAATGTTACCACCGAGACGTAGGGACCGACACGCCAGGAATGTTGTCAAATATTACATACGAGATGTTAGGTGGCTTTGGTTAGGATATATAACGTTATAGACGCATGTAATGTTACCACCGAGACGTAGGGATCGACACGCCTGGAATGTGGTAAAATGTTACATCCGAGATGTTAGGTTGCCTAAGGTTAGGATATATAACGTTATAGACGTATATACTGTTCCCTCCGAGAAGTAGGGTTCGACAGGCTAGGAATGTTGTCAAATTTTGCATCCGAGATGTTAGATTGCCTTAGATTACGATATCGACCGTTATGGACGAATATAATATTCCCACCGAAAAGTATGTACCGACACACCAGGAATATTGTATAATATTACGTCTGAGATAATAGGTTGCCTTAGATTAGGATATACAACGTTATAGACTCATATAATGTTCCCACCGAGAAGTAGGGTCCGACATGCCTGGAATGATGTAGAATATTACATCCGAGATGTCAGGTTGCCTCCGGTTAGGATATATAACGTTATAGACGTATATACTGTTCCCTCCGAGAAGTAGGGTTCGACAGGCTAGGAATGTTGTCAAATATTGCATCCGAGATGTTAGGTTGCCTTAGATAAGGATATATAACGTAATAGACGCATATAATGTTACCACCGAGACGTAGGGACCGACATGCCTGGAATGTTGTCAAATGTTACATCCGAGATGTTAGGTTGCCTTAGGTTAGGATATATGACGTTATAGACGTATATACTGTTCCCTCCGAGAAGTAGGGTTCGACAGGCCAGGAATGTTGTCAAATATTGCATCCGAGATGTTAGGTTGCCTTAGATTAGGAAATATACCGTTATAGACGCATGTAATGTTACCACCGAGACGTAGGGACCGACACGCCTGGAATGTTGTCAAATGTTACATCCGAGATCTTAGGTTGCCTTAGGTTAGGATATATGATGTTATAGACGTATATACCTTTCCCTCCGAGAAGTAGAGTTCGACAGGCCACGAATGTTGTCAAATATTGCATCCGAGAGGTTAGGTTGCCTTAGATAAGGATATCCAACGTTATAGACGCATATAATGTTCCCACCGAGAAGTAGGGTCCGACACGCCTGGAAGGTTGTAGAATATTACATCCGAGGTGTCAGGTTGCCTTAGGTTAGGATATATAACGTTATAGACGTATATACTGTTCCCTCCGAGAAGTAGGGTTCGACAGGCTAGGAATGTTGTCAAATATAGCATCCGAGATGTTAGGTGGCCTGAGGTTAGGATATATAACGTTATAGACGCATGTAATGTTCCCACCGAGAAGTAGGGACCGACACGTCTGGAATGTGGTAAAATGTCACATCCGAGATGTTAGGTTGCCTAAGATTAGGATATATACCGTTATAGACGCATGTAATGTTACCACCGAGAAGTAGGGTTCGACACGCCAGGAATGTTGTCAAATATTACATACGAGATGTTAGGTGGCCTTAGGTTAGGATATATAACGTTATAGACGCATGTAATGTTACCACCGAGACGTAGGGACCGACAGGCCTGGAATGTTGTAAAATGTTACAACCAAGATGTTAGGTTGCCTAAGATTAGGATATATACCGCTATAGACGCATGTAATGTTACCACCGAGACGTAGGGACCGACACGCCAGGAATGTTGTCAAATATTACATACGAGATGTTAGGTGGCTTTGGTTAGGATATATAACGTTATAGACGCATGTAATGTTACCACCGAGACGTAGGGATCGACACGCCTGGAATGTGGTAAAATGTTACATCCGAGATGTTAGGTTGCCTAAGATTAGGATATATACCGTTATAGACGCATGTAATGTTACCACCGAGACGTAGGGACCGACACGCCCGGAATGTTATCAAATGTTACATCCGAGATGTTAGGTTGCCTAAGGTTAGGATATATAACGTTATAGACGTATATACTGTTCCCTCCGAGAAGTAGGGTTCGACAGGCTAGGAATGTTGTCAAATATTGCATCCGAGATGTTAGGTTGCCTTAGATAAGGATATATAACGTAACAGACGCATATAATGTTACCACCGAGACGTAGGGACCGACATGCCTGGAATGTTGTCAAATGTTACATCCGAGATGTTAGGTTGCCTTAGGTTAGGATATATGACGTTATAGACGTATATACTGTTCCCTCCAAGAAGTAGGGTTCGACAGGCCAGGAATGTTGTCAAATATTGCATCCGAGATGTTAGGTTGCCTTAGATTAGGAAATATACCGTTATAGACGCATGTAATGTTACCACCGAGACGTAGGGACCGACACGCCTGGAATGTTGTCAAATGTTACATCCGAGATCTTAGGTTGCCTTAGGTTAGGATATATGACGTTATAGACGTATATACCTTTCCCTCCGAGAAGTAGAGTTCGACAGGCCACGAATGTTGTCAAATATTGCATCCGAGAGGTTAGGTTGCCTTAGATAAGGATATACAACGTTATAGACGCATATAATGTTCCCACCGAGAAGTAGGGTCCGACACGCCTGGAAGGTTGTAGAATATTACATCCGAGATGTCAGGTTGCCTTAGGTTAGGATATATGACGTTACAGACGTATATACGGTTCCCTCCGAGATGTAGGGTTCTACAGGCCAGGAATGTTGTGAAATATTTCATCCGAGATGTTAGGTTGCCTTAGATTAGGATATGTGACGTTATAGACGTATAAGCTGTTCCCTCCGAGAAGTAGGGTTCGACAGGCCAGGAATGTTGTCAAATATTGCATCCGAGATGTTAGGTTGTCTAAGGTTAGGATATATAACGTTATAGACGCATGTAATGTTACCACCGAGACGTAGGGACCGACACGCCTGGAATGTGGTAAAATGTTACATCCGAGATGTTAGGTTGCCCAAGATTAGGATATATACCGTTATAGACGCAAGTAATGTTACCACCGAGACGTAGGGACCGACACGCCTGGAATGTGGTAAAATGTTGCATCCGAGATGTTAGGTTGCCTAAGATTAGGATATATACCGCTATAGACGCATGTAATGTTACCACCGAGACGTAGGGACCGACACGCCAGGAATGTGGTAAAATGTTACATCCGAGATGTTAGGTTGCCTAAGATTAGGATATATACCGCTATAGACGCATGTAATGTTACCACCTAGACGTAGGGACCGACACGCCAGGAATGTTGTCAAATATTACATACGAGATGTTAGGTGGCCTTAGGTTAGGATATATAACGTTATAGACGCATGTAATGTTACCACCGAGACGTAGGGACCGACACGCCTGGAATGTGGTAAAATGTTACATCCGAGATGTTAGGTTGCCTAAGATTAGGATATATACCGTTATAGACGCATGTAATGTTACCACCGAGACGTAGGGACCGACACGCCTGGAATGTTGTCAAATGTTACATCCGAGATGTTAGGTTGCCTTAGGCTAGGATATATGACGTTATAGATGTATATGCTGTTCCCTCCGAGAAGTAGGGTTCGACAGGCCAGGAATGTTGTCAAATATTGCATCCGAGATGTTAGGTTGCCTAAGGTTAGGATATATAACGTTATAGACGCATGTAATGTTACCACCGAGACGTAGGGACCGACACGCCTGGAATGTGGTAAAATGTTACATCCGAAATGTTAGGTTGCCTAAGATTAGGATATATACCGTTATAGACGCATATAATGTTACCACCGAGAAGTAGGGTCCGACACGCCTGGAAGGTTGTAGAATATTATATCCGAGATGTTAGGTTGCCTTAGGCTAGGATATATGACGTTATAGATGTATATGCTGTTCCCTCCGAGAAGTAGGGTTCGACAGGCCAGGAATGTTGTCAAATATTGCGTCCGAGATGCTAGGTTGCCTTAGATTAGGATATGCAACGTTATAGACGCATATAATGTTCCCACCGAGAAGTAGGGTCCGACACGCCTGGAAGGTTGTAGAATATTACATCCGAGATGTTAGGGTGCCTTAGGTTAGGATATATAACGTTATAGACGTACATACTGTTCCCTCCGAGAAGTAGGGTTCGACAGGCCAGGAATGTTGTCAAATATTGCATCCGAGATGTTAGATTGCCTTAGATTACGATATCGACCGTTATGGACGCATATAATATTCCCACCGAAAAGTATGCACCGACACGCCAGGAATATTGTAAAATATTACGTCTGAGATAATAGGTTGCCTTAGATTAGGATATACAACCTTATAGACTCATATAATGTTCCCACCGAGAAGTAGGGTCCGACACGCCTGGAATGTTGTCAAATGTTACATCCGAGATGTTAGGTTGCCTTAGGTTAGGATATATGACGTTATAGACGTATATACTGTTCCCTCCGAGAAGTAGGGTTCGACAGGCCAGGAATGTTGTCAAATATTGCATCCGAGATGTTAGGTTGCCTTAGATTAGGAAATATACCGTTATAGACGCATGTAATGTTACCACCGAGACGTAGGGACCGACACGCCTGGAATGTTGTCAAATGTTACATCCGAGATCTTAGGTTGCCTTAGGTTAGGATATATGACGTTATAGACGTATATACCTTTCCCTCCGAGAAGTAGGGTTCGACAGGCTAGGAATGTTGTCAAATATAGCATCCGAGATGTTAGGTTGCCTTAGATAAGGATATATAACTTTATAGACGAATATAATGTTACCACCGAGACGTAGGGTTCCAACACGCCTGGAATGTTGTCAAATGTTATATCCGAGATTTTAGGTTGCCTTAGGTTAGAATATATGACATTACAGACGTATATACTGTTCCCACCGAGAAGTAGGGTCCGACACGCCAGGAATGTTGTCAAATATTACATCCGACATGTTAGGTTGCCTTAGGTTAGGATATATAACGTTATAGACGTATATACTGTTCCCTCCGAGAAGTAGGGTTCGATACGCCAGGAATCTTGTCAAATATTACATACGAGATGTTAGGTGGCCTTAGGTTAGGATATATAACGTTATAGACGCATGTAATGTTCCCACCGAGAAGTAGGGACCGACACGCCTGGAATGTGGTAAAATGTTACATCCGAGATGTTAGGTTGCCTAAGATTAGGATATATACCGTTATAGACGCATGTAATGTTACCACCGAGAAGTAGGGTTCGACACGCCAGGAATGTTGTCAAATATTACATACGAGATGTTAGGTGGCCTTAGGTTAGGATATATAACGTTATAGACGCATGTAATGTTACCACCGAGACGTAGGGACCGACAGGCCTGGAATGTTGTAAAATGTTACATTCGAGATGTTAGGTTGCCTAAGATTAGGATATATACCGCTATAGACGCATGTAATGTTACCACCGAGACGTAGGGACCGACACGCCAGGAATGTTGTCAAATATTACATACGAGATGTTAGGTGGCTTTGGTTAGGATATATAACGTTATAGACGCATGTAATGTTACCACCGAGACGTAGGGACCGACACGCCTGGAATGTGGTAAAATGTTACATCCGAGATGTTAGGTTGCCTAAGATTAGGATATATACCGTTATAGACGCATGTAATGTTACCACCGAGACGTAGGGACCGACACGCCTGGAATGTTGTCAAATGTTACATCCGAGATGTTAGGTTGCCTTAGGCTAGGATATATGACGTTATAGATGTATATGCTGTTCCCTCCGAGAAGTAGTGTTCGACAGGCCAGGAATGTTGTCAAATATTGCATCCGAGATGCTAGGTTGCCTTAGATTAGGATATGCAACGTTATAGACGCATATAATGTTCCCACCGAGAAGTAGGGTCCGACACGCCTGGAAGGTTGTAGAATATTACATCCGAGATGTTAGGTTGCCTTAGGTTAGGATATATAACGTTATAGACGTACATACTGTTCCCTCCGAGAAGTAGGGTTCGACAGGCCAGGAATGTTGTCAAATATTGCATCCGAGATGTTAGATTGCCTTAGATTACGATATCGACCGTTATGGACGCATATAATATTCCCACCGAAAAGTATGCACCGACACGCCAGGAATATTGTAAAATATTACGTCTGAGATAATAGGTTGCCTTAGATTAGGATATACAACCTTATAGACTCATATAATGTTCCCACCGAGAAGTAGGGTCCGACACGCCTGGAATGATGTAGAATATTACATCCGAGATGTCAGGTTGCCTTAGGTTAGGATATATAACGTTATAGACGTATATACTGTTCAGTCCGAGAAGTAGGGTTCGACAGGCTAAGAATGTTGTCAAATATTGCATCCGAGGTGTTAGGTTGCCTTAGATAAGGATATATAACGTTATAGACGCATATAATGTTACCACCGAGACGTAGGGACCGACATGCCTGGAATGTTGTCAAATGTTACATCCGAGATGTTAGGTTGCCTTAGGTTAGGATATATGACGTTATAGACGTATATACTGTTCCCTCCGAGAAGTAGGGTTCGACAGGCCAGGAATGTTGTCAAATATTGCATCCGAGATGTTAGGTTGCCTTAGATCAGGAAATATACCGTTATAGACGCATGTAATGTTACCACCGAGACGTAGGGTTCGACAGGCTAGGAATGTTGTCAAATATTGCATCGGAGATGTTAGGTTGCCTTAGATAAGGATATATAACGTTATAGACGCATATAATGTTACCACCGAGACGTAGGACCAACATGCCTGGAATGTTGTCAAATGTTACATCCGAGATGTTAGGTTGCCTTAGGTTAGGATATATAACGTTATAGACGTATATACTGTTCCCTCCGAGATGTAGGGTTCGACAGGCCAGGAATGTTGTCAAATATTGCATCCGAGATGTTAGGTTGCTTTAGGTTAGGATATATAACGTTATAGACGCATATAATGTTACCACCGAGAAGTAGGGTCCGACACGCCTGGAAGGTTGTAGAATATTACATCCGAGATGTTAGTTTGCCTTAGGTTAGGGTATATAACGTTATAGACGTACATACTGTTCCCTCCGAGAAGTAGGGTTCGACAGGCAAGGAATGTTGTCAAATATTGCATCCGAGATGTTAGGTTGCCTTAGATTAGGATATGCAACGTTATAGACGCATATAATGTTACCACCGAGAAGTAGGCTCCGACACGCCTGGAACGTTGTAGAATATTGCATCCGAGATGTTAGATTGCCTTAGATTACGATATCGACCGTTATGGACGCATATAATATTCCCACCGAAAAGTATGCACCGACACGCGAGGAATATTGTAAAATATTACGTCTGACATAATAGGTTGCCTTAGATTAGGATACACAACGTTATAGACTCATATAATGTTCCCACCGAGAAGTAGGGTCCGACACGCCTTGAATGATGTTGAATATTACATCCGAGATGTCAGGTTGCCTTCGGTTAGGATATATAACGTTATAGACTTATATACTGTTCCCTCCGAGAAGTAGGGTTCGACAGGCCAGGAATGTTGTCAAATATTGCATCCGAGATGTTAGGTTGCCTTAGATTAGGATATATACCGCTATAGACGTATATACTGTTCCCTCCGAGATGTAGGGTTCGACAGGCCAGGAATGTTGTCAAATATTGCATCCGAGATGTTAGGTTGCCTTAGATTAGGATATACAACGTTATAGACGCATATAATGTTCCCACCGAGAAGTAGGGTCCAACACGCCTGGAATGTTGCAGAATAATATATCCGAGATGTCATGTTGCCTTAGGTTAGGATATATAACGTTATAGACGTATATAGTGTTCCCTCCGAGAAGTAGGGTTCGACAGGCCAGGAATGTTGTCAAATATTGCATCCGAGATGTTAGGTTGCCTTAGATAAGGATATATAACGATATAGACGCATATAATGTTACCACCGAGACGTAGGGACCGACATGCCTGGAATGTTGTCAAATGTTACATCCTAGATGTTAGGTTGCCTTAGGTTAGGATAAATAACGTTATAGACGTATATACTGTTCCCTCCGAGAAGTATTGTTCGACAGGCCAGGAATGTTGTCAAATTATGCATCCGAGATGTTAGGTTGCCTTAGGTTAGGATATATAACGTTATAGACGCATGTAACGTTACCACCGAGACGTAGGGACCGACACGCCTGGAATGTTGTCAAATCTTACATCCGAGATGTTAGGTTGCCTTAGGTTAGGATTTATGACGTTATAGACGTATATGCTGTTCCCTCCGAGAAGTAGGGTTCGACAGGCCAGGAATGTTGTCAAATATTGCATCCGAAATGTTAGGTTGCCTTAGGTTAGCATATATGACGTTATAGACGCACGTAATGTTACCAGCGAGACGTAGGGTTCCAACACGCCTGGAATGTTGTCAAATGTTATATCCGAGATGTTAGGTTGCGTTAGGTTAGGATATATAACGTTATAGACGTATATACTGTTCCCACCGAGAAGTAGGGTTCGACACGCCAGGAATGTTGTCAAATATTACATACGAGATGTTAGTTGGCCTTAGGTTAGGATATATAACGTTATAGACGCTGGTAATGTTACCACCGAGACGTAGGGACCGACACGCCTGGAATGTGGTAAAATGTTGCATCCGAGATGTTAGGTTGCCTAAGATTAGGATATATACCGTTATAGACGCATGTAATGTTACCACCGAGAAGTAGGGCCAGACAGGCCTGGAATGTTGTAAAATGTTACATCCGATATGTTAGGTTGCCTAAGATTAGGATATATACCGCTATAGACGCATGTAATGTTACCACCGAGACGTAGGGACCGACACGCCTGGAATGTGGTAAAATGTTACATCCGAGATGTTAGGTTGCCTAAGATTAGGATATATACCGTTATAGACGCATGTAATGTTACCACCGAGACGTAGGGACCGACATGCCTGGAATGTTGTCAAATGTTACATCCGAGATGTTAGGTTGCCTTAGGTTAGGATATATGACGTTATAGACGTATATACTGTTCCCTCCGAGAAGTAGGGTTCGACAGGCCAGGAATATTGTAAAATATTACGTCTGAGATAATAGGTTGCCTTAGATTAGGATATACAATGTTATAGACTCATATAATGTTCCCACCGAGAAGTAGGGTCCGACACGCCTGGAATGATGTAGAATATTACATCCGAGATGTCAGGTTGCCTTCGGTTAGGATATATAACGTTATAGACGTATATACTGTTCCCTCCGACAAGTAGGGTTCGACAGGCTAGGAATGTTGTCAAATATTGCATCCGAGATGTTAGGTTGCCTTAGATTAGGATATATACCGTTATGGACGAATATAATATTCCCACCGAAAAGTATGTACCGACACGCCAGGAATATTGTATAATATTACGTCTGAGATAATAGGTTGCCTTAGATTAGGATATACAACGTTATAGACTCATATAATGTTCCCACCGAGAAGTAGGGTCCGACATGCCTGGAATGATGTAGAATATTACATCCGAGATGTCAGGTTGCCTCCGGTTAGGATATATAACGTTATAGACGTATATACTGTTCCCGCCGAGAAGTAGGGTTCGACAGGCTAGGAATGTTGTCAAATATTGCATCCGAGATGTTAGGTTGCCTTAGATAAGGATATATAACGTAATAGACGCATATAATGTTACCACCGAGACGTAGGGACCGACATGCCTGGAATGTTGTCAAATGTTACATCCGAGATGTTAGGTTGCCTTAGGTTAGGATATATGACGTTATACACGTATATACTGTTCCCTCCGAGAAGTAGGGTTCGACAGGCCAGGAATGTTGTCAAATATTGCATCCGAGATGTTAGGTTGCCTTAGATTAGGATATATACCGCTATAGACGTATATACTGTTCCCTCCGAGATGTAGGGTTCGACAGGCCAGGAATGTTGTCAAATATTGCATCCGAGATGTTAGGTTGCCTTAGATTAGGATATACAACGTTATAGACGCATATAATGTTCCCACCGAGAAGTAGGGTCCAACACGCCTGGAATGTTGCAGAATAATATATCCGAGATGTCATGTTGCCTTAGGTTAGGATATATAACGTTATAGACGTATATAGTGTTCCCTCCGAGAAGTAGGGTTCGACAGGCCAGGAATGTTGTCAAATATTGCATCCGAGATGTTAGGTTGCCTTAGATAAGGATATATAACGATATAGACGCATATAATGTTACCACCGAGACGTAGGGACCGACATGCCTGGAATGTTGTCAAATGTTACATCCTAGATGTTAGGTTGCCTTAGGTTAGGATAAATAACGTTATAGACGTATATACTGTTCCCTCCGAGAAGTATTGTTCGACAGGCCAGGAATGTTGTCAAATTATGCATCCGAGATGTTAGGTTGCCTTAGGTTAGGATATATAACGTTATAGACGCATGTAACGTTACCACCGAGACGTAGGGACCGACACGCCTGGAATGTTGTCAAATCTTACATCCGAGATGTTAGGTTGCCTTAGGTTAGGATTTATGACGTTATAGACGTATATGCTGTTCCCTCCGAGAAGTAGGGTTCGACAGGCCAGGAATGTTGTCAAATATTGCATCCGAAATGTTAGGTTGCCTTAGGTTAGCATATATGACGTTATAGACGCACGTAATGTTACCAGCGAGACGTAGGGTTCCAACACGCCTGGAATGTTGTCAAATGTTATATCCGAGATGTTAGGTTGCGTTAGGTTAGGATATATAACGTTATAGACGTATATACTGTTCCCACCGAGAAGTAGGGTTCGACACGCCAGGAATGTTGTCAAATATTACATACGAGATGTTAGTTGGCCTTAGGTTAGGATATATAACGTTATAGACGCTGGTAATGTTACCACCGAGACGTAGGGACCGACACGCCTGGAATGTGGTAAAATGTTGCATCCGAGATGTTAGGTTGCCTAAGATTAGGATATATACCGTTATAGACGCATGTAATGTTACCACCGAGAAGTAGGGCCAGACAGGCCTGGAATGTTGTAAAATGTTACATCCGATATGTTAGGTTGCCTAAGATTCGGATATATACCGCTATAGACGCATGTAATGTTACCACCGAGACGTAGGGACCGACACGCCTGGAATGTGGTAAAATGTTACATCCGATATGTTAGGTTGCCTAAGATTAGGATATATACCGTTATAGACGCATGTAATGTTACCACCGAGACGTAGGGACCGACATGCCTGGAATGTTGTCAAATGTTACATCCGAGGTGTTAGGTTGCCTTAGGTTAGGATATATGACGTTATAAACGTATATACTGTTCCCTCCGAGAAGTAGGGTTCGACAGGCCAGGAATATTGTAAAATATTACGTCTGAGATAATAGGTTGCCTTAGATTAGGATATACAATGTTATAGACTCATATAATGTTCCCACCGAGAAGTAGGGTCCGACACGCCTGGAATGATGTAGAATATTACATCCGAGATGTCAGGTTGCCTTCGGTTAGGATATATAACGTTATAGACGTATATACTGTTCCCTCCGACAAGTAGGGTTCGACAGGCTAGGAATGTTGTCAAATATTGCATCCGAGATGTTAGGTTGCCTTAGATTAGGATATATACCGTTATGGACGAATATAATATTCCCACCGAAAAGTATGTACCGACACGCCAGGAATATTGTATAATATTACGTCTGAGATAATAGGTTGCCTTAGATTAGGATATACAACGTTATAGACTCATATAATGTTCCCACCGAGAAGTAGGGTCCGACATGCCTGGAATGATGTAGAATATTACATCCGAGATGTCAGGTTGCCTCCGGTTAGGATATATAACTTTATAGACGTATATACTGTTCCCGCCGAGAAGTAGGGTTCGACAGGCTAGGAATGTTGTCAAATATTGCATCCGAGATGTTAGGTTGCCTTAGATAAGGATATATAACGTAATAGACGCATATAATGTTACCACCGAGACGTAGGGACCGACATGCCTGGAATGTTGTCAAATGTTACATCCGAGATGTTAGGTTGCCTTAGGTTAGGATATATGACGTTATACACGTATATACTGTTCCCTCCGAGAAGTAGGGTTCGACAGGCCAGGAATGTTGTCAAATATTGCATCCGAGATGTTAGGTTGCCTTAGATTAGGAAATATACCGTTATAGACGCATGTAATGTTACCACCGAGACGTAGGGACCGACACGCCTGGAATGTTGTCAAATGTTACATCCGAGATCTTAGGTTGCCTTAGGTTAGGATATATGACGTTATAGACGTATATACCTTTCCCTCCGAGAAGTAGAGTTCGACAGGCCACGAATGTTGTCAAATATTGCATCCGAGAGGTTAGGTTGCCTTAGATAAGGACATACAACGTTATAGACGCATATAATGTTCCCACCGAGAAGTAGGGTCCGACACGCCTGGAAGGTTGTAGAATATTACATCCGAGGTGTCAGGTTGCCTTAGGTTAGGATATATAACGTTATAGACGTATATACTGTTCCCTCCGAGAAGTAGGGTTCGACAGGCTAGGAATGTTGTCAAATATAGCATCCGAGATGTTAGGTTGCCTTAGATAAGGATATATAACGTTATAGACGAATATAATGTTACCACCGAGACGTAGGGTTCCAACACGCCTGGAATGTTGTCAAATGTTATATCCGAGATGTTAGGTTGCCTTAGGTTAGAATATATGACATTACAGACGTATATACTGTTCCCACCGAGAAGTAGGGTCCGACACGCCAGGAATGTTGTCAAATATTACATCCGACATGTTAGGTTGCCTTAGGTTAGGATATATAACGTTATAGACGTATATACTGTTCCCTCCGAGAAGTAGGGTTCGATACGCCAGGAATCTTGTCAAATATTACATACGAGATGTTAGGTGGCCTTAGGTTAGGATATATAACGTTATAGACGCATGTAATGTTCCCACCGAGAAGTAGGGACCGACACGCCTGGAATGTGGTAAAATGTTACATCCGAGATGTTAGGTTGCCTAAGATTAGGATATATACCGTTATAGACGCATGTAATGTTACCACCGAGAAGTAGGGTTCGACACGCCAGGAATGTTGTCAAATATTACATACGAGATGTTAGGTGGCCTTAGGTTAGGATATATAACGTTATAGACGCATGTAATGTTACCACCGAGACGTAGGGACCGACAGGCCTGGAATGTTGTAAAATGTTACATCCGAGATGTTAGGTTGCCTAAGATTAGGATATATACCGCTATAGACGCATGTAATGTTACCACCGAGACGTAGGGACCGACACGCCAGGAATGTTGTCAAATATTACATACGAGATGTTAGGTGGCTTTGGTTAGGATATATAACGTTATAGACGCATGTAATGTTACCACCGAGACGTAGGGACCGACACGCCTGGAATGTGGTAAAATGTTACATCCGAGATGTTAGGTTGCCTAAGATTAGGATATATACCGTTATAGACGCATGTAATGTTACCACCGAGACGTAGGGACCGACACGCCCGGAATGTTATCAAATGTTACATCCGAGATGTTAGGTTGCCTAAGGCTAGGATATATGACGTTATAGATGTATATGCTGTTCCCTCCGAGAAGTAGGGTTCGACAGGCCAGGAATGTTGTCAAATATTGCATCTGAGATGTTAGGTTGCCACAGGTTAGGATATATAACGTTATAGACGCATGTAATGTTACCACCGAGACGTAGGGACCGACACGACTGGAATGTTGTCAAATGTTACATTCGAGATGTTAGGTTGTCTTAGGTTAGGATATATGACGTTACAGACGTATATACTGTTCCCTCCGAGATGTAGGGTTCGACAGGCCAGGAATGTTGTGAAATATTTCATCCGAGATGTTAGGTTGCCTTAGATTAGGATATATAACGTTATAGATGTATATGCTGTTCCCTCCTAGAAGTAGGCTTCGACAGGCCAGGAATGTTGACAAATATTGCATCCGAGATGTTAGGTTGCCTAAGGTTAGGATATATAACGTTATAGACGCATGTAATGTTACCACCGAGACGTAGGGACCGACACGCCTGGAATGTGGTAAAATGTTACATCCGAGATGTTAGGTTGCCTAAGATTAGGATATATACCGTTATGGACGAATATAATATTCCCACCGAAAAGTATGTACCGACACGCCAGGAATATTGTATAATATTACGTCTGAGATAATAGGTTGCCTTAGATTAGGATATACAACGTTATAGACTCATATAATGTTCCCACCGAGAAGTAGGGTCCGACATGCCTGGAATGATGTAGAATATTACATCCGAGATGTCAGGTTGCCTCCGGTTAGGATATATAACGTTATAGACGTATATACTGTTCCCGCCGAGAAGTAGGGTTCGACAGGCTAGGAATGTTGTCAAATATTGCATCCGAGATGTTAGGTTGCCTTAGATAAGGATATATAACGTAATAGACGCATATAATGTTACCACCGAGACGTAGGGACCGACATGCCTGGAATGTTGTCAAATGTTACATCCGAGATGTTAGGTTGCCTTAGGTTAGGATATATGACGTTATACACGTATATACTGTTCCCTCCGAGAAGTAGGGTTCGACAGGCCAGGAATGTTGTCAAATATTGCATCCGAGATGTTAGGTTGCCTTAGATTAGGATATATACCGCTATAGACGTATATACTGTTCCCTCCGAGATGTAGGGTTCGACAGGCCAGGAATGTTGTCAAATATTGCATCCGAGATGTTAGGTTGCCTTAGATTAGGATATACAACGTTATAGACGCATATAATGTTCCCACCGAGAAGTAGGGTCCAACACGCCTGGAATGTTGCAGAATAATATATCCAAGATGTCATGTTGCCTTAGGTTAGGATATATAACGTTATAGACGTATATAGTGTTCCCTCCGAGAAGTAGGGTTCGACAGGCCAGGAATGTTGTCAAATATTGCATCCGAGATGTTAGGTTGCCTTAGATAAGGATATATAACGATATAGACGCATATAATGTTACCACCGAGACGTAGGGACCGACATGCCTGGAATGTTGTCAAATGTTACATCCTAGATGTTAGGTTGCCTTAGGTTAGGATAAATAACGTTATAGACGTATATACTGTTCCCTCCGAGAAGTATTGTTCGACAGGCCAGGAATGTTGTCAAATTATGCATCCGAGATGTTAGGTTGCCTTAGGTTAGGATATATAACGTTATAGACGCATGTAACGTTACCAGCGAGACGTAGGGTTCCAACACGCCTGGAATGTTGTCAAATGTTATATCCGAGATGTTAGGTTGCGTTAGGTTAGGATATATAACGTTATAGACGTATATACTGTTCCCACCGAGAAGTAGGGTTCGACACGCCAGGAATGTTGTCAAATATTACATACGAGATGTTAGTTGGCCTTAGGTTAGGATATATAACGTTATAGACGCTGGTAATGTTACCACCGAGACGTAGGGACCGACACGCCTGGAATGTTGTCAAATGTTACATCCGAGATGTTAGGTTGCCTTAGGTTAGGATATATGACGTTATAGACGTATATGCTGTTCCCTCCGAGATGTAGGGTTCGACAGGCCAGGAATGTTGTCAAATATTGCATCCGAGATGTTAGGTTGCCTTAGGTTAGCATATATAACGTTATAGACGCACGTAATGTTACCAGCGAGATGTCGGGTTCCACAGGCCAGGAATGTTGTCAAATATTGCATCCGAGATGCTAGGTTGCCTTAGATTAGGATATGCAACGTTATAGACGCATATAATGTTACCACCGAGAAGTAGGGTCCGACACGCCTGGAAGGTTGTAGAATATTACATCCGAGATGTTAGGTTGCCTTAGGTTAGGATATATAACGTTATAGACGTACATACTGTTCCCTTCCGAGAAGTAGGGTTCGACAGGCAAGGAATGTTGTCAAATATTGCATCCGAGATGTTAGGTTGCCTTAGATTAGGATATGCAACGTTACAGACGCATATAATGTTACCACCGAGAAGTAGGCTCCGACACGCCTGGAAGGTTGTAGAATATTGCATCCGAGATGTTAGATTGCCTTAGATTACGATATCGACCGTTATGGACGCATATAATATTCCCACCGAAAAGTATGCACCGACACGCGAGGAATATTGTAAAATATTACGTCTGAGATAATAGGTTGCCTTAGATTAGGATATACAACGTTATATACTCATATAATGTTCCCACCGAGAAGTAGGGTCCGACATGCCTTGAATGATGTTGAATATTACATCCGAGATGTTAGGTTGCCTTCGGTTAGGATATATAACGTTATAGACGCATGTAATGTTACCACCGAGACGTTGGGTTCGACAGGCTAGGAATGTTGTCAAATATTGCTACCGAGATGTTAGGTTGCCTTAGGTTAGGATATATAACGTTATAGACGTATATACTGTTCCCTCCGAGAAGTATTGTTCGACAGGCCAGGAATGTTGTCAAATATTGCATCCGAGATGTTAGGTTGCCTTAGGTTAGGATATATAACGTTATAGACGCACGTAATGTTACCACCGAGACGTAGGGACCGACACGCCTGGAATGCTGTCAAATGTTACATCCGGGATGTTAGGTTGTCTTAGGTTAGGCTATATGACGTTACAGACGTATATACTGTTCCCTCCGAGATGTCGGGTTCGACAGGCCAGGAATGTTGTCACATATTTCATCCGAGATGTTAGGTTGCCTTAGATTAGGATATATACCGTTATAGATGTATATACTGTTCCCTCCGAGCAGTCGGGTTCGACAGGCCAGGAATGTTGTCAAATATTGCATCCGAGATGTTAGGTTGCCTTAGGTTAGCACATATAACGTTATAGACGCACGTAATGTTACCAGCGAGACGTAGGGTTCCAACACGCCTGGAATGTTGTCAAATGTTATATCCGAGATGTTAGGTTGCCTTAGGTTAGGATATATAACGTTATAGACGTATATACTGTTCCCACCGAGAAGTAGGGTTCGACACGCCTGGAATGTTGCAGAATAATATATCCGAGATGTCATGTTGCCTTAGGTTAGGATATATAACGTTATAGACGTATATAGTGTTCCCTCCGAGAAGTAGGGTTCGACAGGCCAGGAATGTTGTCAAATATTGCATCCGAGATGTTAGGTTGCCTTAGATAAGGATATATAACGTTATAGACGCATATAATGTTACCACCGAGACGTAGGGACCGACATGCCTGGAATGTTGTCAAATGTTACATCCTAGATGTTAGGTTGCCTTAGGTTAGGATAAATAACGTTATAGACGTATATACTGTTCCCTCCGAGAAGTATTGTTCAACAGGCCAGGAATGTTGTCAAATTATGCATCCGAGATGTTAGGTTGCCTTAGGTTAGGATATATAACGTTATAGACGCATGTAACGTTACCAGCGAGACGTAGGGTTCCAACACGCCTGGAATGTTGTCAAATGTTATATCCGAGATGTTAGGTTGCGTTAGGTTAGGATATATAACGTTATAGACGTATATACTGTTCCCACCGAGAAGTAGGGTTCGACACGCCAGGAATGTTGTCAAATATTACATACGAGATGTTAGTTGGCCTTAGGTTAGGATATATAACGTTATAGACGCTGGTAATGTTACCACCGAGACGTAGGGACCGACACGCCTGGAATGTGGTCAAATGTTACATCCAAGATGTTAGGTTGCCTAAGATTAGGATATATACCGTTATAGACGCATGTAATGTTACCACCGAGACGTAGGGACCGACACGCCTGGAATGTTGTCAAATGTTACATCCGAGATGTTAGGTTGCCTTAGGCTAGGATATATGACGTTATAGATGTATATGCTGTTCCCTCCGAGAAGTAGGGTTCGACAGGCTAAGAATGTTGTCAAATATTGCATCCGAGGTGTTAGGTTGCCTTAGATAAGGATATATAACGTTATAGACGCATATAATGTTACCACCGAGACGTAGGGACCGACATGCCTGGAATGTTGTCAAATGTTACATCCGAGTTGTTAGGTTGCCTTAGGTTAGGATATATGACGTTATAGACGTATATACTGTTCCCTTCGAGAAGTAGGGTTCGACAGGCCAGGAATGTTGTCAAATATTGCATCCGAGATGTTAGGTTGCCTTAGATCAGGAAATATACCGTTATAGACGCATGTAATGTTACCACCGAGACGTAGGGTTCGACAGGCTAGGAATGTTGTCAAATATTGCATCGGAGATGTTAGGTTGCCTTAGATAAGGATATATAACGTTATAGACTCATATAATGTTACCACCGAGACGTAGGACCAACATGCCTGGAATGTTGTCAAATGTTACATCCGAGATGTTAGGTTGCCTTTGGTTAGGATATATAACGTTATAGACGTATATACTGTTCCCTCCGAGAAGTATTGTTCGACAGGCCAGGAATGTTGTCAAATATTGCATCCGAGATGTTAGGTTGCCTTAGGTTAGGATATATAACGTTATGGACGCATATAATGTTACCACCGAGAAGTAGGGTCCGACACGCCTGGAAGGTTGTAGAATATTACATCCGAGATGTTAGTTTGCCTTAGGTTAGGATATATAACGTTATAGACGTACATACTGTTCCCTCCGAGAAGTAGGGTTCGACAGGCAAGGAATGTTGTCAAATATTGCATCCGAGATGTTAGGTTGCCTTAGATTAGGATATGCAACGTTATAGACGCATATAATGTTACCACCGAGAAGTAGGCTCCGACACGCCTGGAACGTTGTAGAATATTGCATCCGAGATGTTAGATTGCCTTAGATTACGATATCGACCGTTATGGACGCATATAATATTCCCACCGAAAAGTATGCACCGACACGCGAGGAATATTGTAAAATATTACGTCTGAGATAATAGGTTGCCTTAGATTAGGATATACAACGTTATAGACTCATATAATGTTCCCACCGAGAAGTAGGGTCCGACACGCCTTGAATGATGTTGAATATTACATCCGAGATGTCAGGTTGCCTTCGGTTAGGATATATAACGTTATAGACTTATATACTGTTCCCTCCGAGAAGTAGGGTTCGACAGGCCAGGAATGTTGTCAAATATTGCATCCGAGATGTTAGGTTGCCTTAGATTAGGATATATACCGCTATAGACGTATATACTGTTCCCTCCGAGATGTAGGGTTCGACAGGCCAGGAATGTTGTCAAATATTGCATCCGAGATGTTAGGTTGCCTTAGATTAGGATATACAACGTTATAGACGCATATAATGTTCCCACCGAGAAGTAGGGTCCGACACGCCTGGAATGTTGCAGAATAATATATCCGAGATGTCATGTTGCCTTAGGTTAGGATATATATAACGTTATAGACGTATATAGTGTTCCCTCCGAGAAGTAGGGTTCGACAGGCCAGGAATGTTGTCAAATATTGCATCCGAAATGTTAGGTTGCCTTAGGTTAGCATATATGACGTTATAGACGCACGTAATGTTACCAGCGAGACGTAGGGTTCCAACACGCCTGGAATGTTGTCAAATGTTATATCCGAGATGTTAGGTTGCCTTAGGTTAGGATATATAACGTTATAGACGTATATACTGTTCCCTCCGAGAAGTAGGGTTCGACAGGCCAGGAATGTTGTCAAATATTGCATCCGAGATGTTAGGTTGCCTTAGATAAGGATATATAACGTTATAGACGCATATAATGTTACCACCGAGACGTAGGGACCGACATGCCTGGAATGTTGTCAAATGTTACATCCGAGTTGTTAGGTTGCCTTAGGTTAGGATATATGACGTTATAGACGTATATACTGTTCCCTCCGAGAAGTAGGGTTCGACAGGCCAGGAATGTTGTCAAATATTGCATCCGAGATGTTAGGTTGCCTTAGATCAGGAAATATACCGTTATAGACGCATGTAATGTTACCACCGAGACGTAGGGTTCGACAGGCTAGGAATGTTGTCAAATATTGCATCGGAGATGTTAGGTTGCCTTAGATAAGGATATATAACGTTATAGACGCATGTAATGTTACCACCGAGACGTAGGACCAACATGCCTGGAATGTTGTCAAATGTTACATCCGAGATGTTAGGTTGCCTAAGGCTAGGATATATGACGTTATAGATGTATATGCTGTTCCCTCCGAGAAGTAGGGTTCGACAGGCCAGGAATGTTGTCAAATATTGCATCTGAGATGTTAGGTTGCCAAAGGTTAGGATTATAACGTTATAGACGCATGTAATGTTACCACCGAGAAGTAGGGTCCGACACGCCTGGAAGGTTGTAGAATATTACATCCGAGATGTTAGTTTGCCTTAGGTTAGGATATATAACGTTATAGACGTACATACTGTTCCCTCCGAGAAGTAGGGTTCGACAGGCAAGGAATGTTGTCAAATATTGCATCCGAGATGTTAGGTTGCCTTAGATTAGGATATGCAACGTTATAGACGCATATAATGTTACCACCGAGAAGTAGGCTCCGACACGCCTGGAACGTTGTAGAATATTGCATCCGAGATGTTAGATTGCCTTAGATTACGATATCGACCGTTATGGACGCATATAATATTCCCACCGAAAAGTATGCACCGACACGCGAGGAATATTGTAAAATATTACGTCTGAGATAATAGGTTGCCTTAGATTAGGATATACAACGTTATAGACTCATATAATGTTCCCACCGAGAAGTAGGGTCCGACACGCCTTGAATGATGTTGAATATTACATCCGAGATGTCAGGTTGCCTTCGGTTAGGATATATAAGGTTATAGACGTATATACTGTTCCCACCGAGAAGTAGGGTTCGACACGCCAGGAATGTTGTCAAATATTACATACGAGATGTTAGTTGGCCTTAGGTTAGGATATATACCGCTATAGACGTATATACTGTTCCCTCCGAGATGTAGGGTTCGACAGGCCAGGAATGTTGTCAAATATTGCATCCGAGATGTTAGGTTGCCTTAGATTAGGATATACAACGTTATAGACGCATATAATGTTCCCGCCGAGAAGTAGGGTCCGACACGCCTGGAATGTTGCAGAATAATATATCCGAGATGTCATGTTGCCTTAGGTTATGATATATATAACGTTATAGACGCATATAATGTTACCACCGAGACGTAGGGACCGACATGCCTGGAATGTTGTCAAATGTTACATCCTAGATGTTAGGTTGCCTTAGGTTAGGATAAATAACGTTATAGACGTATATACTGTTCCCTCCGAGAAGTATTGTTCGACAGGCCAGGAATGTTGTCAAATTATGCATCCGAGATGTTAGGTTGCCTTAGATAAGGATATATAACGTTATAGACGCATATAATGTTACCACCGAGACGTAGGGTTCCAACACGCCTGGAATGTTGTCAAATGTTATATCCGAGATGTTAGGTTGCCTTAGGTTAGAATATATGACATTACAGACGTATATACTGTTCCCACCGAGAAGTAGGGTCCGACACGCCAGGAATGTTGTCAAATATTACATCCGACATGTTAGGTTGCCTTAGGTTAGGATATATAACGTTATAGACGTATATACTGTTCCCTCCGAGAAGTAGGGTTCGATACGCCAGGAATCTTGTCAAATATTACATACGAGATGTTAGGTGGCCTTAGGTTAGGATATATAACGTTATAGACGCATGTAATGTTCCCACCGAGAAGTAGGGACCGACACGCCTGGAATGTGGTAAAATGTTACATCCGAGATGTTAGGTTGCCTAAGATTAGGATATATACCGTTATAGACGCATGTAATGTTACCACCGAGAAGTAGGGTTCGACACGCCAGGAATGTTGTCAAATATTACATACGAGATGTTAGGTGGCCTTAGGTTAGGATATATAACGTTATAGACGCATGTAATGTTACCACCGAGACGTAGGGACCGACAGGCCTGGAATGTTGTAAAATGTTACATCCGAGATGTTAGGTTGCCTAAGATTAGGATATATACCGCTATAGACGCATGTAATGTTACCACCGAGACGTAGGGACCGACACGCCAGGAATGTTGTCAAATATTACATACGAGATGTTAGGTGGCTTTGGTTAGGATATATAAAGTTATAGACGCATGTAATGTTACCACCGAGACGTAGGGACCGACACGCCTGGAATGTGGTAAAATGTTACATCCGAGATGTTAGGTTGCCTAAGATTAGGATATATACCGTTATAGACGCATGTAATGTTACCACCGAGACGTAGGGACCGACACGCCCGGAATGTTATCAAATGTTACATCCGAGATGTTAGGTTGCCTTAGGTTAGGATATATAACGTTATAGACGTATATACTGTTCCCTCCGAGAAGTATTGTTCGACAGGCCAGGAATGTTGTCAAATATTGCATCCGAGATGTTAGGTTGCCTTAGGTTAGGATATATAACGTTATAGACGCATATAATGTTACCACCGAGAAGTAGGGTCCGACACGCCTGGAAGGTTGTAGAATATTACATCCGAGATGTTAGTTTGCCTTAGGTTAGGATATATAACGTTATAGACGTACATACTGTTCCCTCCGAGAAGTAGGGTTCGACAGGCAAGGAATGTTGTCAAATATTGCATCCGAGATGTTAGGTTGCCTTAGATTAGGATATGCAACGTTATAGACGCATATAATGTTACCACCGAGAAGTAGGCTCCGACACGCCTGGAACGTTGTAGAATATTCCATCCGAGATGTTAGATTGCCTTAGATTACGATATCGACCGTTATGGACGCATATAATATTCCCACCGAAAAGTATGCACCGACACGCGAGGAATATTGTAAAATATTACGTCTGAGATAATAGGTTGCCTTAGATTAGGATATACAACGTTATAGACTCATATAATGTTCCCACCGAGAAGTAGGCTCCGACACGCCTTGAATGATGTTGAATATTACATCCGAGATGTCAGGTTGCCTTCGGTTAGGATATATAACGTTATAGACTTATATACTGTTCCCTCCGAGAAGTAGGGTTCGACAGGCCAGGAATGTTGTCAAATATTGCATCCGAGATGTTAGGTTGCCTTAGATTAGGATATATACCGCTATAGACGTATATACTGTTCCCTCCGAGATGTAGGGTTCGACAGGCCAGGAATGTTGTCAAATATTGCATCCGAGATGTTAGGTTGCCTTAGATTAGGATATACAACGTTATAGACGCATATAATGTTCCCGCCGAGAAGTAGGGTCCGACACGCCTGGAATGTTGCAGAATAATATATCCGAGATGTCATGTTGCCTTAGGTTATGATATATATAACGTTATAGACGCATATAATGTTACCACCGAGACGTAGGGACCGACATGCCTGGAATGTTGTCAAATGTTACATCCTAGATGTTAGGTTGCCTTAGGTTAGGATAAATAACGTTATAGACGTATATACTGTTCCCTCCGAGAAGTATTGTTCGACAGGCCAGGAATGTTGTCAAATTATGCATCCGAGATGTTAGGTTGCCTTAGATAAGGATATATAACGTTATAGACGCATATAATGTTACCACCGAGACGTAGGGTTCCAACACGCCTGGAATGTTGTCAAATGTTATATCCGAGATGTTAGGTTGCCTTAGGTTAGAATATATGACATTACAGACGTATATACTGTTCCCACCGAGAAGTAGGGTCCGACACGCCAGGAATGTTGTCAAATATTACATCCGACATGTTAGGTTGCCTTAGGTTAGGATATATAACGTTATAGACGTATATACTGTTCCCTCCGAGAAGTAGGGTTCGATACGCCAGGAATCTTGTCAAATATTACATACGAGATGTTAGGTGGCCTTAGGTTAGGATATATAACGTTATAGACGCATGTAATGTTCCCACCGAGAAGTAGGGACCGACACGCCTGGAATGTGGTAAAATGTTACATCCGAGATGTTAGGTTGCCTAAGATTAGGATATATACCGTTATAGACGCATGTAATGTTACCACCGAGAAGTAGGGTTCGACACGCCAGGAATGTTGTCAAATATTACATACGAGATGTTAGGTGGCCTTAGGTTAGGATATATAACGTTATAGACGCATGTAATGTTACCACCGAGACGTAGGGACCGACAGGCCTGGAATGTTGTAAAATGTTACATCCGAGATGTTAGGTTGCCTAAGATTAGGATATATACCGCTATAGACGCATGTAATGTTACCACCGAGACGTAGGGACCGACACGCCAGGAATGTTGTCAAATATTACATACGAGATGTTAGGTGGCTTTGGTTAGGATATATAACGTTATAGACGCATGTAATGTTACCACCGAGACGTAGGGACCGACACGCCTGGAATGTGGTAAAATGTTACATCCGAGATGTTAGGTTGCCTAAGATTAGGATATATACCGTTATAGACGCATGTAATGTTACCACCGAGACGTAGGGACCGACACGCCCGGAATGTTATCAAATGTTACATCCGAGATGTTAGGTTGCCTAAGGCTAGGATATATGACGTTATAGATGTATATGCTGTTCCCTCCGAGAAGTAGGGTTCGACAGGCCAGGAATGTTGTCAAATATTGCATCTGAGATGTTAGGTTGCCAAAGGTTAGGATATATAACGTTATAGACGCATGTAATGTTACCACCGAGACGTAGGGACCGACACGCCTGGAATGTTGTCAAATGTTACATTCGAGATGTTAGGTTGTCTTAGGTTAGGATATATGACGTTACAGACGTATATACTGTTCCCTCCGAGATGTAGGGTTCGACAGGCCAGGAATGTTGTGAAATATTTCATCCGAGATGTTAGGTTGCCTTAGATTAGGATATATAACGTTATAGATGTATATGCTGTTCCCTCCTAGAAGTAGGCTTCGACAGGCCAGGAATGTTGACAAATATTGCATCCGAGATGTTAGGTTGCCTAAGGTTAGGATATATAACGTTATAGACGCATGTAATGTTACCACCGAGACGTAGGGACCGACACGCCTGGAATGTGGTAAAATGTTACATCCGAGATGTTAGGTTGCCTAAGATTAGGATATATACCGTTATAGACGCATGTAATGTTACCACCGAAACGTAGGGACCGACACGCCTGGAATGTGGTAAAATGTTACATCCGAGATGTTAGGTTGCCTAAGATTAGGATATATACCGTTATAGACGGATGTAATGTTACCACCGAGAAGTAGGGACCGACAGGCCTGGAATGTTGTAAAATGTTACATCCGATATGTTACGTTGCCTAAGATTAGGATATATACCGCTATAGACGCATGTAATGTTACCACCGAGACGTAGGGACCGACACGCCTGGAATGTTATCAAATGTTACATCCGAGATGTTAGGTTGCCTAAGGCTAGGATATATGACGTTATAGATGTATATGCTGTTCCCTCCGAGAAGTAGGGTTCGACAGGCCAGGAATATTGTCAAATATTGCATTCGAGATGTTAGGTTGCCTGAGGTTAGGATATATAACGTTATAGACGCATATAATGTTACCACCGAGAAGTAGGGTCCGACACGCCTGGAAGGTTGTAGAATATTACATCCGAGATGTTAGTTTGCCTTAGGTTAGGATATATAACGTTATAGACGTACATACTGTTCCCTCCGAGAAGTAGGGTTCGACAGGCAAGGAATGTTGTCAAATATTGCATCCGAGATGTTAGGTTGCCTTAGATTAGGATATGCAACGTTATAGACGCATATAATGTTACCACCGAGAAGTAGGCTCCGACACGCCTGGAACGTTGTAGAATATTGCATCCGAGATGTTAGATTGCCTTAGATTACGATATCGACCGTTATGGACGCATATAATATTCCCACCGAAAAGTATGCACCGACACGCGAGGAATATTGTAAAATATTACGTCTGAGATAATAGGTTGCCTTAGATTAGGATATACAACGTTATAGACTCATATAATGTTCCCACCGAGAAGTAGGGTCCGACACGCCTTGAATGATGTTGAATATTACATCCGAGATGTCAGGTTGCCTTCGGTTAGGATATATAAGGTTATAGACGTATATACTGTTCCCACCGAGAAGTAGGGTTCGACACGCCAGGAATGTTGTCAAATATTACATACGAGATGTTAGTTGGCCTTAGGTTAGGATATATAACGTTATAGACGCTGGTAATGTTACCACCGAGACGTAGGGACCGACACGCCTGGAATGTGGTAAAATGTTACATCCGAGATGTTAGGTTGCCTAAGATTAGGATATATACCGTTATAGACGCATGTAATGTTACCACCGAGACGTAGGGACCGACACGCCTGGAATGTTGTCTAATGTTACATCCGAGATGTTAGGTTGCCTTAGGCTAGGATATATGACGTTATAGATGTATATGCTGTTCCCTCCGAGAAGTAGGGTTCGACAGGCCAGGAATGTTGTCAAATATTGCATCCGAGATGTTAGGTTGCCTTAGGTAAGGATATACAACGTTATAGACGCATATAATGTTCCCACCGAGAAGTAGGGTCCGACACGCCTGGAATGTTGTAGAATAATATATCCGAGATGTCAGGTTGCCTTAGGTTAGGATATATAACGTTATAGACGTATATACTGTTCCCTCCGAGAAGTATTGTTCGACAGGCCAGGAATGTTGTCAAATATTGCATCCAAGATGTTAGGTTGCCTTAGGTTAGGGTATATAACGTTATAGACGCATGTAACGTTACCACCGAGACGTAGGGACCGACACGCCTGGAATGTTGTCAAATGTTACATCCGAGATGTTAGGTTGCCTTAGGTTAGGATATATGACGTTATAGACGTATATGCTGTTCCCTCCGAGATGTAGGGTTCGACAGGCCAGGAATGTTGTCAAATATTGCATCCGAGATGTTAGGTTGCCTTAGGTTAGCATATATAACGTTATAGACGCACGTAATGTTACCAGCGAGATGTCGGGTTCCACAGGCCAGGAATGTTGTCAAATATTGCATCCGAGATGCTAGGTTGCCTTAGATTAGGATATGCAACGTTATAGACGCATATAATGTTACCACCGAGAAGTAGGGTCCGACACGCCTGGAAGGTTGTAGAATATTACATCCGAGATGTTAGTTTGCCTTAGGTTAGGATATATAACGTTATAGACGTACATACTGTTCCCTCCGAGAAGTAGGGTTCGACAGGCAAGGAATGTTGTCAAATATTGCATCCGAGATGTTAGGTTGCCTTAGATTAGGATATGCAACGTTATAGACGCATATAATGTTACCACCGAGAAGTAGGCTCCGACACGCCTGGAACGTTGTAGAATATTGCATCCGAGATGTTAGATTGCCTTAGATTACGATATCGACCGTTATGGACGCATATAATATTCCCACCGAAAAGTATGCACCGACACGCGAGGAATATTGTAAAATATTACGTCTGAGATAATAGGTTGCCTTAGATTAGGATATACAACGTTATAGACTCATATAATGTTCCCACCGAGAAGTAGGGTCCGACACGCCTTGAATGATGTTGAATATTACATCCGAGATGTCAGGTTGCCTTCGGTTAGGATATGTAACGTTATAGACTTATATACTGTTCCCTCCGAGAAGTAGGGTTCGACAGGCCAGGAATGTTGTCAAATATTGCATCCGAGATGTTAGGTTGCCTTAGATTAGGATATATACCGCTATAGACGTATATACTGTTCCCTCCGAGATGTAGGGTTCGACAGGCCAGGAATGTTGTCAAATATTGCATCCGAGATGTTAGGTTGCCTTAGATTAGGATATACAACGTTATAGACGCATATAATGTTCCCACCGAGAAGTAGGGTCCGACACGCCTGGAATGTTGCAGAATAATATATCCGAGATGTCATGTTGCCTTAGGTTAGGATATATATAACGTTATAGACGTATATAGTGTTCCCTCCGAGAAGTAGGGTTCGACAGGCCAGGAATGTTTTCAAATATTGCATCCGAGATGTTAGGTTGCCTTAGATAAGGACATATAACGTTATAGACGCATATAATGTTACCACCGAGACGTAGGGACCGACATGCCTGGAATGTTGTCAAATGTTACATCCTAGATGTTAGGTTGCCTTAGGTTAGGATAAATAACGTTATAGACGTATATACTGTTCCCTCCGAGAAGTATTGTTCGACAGGCCAGGAATGTTGTCAAATTATGCATCCGAGATGTTAGGTTGCCTTAGGTTAGGATATATAACGTTATAGACGCATGTAACGTTACCACCGAGACGTAGGGACCGACACGCCTGGAATTTTGTCAAATCTTACATCCGAGATGTTAGGTTGCCTTAGGTTAGGATTTATGACGTTATAGACGTATATGCTGTTCCCTCCGAGAAGTAGGGTTCGACAGGCCAGGAATGTTGTCAAATATTGCATCCGAAATGTTATGTTGCATTAGGTTAGCATATATGACGTTATAGACGCACGTAATGTTACCAGCGAGACGTAGGGTTCCAACAAGCCTGGAATGTTGTCAAATGTTATATCCGAGATGTTAGGTTGCCTTAGGTTAGGATATATAACGTTATAGACGTATATACTGTTCCCTCCGAGAAGTAGGGTTCGACAGGCCAGGAATGTTGTCAAATATTGCATCCGAGATGTTAGGTTGCCTTAGATAAGGATATATAACGTTATAGACGCATATAACGTTACCACCGAGACGTAGGGACCGACATGCCTGGAATGTTGTCAAATGTTACATCCGAGTTGTTAGGTTGCCTTAGGTTAGGATATATGACGTTATAGACGTATATACTGTTCCCTCCGAGAAGTAGGGTTCGACAGGCCAGGAATGTTGTCAAATATTGCATCCGAGATGTTAGGTTGCCTTAGATCAGGAAATATACCGTTATAGACGCATGTAATGTTACCACCGAGACGTAGGGTTCGACAGGCTAGGAATGTTGTCAAATATTGCATCGGAGATGTTAGGTAGCCTTAGATAAGGATATATAACGTTATAGACGCATATAATGTTACCACCGAGACGTAGGACCAACATGCCTGGAATGTTGTCAAATGTTACATCCGAGATGTTAGGTTGCCTTAGGTTAGGATATATAACGTTATAGACGTATATACTGTTCCCTCCGAGAAGTATTGTTCGACAGGCCAGGAATGTTGTCAAATATTGCATCCGAGATGTTAGGTTGCCTTAGGTTAGGATATATAACGTTATAGACGCATATAATGTTACCACCGAGAAGTAGGGTCCGACACGCCTGGAAGGTTGTAGAATATTACATCCGAGATGTTAGTTTGCCTTAGGTTAGGATATATAACGTTATAGACGTACATACTGTTCCCTCCGAGAAGTAGGGTTCGACAGGCAAGGAATGTTGTCAAATATTGCATCCGAGATGTTAGGTTGCCTTAGATTAGGATATGCAACGTTATAGACGCATATAATGTTACCACCGAGAAGTAGGCTCCGACACGCCTGGAACGTTGTAGAATATTCCATCCGAGATGTTAGATTGCCTTAGATTACGATATCGACCGTTATGGACGCATATAATATTCCCACCGAAAAGTATGCACCGACACGCGAGGAATATTGTAAAATATTACGTCTGAGATAATAGGTTGCCTTAGATTAGGATATACAACGTTATAGACTCATATAATGTTCCCACCGAGAAGTAGGCTCCGACACGCCTTGAATGATGTTGAATATTACATCCGAGATGTCAGGTTGCCTTCGGTTAGGATATATAACGTTATAGACTTATATACTGTTCCCTCCGAGAAGTAGGGTTCGACAGGCCAGGAATGTTGTCAAATATTGCATCCGAGATGTTAGGTTGCCTTAGATTAGGATATATACCGCTATAGACGTATATACTGTTCCCTCCGAGATGTAGGGTTCGACAGGCCAGGAATGTTGTCAAATATTGCATCCGAGATGTTAGGTTGCCTTAGATTAGGATATACAACGTTATAGACGCATATAATATTCCCGCCGAGAAGTAGGGTCCGACACGCCTGGAATGTTGCAGACTAATATATCCGAGATGTCATGTTGCCTTAGGTTATGATATATATAACGTTATAGACGCATATAATGTTACCACCGAGACGTAGGGACCGACATGCCTGGAATGTTGTCAAATGTTACATCCTAGATGTTAGGTTGCCTTAGGTTAGGATAAATAACGTTATAGACGTATATACTGTTCCCTCCGAGAAGTATTGTTCGACAGGCCAGGAATGTTGTCAAATTATGCATCCGAGATGTTAGGTTGCCTTAGATAAGGATATATAACGTTATAGACGCATATAATGTTACCACCGAGACGTAGGGACCGACATGCCTGGAATGTTGTCAAATGTTACATCCGAGTTGTTAGGTTGCCTTAGGTTAGGATATATGACGTTATAGACGTATATACTGTTCCCTCCGAGAAGTAGGGTTCGACAGGCCAGGAATGTTGTCAAATATTGCATCCGAGATGTTAGGTTGCCTTAGATCAGGAAATATACCGTTATAGACGCATGTAATGTTACCACCGAGACGTAGGGTTCGACATGCTAGGAATGTTGTCAAATATTGCATCGGAGATGTTAGGTTGCCTTAGATAAGGATATATAACGTTATAGACGCATATAATGTTACCACCGAGACGTAGGACCAACATGCCTGGAATGTTGTCAAATGTTACATCCGAGATGTTAGGTTGCCTTAGGTTAGGATATATAACGTTATAGACGTATATACTGTTCCCTCCGAGAAGTATTGTTCGACAGGCCAGGAATGTTGTCAAATATTGCATCCGAGATGTTAGGTTGCCTTAGGTTAGGATATATAACGTTATAGACGCATATAATGTTACCACCGAGAAGTAGGGTCCGACACGCCTGGAAGGTTGTAGAATATTACATCCGAGATGTTAGTTTGCCTTAGGTTAGGATATATAACGTTATAGGCGTACATACTGTTCCCTCCGAGAAGTAGGGTTCGACAGGCAAGGAATGTTGTCAAATATTGCATCCGAGATGTTAGGTTGCCTTAGATTAGGATATGCAACGTTATAGACGCATATAATGTTACCACCGAGAAGTAGGCTCCGACACGCCTGGAACGTTGTAGAATATTGCATCCGAGATGTTAGATTGCCTTAGATTACGATATCGACCGTTATGGACGCATATAATATTCCCACCGAAAAGTATGCACCGACACGCGCGGAATATTGTAAAATATTACGTCTGATATAATAGGTTGCCTTAGATTAGGATATACAACGTTATAGACTCATATAATGTTCCCACCGAGAAGTAGGGTCCGACACGCCTGGAATGTTGCAGAATAATATATCCGAGATGTCATGTTGCCTTAGGTTAGGATATATATAACGTTATAGACGTATATAGTGTTCCCTCCGAGAAGTAGGGTTCGACAGGCCAGGAATGTTGTCAAATATTGCATCCGAGATGTTAGGTTGCCTTAGATAAGGATATATAACGTTATAGACGCATATAATGTTACCACCGAGACGTAGGGACCGACATGCCTGGAATGTTGTCAAATGTTACATCCTAGATGTTAGGTTGCCTTAGGTTAGGATAAATAACGTTATAGACGTATATACTGTTCCCTCCGAGAAATATTGTTCGACAGGCCAGGAATGTTGTCAAATTATGCATCCGAGATGTTAGGTTGCCTTAGGTTAGGATATATAACGTTATAGACGCATGTAACGTTACCACCGAGACGTAGGGACCGACACGCCTGGAATGTTGTCAAATCTTACATCCGAGATGTTAGGTTGCCTTAGGTTAGGATTTATGACGTTATAGACGTATATGCTGTTCCCTCCGAGAAGTAGGGTTCGACAGGCCAGGAATGTTGTCAAATATTGCATCCGAAATGTTAGGTTGCCTTAGGTTAGCATATATGACGTTATAGACGCACGTAATGTTACCAGCGAGACGTAGGGTTCCAACACGCCTGGAATGTTGTCAAATGTTATATCCGAGATGTTAGGTTGCGTTAGGTTAGGATATATAACGTTATAGACGTATATACTGTTCCCACCGAGAAGTAGGTTTCGACACGCCAGGAATGTTGTCAAATATTACATACGAGATGTTAGTTGGCCTTAGGTTAGGATATATAACGTTATAGACGCTGGTAATGTTACCACCGAGACGTAGGGACCGACACGCCTGGAATGTGGTCAAATGTTACATCCGAGATGTTAGGTTGCCTAAGATTAGGATATATACCGTTATAGACGCATGTAATGTTACCACCGAGACGTAGGGACCGACACGCCTGGAATGTTGTCAAATGTTACATCCGAGATGTTAGGTTGCCTTAGATCAGGAAATATACCGTTATAGACGCATGTAACGTTACCACCGAGACGTAGGGTTCGACAGGCTAGGAATGTTGTCAAATATTGCATCGGAGATGTTAGGTTGCCTTAGATAAGGATATATAACGTTATAGACGCATATAATGTTACCACCGAGACGTAGGACCAACATGCCTGGAATGTTGTCAAATGTTACATCCGAGATGTTAGGTTGCCTTAGGTTAGGATATATAACGTTATAGACGTATATACTGTTCCCTCCGAGAAGTATTGTTCGACAGGCCAGGAATGTTGTCAAATATTGCATCCGAGATGTTAGGTTGCCTTAGGTTAGGATATATAACGTTATAGACGCATATAATGTTACCACCGAGAAGTAGGGTCCGACACGCCTGGAAGGTTGTCGAATATTACATCCGAGATGTTAGTTTGCCTTAGGTTAGTATATATAACGTTATAGACGTACATACTGTTCCCTCCGAGAAGTAGGGTTCGACAGGCCAGAAATGTTGTCAAATATTGCATCCGAGATGTTAGGTTGCCTTAGATAAGGATATATAACGTTATAGACGCATATAATGTTACCACCGAGACGTAGGGACCGACATGCCTGGAATGTTGTCAAATGTTACATCCGAGATGTTAGGTTGCCTAAGATTAGGATATATACCGTTATAGACGCATGTAATGTTACCACCGAGACGTAGGGACCGACACGCCTGGAATGTTGTCAAATGTTACATCCGAGATGTTAGGTTGCCTTAGGCTAGGATATATGACGTTATAGATGTATATGCTGTTCCCTCCGAGAAGTAGGGTTCGACAGGCCAGGAATGTTGTCAAATATTGCATCCGAGATGTTAGGTTGCCTTAGGTAAGCATATACAACGTTATAGACGCATATAATGTTCCCACCGAGAAGTAGGGTCCGACACGCCTGGAATGTTGTAGAATAATATATCCGAGATGTCAGGTTGCCTTAGGTTAGGATATATAACGTTATAGACGTATATACTGTTCCCTCCGAGAAGTATTGTTCGACAGGCCAGGAATGTTGTCAAATATTGCATCCGAGATGTTAGGTTGCCTTAGGTTAGGATATATAACGTTATAGACGCATGTAACGTTACCACCGAGACGTAGGGACCGACACGCCGGGAAAGTTGTCAAATGTTACATCCGAGATGTTAGGCTGCCTTAGGTTAGGATATATGACGTTATAGACGTATATGCTGTTCCCTCCGAGATGTAGGGTTCGACAGGCCAGGAATGTTGTCAAATATTGCATCCGAGATGTTAGGTTGCCTTAGGTTAGCATATATAACGTTATAGACGCACGTAATGTTACCAGCGAGATGTCGGGTTCCACAGGCCAGGAATGTTGTCAAATATTGCATCCGAGATGCTAGGTTGCCTTAGATTAGGATATGCAACGTTATAGACGCATATAATGTTACCACCGAGAAGTAGGGTCCGACACGCCTGGAAGGTTGTAGAATATTACATCCGAGATGTTAGGTTGCCTTAGGTTAGGATATATAACGTTATAGACGTACATACTGTTCCCTTCCGAGAAGTAGGGTTCGACAGGCAAGGAATGTTGTCAAATATTGCATCCGAGATGTTAGGTTGCCTTAGATTAGGATATGCAACGTTATAGACGCATATAATGTTACCACCGAGAAGTAGGCTCCGACACGCCTGGAAGGTTGTAGAATATTGCATCCGAGATGTTAGATTGCCTTAGATTACGATATCGACCGTTATGGACGCATATAATATTCCCACCGAAAAGTATGCACCGACACGCGAGGAATATTGTAAAATATAACGTCTGAGATAATAGGTTGCCTTAGATTAGGATATACAACGTTATATACTCATATAATGTTCCCACCGAGAAGTAGGGTCCGACACGCCTTGAATGATGTTGAATATTACATCCGAGATGTTAGGTTGCCTTCGGTTAGGATATATAACGTTATAGACGCATGTAACGTTACCACCGAGACGTAGGGACCGACACGCCTGGAATGTTGTCAAATGTTATATCCGAGATGTTAGGTTGCCTTAGGTTAGGATATATAACGTTATAGACGTATATACTGTTCCCACCGAGACGTAGGGACCGACACACCTGGAATGTGGTAAAATGTTACATCCGAGATGTTAGGTTGCCTAAGATTAGGATATATACCGTTATAGACGCATGTAATGTTACCACCGAGACATAGGGACCGACACGCCTGGAATGTTGTCAAATGTTACATCCGAGATGTTAGGTTGCCTTAGGCTAGGATATATGACGTTATAGATGTATATGCTGTTCCCTCCGAGATGTATGGTTCGACAGGCCAGGAATGTTGTCTAATATTGCATCCGAGATATTAGGTTGCCTTAGGTTAGGATATACAACGTTATAGACGCATGTAATGTTACCACCGAGACGTAGGGACCGACACGCCTGGAATGCTGTCAAATGTTATATCCGAGATGTTAGGTTGCCTTAGGTTAGGATATATAACGTTATAGACGTATATACTGTTCCCACCGAGAAGTAGGGTTCGACACGCCAGGAATGTTGTCAAATATTACATACGAGATGTTAGTTGGGCTTAGGTTAGGATATATAACGTTATAGACGCATGTAATGTTACCACCGAGACGTAGAGACCGACACGCCTGGAATGTGGTAAAATGTTACATCCGAGATGTTAGGTTGCCTAAGATTAGGATATATACCGTTATAGACGCATGTAATGTTACCACCGAGACGTAGGGACCGACACGCCTGGAATGTTGTCAAATGTTACATCCGAGATGTTAGGTTGCCTTAGGCTAGGATATATGACGTTATAGATGTATATGCTGTTCCCTCCGAGAAGTAGGGTTCGACAGGCCAGGAATGTTGTCAAATATTGCATCCGAGATGTTAGGTTGCCTTAGGTTAGGATATACTACGTTATAGACGCATATAATGTTCTCACCGAGAAGTAGGGTCCGACACGCCTGGAATGTTGTAGAATAATATATCCGAGATGTCAGGTTGCCTTAGGTTAGGATATATAACGTTATAGACGTATATACTGTTCCCTCCGAGAAGTAGGGTTCGACAGGCCAGGAATGTTGTCAAATATTGCATCCGAGATGTTAGGTTGCCTTAGGTTAGGATATATAACGTTATAGACGCATGTAACTTTACCACAGAGACGTAGGGACCGACACGCCTGGAATGTTGTCAAATATTGCATCCGAGATGTTAGGTTGCCTTAGGTTAGCATATATAACGTTATAGACGCACGTAATGTTACCAGCGAGACGTAGGGTTCCAACACGCCTGGAATGTTGTCAAATGTTATATCCGAGATGTTAGGTTGCCTTAGGTTAGGATATATAACGTTATAGACGTATATACTGTTCCCACCGAGACGTAGGGACCGACACGCCTGGAATGTGGTAAAATGTTACATCCGAGATGTTAGGTTGCCTAAGATTAGGATATATACCGTTATAGACGCATGTAATGTTACCACCGAGACGTAGCGACCGACACGCCTGGAATGCTGTCAAATGTTACATCCGGGATGTTAGGTTGTCTTAGGTTAGGATATATGACGTTACAGACGTAAATACTGTTCCCTCCGAGATGTCGGGTTCGACAGGCCAGGAATGTTGTCACATATTTCATCCGAGATGTTAGGTTGCCTTAGATTAGGATATATACCGTTATAGATGTATATACTGTTCCCTCCGAGCAGTAGGGTTCGACAGGCCAGGAATGTTGTCAAATATTGCATCCGAGATGTTAGGTTGCCTTAGGTTAGCATATATAACGTTATAGACGCACGTAATGTTACCAGCGAGACGTAGGGTTCCAACACGCCTGGAATGTTGTCAAATGTTATATCCGAGATGTTAGGTTGCCTTAGGTTAGGATATTTAACGTTATAGACGTATATACTGTTCCCACCGAGAAGTAGGGTTCGACACGCCAGGAATGTTGTCAAATATTACATACGAGATGTTAGTTGGGCTTAGGTTAGGATATATAACGTTATAGACGCATGTAATGTTACCACCGAGACGTAGAGACCGACACGCCTGGAATGTGGTAAAATGTTACATCCGAGATGTTAGGTTGCCTAAGATTAGGATATATAACGTTATAGACGCATGTAACGTTACCACCGAGACGTAGGGACCGACACGCCTGGAATGTTGTCAAATCTTACATCCGAGATGTTAGGTTGCCTTAGGTTAGGATTTATGACGTTACAGACGTATATGCTGTTCCCTCCGAGAAGTAGGGTTCGACAGGCCAGGAATGTTGTCAAATATTGCATCCGAAATGTTAGGTTGCCTTAGGTTAGCATATATGACGTTATAGACGCACCGAATGTTACCAGCGAGACGTAGGGTTCCAACACGCCTGGAATGTTGTCAAATGTTATATCCGAGATGTTAGGTTGCGTTAGGTTAGGATATATAACGTTATAGACGTATATACTGTTCCCACCGAGAAGTAGGGTCCGACACGCCTGGAAGGTTGTAGAATATTACATCCGAGATGTTAGGTTGCCTTAGGTTAGGATATATAACGTTATAGACGTACATACTGTTCCCTTCCGAGAAGTAGGGTTCGACAGGCAAGGAATGTTGTCAAATATTGCATCCGAAATGTTAGGTTGCCTTAGATTAGGATATGCAACGTTATAGACGCATATAATGTTACCGCCGAGAAGTAGGCTCCGACACGCCTGGAAGGTTGTAGAATATTGCATCCGAGATGTTAGATTGCCTTAGATTACGATATCGACCGTTATGGACGCATATAATATTCCCACCGAAAAGTATGCACCGACACGCGAGGAATATTGTAAAATATTACGTCTGAGATAATAGGTTGCCTTAGATTAGGATATACAAAGTTATATACTCATATAATGTTCCCACCGAGAAGTAGGGTCCGACACGCCTTGAATGATGTTGAATATTACATCCGAGATGTTAGGTTGCCTTCGGTTAGGATATATAACGTTATAGACGCATATAATGTTACCACCGAGACGTAGGGTTCGACAGGCTAGGAATGTTGTCAAATATTGCTTCCGAGATGTTAGGTTGCCTTAGGTTAGGATATATAACGTTATAGACGTATATACTGCTCCCTCGGAGAAGTATTGTTCGACAGGCCAGGAATGTTGTCAAATATTGCATCCGAGATGTTAGGTTGCCTTAGGTTAGGATATATAACGTTATAGACGCATGTAACGTTACCACCGAGACGTAGGGACCGACACGCCTGGAATGTTGTCAAATGTTATATCCGAGATGTTAGGTTGCCTTAGGTTAGGATATATAACGTTATAGACGTATATACTGTTCCCTCCGAGAAGTAGGGTTCGACAGGCCAGAAATGTTGTCAAATATTGCATCCGAGATGTTAGGTTGCCTTAGATAAGGATATATAACGTTATAGACGCATATAATGTTACCACCGAGACGTAGGGACCGACACGCCTGGAATGTTGTCAAATGTTACATCCGAGATGTTAGGTTGCCTTAGGCTAGGATATATGACGTTATAGATGTATATGCTGTTCCCTCCGAGAAGTAGGGTTCGACAGGCCAGGAATGTTGTCAAATATTGCATCCGAGATGTTAGGTTGCCTTATGTAAGCATATACAACGTTATAGACGCATATAATGTTCCCACCGAGAAGTAGGGTCCGACACGCCTGGAATGTTGTAGAATAATATATCCGAGATGTCAGGTTGCCTTAGGTTAGGATATATAACGTTATAGACGTATATACTGTTCCCTCCGAGAAGTATTGTTCGACAGGCCAGGAATGTTGTCAAATATTGCATCCGAGATGTTAGGTTGCCTTAGGTTAGGATATATAACGTTATAGACGCATGTAACGTTACCACCGAGACGTAGGGACCGACACGCCGGGAAAGTTGTCAAATGTTACATCCGAGATGTTAGGTTGCCTTAGGTTAGGATATATGACGTTATAGACGTATATGCTGTTCCCTCCGAGATGTAGGGTTCGACAGGCCAGGAATGTTGTCAAATATTGCATCCGAGATGTTAGGTTGCCTTAGGTTAGCATATATAACGTTATAGACGCACGTAATGTTACCAGCGAGATGTCGGGTTCCACAGGCCAGGAATGTTGTCAAATATTGCATCCGAGATGCTAGGTTGCCTTAGATTAGGATATGCAACGTTATAGACGCATATAATGTTACCACCGAGAAGTAGGGTCCGACACGCCAGGAATGTTGTCAAATATTACATACGAGATGTTAGTTGGGCTTAGGTTAGGATATATAACGTTATAGACGCATGTAATGTTACCACCGAGACGTAGAGACCGACACGCCTGGAATGTGGTAAAATGTTACATCCGAGATGTTAGGTTGCCTAAGATTAGGATATATAACGTTATAGACGCATGTAACGTTACCACCGAGACGTAGGGACCGACACGCCTGGAATGTTGTCAAATCTTACATCCGAGATGTTAGGTTGCCTTAGGTTAGGATTTATGACGTTACAGACGTATATGCTGTTCCCTCCGAGAAGTAGGGTTCGACAGGCCAGGAATGTTGTCAAATATTGCATCCGAAATGTTAGGTTGCCTTAGGTTAGCATATATGACGTTATAGACGCACGTAATGTTACCAGCGAGACGTAGGGTTCCAACACGCCTGGAATGTTGTCAAATGTTATATCCGAGATGTTAGGTTGCGTTAGGTTAGGATATATAACGTTATAGACGTATATACTGTTCCCACCGAGAAGTAGGGTCCGACACGCCTGGAAGGTTGTAGAATATTACATCCGAGATGTTAGGTTGCCTTAGGTTAGGATATATAACGTTATAGACGTACATACTGTTCCCTTCCGAGAAGTAGGGTTCGACAGGCAAGGAATGTTGTCAAATATTGCATCCGAGATGTTAGGTTGCCTTAGATTAGGATATGCAACGTTATAGACGCATATAATGTTACCGCCGAGAAGTAGGCTCCGACACGCCTGGAAGGTTGTAGAATATTGCATCCGAGATGTTAGATTGCCTTAGATTACGATATCGACCGTTATGGACGCATATAATATTCCCACCGAAAAGTATGCACCGACACGCGAGGAATATTGTAAAATATTACGTCTGAGATAATAGGTTGCCTTAGATTAGGATATACAAAGTTATATACTCATATAATGTTCCCACCGAGAAGTAGGGTCCGACACGCCTTGAATGATGTTGAATATTACATCCGAGATGTTAGGTTGCCTTCGGTTAGGATATATAACGTTATAGACGCATATAATGTTACCACCGAGACGTAGGGTTCGACAGGCTAGGAATGTTGTCAAATATTGCTTCCGAGATGTTAGGTTGCCTTAGGTTAGGATATATAACGTTATAGACGTATATACTGCTCCCTCGGAGAAGTATTGTTCGACAGGCCAGGAATGTTGTCAAATATTGCATCCGAGATGTTAGGTTGCCTTAGGTTAGGATATATAACGTTATAGACGCATGTAACGTTACCACCGAGACGTAGGGACCGACACGCCTGGAATGTTGTCAAATGTTATATCCGAGATGTTAGGTTGCCTTAGGTTAGGATATATAACGTTATAGACGTATATACTGTTCCCTCCGAGAAGTAGGGTTCGACAGGCCAGAAATGTTGTCAAATATTGCATCCGAGATGTTAGGTTGCCTTAGGTTAGCATATATAACGTTATAGACGCACGTAATGTTACCAGCGAGATGTCGGGTTCCACAGGCCAGGAATGTTGTCAAATATTGCATCCGAGATGCTAGGTTGCCTTAGATTAGGATATGCAACGTTATAGACGCATATAATGTTACCACCGAGAAGTAGGGTCCGACACGCCTGGAAGGTTGTAGAATATTACATCCGAGATGTTAGGTTGCCTTAGGTTAGGATATATAACGTTATAGACGTACATACTGTTCCCTTCCGAGAAGTAGGGTTCGACAGGCAAGGAATGTTGTCAAATATTGCATCCGAGATGTTAGGTTGCCTTAGATTAGGATATGCAACGTTATAGACGCATATAATGTTACCGCCGAGAAGTAGGCTCCGACACGCCTGGAAGGTTGTAGAATATTGCATCCGAGATGTTAGATTGCCTTAGATTACGATATCGACCGTTATGGACGCATATAATATTCCCACCGAAAAGTATGCACCGACACGCGAGGAATATTGTAAAATATTACGTCTGAGATAATAGGTTGCCTTAGATTAGGATATACAAAGTTATATACTCATATAATGTTCCCACCGAGAAGTAGGGTCCGACACGCCTTGAATGATGTTGAATATTACATCCGAGATGTTAGGTTGCCTTCGGTTAGGATATATAACGTTATAGACGCATATAATGTTACCACCGAGACGTAGGGTTCGACAGGCTAGGAATGTTGTCAAATATTGCTTCCGAGATGTTAGGTTGCCTTAGGTTAGGATATATAACGTTATAGACGTATATACTGCTCCCTCGGAGAAGTATTGTTCGACAGGCCAGGAATGTTGTCAAATATTGCATCCGAGATGTTAGGTTGCCTTAGGTTAGGATATATAACGTTATAGACGCATGTAACGTTACCACCGAGACGTAGGGACCGACACGCCTGGAATGTTGTCAAATGTTATATCCGAGATGTTAGGTTGCCTTAGGTTAGGATATATAACGTTATAGACGTATATACTGTTCCCTCCGAGAAGTAGGGTTCGACAGGCCAGAAATGTTGTCAAATATTGCATCCGAGATGTTAGGTTGCCTTAGGTTAGCATATATAACGTTATAGACGCACGTAATGTTACCAGCGAGATGTCGGGTTCCACAGGCCAGGAATGTTGTCAAATATTGCATCCGAGATGCTAGGTTGCCTTAGATTAGGATATGCAACGTTATAGACGCATATAATGTTACCACCGAGAAGTAGGGTCCGACACGCCTGGAAGGTTGTAGAATATTACATCCGAGATGTTAGGTTGCCTTAGGTTAGGATATATAACGTTATAGACGTACATACTGTTCCCTTCCGAGAAGTAGGGTTCGACAGGCAAGGAATGTTGTCAAATATTGCATCCGAGATGTTAGGTTGCCTTAGATTAGGATATGCAACGTTATAGACGCATATAATGTTACCGCCGAGAAGTAGGCTCCGACACGCCTGGAAGGTTGTAGAATATTGCATCCGAGATGTTAGATTGCCTTAGATTACGATATCGACCGTTATGGACGCATATAATATTCCCACCGAAAAGTATGCACCGACACGCGAGGAATATTGTAAAATATTACGTCTGAGATAATAGGTTGCCTTAGATTAGGATATACAAAGTTATATACTCATATAATATTCCCACCGAGAAGTAGGGTCCGACACGCCTTGAATGATGTTGAATATTACATCCGAGATGTTAGGTTGCCTTCGGTTAGGATATATAACGTTATAGACGCATATAATGTTACCACCGAGACGTAGGGTTCGACAGGCTAGGAATGTTGTCAAATATTGCTTCCGAGATGTTAGGTTGCCTTAGGTTAGGATATATAACGTTATAGACGTATATACTGCTCCCTCGGAGAAGTATTGTTCGACAGGCCAGGAATGTTGTCAAATATTGCATCCGAGATGTTAGGTTGCCTTAGGTTAGCATATATAACGTTATAGACGCACGTAATGTTACCAGCGAGACGTAGGGTTCCAACACGCCTGGAATGTTGTCAAATGTTATATCCGAGATGTTAGGTTGCCTTAGGTTAGGATATATAACGTTATAGACGTATATACTGTTCCCACCGAGACGTAGGGACCGACACACCTGGAATGTGGTAAAATGTTACATCCGAGATGTTAGGTTGCCTAAGATTAGGATATATACCGTTATAGACGCATGTAATGTTACCACCGAGACGTAGGGACCGACACGCCTGGAATGTTGTCAAATGTTACATCCGAGATGTTAGGTAGCCTTAGGGTAGGATATATGACGTTATAGATGTATATGCTGTTCCCTCCGAGATGTATGGTTCGACAGGCCAGGAATGTTGTCAAATATTGCATCCGAGATATTAGGTTGCCTTAGGTTAGGATATACAACGTTATAGACGCATGTAATGTTACCACCGAGACGTAGGGACCGACACGCCTGGAATGCTGTCAAATGTTATATCCGAGATGTTAGGTTGCCTTAGGTTAGGATATATAACGTTATAGACGTATATACTGTTCCCACCGAGAAGTAGGGTTCGACACGCCAGGAATGTTGTCAAATATTACATACGAGATGTTAGTTGGGCTTAGGTTAGGATATATAACGTTATAGACGCATGTAATGTTACCACCGAGACGTAGAGACCGACACGCCTGGAATGTGGTAAAATGTTACATCCGAGATGTTAGGTTGCCTAAGATTAGGATATATAACGTTATAGACGCATGTAACGTTACCACCGAGACGTAGGGACCGACACGCCTGGAATGTTGTCAAATCTTACATCCGAGATGTTAGGTTGCCTTAGGTTAGGATATATAACGTTATAGACGCATGTAACGTTACCACCGAGATGTAGGGACCGACACGCCTGGAAAGTTGTCAAATGTTACATCCGAGATGTTAGGTTGCCTTAGGTTAGGATATATGACGTTATAGACGTATATGCTGTTCCCTCCGAGATGTAGGGTTCAACAGGCCAGGCATGTTGTCAAATATTGCATCCGAGATGTTAGGTTGCCTTAGGTTAGCATATATAACGTTATAGACGCACGTAATGTTACCAGCGAGATGTCGGGTTCCACAGGCCAGGAATGTTGTCAAATATTGCATCCGAGATGCTAGGTTGCCTTAGATTAGGATATGCAACGTTATAGACGCATATAATGTTACCACCGAGAAGTAGGGTCCGACACGCCTGGAAGGTTGTAGAATATTACATCCGAGATGTTAGGTTGCCTTAGGTTAGGATATATAACGTTATAGACGTACATACTGTTCCCTTCCGAGAAGTAGGGTTCGACAGGCAAGGAATGTTGTCAAATATTGCATCCGAGATGTTAGGTTGCCTTAGATTAGGATATGCAACGTTATAGACGCATATAATGTTACCACCGAGAAGTAGGCTCCGACACGCCTGGAAGGTTGTAGAATATTGCATCCGAGATGTTAGATTGCCTTAGATTACGATATCGACCGTTATGGACGCATATAATATTCCCACCGAAAAGTATGCACCGACACGCGAGGAATATTGTAAAATATTACGACTGAGATAATAGGTTGCCTTAGATTAGGATATACAACGTTATATACTCATATAATGTTCCCACCGAGAAGTAGGGTCCGACACGCCTTGAATGATGTTGAATATTACATCCGAGATGTTAGGTTGCCTTCGGTTAGGATATATAACGTTATAGACGCATGTAATGTTACCACCGAGACGTAGGGTTCGACAGGCTAGGAATGTTGTCAAATATTGCTTCCGAGATGTTAGGTTGCCTTAGGTTAGGATATACTACGTTATAGACGCATATAATGTTCTCACCGAGAAGTAGGGTCCGACACGCCTGGAATGTTGTAGAATAATATATCCGAGATGTCAGGTTACCTTAGGTTAGGATATATAACGTTATAGACGTATATACTGTTCCCTCCGAGAAGTAGGGTTCGACAGGCCAGGAATGTTGTCAAATATTGCATCCGAGATGTTAGGTTGCCTTAGGTTAGGATATATAACGTTATAGACGCATGTAACGTTACCACCGAGACGTAGGGACCGACACGCCTGGAAAGTTGTCAAATGTTACATCCGAGATGTTAGGTTGCCTTAGGTTAGGATATATGACGTTATAGACGTATATGCTGTTCCCTCCGAGATGTAGGGTTCGACAGGCCAGGAATGTTGTCAAATATTGCATCCGAGATGTTAGGTTGCCTTAGGTTAGCATATATAACGTTATAGACGCACGTAATGTTACCAGCGATATGTCGGGTTCCACAGGCCAGGAATGTTGTCAAATATTGCATCCGAGATGCTAGGTTGCCTTCGATTAGGATATGCAACGTTATAGACGCATATAATGTTACCATCGAGAAGTAGGGTCCGACACGCCTGGAAGGTTGTAGAATATTACATCCGAGATGTTAGGTTGCCTTAGGTTAGGATATATAACGTTATAGACGTACATACTGTTCCCTTCCGAGAAGTAGGGTTCGGCAGGCAAGGAATGTTGTCAAATATTGCATCCGAGATGTTAGGTTGCCTTAGATTAGGATATGCAACGTTGTAGACGCATATAATGTTACCACCGAGAAGTAGGCTCCGACACGCCTGGAAGGTTGTAGAATATTGCATCCGAGATGTTAGATTGCCTTAGATTACGATATCGACCGTTATGGACGCATATAATATTCCCACCGAAAAGTATGCACCGACACGCGAGGAATATTGTAAAATATTACGTCTGAGATAATAGGTTGCCTTAGATTAGGATATACAACGTTATATACTCATATAATGTTCCCACCGAGAAGTAGGGTCCGACACGCCTGGAATGTTGTAGAATAATATATCCGAGATGTCAGGTTGCCTTAGGTTAGGATATATAACGTTATAAACGTATATACTGTTCCCTCCGAGAAGTAGGGTTCGACAGGCCAGGAATGTTGTCAAATATTGCATCCGAGATGTTAGGTTGCCTTAGGTTAGGATATATAACGTTATAGACGCATGTAATATTACCACCGAGACGTAGGGACCGACACGCCTGGAATGTTGTCAAATGTTACATCCGAGATGTTAGGTTGCCTTAGGTTAGGATATGTGACGTTATAGACGTATATACTGTTCCCTCCGAGAAGTAGGGTTCGACAGGCCAGGAATGTTGTCAAATATTGCATCCGAGATGTTAGGTTGCCTTAGGTTAAGAGATATAACGTTCTAGACGTATATACTGTTCCCACCGAGACGTAGGGACCGACACGCCTGGAATGTGGTAAAATGTTACATCCGAGATGTTAGGTTGCCTAAGATTAGGATATATACCGTTATAGACGCATGTAATGTTACCACCGAGACTCTAGGGACCGACACGCCTGGAATGTTGTCAAATGTTACATCCGAGATGTTAGGTTGCCTTAGGCTAGGATATATGACGTTATAGATGTATATGCTGTTCCCTCCGAGAAGTAGGGTTCGACAGGCCAGGAATGTTGTCAAATATTGCATCCGAGATGTTAGGTTGCCTTAGGTTAGGATATACAACGTTATAGACGCATATAATGTTCTCACCGAGAAGTAGGGTCCGACACGCCTGGAATGTTGTAGAATAATATATCCGAGATGTCAGGTTGCCTTAGGTTAGGATATATAACGTTATAGACGTATATACTGTTCCCTCCGAGAAGTAGGGTTCGACAGGCCAGGAATGTTGTCAAATATTGCATCCGAGATGTTAGGTTGCCTTAGATAAGGATATATAACGTTATAGACGCATATAATGTTACCACCGAGACGTAGGACCAACATGTCTGGAATGTTGTCAAATGTTACATCCGAGATGTTAGGTTGCCTTAGGTTAGGATATATAACGTTATAGACGTATATACTGTTCCCTCCGAGAAGTATTGTTCGACAGGCCAGGAATGTTGTCAAATATTGCATCCGAGATGTTAGGTTGCCTTAGGTTAGCATATATAACGTTATAGACGCACGTAATGTTACCAGCGAGACGTAGGGTTCCAACACGCCTGGAATGTTGTCAAATGTTATATCCGAGATGTTAGGTTGCCTTAGGTTAGGATATATAACATTATAGACGTATATACTGTTCCCACCGGGAAGTAGGGTTCGACACGTCAGGAATGTTGTCAAATATTACATACGAGATGTTAGTTGGCCTTAGGTTAGGATATATAACGTTATAGACGCATATAATGTTACCACCGAGACGTAGGGACCGACATGCCTGGAATGTTGTCAAATGTTACATCCGAGATGTTAGGTTGCCTTAGGTTAGGATATATGACGTTGTAGACGTATATACTGTTCCCTCCGAGAAGTAGGGTTCGACAGGCCAGGAATGTTGTCAAATATTGCATCCGAGATGTTAGGTTGCCTTAGGTTAAGAGATATAACGTTCTAGACGTATATACTGTTCCCACCGAGACGTAGGGACCGACACGCCTGGAATGTGGTAAAATGTTACATCCGAGATGTTAGGTTGCCTAAGATTAGGATATATACCGTTATAGACGCATGTAATGTTACCACCGAGACGTAGCGACCGACACGCCTGGAATGCTGTCAAATGTTACATCCGGGATGTTAGGTTGTCTTAGGTTAGGATATATGACGTTACAGACGTATATACTGTTCCCTCCGAGATGTCGGGTTCGACAGGCCAGGAATGTTGTCACATATTTCATCCGAGATGTTAGGTTGCCTTAGATTAGGATATATACCGTTATAGATGTATATACTGTTCCCTCCGAGCAGTAGGGTTCGACAGGCCAGGAATGTTGTCAAATATTGCATCCGAGATGTTAGGTTGCCTTAGGATAGCATATATAACGTTATAGACGCATGTAATGTTACCACCGAGACGTAGAGACCGACACGCCTGGAATGTGGTAAAATGTTACATCCCAGATGTTAGGTTGCCTAAGATTAGGATATATAACGTTATAGACGCATGTAACGTTACCACCGAGACGTAGGGACCGACACGCCTGGAATGTTGTCAAATCTTACATCCGAGATGTTAGGTTGCCTTAGGTTAGGATTTATGACGTTATAGACGTATATGCTGTTCCCTCCGAGAAGTAGGGTTCGACAGGCCAGGAATGTTGTCAAATATTGCATCCGAAATGTTAGGTTGCCTTAGGTTAGCATATATGACGTTATAGACGCACGTAATGTTACCAGCGAGACGTAGGGTTCCAACACGCCTGGAATGTTGTCAAATGTTATATCCGAGATGTTAGGTTGCCTTAGGTTAGGATATATAACGTTATAGACGTATATACTGTTCCCACCGAGTCGTAGGGACCGACACGCCTGGAATGTGGTAAAATGTTACATCCGAGATGTTAGGTTGCCTAAGATTAGGATATATACCGTTATAGACGCATGTAATGTTACCACCGAGACGTAGGGACCGACACGCCTGGAATGTTGTCAAATGTTACATCCGAGATGTTAGGTTGCCTTAGGCTAGGATATATGACGTTATAGATGTATATGCTGTTCCCTCCGAGATGTAGGTTTCGACAGGCCAGGAATGTTGTCAAATATTGCATCCGAGATATTAGGTTGCCTTAGGTTAGGATATATAACGTTATAGACGCATGTAATGTTCCCACCGAGAAGTAGGGTTCGACACGTCAGGAATGTTGTCAAATATTACATACGAGATGTTAGGTTGCCTTAGGTTAGGATATATGACGTTATAGACGTATATACTGTTCCCTCCGAGAAGTAGGGTTCGACAGGCCAGGAATGTTGTCAAATATTGCATCCGAGATGTTAGGTTGCCTTAGGTTAAGAGATATAACGTTCTAGACGTATATACTGTTCCCACCGAGACGTAGGGACCGACACGCCTGGAATGTGGTAAAATGTTACATCCGAGATGTTAGGTTGCCTAAGATTAGGATATATACCGTTATAGACGCATGTAATGTTACCACCGAGACGTAGCGACCGACACGCCTGGAATGCTGTCAAATGTTACATCCGGGATGTTAGGTTGTCTTAGGTTAGGATATATGACGTTACAGACGTATATACTGTTCCCTCCGAGATGTCGGGTTCGACAGGCCAGGAATGTTGTCACATATTTCATCCGAGATGTTAGGTTGCCTTAGATTAGGATATATACCGTTATAGATGTATATACTGTTCCCTCCGAGCAGTAGGGTTCGACAGGCCAGGAATGTTGTCAAATATTGCATCCGAGATGTTAGGTTGCCTTAGGTTAGCATATATAACGTTATAGACGCATGTAATGTTACCACCGAGACGTAGAGACCGACACGCCTGGAATGTGGTAAAATGTTACATCCCAGATGTTAGGTTGCCTAAGATTAGGATATATAACGTTATAGACGCATGTAACGTTACCACCGAGACGTAGGGACCGACACGCCTGGAATGTTGTCAAATCTTACATCCGAGATGTTAGGTTGCCTTAGGTTAGGATTTATGACGTTATAGACGTATATGCTGTTCCCTCCGAGAAGTAGGGTTCGACAGGCCAGGAATGTTGTCAAATATTGCATCCGAAATGTTAGGTTGCCTTAGGTTAACATATATGACGTTATAGACGCACGTAATGTTACCAGCGAGACGTAGGGTTCCAACACGCCTGGAATGTTGTCAAATGTTGTATCCGAGATGTTAGGTTGCCTTAGGTTAGGATATATAACGTTATAGACGTATATACTGTTCCCACCGAGTCGTAGGGACCGACACGCCTGGAATGTGGTAAAATGTTACATCCGAGATGTTAGGTTGCCTAAGATTAGGATATATACCGTTATAGACGCATGTAATGTTACCACCGAGACGTAGGGACCGACACGCCTGGAATGTTGTCAAATGTTACATCCGAGATGTTAGGTTGCCTTAGGCTAGGATATATGACGTTATAGATGTATATGCTGTTCCCTCCGAGAAGTAGGGTTCGACAGGCCAGGAATGTTGTCAAATATTGCGTCCGAGATGTTAGGTTGCCTTAGATAAGGATATATAACGTTATAGACGCATATAATGTTACCACCGAGACGTAGGGACCGACATGCCTGGAATGTTGTCAAATGTTACATCCGAGATGTTAGGTTGTCTTAGGTTAGGATATATGACGTTACAGACGTATATACTGTTCCCTCCGAGATGTCGGGTTCGACAGGCCAGGAATGTTGTCACATATTTCATCCGAGATGTTAGGTTGCCTTAGATTAGGATATATACCGTTATAGATGTATATACTGTTCCCTCCGAGCAGTAGGGTTCGACAGGCCAGGAATGTTGTCAAATATTGCATCCGAGATGTTAGGTTGCCTTAGGATAGCATATATAACGTTATAGACGCATGTAATGTTACCACCGAGACGTAGAGACCGACACGCCTGGAATGTGGTAAAATGTTACATCCCAGATGTTAGGTTGCCTAAGATTAGGATATATAACGTTATAGACGCATGTAACGTTACCACCGAGACGTAGGGACCGACACGCCTGGAATGTTGTCAAATCTTACATCCGAGATGTTAGGTTGCCTTAGGTTAGGATTTATGACGTTATAGACGTATATGCTGTTCCCTCCGAGAAGTAGGGTTCGACAGGCCAGGAATGTTGTCAAATATTGCATCCGAAATGTTAGGTTGCCTTAGGTTAGCATATATGACGTTATAGACGCACGTAATGTTACCAGCGAGACGTAGGGTTCCAACACGCCTGGAATGTTGTCAAATGTTATATCCGAGATGTTAGGTTGCCTTAGGTTAGGATATATAACGTTATAGACGTATATACTGTTCCCACCGAGTCGTAGGGACCGACACGCCTGGAATGTGGTAAAATGTTACATCCGAGATGTTAGGTTGCCTAAGATTAGGATATATACCGTTATAGACGCATGTAATGTTACCACCGAGACGTAGGGACCGACACGCCTGGAATGTTGTCAAATGTTACATCCGAGATGTTAGGTTGCCTTAGGCTAGGATATATGACGTTATAGATGTATATGCTGTTCCCTCCGAGATGTAGGTTTCGACAGGCCAGGAATGTTGTCAAATATTGCATCCGAGATATTAGGTTGCCTTAGGTTAGGATATATAACGTTATAGACGCATGTAATGTTCCCACCGAGAAGTAGGGTTCGACACGTCAGGAATGTTGTCAAATATTACATACGAGATGTTAGGTTGCCTTAGGTTAGGATATATGACGTTATAGACGTATATACTGTTCCCTCCGAGAAGTAGGGTTCGACAGGCCAGGAATGTTGTCAAATATTGCATCCGAGATGTTAGGTTGCCTTAGGTTAAGAGATATAACGTTCTAGACGTATATACTGTTCCCACCGAGACGTAGGGACCGACACGCCTGGAATGTGGTAAAATGTTACATCCGAGATGTTAGGTTGCCTAAGATTAGGATATATACCGTTATAGACGCATGTAATGTTACCACCGAGACGTAGCGACCGACACGCCTGGAATGCTGTCAAATGTTACATCCGGGATGTTAGGTTGTCTTAGGTTAGGATATATGACGTTACAGACGTATATACTGTTCCCTCCGAGATGTCGGGTTCGACAGGCCAGGAATGTTGTCACATATTTCATCCGAGATGTTAGGTTGCCTTAGATTAGGATATATACCGTTATAGATGTATATACTGTTCCCTCCGAGCAGTAGGGTTCGACAGGCCAGGAATGTTGTCAAATATTGCATCCGAGATGTTAGGTTGCCTTAGGTTAGCATATATAACGTTATAGACGCATGTAATGTTACCACCGAGACGTAGAGACCGACACGCCTGGAATGTGGTAAAATGTTACATCCCAGATGTTAGGTTGCCTAAGATTAGGATATATAACGTTATAGACGCATGTAACGTTACCACCGAGACGTAGGGACCGACACGCCTGGAATGTTGTCAAATCTTACATCCGAGATGTTAGGTTGCCTTAGGTTAGGATTTATGACGTTATAGACGTATATGCTGTTCCCTCCGAGAAGTAGGGTTCGACAGGCCAGGAATGTTGTCAAATATTGCATCCGAAATGTTAGGTTGCCTTAGGTTAACATATATGACGTTATAGACGCACGTAATGTTACCAGCGAGACGTAGGGTTCCAACACGCCTGGAATGTTGTCAAATGTTGTATCCGAGATGTTAGGTTGCCTTAGGTTAGGATATATAACGTTATAGACGTATATACTGTTCCCACCGAGTCGTAGGGACCGACACGCCTGGAATGTGGTAAAATGTTACATCCGAGATGTTAGGTTGCCTAAGATTAGGATATATACCGTTATAGACGCATGTAATGTTACCACCGAGACGTAGGGACCGACACGCCTGGAATGTTGTCAAATGTTACATCCGAGATGTTACGTTGCCTTAGGCTAGGATATATGACGTTATAGATGTATATGCTGTTCCCTCCGAGATGTAGGGTTCGACAGGCCAGGAATGTTGTTAAATATTGCATCCGAGATATTAGGTTGCCTTAGGTTAGGATATATAACGTTATAGACGCATGTAATGTTACCACCGAGACGTAGGGACCGACACGCCTGGAATGCTGTCAAATGTTACATCCGGGATGTTAGGTTGTCTTAGGTTAGGATATATGACGTTACAGACGTATATACTGTTCCCTCCGAGATGTCGGGTTCGACAGGCCAGGAATGTTGTCACATATTTCATCCGAGATGTTAGGTTGCCTTAGATTAGGATATATACCGTTATAGATGTATATACTGTTCCCTCCGAGCAGTAGGGTTCGACAGGCCAGGAATGTTGTCAAATATTGCATCCGAGATGTTAGGTTGCCTTAGGTTAGCATATATAACGTTATAGACGCACGTAATGTTACCAGCGAGACGTAGGGTTCCAACACGCCTGGAATGTTGTCAAATGTTATATCCGAGATGTTAGGTTGCCTTAGGTTAGGATATATAACGTTATAGACGTATATACTGTTCCCACCGAGAAGTAGGGTTCGACACGCCAGGAATGTTGTCAAATATTACATACGAGAAGTTAGTTGGGCTTAGGTTAGGATATATAACGTTATAGACGCATGTAATGTTACCACCGAGACGTAGGGACCGACACTCCTGGAATGTGGTAAAATGTTACATCCGAGATGTTAGGTTGCCTAAGATTAGGATATATACCGTTATAGACGCATGTAATGTTACCACCGAGACGTAGGGACCGACACGCCTGGAATGTTGTCAAATGTTACATCCGAGATGTTAGGTTGCCTTAGGCTAGGATATATGACGTTATAGATGTATATGCTGTTCCCTCCGAGAAGTAGGGTTCGACAGGCCAGGAATGTTGTCAAATATTGCGTCCGAGATGTTAGGTTGCCTTAGATAAGGATATATAACGTTATAGACGCATATAATGTTACCACCGAGACGTAGGGACCGACATGCCTGGAATGTTGTCAAATGTTACATCCGAGATGTTAGGTTGCCTTAGGTTAGGATATATGACGTTATAGACGTATATACTGTTCCCTCCAAGAAGTAGGGTTCGACAGGCCAGGAATGTTGTCAAATATTGCATCCGAGATGTTAGGTTGCCTTAGGTTAGCATATATAACGTTATAGACGCACGTAATGTTACCAGCGAGACGTAGGGTTCCAACACGCCTGGAATGTTGTCAAATGTTATATCCGAGATGTTAGGTTGCCTTAGGTTAGGATATATAACGTTATAGACGTATATACTGTTCCCACCGAGTCGTAGGGACCGACACGCCTGGAATGTGGTAAAATGTTACATCCGAGATGTTAGGTTGCCTAAGATTAGGATATATACCGTTATAGACGCATGTAATGTTACCACCGAGACGTAGGGACCGACACGCCTGGAATGTTGTCAAATGTTACATCCGAGATGTTAGGTTGCCTTAGGCTAGGATATATGACGTTATAGATGTATATGCTGTTCCCTCCGAGATGTAGGTTTCGACAGGCCAGGAATGTTGTCAAATATTGCATCCGAGATATTAGGTTGCCTTAGGTTAGGATATATAACGTTATAGACGCATGTAATGTTACCACCCAGACGTAGGGACCGACACGCCTGGAATGCTGTCAAATGTTACATCCGGGATGTTAGGTTGTCTTAGGTTAGGATATATGACGTTACAGACGTATATACTGTTCCTTCCGAGATGTCGGGTTCGACAGGCCAGGAATGTTGTCACATATTTCATCCGAGATGTTAGGTTGCCTTAGATTAGGATATATACCGTTATAGATGTATATACTGTTCCCTCCGAGCAGTAGGGTTCGACAGGCCAGGAATGTTGTCAAATATTGCATCCGAGATGTTAGGTTGCCTTAGGTTAGCATATATAACGTTATAGACGCACGTAATGTTACCAGCGAGACGTAGGGTTCCAACACGCCTGGAATGTTGTCAAATGTTATATCCGAGATGTTAGGTTGCCTTAGGTTAGGATATATAACATTATAGACGTATATACTGTTCCCACCGAGAAGTAGGGTTCGACACGTCAGGAATGTTGTCAAATATTACATACGAGATGTTAGTTGGCCTTAGGTTAGGATATATAACGTTATAGACGCATATAATGTTACCACCGAGACGTAGGACCAACATGCCTGGAATGTTGTCAAATGTTACATCCGAGATATTAGGTTGCCTTAGGTTAGGATATATAACGTTATAAACGTATATACTGTTCCCTCCGAGAAGTAGGGTTCGACAGGCCAGGAATGTTGTCAAATATTGCATCCGAGATGTTAGGTTGCCTTAGGTTAGGATATATAACGTTATAGATGCATGTAATATTACCACCGAGACGTAGGGACCGACACGCCTGGAATGTTGTCAAATGTTACATCCGAGATGTTAGGTTGCCTTAGGTTAGGATATGTGACGTTATAGACGTATATACTGTTCCCTCCGAGAAGTAGGGTTCGACAGGCCAGGAATGTTGTCAAATATTGCATCCGAGATGTTAGGTTGCCTTAGATCAGGAAATATACCGTTATAGACGCATGTAATGTTACCACCGAGACGTAGGGTTCGACAGGCTAGGAATGTTGTCAAATATTGCATCCGAGATGTTAGGTTGCCTTAGATAAGGATATATAACGTTATAGACGCATATAATGTTACCACCGAGACGTAGGACCAACATGTCTGGAATGTTGTCACATGTTACATCCGAGATGTTAGGTTGCCTTAGGTTAGGATATATAACGTTATAGACGTATATACTGTTCCCTCCGAGATGTCGGGTTCGACAGGCCAGGAATGTTGTCACATATTTCATCCGAGATGTTAGGTTGCCTTAGATTAGGATATATACCGTTATAGATGTATATACTGTTCCCTCCGAGCAGTAGGGTTCGACAGGCCAGGAATGTTGTCAAATATTGCATCCGAGATGTTAGGTTGCCTTAGGATAGCATATATAACGTTATAGACGCATGTAATGTTACCACCGAGACGTAGAGACCGACACGCCTGGAATGTGGTAAAATGTTACATCCCAGATGTTAGGTTGCCTAAGATTAGGATATATAACGTTATAGACGCATGTAACGTTACCACCGAGACGTAGGGACCGACACGCCTGGAATGTTGTCAAATCTTACATCCGAGATGTTAGGTTGCCTTAGGTTAGGATTTATGACGTTATAGACGTATATGCTGTTCCCTCCGAGAAGTAGGGTTCGACAGGCCAGGAATGTTGTCAAATATTGCATCCGAAATGTTAGGTTGCCTTAGGTTAGCATATATGACGTTATAGACGCACGTAATGTTACCAGCGAGACGTAGGGTTCCAACACGCCTGGAATGTTGTCAAATGTTATATCCGAGATGTTAGGTTGCCTTAGGTTAGGATATATAACGTTATAGACGTATATACTGTTCCCACCGAGTCGTAGGGACCGACACGCCTGGAATGTGGTAAAATGTTACATCCGAGATGTTAGGTTGCCTAAGATTAGGATATATACCGTTATAGACGCATGTAATGTTACCACCGAGACGTAGGGACCGACACGCCTGGAATGTTGTCAAATGTTACATCCGAGATGTTAGGTTGCCTTAGGCTAGGATATATGACGTTATAGATGTATATGCTGTTCCCTCCGAGATGTAGGTTTCGACAGGCCAGGAATGTTGTCAAATATTGCATCCGAGATATTAGGTTGCCTTAGGTTAGGATATATAACGTTATAGACGCATGTAATGTTCCCACCGAGAAGTAGGGTTCGACACGTCAGGAATGTTGTCAAATATTACATACGAGATGTTAGGTTGCCTTAGGTTAGGATATATGACGTTATAGACGTATATACTGTTCCCTCCGAGAAGTAGGGTTCGACAGGCCAGGAATGTTGTCAAATATTGCATCCGAGATGTTAGGTTGCCTTAGGTTAAGAGATATAACGTTCTAGACGTATATACTGTTCCCACCGAGACGTAGGGACCGACACGCCTGGAATGTGGTAAAATGTTACATCCGAGATGTTAGGTTGCCTAAGATTAGGATATATACCGTTATAGACGCATGTAATGTTACCACCGAGACGTAGCGACCGACACGCCTGGAATGCTGTCAAATGTTACATCCGGGATGTTAGGTTGTCTTAGGTTAGGATATATGACGTTACAGACGTATATACTGTTCCCTCCGAGATGTCGGGTTCGACAGGCCAGGAATGTTGTCACATATTTCATCCGAGATGTTAGGTTGCCTTAGATTAGGATATATACCGTTATAGATGTATATACTGTTCCCTCCGAGCAGTAGGGTTCGACAGGCCAGGAATGTTGTCAAATATTGCATCCGAGATGTTAGGTTGCCTTAGGTTAGCATATATAACGTTATAGACGCATGTAATGTTACCACCGAGACGTAGAGACCGACACGCCTGGAATGTGGTAAAATGTTACATCCCAGATGTTAGGTTGCCTAAGATTAGGATATATAACGTTATAGACGCATGTAACGTTACCACCGAGACGTAGGGACCGACACGCCTGGAATGTTGTCAAATCTTACATCCGAGATGTTAGGTTGCCTTAGGTTAGGATTTATGACGTTATAGACGTATATGCTGTTCCCTCCGAGAAGTAGGGTTCGACAGGCCAGGAATGTTGTCAAATATTGCATCCGAAATGTTAGGTTGCCTTAGGTTAACATATATGACGTTATAGACGCACGTAATGTTACCAGCGAGACGTAGGGTTCCAACACGCCTGGAATGTTGTCAAATGTTGTATCCGAGATGTTAGGTTGCCTTAGGTTAGGATATATAACGTTATAGACGTATATACTGTTCCCACCGAGTCGTAGGGACCGACACGCCTGGAATGTGGTAAAATGTTACATCCGAGATGTTAGGTTGCCTAAGATTAGGATATATACCGTTATAGACGCATGTAATGTTACCACCGAGACGTAGGGACCGACACGCCTGGAATGTTGTCAAATGTTACATCCGAGATGTTACGTTGCCTTAGGCTAGGATATATGACGTTATAGATGTATATGCTGTTCCCTCCGAGATGTAGGTTTCGACAGGCCAGGAATGTTGTCAAATATTGCATCCGAGATATTAGGTTGCCTTAGGTTAGGATATATAACGTTATAGACGCATGTAATGTTACCACCCAGACGTAGGGACCGACACGCCTGGAATGCTGTCAAATGTTACATCCGGGATGTTAGGTTGTCTTAGGTTAGGATATATGACGTTACAGACGTATATACTGTTCCTTCCGAGATGTCGGGTTCGACAGGCCAGGAATGTTGTCACATATTTCATCCGAGATGTTAGGTTGCCTTAGATTAGGATATATACCGTTATAGATGTATATACTGTTCCCTCCGAGCAGTAGGGTTCGACAGGCCAGGAATGTTGTCAAATATTGCATCCGAGATGTTAGGTTGCCTTAGGTTAGCATATATAACGTTATAGACGCACGTAATGTTACCAGCGAGACGTAGGGTTCCAACACGCCTGGAATGTTGTCAAATGTTATATCCGAGATGTTAGGTTGCCTTAGGTTAGGATATATAACATTATAGACGTATATACTGTTCCCACCGAGAAGTAGGGTTCGACACGTCAGGAATGTTGTCAAATATTACATACGAGATGTTAGTTGGCCTTAGGTTAGGATATATAACGTTATAGACGCATATAATGTTACCACCGAGACGTAGGGACCGACACGCCTGGAATGTTGTCAAATGTTACATCCGAGATGTTAGGTTGCCTTAGGTTAGGATATATGACGTTATAGACGTATATGCTGTTCACTCCGAGAAGTAGGGTTCGACAGGCCAGGAATGTTGTCAAATATTGCATCCGAGATGTTAGGTTGCCTTAGGTTAGCATATATAACGTTATAGACGCACGTAATGTTACCAGCGAGACGTAGGGTTCCAACACGCCTGGAATGTTGTCAAATGTTATATCCGAGATGTTAGGTTGCCTTAGGTTAGGATATATAACGTTATAGACGTATATACTGTTCCCACCGAGTCGTAGGGACCGACACGCCTGGAATGTGGTAAAATGTTACATCCGAGATGTTAGGTTGCCTAAGATTAGGATATATACCGTTATAGACGCATGTAATGTTACCACCGAGACATAGGGACCGACACGCCTGGAATGTTGTCAAATGTTACATCCGAGATGTTACGTTGCCTTAGGCTAGGATATATGACGTTATAGATGTATATGCTGTTCCCTCCGAGATGTAGGGTTCGACAGGCCAGGAATGTTGTTAAATATTGCATCCGAGATATTAGGTTGCCTTAGGTTAGGATATATAACGTTATAGACGCATGTAATGTTACCACCGAGACGTAGGGACCGACACGCCTGGAATGCTGTCAAATGTTACATCCGGGATGTTAGGTTGTCTTAGGTTAGGATATATGACGTTACAGACGTATATACTGTTCCCTCCGAGATGTCGGGTTCGACAGGCCAGGAATGTTGTCACATATTTCATCCGAGATGTTAGGTTGCCTTAGATTAGGATATATACCGTTATAGATGTATATACTGTTCCCTCCGAGCAGTAGGGTTCGACAGGCCAGGAATGTTGTCAAATATTGCATCCGAGATGTTAGGTTGCCCTAGGTTAGCATATATAACGTTATAGACGCACGTAATGTTACCAGCGAGACGTAGGGTTCCAACACGCCTGGAATGTTGTCAAATGTTATATCCGAGATGTTAGGTTGCCTAGGTTAGGATATATAACATTATAGACGTATATACTGTTCCCACCGAGAAGTAGGGTTCGACACGTCAGGAATGTTGTCAAATATTACATACGAGATGTTAGTTGGCCTTAGGTTAGGATATATAACGTTATAGACGCATATAATGTTACCACCGAGACGTAGGGACCGACATGCCTGGAATGTTGTCAAATGTTACATCCGAGATGTTAGGTTGCCTTAGGTTAGGATATATGACGTTGTAGACGTATATACTGTTCCCTCCGAGAAGTAGGGTTCGACAGGCCAGGAATGTTGTCAAATATTGCATCCGAGATGTTAGGTTGCCTTAGATAAGGATATATAACGTTATAGACGCATATAATGTTACCACCGAGACGTAGGGACCGACATGCCTGGAATGTTGTCAAATGTTACATCCGAGATGTTAGGTTGCCTTAGGTTAGGATATATGACGTTATAGACGTATATACTGTTCCCTCCAAGAAGTAGGGTTCGACAGGCCAGGAATGTTGTCAAATATTGCATCCGAGATGTTAGGTTGCCTTAGGTTAGCATATATAACGTTATAGACGCACGTAATGTTACCAGCGAGACGTAGGGTTCCAACACGCCTGGAATGTTGTCAAATGTTATATCCGAGATGTTAGGTTGCCTTAGGTTAGGATATATAACGTTATAGACGTATATACTGTTCCCACCGAGTCGTAGGGACCGACACGCCTGGAATGTGGTAAAATGTTACATCCGAGATGTTAGGTTGCCTAAGATTAGGATATATACCGTTATAGACGCATGTAATGTTACCACCGAGACGTAGGGACCAACACGCCTGGAATGTTGTCAAATGTTACATCCGAGATGTTAGGTTGCCTTAGGCTAGGATATATGACGTTATAGATGTATATGCTGTTCCCTCCGTGATGTAGGTTTCGACAGGCCAGGAATGTTGTCAAATATTGCATCCGAGATATTAGGTTGCCTTAGGTTAGGATATATAACGTTATAGACGCATGTAATGTTACCACCCAGACGTAGGGACCGACACGCCTGGAATGCTGTCAAATGTTACATCCGGGATGTTAGGTTGTCTTAGGTTAGGATATATGACGTTACAGACGTATATACTGTTCCTTCCGAGATGTCGGGTTCGACAGGCCAGGAATGTTGTCACATATTTCATCCGAGATGTTAGGTTGCCTTAGATTAGGATATATACCGTTATAGATGTATATACTGTTCCCTCCGAGCAGTAGGGTTCGACAGGCCAGGAATGTTGTCAAATATTGCATCCGAGATGTTAGGTTGCCTTAGGTTAGCATATATAACGTTATAGACGCACGTAATGTTACCAGCGAGACGTAGGGTTCCAACACGCCTGGAATGTTGTCAAATGTTATATCCGAGATGTTAGGTTGCCTTAGGTTAGGATATATAACATTATAGACGTATATACTGTTCCCACCGAGAAGTAGGGTTCGACACGTCAGGAATGTTGTCAAATATTACATACGAGATGTTAGTTGGCCTTAGGTTAGGATATATAACGTTATAGACGCATATAATGTTACCACCGAGACGTAGGACCAACATGCCTGGAATGTTGTCAAATGTTACATCCGAGATATTAGGTTGCCTTAGGTTAGGATATATAACGTTATAAACGTATATACTGTTCCCTCCGAGAAGTAGGGTTCGACAGGCCAGGAATGTTGTCAAATATTGCATCCGAGATGTTAGGTTGCCTTAGGTTAGGATATATAACGTTATAGACGCATGTAATATTACCACCGAGACGTAGGGACCGACACGCCTGGAATGTTGTCAAATGTTACATCCGAGATGTTAGGTTGCCTTAGGTTAGGATATGTGACGTTATAGACGTATATACTGTTCCATCCGAGAAGTAGGGTTCGACAGGCCAGGAATGTTGTCAAATATTGCATCCGAGATGTTAGGTTGCCTTAGATCAGGAAATATACCGTTATAGACGCATGTAATGTTACCACCGAGACGTAGGGTTCGACAGGCTAGGAATGTTGTCAAATATTGCATCCGAGATGTTAGGTTGCCTTAGATAAGGATATATAACGTTATAGACGCATATAATGTTACCACCGAGACGTAGGACCAACATGTCTGGAATGTTGTCACATGTTACATCCGAGATGTTAGGTTGCCTTAGGTTAGGATATATAACGTTATAGACGTATATACTGTTCCCTCCGAGAAGTATTGTTCGACAGGCCAGGAATGTTGTCAAATATTGCATCCGAGATGTTAGGTTGCCTTAGGTTAGGATATATAACGTTATAGACGCATGTAACGTTACCACCGAGACGTAGGGACCGACACGCCTGGAATGTTGTCAAATGTTACATCCGAGATGTTAGGTTGCCTTAGGTTAGGATATATGACGTTATAGACGTATATGCTGTTCACTCCGAGAAGTAGGGTTCGACAGGCCAGGAATGTTGTCAAATATTGCATCCGAGATGTTAGGTTGCCTTAGGTTAGCATATATAACGTTATAGACGCACATAATGTTACCAGCGAGACGTAGGGTTCCAACACGCCTGGAATGTTGTCAAATGTTATATCCGAGATGTTAGGTTGCCTTAGGTTAGGATATATAACGTTATAGACGTATATACTGTTCCCACCGAGTCGTAGGGACCGACACGCCTGGAATGTGGTAAAATGTTACATCCGAGATGTTAGGTTGCCTAAGATTAGAATATATACCGTTATAGACGCATGTAATGTTACCACCGAGACATAGGGACCGACACGCCTGGAATGTTGTCAAATGTTACATCCGAGATGTTACGTTGCCTTAGGCTAGGATATATGACGTTATAGACGTATATACTGTTCCCTCCGAGATGTCGGGTTCGACAGGCCAGGAATGTTGTCACATATTTCATCCGAGATGTTAGGTTGCCTTAGATTAGGATATATACCGTTATAGATGTATATACTGTTCCCTCCGAGCAGTAGGGTTCGACAGGCCAGGAATGTTGTCAAATATTGCATCCGAGATGTTAGGTTGCCCTAGGTTAGCATATATAACGTTATAGACGCACGTAATGTTACCAGCGAGACGTAGGGTTCCAACACGCCTGGAATGTTGTCAAATGTTATATCCGAGATGTTAGGTTGCCTAGGTTAGGATATATAACATTATAGACGTATATACTGTTCCCACCGAGAAGTAGGGTTCGACACGTCAGGAATGTTGTCAAATATTACATACGAGATGTTAGTTGGCCTTAGGTTAGGATATATAACGTTATAGACGCATATAATGTTACCACCGAGACGTAGGGACCGACATGCCTGGAATGTTGTCAAATGTTACATCCGAGATGTTAGGTTGCCTTAGGTTAGGATATATGACGTTGTAGACGTATATACTGTTCCCTCCGAGAAGTAGGGTTCGACAGGCCAGGAATGTTGTCAAATATTGCATCCGAGATGTTAGGTTGCCTTAGATAAGGATATATAACGTTATAGACGCATATAATGTTACCACCGAGACGTAGGGACCGACATGCCTGGAATGTTGTCAAATGTTACATCCGAGATGTTAGGTTGCCTTAGGTTAGGATATATGACGTTATAGACGTATATACTGTTCCCTCCGAGAAGTAGGGTTCGACAGGCCAGGAATGTTGTCAAATATTGCATCCGAGATGTTAGGTTGCCTTAGATAAGGATATATAACGTTATAGACGCATATAATGTTACCACCGAGACGTAGGACCAACATGCCTGGAATGTTGTCAAATGTTACATCCGAGATATTAGGTTGCCTTAGGTTAGGATATATAACGTTATAAACGTATATACTGTTCCCTCCGAGAAGTAGGGTTCGACAGGCCAGGAATGTTGTCAAATAATGCATCCGAGATGTTAGGTTGCCTTAGGTTAGGATATATAACGTTATAGACGCATGTAATATTACCACCGAGACGTAGGGACCGACACGCCTGGAATGTTGTCAAATGTTACATCCGAGATGTTAGGTTGCCTTAGGTTAGGATATGTGACGTTATAGACGTATATACTGTTCCCTCCGAGAAGTAGGGTTCGACAGGCCAGGAATGTTGTCAAATATTGCATCCGAGATGTTAGGTTGCCTTAGATGAGGAAATATACCGTTATAGACGCATGTAATGTTACCACCGAGACGTAGGGTTCGACAGGCTAGGAATGTTGTCAAATATTGCATCCGAGATGTTAGGTTGCCTTAGATAAGGATATATACCGTTATAGACGCATGTAATGTTACCACCGTGACGTAGGGACCGACACGCCTGGAATGCTGTCAAATGTTACATCCGGGATGTTAGGTTGTCTTAGGTTAGGATATATGACGTTACAGACGTATATACTGTTCCCTCCGAGATGTCGGGTTCGACAGGCCAGGAATGTTGTCACATATTTCATCCGAGATGTTAGGTTGCCTTAGATTAGGATATATACCGTTATAGATGTATATACTGTTCCCTCCGAGCAGTAGGGTTCGACAGGCCAGGAATGTTGTCAAATATTGCATCCGAGATGTTAGGTTGCCTTAGGTTAGCATATATAACGTTATAGACGCACGTAATGTTACCAGCGAGACGTAGGGTTCCAACACGCCTGGAATGTTGTCAAATGTTATATCCGAGATGTTAGGTTGCCTTAGGTTAGGATATATAACATTATAGACGTATATACTGTTTCCACCGAGAAGTAGGGTTCGACACGTCAGGAATGTTGTCAAATATTACATACGAGATGTTAGTTGGCCTTAGGTTAGGATATATAACGTTATAGACGCATATAATGTTACCACCGAGACGTAGGGACCGACATGCCTGGAATGTTGTCAAATGTTACATCCGAGATGTTAGGTTGCCTTAGGTTAGGATATATGACGTTGTAGACGTATATACTGTTCCCTCCGAGAAGTAGGGTTCGACAGGCCAGGAATGTTGTCAAATATTGCATCCGAGATGTTAGGTTGCCTTAGGTTAAGAGATATAACGTTCTAGACGCATGTAACGTTACCACCGAGACGTAGGGACCAACATGCCTGGAATGTTGTCAAATGTTACATCCGAGATATTAGGTTGCCTTAGGTTAGGATATATAACGTTATAAACGTATATACTGTTCCCTCCGAGAAGTAGGGTTCGACAGGCCAGGAATGTTGTCAAATATTGCATCCGAGATGTTAGGTTGCCTTAGGTTAGGATATATAACGTTATAGACGCATGTAATATTACCACCGAGACGTAGGGACCGACACGCCTGGAATGTTGTCAAATGTTACATCCGAGATGTTAGGTTGCCTTAGGTTAGGATATGTGACGTTATAGACGTATATACTGTTCCCTCCGAGAAGTAGGGTTCGACAGGCCAGGAATGTTGTCAAATATTGCATCCGAGATGTTAGGTTGCCTTAGATCAGGAAATATACCGTTATAGACGCATGTAATGTTACCACCGAGACGTAGGGTTCGGCAGGCTAGGAATGTTGTCAAATATTGCATCCGAGATGTTAGGTTGCCTTAGATAAGGATATATAACGTTATAGACGCATATAATGTTACCACCGAGACGTAGGACCAACATGTCTGGAATGTTGTCACATGTTACATCCGAGATGTTAGGTTGCCTTAGGTTAGGATATATAACGTTATAGACGTATATACTGTTCCCTCCGAGAAGTATTGTTCGACAGGCCAGGAATGTTGTCAAATATTGCATCCGAGATGTTAGGTTGCCTTAGGTTAGGATATATAACGTTATAGACGCATGTAACGTTACCACCGAGACGTAGGGACCGACACGCCTGGAATGTTGTCAAATGTTACATCCGAGATGTTAGGTTGCCTTAGGTTAGGATATATGACGTTATAGACGTATATGCTGTTCACTCCGAGAAGTAGGGTTCGACAGGCCAGGAATGTTGTCAAATATTGCATCCGAGATGTTAGGTTGCCTTAGGTTAGCATATATAACGTTATAGACGCACATAATGTTACCAGCGAGACGTAGGGTTCCAACACGCCTGGAATGTTGTCAAATGTTATATCCGAGATGTTAGGTTGCCTTAGGTTAGGATATATAACGTTATAGACGTATATACTGTTCCCACCGAGTCGTAGGGACCGACACGCCTGGAATGTGGTAAAATGTTACATCCGAGATGTTAGGTTGCCTAAGATTAGGATATATACCGTTATAGACGCATGTAATGTTACCACCGAGACATAGGGACCGACACGCCTGGAATGTTGTCAAATGTTACATCCGAGATGTTACGTTGCCTTAGGCTAGGATATATGACGTTATAGATGTATATGCTGTTCCCTCCGAGATGTAGGGTTCGACAGGCCAGGAATGTTGTTAAATATTGCATCCGAGATATTAGGTTGCCTTAGGTTAGGATATATAACGTTAGAGACGCATGTAATGTTACCACCGAGACGTAGGGACCGACACGCCTGGAATGCTGTCAAATGTTACATCCGGGATGTTAGGTTGTCTTAGGTTAGGATATATGACGTTACAGACGTATATACTGTTCCCTCCGAGATGTCGGGTTCGACAGGCCAGGAATGTTGTCACATATTTCATCCGAGATGTTAGGTTGCCTTAGATTAGGATATATACCGTTATAGATGTATATACTGTTCCCTCCGAGCAGTAGGGTTCGACAGGCCAGGAATGTTGTCAAATATTGCATCCGAGATGTTAGGTTGCCCTAGGTTAGCATATATAACGTTATAGACGCACGTAATGTTACCAGCGAGACGTAGGGTTCCAACACGCCTGGAATGTTGTCAAATGTTATATCCGAGATGTTAGGTTGCCTAGGTTAGGATATATAACATTATAGACGTATATACTGTTCCCACCGAGAAGTAGGGTTCGACACGTCAGGAATGTTGTCAAATATTACATACGAGATGTTAGTTGGCCTTAGGTTAGGATATATAACGTTATAGACGCATATAATGTTACCACCGAGACGTAGGGACCGACATGCCTGGAATGTTGTCAAATGTTACATCCGAGATGTTAGGTTGCCTTAGGTTAGGATATATGACGTTGTAGACGTATATACTGTTCCCTCCGAGAAGTAGGGTTCGACAGGCCAGGAATGTTGTCAAATATTGCATCCGAGATGTTAGGTTGCCTTAGATAAGGATATATAACGTTATAGACGCATATAATGTTACCACCGAGACGTAGGGACCGACATGCCTGGAATGTTGTCAAATGTTACATCCGAGATGTTAGGTTGCCTTAGGTTAGGATATATGACGTTATAGACGTATATACTGTTCCCTCCGAGAAGTAGGGTTCGACAGGCCAGGAATGTTGTCAAATATTGCATCCGAGATGTTAGGTTGCCTTAGGTTAAGAGATATAACGTTCTAGACGCATGTAACGTTACCACCGAGACGTAGGGACCAACATGCCTGGAATGTTGTCAAATGTTACATCCGAGATATTAGGTTGCCTTAGGTTAGGATATATAACGTTATAAACGTATATATTGTTCCCTCCGAGAAGTAGGGTTCGACAGGCCAGGAATGTTGTCAAATATTGCATCCGAGATGTTAGGTTGCCTTAGATTAGGATATATAACGTTATAGACGCATGTAATATTACCACCGAGACGTAGGGACCGACACGCCTGGAATGTTGTCAAATGTTACATCCGAGATGTTAGGTTGCCTTAGGTTAGGATATGTGACGTTATAGACGTATATACTGTTCCCTCCGAGAAGTAGGGTTCGACAGGCCAGGAATGTTGTCAAATATTGCATCCGAGATGTTAGGTTGCCTTAGATCAGGAAATATACCGTTATAGACGCATGTAATGTTACCACCGAGACGTAGGGTTCGACAGGCTAGGAATGTTGTCAAATATTGCATCCGAGATGTTAGGTTGCCTTAGATAAGGATATATAACGTTATAGACGCATATAATGTTACCACCGAGACGTAGGACCAACATGTCTGGAATGTTGTCACATGTTACATCCGAGATGTTAGGTTGCCTTAGGTTAGGATATATAACGTTATAGATGTATATACTGTTCCCTCCGAGAAGTATTGTTCGACAGGCCAGGAATGTTGTCAAATATTGCATCCGAGATGTTAGGTTGCCTTAGGTTAGGATATATAACGTTATAGACGCATGTAACGTTACCACCGAGACGTAGGGACCGACACGCCTGGAATGTTGTCAAATGTTACATCCGAGATGTTAGGTTGCCTTAGGTTAGGATATATGACGTTATAGACGTATATGCTGTTCACTCCGAGAAGTAGGGTTCGACAGGCCAGGAATGTTGTCAAATATTGCATCCGAGATGTTAGGTTGCCTTAGGTTAGCATATATAACGCTATAGACGCACATAATGTTACCAGCGAGACGTAGGGTTCCAACACGCCTGCAATGTTGTCAAATGTTATATCCGAGATGTTAGGTTGCCTTAGGTTAGGATATATAACGTTATAGACGTATATACTGTTCCCACCGAGTCGTAGGGACCGACACGCCTGGAATGTGGTAAAATGTTACATCCGAGATGTTAGGTTGCCTAAGATTAGGATATATACCGTTATAGACGCATGTAATGTTACCACCGAGAAGTAGGGTTCGACAGGCCAGGAATGTTGTCAAATATTGCATCCGAGATGTTAGGTTGCCTTAGATAAGGATATATAACGTTATAGACGCATATAATGTTACCACCGAGACGTAGGACCAACATGCCTGGAATGTTGTCAAATGTTACATCCGAGATATTAGGTTGCCTTAGGTTAGGATATATAACGTTATAAACGTATATACTGTTCCCTCCGAGAAGTAGGGTTCGACAGGCCAGGAATGTTGTCAAATATTGCATCCGAGATGTTAGGTTGCCTTAGGTTAGGATATATAACGTTATAGACGCATGTAATATTACCACCGAGACGTAGGGACCGACACGCCTGGAATGTTGTCAAATGTTACATCCGAGATGTTAGGTTGCCTTAGGTTAGGATATGTGACGTTATAGACGTATATACTGTTCCCTCCGAGAAGTAGGGTTCGACAGGCCAGGAATGTTGTCAAATATTGCATCCGAGATGTTAGGTTGCCTTAGGTTAGGATATATAACGTTATAGACGCATGTAATATTACCACCGAGACGTAGGGACCGACACGCCTGGAATGTTGTCAAATGTTACATCCGAGATGTTAGGTTGCCTTAGGTTAGGATATGTGACGTTATAGACGTATATACTGTTCCCTCCGAGAAGTAGGGTTCGACAGGCCAGGAATGTTGTCAAATATTGCATCCGAGATGTTAGGTTGCCTTAGATGAGGAAATATACCGTTATAGACGCATGTAATGTTACCACCGAGACGTAGGGTTCGACAGGCTAGGAATGTTGTCAAATATTGCATCCGAGATGTTAGGTTGCCTTAGATAAGGATATATAACGTTATAGACGCATATAATGTTACCACCGAGACGTAGGACCAACATGTCTGGAATGTTGTCACATGTTACATCCGAGATGTTAGGTTGCCTTAGGTTAGGATATATAACGTTATAGACGTATATACTGTTCCCTCCGAGAAGTATTGTTCGACAGGCCAGGAATGTTGTCAAATATTGCATCCGAGATGTTAGGTTGCCTTAGGTTAGGATATATAACGTTATAGACGCATGTAACGTTACCACCGAGACGTAGGGACCGACACGCCTGGAATGTTGTCAAATGTTACATCCGAGATGTTAGGTTGCCTTAGGTTAGGATATATGACGTTATAGACGTATATGCTGTTCACTCCGAGAAGTAGGGTTCGACAGGCCAGGAATGTTGTCAAATATTGCATCCGAGATGTTAGGTTGCCTTAGGTTAGCATATATAACGTTATAGACGCACATAATGTTACCAGCGAGACGTAGGGTTCCAACACGCCTGGAATGTTGTCAAATGTTATATCCGAGATGTTAGGTTGCCTTAGGTTAGGATATATAACGTTATAGACGTATATACTGTTCCCACCGAGTCGTAGGGACCGACACGCCTGGAATGTGGTAAAATGTTACATCCGAGATGTTAGGTTGCCTAAGATTAGGATATATACCGTTATAGACGCATGTAATGTTACCACCGAGACGTAGGGACCGACACGCCTGGAATGTTGTCAAATGTTACATCCGAGATGTTACGTTGCCTTAGGCTAGGATATATGACGTTATAGATGTATATGCTGTTCCCTCCGAGATGTAGGTTTCGACAGGCCAGGAATGTTGTCAAATATTGCATCCGAGATATTAGGTTGCCTTAGGTTAGGATATATAACGTTATAGACGCATGTAATGTTACCACCGAGACGTAGGGACCGACACGCCTGGAATGCTGTCAAATGTTACATCCGGGATGTTAGGTTGTCTTAGGTTAGGATATATGACGTTACAGACGTATATACTGTTCCTTCCGAGATGTCGGGTTCGACAGGCCAGGAATGTTGTCACATATTTCATCCGAGATGTTAGGTTGCCTTAGATTAGGATATATACCGTTATAGATGTATATACTGTTCCCTCCGAGCAGTAGGGTTCGACAGGCCAGGAATGTTGTCAAATATTGCATCCGAGATGTTAGGTTGCCTTAGGTTAGCATATATAACGTTATAGACGCACGTAATGTTACCAGCGAGACGTAGGGTTCCAACACGCCTGGAATGTTGTCAAATGTTATATCCGAGATGTTAGGTTGCCTTAGGTTAGGATATATAACGTTATAGACGTATATACTGTTCCCACCGAGAAGTAGGGTTCGACACGTCAGGAATGTTGTCAAATATTACATACGAGATGTTAGTTGGCCTTAGGTTAGGATATATAACGTTATAGACGCATATAATGTTACCACCGAGACGTAGGGACCGACATGCCTGGACTGTTGTCAAATGTTACATCCGAGATGTTAGGTTGCCTTAGGTTAGGATATATGACGTTGTAGACGTATATACTGTTCCCTCCGAGAAGTAGGGTTCGACAGGCCAGGAATGTTGTCAAATATTGCATCCGAGATGTTAGGTTGCCTTAGATAAGGATATATAACGTTATAGACGCATATAATGTTACTACCGAGACGTAGGGACCGACATGCCTGGAATGTTGTCAAATGTTACATCCGAGATGTTAGGTTGCCTTAGGTTAGGATATATGACGTTATAGACGTATATACTGTTCCCTCCGAGAAGTAGGGTTCGACAGGCCAGGAATGTTGTCAAATATTGCATCCGAGATGTTAGGTTGCCTTAGATAAGGATATATAACGTTATAGACGCATATAATGTTACCATCGAGACGTAGGGACCGACATGCCTGGAATGTTGTCAAATGTTACATCCGAGATGTTAGGTTGCCTTAGGTTAGGATATATGACGTTATAGACGTATATACTGTTCCCTCCGAGAAGTAGGGTTCGACAGGCCAGGAATGTTGTCAAATATTGCATCCGAGATGTTAGGTTGCCTTAGGTTAAGAGATATAACGTTCTAGACGCATGTAACGTTACCACCGAGACGTAGGGACCGACACGCCTGGAATGTTGTCAAATGTTACATCCGAGATGTTAGGTTGCCTTAGGTTAGGATTTATGACGTTATAGACGTATATGCTGTTCCCTCCGAGAAGTAGGGTCCGACACGCCTGGAATGATGTAGAATATTACATCCGAGATGTCAGGTTGCCTTAGGTTAGGATATATAACGTTATAGACGTATATACTGTTCCCTCCGAGAAGTAGGGTTCGACAGGCTAGGAATGTTGTCAAATATTGCATCCGAGATGTTAGGTTGCCTTAGATAAGGATATATAACGTTATAGACGCATATAATGTTACCACCGAGACGTAGGACCAACATGCCTGGAATGTTGTCAAATGTTACATCCGAGATATTAGGTTGCCTTAGGTTAGGATATATAACGTTATAAACGTATATACTGTTCCCTCCGAGAAGTAGGGTTCGACAGGCCAGGAATGTTGTCAAATATTGCATCCGAGATGTTAGGTTGCCTTAGGTTAGGATATATAACGTTATAGACGCATGTAATATTACCACCGAGACGTAGGGACCGACACGCCTGGAATGTTGTCAAATGTTACATCCGAGATGTTAGGTTGCCTTAGGTTAGGATATGTGACGTTATAGACGTATATACTGTTCCCTCCGAGAAGTAGGGTTCGACAGGCCAGGAATGTTGTCAAATATTGCATCCGAGATGTTAGGTTGCCTTAGATCAGGAAATATACCGTTATAGACGCATGTAATGTTACCACCGAGACGTAGGGTTCGACAGGCTAGGAATGTTGTCAAATATTGCATCCGAGATGTTAGGTTGCCTTAGATAAGGATATATAACGTTATAGACGCATATAATGTTACTACCGAGACGTAGGACCAACATGTCTGGAATGTTGTCACATGTTACATCCGAGATGTTAGATTGCCTTAGGTTAGGATATATAACGTTATAGACGTATATACTGTTCCCTCCGAGAAGTATTGTTCGACAGGCCAGGAATGTTGTCAAATATTGCATCCGAGATGTTAGGTTGCCTTAGGTTAGGATATATAACGTTATAGACGCATGTAACGTTACCACCGAGACGTAGGGACCGACACGCCTGGAATGTTGTCAAATGTTACATCCGAGATGTTACGTTGCCTTAGGCTAGGATATATGACGTTATAGATGTATATGCTGTTCCCTCCGAGATGTAGGGTTCGACAGGCTAGGAATGTTGTTAAATATTGCATCCGAGACATTAGGTTGCCTTAGGTTAGGATATATAACGTTATAGACGCATGTAATGTTACCACCGAGACGTAGGGACCGACACGCCTGGAATGCTGTCAAATGTTACATCCGGGATGTTAGGTTGTCTTAGGTTAGGATATATGACGTTACAGACGTATATACTGTTCCCTCCGAGATGTCGGGTTCGACAGGCCAGGAATGTTGTCACATATTTCATCCGAGATGTTAGGATGCCTTAGATTAGGATATATACCGTTATATATGTATATACTGTTCCCTCCGAGCAGTAGGGTTCGACAGGCCAGGAATGTTGTCAAATATTGCATCCGAGATGTTAGGTTGCCTTAGGTTAGCATATATAACGTTATAGACGCACGTAATGTTACCAGCGAGACGTAGGGTTCCAACACGCCTGGAATGTTGTCAAATGTTATATCCGAGATGTTAGGTTGCCTTAGGTTAGGATATATAACGTTATAGACGTATATACTGTTCCCACCGAGAAGTAGGGTTCGACACGCCAGGAATGTTGTCAAATATTACATACGAGATGTTAGTTGGGCTTAGGTTAGGATATATAACGTTATAGACGCATGTAATGTTACCACCGAGACGTAGGGACCGACACGCCTGGAATGTGGTAAAATGTTACATCCGAGATGTTAGGTTGCCTAAGATTAGGATATATACCGTTATAGACGCATGTAATGTTACCACCGAGACGTAGGGACCGACACGCCTGGAATGTTGTCAAATGTTACATCCGAGATGTTAGGTTGCCTTAGGCTAGGATATATGACGTTATAGATGTATATGCTGTTCCCTCCGAGAAGTAGGGTTCGACAGGCCAGGAATGTTGTCAAATATTGCATCCGAGATGTTAGGTTGCCTTAGGTTAGGATATACAACGTTATAGACGCATATAATGTTCTCACCGAGAAGTAGGGTCCGACACGCCTGGAATGTTGTAGAATAATATATCCGAGATGTCAGGTTGCCTTAGGTTAGGATATATAACGTTATAGACGTATATACTGTTCCCTCCGAGAAGTAGGGTTCGACAGGCCAGGAATGTTGTCAAATATTGCATCCGAGATGTTAGGTTGCCTTAGATAAGGATATATAACGTTATAGACGCATATAACGTTACCACCGAGACGTAGGACCAACATGTCTGGAATGTTGTCAAATGTTACATCCGAGATGTTAGGTTGCCTTAGGTTAGGATATATAACGTTACAGACGTATATACTCTTCCCTCCGAGAAGTATTGTTCGACAGGCCAGGAATGTTGTCAAATATTGCATCCGAGATGTTAGGTTGCCTTAGGTTAGGATATATAACGTTATAGACGCATGTAACGTTACCACCGAGACGTAGGGACCGACACGCCTGGAATGTTGTCAAATGTTACATCCGAGATGTTAGGTTGCCTTAGGTTAGGATATATGACGTTATAAACGTATATGCTGTTCACTCCGAGAAGTAGGGTTCGACAGGCCAGGAATGTTGTCAAATATTGCATCCGAGATGTTAGGTTGCCTTAGGTTAGCATATATAACGTTATAGACGCACGTAATGTTACCAGCGAGACGTAGGGTTCCAACACGCCTGGAATGTTGTCAAATGTTATATCCGAGATGTTAGGTTGCCTTAGGTTAGGATATATAACGTTATAGACGTATATACTGTTCCCACCGAGAAGTAGGGTTCGACACGTCAGGAATGTTGTCAAATATTACATACGAGATGTTAGTTGGCCTTAGGTTAGGATATATAACGTTATAGACGCATATAATGTTACCACCGAGACGTAGGGACCGACATGCCTGGACTGTTGTCAAATGTTACATCCGAGATGTTAGGTTGCCTTAGGTTAGGATATATGACGTTGTAGACGTATATACTGTTCCCTCCGAGAAGTAGGGTTCGACAGGCCAGGAATGTTGTCAAATATTGCATCCGAGATGTTAGGTTGCCTTAGATAAGGATATATAACGTTATAGACGCATATAATGTTACTACCGAGACGTAGGGACCGACATGCCTGGAATGTTGTCAAATGTTACATCCGAGATGTTAGGTTGCCTTAGGTTAGGATATATGACGTTATAGACGTATATACTGTTCCCTCCGAGAAGTAGGGTTCGACAGGCCAGGAATGTTGTCAAATATTGCATCCGAGATGTTAGGTTGCCTTAGATAAGGATATATAACGTTATAGACGCATATAATGTTACCATCGAGACGTAGGGACCGACATGCCTGGAATGTTGTCAAATGTTACATCCGAGATGTTAGGTTGCCTTAGGTTAGGATATATGACGTTATAGACGTATATACTGTTCCCTCCGAGAAGTAGGGTTCGACAGGCCAGGAATGTTGTCAAATATTGCATCCGAGATGTTAGGTTGCCTTAGGTTAAGAGATATAACGTTCTAGACGCATGTAACGTTACCACCGAGACGTAGGGACCGACACGCCTGGAATGTTGTCAAATGTTACATCCGAGATGTTAGGTTGCCTTAGGTTAGGATTTATGACGTTATAGACGTATATGCTGTTCCCTCCGAGAAGTAGGGTCCGACACGCCTGGAATGATGTAGAATATTACATCCGAGATGTCAGGTTGCCTTAGGTTAGGATATATAACGTTATAGACGTATATACTGTTCCCTCCGAGAAGTAGGGTTCGACAGGCTAGGAATGTTGTCAAATATTGCATCCGAGATGTTAGGTTGCCTTAGATAAGGATATATAACGTTATAGACGCATATAATGTTACCACCGAGACGTAGGACCAACATGCCTGGAATGTTGTCAAATGTTACATCCGAGATATTAGGTTGCCTTAGGTTAGGATATATAACGTTATAAACGTATATACTGTTCCCTCCGAGAAGTAGGGTTCGACAGGCCAGGAATGTTGTCAAATATTGCATCCGAGATGTTAGGTTGCCTTAGGTTAGGATATATAACGTTATAGACGCATGTAATATTACCACCGAGACGTAGGGACCGACACGCCTGGAATGTTGTCAAATGTTACATCCGAGATGTTAGGTTGCCTTAGGTTAGGATATGTGACGTTATAGACGTATATACTGTTCCCTCCGAGAAGTAGGGTTCGACAGGCCAGGAATGTTGTCAAATATTGCATCCGAGATGTTAGGTTGCCTTAGATCAGGAAATATACCGTTATAGACGCATGTAATGTTACCACCGAGACGTAGGGTTCGACAGGCTAGGAATGTTGTCAAATATTGCATCCGAGATGTTAGGTTGCCTTAGATAAGGATATATAACGTTATAGACGCATATAATGTTACTACCGAGACGTAGGACCAACATGTCTGGAATGTTGTCACATGTTACATCCGAGATGTTAGATTGCCTTAGGTTAGGATATATAACGTTATAGACGTATATACTGTTCCCTCCGAGAAGTATTGTTCGACAGGCCAGGAATGTTGTCAAATATTGCATCCGAGATGTTAGGTTGCCTTAGGTTAGGATATATAACGTTATAGACGCATGTAACGTTACCACCGAGACGTAGGGACCGACACGCCTGGAATGTTGTCAAATGTTACATCCGAGATGTTACGTTGCCTTAGGCTAGGATATATGACGTTATAGATGTATATGCTGTTCCCTCCGAGATGTAGGGTTCGACAGGCTAGGAATGTTGTTAAATATTGCATCCGAGACATTAGGTTGCCTTAGGTTAGGATATATAACGTTATAGACGCATGTAATGTTACCACCGAGACGTAGGGACCGACACGCCTGGAATGCTGTCAAATGTTACATCCGGGATGTTAGGTTGTCTTAGGTTAGGATATATGACGTTACAGACGTATATACTGTTCCCTCCGAGATGTCGGGTTCGACAGGCCAGGAATGTTGTCACATATTTCATCCGAGATGTTAGGATGCCTTAGATTAGGATATATACCGTTATATATGTATATACTGTTCCCTCCGAGCAGTAGGGTTCGACAGGCCAGGAATGTTGTCAAATATTGCATCCGAGATGTTAGGTTGCCTTAGGTTAGCATATATAACGTTATAGACGCACGTAATGTTACCAGCGAGACGTAGGGTTCCAACACGCCTGGAATGTTGTCAAATGTTATATCCGAGATGTTAGGTTGCCTTAGGTTAGGATATATAACGTTATAGACGTATATACTGTTCCCACCGAGAAGTAGGGTTCGACACGCCAGGAATGTTGTCAAATATTACATACGAGATGTTAGTTGGGCTTAGGTTAGGATATATAACGTTATAGACGCATGTAATGTTACCACCGAGACGTAGGGACCGACACGCCTGGAATGTGGTAAAATGTTACATCCGAGATGTTAGGTTGCCTAAGATTAGGATATATACCGTTATAGACGCATGTAATGTTACCACCGAGACGTAGGGACCGACACGCCTGGAATGTTGTCAAATGTTACATCCGAGATGTTAGGTTGCCTTAGGCTAGGATATATGACGTTATAGATGTATATGCTGTTCCCTCCGAGAAGTAGGGTTCGACAGGCCAGGAATGTTGTCAAATATTGCATCCGAGATGTTAGGTTGCCTTAGGTTAGGATATACAACGTTATAGACGCATATAATGTTCTCACCGAGAAGTAGGGTCCGACACGCCTGGAATGTTGTAGAATAATATATCCGAGATGTCAGGTTGCCTTAGGTTAGGATATATAACGTTATAGACGTATATACTGTTCCCTCCGAGAAGTAGGGTTCGACAGGCCAGGAATGTTGTCAAATATTGCATCCGAGATGTTAGGTTGCCTTAGATAAGGATATATAACGTTATAGACGCATATAACGTTACCACCGAGACGTAGGACCAACATGTCTGGAATGTTGTCAAATGTTACATCCGAGATGTTAGGTTGCCTTAGGTTAGGATATATAACGTTACAGACGTATATACTCTTCCCTCCGAGAAGTATTGTTCGACAGGCCAGGAATGTTGTCAAATATTGCATCCGAGATGTTAGGTTGCCTTAGGTTAGGATATATAACGTTATAGACGCATGTAACGTTACCACCGAGACGTAGGGACCGACACGCCTGGAATGTTGTCAAATGTTACATCCGAGATGTTAGGTTGCCTTAGGTTAGGATATATGACGTTATAAACGTATATGCTGTTCACTCCGAGAAGTAGGGTTCGACAGGCCAGGAATGTTGTCAAATATTGCATCCGAGATGTTAGGTTGCCTTAGGTTAGCATATATAACGTTATAGACGCACGTAATGTTACCAGCGAGACGTAGGGTTCCAACACTCCTGGAATGTTGTCAAATGTTATATCCGAGATGTTAGGTTGCCTTAGGTTAGGATATATAACGTTATAGACGTATATACTGTTCCCACCGAGTCGTAGGGACCGACACGCCTGGAATGTGGTAAAATGTTACATCCGAGATGTTAGGTTGCCTAAGATTAGGATATATACCGTTATAGACGCATGTAATGTTACCACCGAGACGTAGGGACCGACACGCCTGGAATGTTGTCAAATGTTACATCCGAGATGTTAGGTTGCCTTAGGCTAGGATATATGACGTTATAGATGTATATGCTGTTCCCTCCGAGATGTAGGTTTCGACAGGCCAGGAATGTTGTCAAATATTGCATCCGAGATATTAGGTTGCCTTAGGTTAGGATATATAACGTTATAGACGCATGTAAGGTTACCACCGAGACGTAGGGACCGACACGCCTGGAATGCTGTCAAATGTTACATCCGGGATGTTAGGTTGTCTTAGGTTAGGATATATGACGTTACAGACGTATATACTGTTCCTTCCGAGATGTCGGGTTCGACAGGCCAGGAATGTTGTCACATATTTCATCCGAGATGTTAGGTTGCCTTAGATTAGGATATATACCGTTATAGATGTATATACTGTTCCCTCCGAGCAGTAGGGTTCGACAGGCCAGGAATGTTGTCAAATATTGCATCCGAGATGTTAGGTTGCCTTAGGTTAGCATATATAACATTATAGACGCACGTAATGTTACCAGCGAGACGTAGGGTTCCAACACGCCTGGAATGTTGTCAAATGTTATATCCGAGATGTTAGGTTGCCTTAGGTTAGGATATATAACATTATAGACGTATATACTGTTCCCACCGAGAAGTAGGGTTCGACACGTCAGGAATGTTGTCAAATATTACATACGAGATGTTAGTTGGCCTTAGGTTAGGATATATAACGTTATAGACGCATATAATGTTACCACCGAGACGTAGGGACCGACATGCCTGGAATGTTGTCAAATGTTACATCCGAGATGTTAGGTTGCCTTAGGTTAGGATATATGACGTTGTAGACGTATATACTGTTCCCTCCGAGAAGTAGGGTTCGACAGGCCAGGAATGTTGTCAAATATTGCATCCGAGATGTTAGGTTGCCTTAGATAAGGATATATAACGTTATAGACGCATATAATGTTACCACCGAGACGTAGGGACCGACATGCCTGGAATGTTGTCAAATGTTACATCCGAGATGTTAGGTTGCCTTAGGTTAGGATATATGACGTTATAGACGTATATACTGTTCCCTCCGAGAAGTAGGGTTCGACAGGCCAGGAATGTTGTCAAATATTGCATCCGAGATGTTAGGTTGCCTTAGGTTAAGAGATATAACGTTCTAGACGCATGTAACGTTACCACCGAGACGTAGGGACCGACACGTCTGGAATGTTGTCAAATGTTACATCCGAGATGTTAGGTTGCCTTAGGTTAGGATTTATGACGTTATAGACGTATATGCTGTTCCCTCCGAGAAGTAGGGTCCGACACGCCTGGAATGATGTAGAATATTACATCCGAGATGTCAGGTTGCCTTAGGTTAGGATATATAACGTTATAGACGTATATACTGTTCCCTCCGAGAAGTAGGGTTCGACAGGCTAGGAATGTTGTCAAATATTGCATCCGAGATGTTAGGTTGCCTTAGATAAGGATATATAACGTTATAGACGCATATAATGTTACCACCGAGACGTAGGACCAACATGCCTGGAATGTTGTCAAATGTTACATCCGAGATATTAGGTTGCCTTAGGTTAGGATATATAACGTTATAAACGTATATACTGTTCCCTCCGAGAAGTAGGGTTCGACAGGCCAGGAATGTTGTCAAATATTGCATCCGAGATGTTAGGTTGCCTTAGGTTAGGATATATAACGTTATAGACGCATGTAATATTACCACCGAGACGTAGGGACCGACACGCCTGGAATGTTGTCAAATGTTACATCCGAGATGTTAGGTTGCCTTAGGTTAGGATTTATGACGTTATAGACGTATATGCTGTTCCCTCCGAGAAGTAGGGTCCGACACGCCTGGAATGATGTAGAATATTACATCCGAGATGTCAGGTTGCCTTAGGTTAGGATATATAACGTTATAGACGTATATACTGTTCCCTCCGAGAAGTAGGGTTCGACAGGCTAGGAATGTTGTCAAATATTGCATCCGAGATGTTAGGTTGCCTTAGATAAGGATATATAACGTTATAGACGCATATAATGTTACCACCGAGACGTAGGACCAACATGCCTGGAATGTTGTCAAATGTTACATCCGAGATATTAGGTTGCCTTAGGTTAGGATATATAACGTTATAAACGTATATACTGTTCCCTCCGAGAAGTAGGGTTCGACAGGCCAGGAATGTTGTCAAATATTGCATCCGAGATGTTAGGTTGCCTTAGGTTAGGATATATAACGTTATAGACGCATGTAATATTACCACCGAGACGTAGGGACCGACACGCCTGGAATGTTGTCAAATGTTACATCCGAGATGTTAGGTTGCCTTAGATCAGGAAATATACCGTTATAGACGCATGTAATGTTACCACCGAGACGTAGGGTTCGACAGGCTAGGAATGTTGTCAAATATTGCATCCGAGATGTTAGGTTGCCTTAGATAAGGATATATAACGTTATAGACGCATATAATGTTACTACCGAGACGTAGGACCAACATGTCTGGAATGTTGTCACATGTTACATCCGAGATGTTAGGTTGCCTTAGGTTAGGATATATAACGTTATAGACGTATATACTGTTCCCTCCGAGAAGTATTGTTCGACAGGCCAGGAATGTTGTCAAATATTGCATCCGAGATGTTAGGTTGCCTTAGGTTAGGATATATAACGTTATAGACGCATGTAACGTTACCACCGAGACGTAGGGACCGACACGCCTGGAATGTTGTCAAATGTTACATCCGAGATGTTAGGTTGCCTTAGGTTAGGATATATGACGTTATAGACTTATATGCTGTTCACTCCGAGAAGTAGGGTTCGACAGGCCAGGAATGTTGTCAAATATTGCATCCGAGATGTTAGGTTGCCTTAGGTTAGCATATATAACGTTATAGACGCACATAATGTTACCAGCGAGACGTAGGGTTCCAACACGCCTGGAATGTTGTCAAATGTTATATCCGAGATGTTAGGTTGCCTTAGGTTAGGATATATAACGTTATAGACGTATATACTGTTCCCACCGAGTCGTAGGGACCGACACGCCTGGAATGTGGTAAAATGTTACATCCGAGATGTTAGGTTGCCTAAGATTAGGATATATACCGTTATAGACGCATGTAATGTTACCACCGAGACGTAGGGACCGACACGCCTGGAATGTTGTCAAATGTTACATCCGAGATGTTACGTTGCCTTAGGCTAGGATATATGACGTTATAGATGTATATGCTGTTCCCTCCGAGATGTAGGGTTCGACAGGCCAGGAATGTTGTTAAATATTGCATCCGAGACATTAGGTTGCCTTAGGTTAGGATATATAACGTTATAGACGCATGTAATGTTACCACCGAGACGTAGGGACCGACACGCCTGGAATGCTGTCAAATGTTACATCCGGGATGTTAGGTTGTCTTAGGTTAGGATATATGACGTTACAGACGTGTATACTGTTCCCTCCGAGATGTCGGGTTCGACAGGCCAGGAATGTTGTCACATATTTCATCCGAGATGTTAGGTTGCCTTAGATTAGGATATATACCGTTATAGATGTATATACTGTTCCCTCCGAGCAGTAGGGTTCGACAGGCCAGGAATGTTGTCAAATATTGCATCCGAGATGTTAGGTTGCCTTAGGTTAGCATATATAACGTTATAGACGCACGTAATGTTACCAGCGAGACGTAGGGTTCCAACACGCCTGGAATGTTGTCAAATGTTATATCCGAGATGTTAGGTTGCCTTAGGTTAGGATATATAACGTTATAGACGTATATACTGTTCCCACCGAGAAGTAGGGTTCGACACGCCAGGAATGTTGTCAAATATTACATACGAGATGTTAGTTGGGCTTAGGTTAGGATATATAACGTTATAGACGCATGTAATGTTACCACCGAGACGTAGGGACCGACACGCCTGGAATGTGGTAAAATGTTACATCCGAGATGTTAGGTTGCCTAAGATTAGGATATATACCGTTATAGACGCATGTAATGTTACCACCGAGACGTAGGGACCGACACGCCTGGAATGTTGTCAAATGTTACATCCGAGATGTTAGGTTGCCTTAGGCTAGGATATATGACGTTATAGATGTATATGCTGTTCCCTCCGAGAAGTAGGGTTCGACAGGCCAGGAATGTTGTCAAATATTGCATCCGAGATGTTAGGTTGCCTTAGGTTAGGATATACAACGTTATAGACGCATATAATGTTCTCACCGAGAAGTAGGGTCCGACACGCCTGGAATGTTGTAGAATAATATATCCGAGATGTCAGGTTGCCTTAGGTTAGGATATATAACGTTATAGACGTATATACTGTTCCCTCCGAGAAGTAGGGTTCGACAGGCCAGGAATGTTGTCAAATATTGCATCCGAGATGTTAGGTTGCCTTAGATAAGGATATATAACGTTATAGACGCATATAACGTTACCACCGAGACGTAGGACCAACATGTCTGGAATGTTGTCAAATGTTACATCCGAGATGTTAGGTTGCCTTAGGTTAGGATATATAACGTTACAGACGTATATACTGTTCCCTCCGAGAAGTATTGTTCGACAGGCCAGGAATGTTGTCAAATATTGCATCCGAGATGTTAGGTTGCCTTAGGTTAGGATATATAACGTTATAGACGCATGTAACGTTACCACCGAGACGTAGGGACCGACACGCCTGGAATGTTGTCAAATGTTACATCCGAGATGTTAGGTTGCCTTAGGATAGGATATATGACGTTATAAACGTATATGCTGTTCACTCCGAGAAGTAGGGTTCGACAGGCCAGGAATGTTGTCAAATATTGCATCCGAGAGGTTAGGTTGCCTTAGGTTAGCATATATAACGTTATAGACGCACGTAATGTTACCAGCGAGACGTAGGGTTCCAACACTCCTGGAATGTTGTCAAATGTTACATCCGAGATGTTAGGTTGCCTTAGGTTAGGATTTATGACGTTATAGACGTATATGCTGTTCCCTCCGAGAAGTAGGGTCCGACACGCCTGGAATGATGTAGGATATTACATCCGAGATGTCAGGTTGCCTTAGGTTAGGATATATAACGTTATAGACGTATATACTGTTCCCTCCGAGAAGTAGGGTTCGACAGGCTAGGAATGTTGTCAAATGTTACATCCGGGATGTTAGGTTGTCTTAGGTTAGGATATATGACGTTACAGACGTATATACTGTTCCTTCCGAGATGTCGGGTTCGACAGGCCAGGAATGTTGTCACATATTTCATCCGAGATGTTAGGTTGCCTTAGATTAGGATATATACCGTTATAGATGTATATACTGTTCTCTCCGAGCAGTAGGGTTCGACAGGCCAGGAATGTTGTCAAATATTGCATCCGAGATGTTAGGTTGCCTTAGGTTAGCATATATAACGTTATAGACGCACGTAATGTTACCAGCGAGACGTAGGGTTCCAACACGCCTGGAATGTTGTCAAATGTTATATCCGAGATGTTAGGTTGCCTTAGGTTAGGATATATAACGTTATAGACGTATATACTGTTCCCACCGAGAAGTAGGGTTCGACACGCCAGGAATGTTGTCAAATATTACATACGAGATGTTAGTTGGGCTTAGGTTAGGATATATAACGTTATAGACGCATGTAATGTTACCACCGAGACGTAGAGACCGACACGCCTGGAATGTGGTAAAATGTTACATCCGAGATGTTAGGTTGCCTAAGATTAGGATATATACCGTTATAGACGCATGTAATGTTACCACCGAGACGTAGGGACCGACACGCCTGGAATGTTGTCAAATGTTACATCCGAGATGTTAGGTTGCCTTAGGCTAGGATATATGACGTTATAGATGTATATGCTGTTCCCTCCGAGAAGTAGGGTTCGACAGGCCAGGAATGTTGTCAAGTATTGCATCCGAGATGTTAGGTTGCCTTAGGTTAGGATATACAACGTTATAGACGCATATAATGTTCTCACCGAGAAGTAGGGTCCGACACGCCTGGAATGTTGTAGAATAATATATCCGAGATGTCAGGTTGCCTTAGGTTAGGATATATAACGTTATAAACGTATATACTGTTCCCTCCGAGAAGTAGGGTTCGACAGGCCAGGAATGTTGTCAAATATTGCATCCGAGATGTTAGGTTGCCTTAGGTTAGGATATATAACGTTATAGACGCATGTAATATTACCACCGAGACGTAGGGACCGACACGCCTGGAATGTTGTCAAATGTTACATCCGAGATGTTAGGTTGCCTTAGGTTAGGATATGTGACGTTATAGACGTATATACTGTTCCCTCCGAGAAGTAGGGTTCGACAGGCCAGGAATGTTGTCAAATATTGCATCCGAGATGTTAGGTTGCCTTAGATCAGGAAATATACCGTTATAGACGCATGTAATGTTACCACCGAGACGTAGGGTTCGACAGGCTAGGAATGTTGTCAAATATTGCATCCGAGATGTTAGGTTGCCTTAGATAAGGATATATAACGTTATAGACGCATATAATGTTACCACCGAGACGTAGGACCAACATGTCTGGAATGTTGTCACATGTTACATCCGAGATGTTAGGTTGCCTTAGGTTAGGATATATAACGTTATAGACGTATATACTGTTCCCTCCGAGAAGTATTGTTCGACAGGCCAGGAATGTTGTCAAATATTGCATCCGAGATGTTAGGTTGCCTTAGGTTAGGATATATAACGTTATAGACGCATGTAACGTTACCACCGAGACGTAGGGACCGACACGCCTGGAATGTTGTCAAATGTTACATCCGAGATGTTAGGTTGCCTTAGGTTAGGATATATCACGTTATAGACGTATATGCTGTTCACTCCGAGAAGTAGGGTTCGACAGGCCAGGAATGTTGTCAAATATTGCATCCGAGATGTTAGGTTGCCTTAGGTTAGCATATATAACGTTATAGACGCACATAATGTTACCAGCGAGACGTAGGGTTCCAACACGCCTGGAATGTTGTCAAATGTTATATCCGAGATGTTAGGTTGCCTTAGGTTAGGATATATAACGTTATAGACGTATATACTGTTCCCACCGAGTCGTAGGGACCGACACGCCTGGAATGTGGTAAAATGTTACATCCGAGATGTTAGGTTGCCTAAGATTAGGATATATACCGTTATAGACGCATGTAATGTTACCACCGAGACGTAGGGACCGACACGCCTGGAATGTTGTCAAATGTTACATCCGAGATGTTACGTTGCCTTAGGCTAGGATATATGACCTTATAGATGTATATGCTGTTCCCACCGAGAAGTAGGGTTCGACACGTCAGGAATGTTGTCAAATATTACATACGAGATGTTAGTTGGCCTTAGGTTAGGATATATAACGTTATAGACGCATGTAATGTTACCACCGAGACGTAGGGACCGACACGCCTGGAATGCTGTCAAATGTTACATCCGGGATGTTAGGTTGTCTTAGGTTAGGATATATGACGTTACAGACGTATATACTGTTCCCTCCGAGATGTCGGGTTCGACAGGCCAGGAATGTTGTCACATATTTCATCCGAGATGTTAGGTTGCCTTAGATTAGGATATATACCGTTATAGATGTATATACTGTTCCCTCCGAGCAGTAGGGTTCGACAGGCCAGGAATGTTGTCAAATATTGCATCCGAGATGTTAGGTTGCCTTAGGTTAGCATATATAACGTTATAGACGCACGTAATGTTACCAGCGAGACGTAGGGTTCCAACACGCCTGGAATGTTGTCAAATGTTATATCCGAGATGTTAGGTTGCCTTAGGTTAGGATATATAACGTTATAGACGTATATACTGTTCCCACCGAGAAGTAGGGTTCGACACGCCAGGAATGTTGTCAAATATTACATACGAGATGTTAGTTGGGCTTAGGTTAGGATATATAACGTTATAGACGCATGTAATGTTACCACCGAGACGTAGGGACCGACACGCCTGGAATGTGGTAAAATGTTACATCCGAGATGTTAGGTTGCCTAAGATTAGGATATATACCGTTATAGACGCATGTAATGTTACCACCGAGACGTAGGGACCGACACGCCTGGAATGTTGTCAAATGTTACATCCGAGATGTTAGGTTGCCTTAGGCTAGGATATATGACGTTATAGATGTATATGCTGTTCCCTCCGAGAAGTAGGGTTCGACAGGCCAGGAATGTTGTCAAATATTGCATCCGAGATGTTAGGTTGCCTTAGGTTAGGATATACAACGTTATAGACGCATATAATGTTCTCACCGAGAAGTAGGGTCCGACACGCCTGGAATGTTGTAGAATAATATATCCGAGATATCAGGTTGCCTTAGGTTAGGATATATAACGTTATAGACGTATATACTGTTCCCTCCGAGAAGTAGGGTTCGACAGGCCAGGAATGTTGTCAAATATTGCATCCGAGATGTTAGGTTGCCTTAGATAAGGATATATAACGTTATAGACGCATATAACGTTACCACCGAGACGTAGGACCAACATGTCTGGAATGTTGTCAAATGTTACATCCGAGATGTTAGGTTGCCTTAGGTTAGGATATATAACGTTACAGACGTATATACTGTTCCCTCCGAGAAGTATTGTTCGACAGGCCAGGAATGTTGTCAAATATTGCATCCGAGATGTTAGGTTGCCTTAGGTTAGGATATATAACGTTATAGACGCATGTAACGTTACCACCGAGACGTAGGGACCGACACGCCTGGAATGTTGTCAAATGTTACATCCGAGATGTTAGGTTGCCTTAGGTTAGGATATATGACGTTATAAACGTATATGCTGTTCACTCCGAGAAGTAGGGTTCGACAGGCCAGGAATGTTGTCAAATATTGCATCCGAGATGTTAGGTTGCCTTAGGTTAGCATATATAACGTTATAGACGCACGTAATGTTACCAGCGAGACGTAGGGTTCCAACACTCCTGGAATGTTGTCAAATGTTACATCCGAGATGTTAGGTTGCCTTAGGTTAGGATTTATGACGTTATAGACGTATATGCTGTTCCCTCCGAGAAGTAGGGTCCGACACGCCTGGAATGATGTAGAATATTACATCCGAGATGTCAGGTTGCCTTAGGTTAGGATATATAACGTTATAGACGTATATACTGTTCCCTCCGAGAAGTAGGGTTCGACAGGCTAGGAATGTTGTCAAATGTTACATCCGGGATGTTAGGTTGTCTTAGGTTAGGATATATGACGTTACAGACGTATATACTGTTCCTTCCGAGATGTCGGGTTCGACAGGCCAGGAATGTTGTCACATATTTCATCCGAGATGTTAGGTTGCCTTAGATTAGGATATATACCGTTATAGATGTATATACTGTTCCCTCCGAGCAGTAGGGTTCGACAGGCCAGGAATGTTGTCAAATATTGCATCCGAGATGTTAGGTTGCCTTAGGTTAGCATATATAACGTTATAGACGCACGTAATGTTACCAGCGAGACGTAGGGTTCCAACACGCCTGGAATGTTGTCAAATGTTATATCCGAGATGTTAGGTTGCCTTAGGTTAGGATATATAACGTTATAGACGTATATACTGTTCCCACCGAGAAGTAGGGTTCGACACGCCAGGAATGTTGACAAATATTACATACGAGATGTTAGTTGGGCTTAGGTTAGGATATATAACGTTATAGACGCATGTAATGTTACCACCGAGACGTAGAGACCGACACGCCTGGAATGTTGTAGAATAATATATCCGAGATGTCAGGTTGCCTTAGGTTAGGATATATAACGTTATAAACGTATATACTGTTCCCTCCGAGAAGTAGGGTTCGACAGGCCAGGAATGTTGTCAAATATTGCATCCGAGATGTTAGGTTGCCTTAGGTTAGGATATATAACGTTATAGACGCATGTAATATTACCACCGAGACGTAGGGACCGACACGCCTGGAATGTTGTCAAATGTTACATCCGAGATGTTAGGTTGCCTTAGGTTAGGATATGTGACGTTATAGACGTATATACTGTTCCCTCCGAGAAGTAGGGTTCGACAGGCCAGGAATGTTGTCAAATATTGCATCCGAGATGTTAGGTTGCCTTAGATCAGGAAATATAGCGTTATAGACGCATGTAATGTTACCACCGAGACGTAGGGTTCGACAGGCTAGGAATGTTGTCAAATATTGCATCCGAGATGTTAGGTTGCCTTAGATAAGGATATATAACGTTATAGACGCATATAATGTTACCACCGAGACGTAGGACCAACATGTCTGGAATGTTGTCACATGTTACATCCGAGATGTTAGGTTGCCTTAGGTTAGGATATATAACGTTATAGACGTATATACTGTTCCCTCCGAGAAGTATTGTTCGACAGGCCAGGAATGTTGTCAAATATTGCATCCGAGATGTTAGGTTGCCTTAGGTTAGGATATATAACGTTATAGACGCATGTAACGTTACCACCGAGACGTAGGGACCGACACGCCTGGAATGTTGTCAAATGTTACATCCGAGATGTTAGGTTGCCTTAGGTTAGGATATATGACGTTATAGACGTATATGCTGTTCACTCGGAGAAGTAGGGTTCGACAGGCCAGGAATGTTGTCAAATATTGCATCCGAGATGTTAGGTTGCCTTAGGTTAGCATATATAACGTTATAGACGCACATAATGTTACCAGCGAGACGTAGGGTTCCAACACGCCTGGAATGTTGTCAAATGTTATATCCGAGATGTTAGGTTGCCTTAGGTTAGGATATATAACGTTATAGACGTATATACTGTTCCCACCGAGTCGTAGGGACCGACACGCCTGGAATGTGGTAAAATGTTACATCCGAGATGTTAGGTTGCCTAAGATTAGGATATATACCGTTATAGACGCATGTAATGTTACCACCGAGACGTAGGGACCGACACGCCTGGAATGTTGTCAAATGTTACATCCGAGATGTTACGTTGCCTTAGGCTAGGATATATGACGTTATAGATGTATATGCTGTTCCCTCCGAGATGTAGGGTTCGACAGGCCAGGAATGTTGTTAAATATTGCATCCGAGATATTAGGTTGCCTTAGGTTAGGATATATAACGTTATAGACGCATGTAATGTTACCACCGAGACGTAGGGACCGACACGCCTGGAATGCTGTCAAATGTTACATCCGGGATGTTAGGTTGTCTTAGGTTAGGATATATGACGTTACAGACGTATATACTGTTCCCTCCGAGATGTCGGGTTCGACAGGCCAGGAATGTTGTCACATATTTCATCCGAGATGTTAGGTTGCCTTAGATTAGGATATATACCGTTATAGATGTATATACTGTTCCCTCCGAGCAGTAGGGTTCGACAGGCCAGGAATGTTGTCAAATATTGCATCCGAGATGTTATGTTGCCTTAGGTTAGCATATATAACGTTATAGACGCACGTAATGTTACCAGCGAGACGTAGGGTTCCAACACGCCTGGAATGTTGTCAAATGTTATATCCGAGATGTTAGGTTGCCTTAGGTTAGGATATATAACGTTATAGACGTATATACTGTTCCCACCGAGAAGTAGGGTTCGACACGCCAGGAATGTTGTCAAATATTACATACGAGATGTTAGTTGGGCTTAGGTTAGGATATATAACGTTATAGACGCATGTAATGTTACCACCGAGACGTAGAGACCGACACGCCTGGAATGTGGTAAAATGTTACATCCGAGATGTTAGGTTGCCTAAGATTAGGATATATACCGTTATAGACGCATGTAATGTTACCACCGAGACGTAGGGACCGACACGCCTGGAATGTTGTCAAATGTTACATCCGAGATGTTAGGTTGCCTTAGATCAGGAAATATACCGTTATAGACGCATGTAATGTTACCACCGAGACGTAGGGTTCGACAGGCTAGGAATGTTGTCAAATATTGCATCCGAGATGTTAGGTTGCCTTAGATAAGGATATATAACGTTATAGACGCATATAATGTTACCACCGAGACGTAGGACCAACATGTCTGGAATGTTGTCACATGTTACATCCGAGATGTTAGGTTGCCTTAGGTTAGGATATATAACGTTATAGACGTATATACTGTTCCCTCCGAGAAGTATTGTTCGACAGGCCAGGAATGTTGTCAAATATTGCATCCGAGATGTTAGGTTGCCTTAGATAAGGATATATAACGTTATAGACGCATATAATGTTACCACCGAGACGTAGGACCAACATGTCTGGAATGTTGTCAAATGTTACATCCGAGATGTTAGGTTGCCTTAGGTTAGGATATATAACGTTATAGACGTATATACTGTTCCCTCCGAGAAGTATTGTTCGACAGGCCAGGAATGTTGTCAAATATTGCATCCGAGATGTTAGGTTGCCTTAGGTTAGGATATATAACGTTTTAGACGCATGTAACGTTACCACCGAGACGTCGGGACCGACACGCCTGGAATGTTGTCAAATGTTACATCCGAGATGTTAGGTTGCCTTAGGTTAGGATATATGACGTTATAAACGTATATGCTGTTCACTCCGAGAAGTAGGGTTCGACAGGCCAGGAATGTTGTCAAATATTGCATCCGAGATGTTAGGTTGCCTTAGGTTAGCATATATAACGTTATAGACGCACGTAATGTTACCAGCGAGACGTAGGGTTCCAACACGCCTGGAATGTTGTCAAATGTTATATCCGAGATGTTAGGTTGCCTTAGGTTAGGATATATAACGTTATAGACGTATATACTGTTCCCACCGAGTCGTAGGGACCGACACGCCTGGAATGTGGTAAAATGTTACATCCGAGATGTTAGGTTGCCTAAGATTAGGATATATACCGTTATAGACGCATGTAATGTTACCACCGAGACGTAGGGACCGACACGCCTGGAATGTTGTCAAATGTTACATCCGAGATGTTACGTTGCCTTAGGCTAGGATATATGACGTTATAGATGTATATGCTGTTCCCTCCGAGATGTAGGGTTCGACAGGCCAGGAATGTTGTTAAATATTGCATCCGGGATATTAGGTTGCCTTAGGTTGGGATATATAACGTTATAGACGTATATACTGTTCCCTCCGAGAAGTATTGTTCGACACGCCAGGAATGTTGTCAAATATTGCATCCGAGATGTTAGGTTGCCTTAGGTTAGGATATATAACGTTATAGACGCATGTAACGTTACCACCGAGACGTAGGGACCGACATGCCTGGAATGTTGTCAAATGTTACATCCGAGATGTTAGGTTGCCTTAGGTTAGTATATATGACGTTATAGACGTATATGCTGTTCACTCCGAGAAGTAGGGTTCGACAGGCCAGGAATGTTGTCAAATATTGCATCCGAGATGTTAGGTTGCCTTAGGTTAGCATATATAACGTTATAGACGCACGTAATGTTACCAGCGAGACGTAGGGTTCCAACACGCCTGGAATGTTGTCAAATGTTATATCCGAGATGTTAGGTTGCCTTAGGTTAGGATATATAACGTTATAGACGTATATACTGTTCCCACCGAGAAGTAGGGTTCGACACGCCAGGAATGTTGTCAAATATTACATACGAGATGTTAGTTGGGCTTAGGTTAGGATATATAACGTTATAGACGCATGTAATGTTACCACCGAGACGTAGAGACCGACACGCCTGGAATGTGGTAAAATGTTACATCCGAGATGTTAGGTTGCCTAAGATTAGGATATATACCGTTATAGACGCATGTAATGTTACCACCGAGACGTAGGGACCGACACGCCTGGAATGTTGTCAAATGTTACATCCGAGATGTTAGGTTGCCTTAGGCTAGGATATATGACGTTATAGATGTATATGCTGTTCCCTCCGAGAAGTAGGGTTCGACAGGCCAGGAATGTTGTCAAATATTGCATCCGAGATGTTAGGTTGCCTTAGGTTAGGATATACAACGTTATAGACGCATATAATGTTCTCACCGAGAAGTAGGGTCCGACACGCCTGGAATGTTGTAGAATAATATATCCGAGATGTCAGGTTGCCTTAGGTTAGGATATATAACGTTATAAACGTATATACTGTTCCCTCCGAGAAGTAGGGTTCGACAGGCCAGGAATGTTGTCAAATATTGCATCCGAGATGTTAGGTTGCCTTAGGTTAGGATATATAACGTTATAGACGCATGTAATATTACCACCGAGACGTAGGGACCGACACGCCTGGAATGTTGTCAAATGTTACATCCGAGATGTTAGGTTGCCTTAGGTTAGGATATGTGACGTTATAGACGTATAAACTGTTCCCTCCGAGAAGTAGGGTTCGACAGGCCAGGAATGTTGTCAAATATTGCATCCGAGATGTTAGGTTGCCTTAGATCAGGAAATATACCGTTATAGACGCATGTAATGTTACCACCGAGACGTAGGGTTCGACAGGCTAGGAATGTTGTCAAATATTGCATCCGAGATGTTAGGTTGCCTTAGATAAGGATATATAACGTTATAGACGCATATAGTGTTACCACCGAGACGTAGGACCAACATGTCTGGAATGTTGTCACATGTTACATCCGAGATGTTAGGTTGCCTTAGGTTAGGATATATAACGTTATAGACGTATATACTGTTCCCTCCGAGAAGTATTGTTCGACAGGCCAGGAATGTTGTCAAATATTGCATCCGAGATGTTAGGTTGCCTTAGGTTAGGATATATAACGTTATAGACGCATGTAATGTTACCACCGAGACGTAGGGACCGACACGCCTGGAATGTTGTCAAATGTTACATCCGAGATGTTACGTTGCCTTAGGCTAGGATATATGACGTTATAGATGTATATGCTGTTCCCTCCGAGATGTAGGGTTCGACAGGCCAGGAATGTTGTTAAATATTGCATCCGAGATATTAGGTTGCCTTAGGTTAGGATATATAACGTTATAGACGCATGTAATGTTACCACCGAGACGTAGGGACCGACACGCCTGGAATGCTGTCAAATGTTACATCCGGGATGTTAGGTTGTCTTAGGTTAGGATATATGACGTTACAGACGTATATACTGTTCCCTCCGAGATGTCGGGTTCGACAGGCCAGGAATGTTGTCACATATTTCATCCGAGATGTTAGGTTGCCTTAGATTAGGATATATACCGTTATAGATGTATATACTGTTCCCTCCGAGCAGTAGGGTTCGACAGGCCAGGAATGTTGTCAAATATTGCATCCGAGATGTTATGTTGCCTTAGGTTAGCATATATAACGTTATAGACGCACGTAATGTTACCAGCGAGACGTAGGGTTCCAACACGCCTGGAATGTTGTCAAATGTTATATCCGAGATGTTAGGTTGCCTTAGGTTAGGATATATAACGTTATAGACGTATATACTGTTCCCACCGAGAAGTAGGGTTCGACACGCCAGGAATGTTGTCAAATATTACATACGAGATGTTAGTTGGGCTTAGGTTAGGATATATAACGTTATAGACGCATGTAATGTTACCACCGAGACGTAGAGACCGACACGCCTGGAATGTGGTAAAATGTTACATCCGAGATGTTAGGTTGCCTAAGATTAGGATATATACCGTTATAGACGCATGTAATGTTACCACCGAGACGTAGGGACCGACACGCCTGGAATGTTGTCAAATGTTACATCCGAGATGTTAGGTTGCCTTAGATCAGGAAATATACCGTTATAGACGCATGTAATGTTACCACCGAGACGTAGGGTTCGACAGGCTAGGAATGTTGTCAAATATTGCATCCGAGATGTTAGGTTGCCTTAGATAAGGATATATAACGTTATAGACGCATATAATGTTACCACCGAGACGTAGGACCAAAATGTCTGGAATGTTGTCACATGTTACATCCGAGATGTTAGGTTGCCTTAGGTTAGGATATATAACGTTATAGACGTATATACTGTTCCCTCCGAGAAGTATTGTTCGACAGGCCAGGAATGTTGTCAAATATTGCATCCGAGATGTTAGGTTGCCTTAGGTTAGGATATATAACGTTATAGACGCATGTAACGTTACCACCGAGACGTAGGGACCGACACGCCTGGAATGTTGTCAAATGTTACATCCGAGATGTTAGGTTGCCTTAGGTTAGGATATATGACGTTATAGACGTATATGCTGTTCACTCCGAGAAGTAGGGTTCGACAGGCCAGGAATGTTGTCAAATATTGCATCCGAGGTGTTAGGTTGCCTTAGGTTAGCATATATAACGTTATAGACGCACATAATGTTACCAGCGAGACGTAGGGTTCCAACACGCCTGGAATGTTGTCAAATGTTATATCCGAGATGTTAGGTTGCCTTAGGTTAGGATATATAACGTTATAGACGTATATACTGTTCCCACCGAGTCGTAGGGACCGACACGCCTGGAATGTGGTAAAATGTTACATCCGAGATGTTAGGTTGCCTAAGATTAGGATATATACCGTTATAGACGCATGTAATGTTACCACCGAGACGTAGGGACCGACACGCCTGGAATGTTGTCAAATGTTACATCCGAGATGTTACGTTGCCTTAGGCTAGGATATATGCCGTTATAGATGTATATGCTGTTCCCTCCGAGACGTAGGGTTCGACAGGCCAGGAATGTTGTCAAATATTGCATCCGAGATGTTAGGTTGCCTTAGGTTAGGATATACAACGTTATAGACGCATATAATGTTCTCACCGAGAAGTAGGGTCCGACACGCCTGGAATGTTGTAGAATAATATATCCGAGATGTCAGGTTGCCTTAGGTTAGGATATATAACGTTATAGACGTATATACTGTTCCCTCCGAGAAGTAGGGTTCGACAGGCCAGGAATGTTGTCAAATATTGCATCCGAGATGTTAGGTTGCCTTAGATAAGGATATATAACGTTATAGACGCATATAATGTTACCACCGAGACGTAGGACCAACATGTCTGGAATGTTGTCAAATGTTACATCCGAGATGTTAGGTTGCCTTAGGTTAGGATATATAACGTTATAGACGTATATACTGTTCCCCCCGAGAAGTATTGTTCGACAGGCCAGGAATGTTGTCAAATATTGCATCCGAGATGTTAGGTTGCCTTAGGTTAGGATATATAACGTTTTAGACGCATGTAACGTTACCACCGAGACGTCGGGACCGACACGCCTGGAATGTTGTCAAATGTTACATCCGAGATGTTAGGTTGCCTTAGGTTAGGATATATGACGTTATAAACGTATATGCTGTTCACTCCGAGAAGTAGGGTTCGACAGGCCAGGAATGTTGTCAAATATTGCATCCGAGATGTTAGGTTGCCTTAGGTTAGCATATATAACGTTATAGACGCACGTAATGTTACCAGCGAGACGTAGGGTTCCAACACGCCTGGAATGTTGTCAAATGTTATATCCGAGATGTTAGGTTGCCTTAGGTTAGGATATATAACGTTATAGACGTATATACTGTTCCCACCGAGTCGTAGGGACCGACACGCCTGGAATGTGGTAAAATGTTACATCCGAGATGTTAGGTTGCCTAAGATTAGGATATATACCGTTATAGACGCATGTAATGTTACCACCGTGACGTAGGGACCGACACGCCTGGAATGTTGTCAAATGTTACATCCGAGATGTTACGTTGCCTTAGGCTAGGATATATGACGTTATAGATGTATATGCTGTTCCCTCCGAGATGTAGGGTTCGACAGGCCAGGAATGTTGTTAAATATTGCATCCGAGATATTAGGTTGCCTTAGGTTAGGATATATAACGTTATAGACGTATATACTGTTCCCTCCGAGAAGTATTGTTCGACACGCCAGGAATGTTGTCAAATATTGCATCCGAGATGTTAGGTTGCCTTAGGTTAGGATATATAACGTTATAGACGCATGTAACGTTACCACCGAGACGTAGGGACCGACATGCCTGGAATGTTGTCAAATGTTACATCCGAGATGTTAGGTTGCCTTAGGTTAGTATATATGACGTTATAGACGTATATGCTGTTCACTCCGAGAAGTAGGGTTCGACAGGCCAGGAATGTTGTCAAATATTGCATCCGAGATGTTAGGTTGCCTTAGGTTAGCATATATAACGTTATAGACGCACGTAATGTTACCAGCGAGACGTAGGGTTCCAACACGCCTGGAATGTTGTCAAATGTTATATCCGAGATGTTAGGTTGCCTTAGGTTAGGATATATAACGTTATAGACGTATATACTGTTCCCACCGAGAAGTAGGGTTCGACACGCCAGGAATGTTGTCAAATATTACATACGAGAAGTTAGTTGGGCTTAGGTTAGGATATATAACGTTATAGACGCATGTAATGTTACCACCGAGACGTAGGGACCGACACGCCTGGAATGTGGTAAAATGTTACATCCGAGATGTTAGGTTGCCTAAGATTAGGATATATACCGTTATAGACGCATGTAATGTTACCACCGAGACGTAGGGACCGACACGCCTGGAATGTTGTCAAATGTTACATCCGAGATGTTAGGTTGCCTTAGGCTAGGATATATGACGTTATAGATGTATATGCTGTTCCCTCCGAGAAGTAGGGTTCGACAGGCCAGGAATGTTGTCAAATATTGCATCCGAGATGTTAGGTTGCCTTAGGTTAGGATATACAACGTTATAGACGCATATAATGTTCTCACCGAGAAGTAGGGTCCGACACGCCTGGAATGTTGTAGAATAATATATCCGAGATGTCAGGTTGCCTTAGATAAGGATATATAACGTTATAGACGCATATAATGTTACCACCGAGACGTAGGACCAACATGTCTGGAATGTTGTCAAATGTTACATCCGAGATGTTAGGTTGCCTTAGGTTAGGATATATAACGTTATAGACGTATATACTGTTCCCCCCGAGAAGTATTGTTCGACAGGCCAGGAATGTTGTCAAATATTGCATCCGAGATGTTAGGTTGCCTTAGGTTAGGATATATAACGTTTTAGACGCATGTAACGTTACCACCGAGACGTCGGGACCGACACGCCTGGAATGTTGTCAAATGTTACATCCGAGATGTTAGGTTGCCTTAGGTTAGGATATATGACGTTATAAACGTATATGCTGTTCACTCCGAGAAGTAGGGTTCGACAGGCCAGGAATGTTGTCAAATATTGCATCCGAGATGTTAGGTTGCCTTAGGTTAGCATATATAACGTTATAGACGCACGTAATGTTACCAGCGAGACGTAGGGTTCCAACACGCCTGGAATGTTGTCAAATGTTATATCCGAGATGTTAGGTTGCCTTAGGTTAGGATATATAACGTTATAGACGTATATACTGTTCCCACCGAGTCGTAGGGACCGACACGCCTGGAATGTGGTAAAATGTTACATCCGAGATGTTAGGTTGCCTAAGATTAGGATATATACCGTTATAGACGCATGTAATGTTACCACCGTGACGTAGGGACCGACACGCCTGGAATGTTGTCAAATGTTACATCCGAGATGTTACGTTGCCTTAGGCTAGGATATATGACGTTATAGATGTATATGCTGTTCCCTCCGAGATGTAGGGTTCGACAGGCCAGGAATGTTGTTAAATATTGCATCCGAGATATTAGGTTGCCTTAGGTTAGGATATATAACGTTATAGACGTATATACTGTTCCCTCCGAGAAGTATTGTTCGACACGCCAGGAATGTTGTCAAATATTGCATCCGAGATGTTAGGTTGCCTTAGGTTAGGATATATAACGTTATAGACGCATGTAACGTTACCACCGAGACGTAGGGACCGACATGCCTGGAATGTTGTCAAATGTTACATCCGAGATGTTAGGTTGCCTTAGGTTAGTATATATGACGTTATAGACGTATATGCTGTTCACTCCGAGAAGTAGGGTTCGACAGGCCAGGAATGTTGTCAAATATTGCATCCGAGATGTTAGGTTGCCTTAGGTTAGCATATATAACGTTATAGACGCACGTAATGTTACCAGCGAGACGTAGGGTTCCAACACGCCTGGAATGTTGTCAAATGTTATATCCGAGATGTTAGGTTGCCTTAGGTTAGGATATATAACGTTATAGACGTATATACTGTTCCCACCGAGAAGTAGGGTTCGACACGCCAGGAATGTTGTCAAATATTACATACGAGAAGTTAGTTGGGCTTAGGTTAGGATATATAACGTTATAGACGCATGTAATGTTACCACCGAGACGTAGGGACCGACACGCCTGGAATGTGGTAAAATGTTACATCCGAGATGTTAGGTTGCCTAAGATTAGGATATATACCGTTATAGACGCATGTAATGTTACCACCGAGACGTAGGGACCGACACGCCTGGAATGTTGTCAAATGTTACATCCGAGATGTTAGGTTGCCTTAGGCTAGGATATATGACGTTATAGATGTATATGCTGTTCCCTCCGAGAAGTAGGGTTCGACAGGCCAGGAATGTTGTCAAATATTGCATCCGAGATGTTAGGTTGCCTTAGGTTAGGATATACAACGTTATAGACGCATATAATGTTCTCACCGAGAAGTAGGGTCCGACACGCCTGGAATGTTGTAGAATAATATATCCGAGATGTCAGGTTGCCTTAGGTTAGGATATATAACGTTATAGACGTATATACTGTTCCCTCCGAGAAGTAGGGTTCGACAGGCCAGGAATGTTGTCAAATATTGCATCCGAGATGTTAGGTTGCCTTAGATAAGGATATATAACGTTATAGACGCATATAATGTTACCACCGAGACGTAGGACCAACATGTCTGGAATGTTGTCAAATGTTACATCCGAGATGTTAGGTTGCCTTAGGTTAGGATATATAACGTTATAGACGTATATACTGTTCCCTCCGAGAAGTATTGTTCGACAGGCCAGGAATGTTGTCAAATATTGCATCCGAGATGTTAGGTTGCCTTAGGTTAGGATATATAACGTTTTAGACGCATGTAACGTTACCACCGAAACGTAGGGACCGACACGCCTGGAATGTTGTCAAATGTTACATCCGAGATGTTAGGTTGCCTTAGGTTAGGATATATGACGTTATAAACGTATATGCTGTTCACTCCGAGAAGTAGGGTTCGACAGGCCAGGAATGTTGTCAAATATTGCATCCGAGATGTTAGGTTGCCTTAGGTTAGCATATACAACGTTATAGACGCACGTAATGTTACCAGCGAGACGTAGGGTTCCAACACGCCTGGAATGTTGTCAAATGTTATATCCGAGATGTTAGGTTGCCTTAGGTTAGGATATATAACGTTATAGACGTATATACTGTTCCCACCGAGTCGTAGGGACCGACACGCCTGGAATGTGGTAAAATGTTACATCCGAGATGTTAGGTTGCCTAAGATTAGGATATATACCGTTATAGACGCATGTAATGTTACCACCGAGACGTAGGGACCGACACGCCTGGAATGTTGTCAAATGTTACATCAGAGATGTTAGGTTGCCTTAGGCTAGGATATATGACGTTATAGATGTATATGCTGTTCCCTCCGAGATGTAGGTTTCGACAGGCCAGGAATGTTGTCAAATATTGCATCCGAGATGTTAGGTTGCCTTAGGTTAGCATATATAACGTTATAGACGCACGTAATGTTACCAGCGAGACGTAGGGTTCCAACACGCCTGGAATGTTGTCAAATGTTATATCCGAGATGTTAGGTTGCCTTAGGTTAGGATATATAACGTTATAGACGTATATACTGTTCCCACCGAGTCGTAGGGACCGACACGCCTGGAATGTGGTAAAATGTTACATCCGAGATGTTAGGTTGCCTAAGATTAGGATATATACCGTTATAGACGCATGTAATGTTACCACCGAGACGTAGGGACCGACACGCCTGGAATGCTGTCAAATGTTACATCCGGGATGTTAGGTTGTCTTAGGTTAGGATATATGACGTTACAGACGTATATACTGTTCCTTCCGAGATGTCGGGTTCGACAGGCCAGGAATGTTGTCACATATTTCATCCGAGATGTTAGGTTGCCTTAGATTAGGATATATACCGTTATAGATGTATATACTGTTCCCTCCGAGCAGTAGGGTTCGACAGGCCAGGAATGTTGTCAAATATTGCATCCGAGATGTTAGGTTGCCTTAGGTTAGCATATATAACGTTATAGACGCACGTAATGTTACCAGCGAGACGTAGGGTTCCAACACGCCTGGAATGTTGTCAAATGTTATATCCGAGATGTTAGGTTGCCTTAGGTTAGGATATATAACGTTATAGACGTATATACTGTTCCCACCGAGAAGTAGGGTTCGACACGTCAGGAATGTTGTCAAATATTACATACGAGATGTTAGTTGGCCTTAGGTTAGGATATATAACGTTATAGACGCATGTAATGTTACCACCGAGACGTAGGGACCGACACGCCTGGAATGTGGTAAAATGTTACATCCGAGATGTTAGGTTGCCTAAGATTAGGATATATACCGTTATAGACGTATATACTGTTCCCTCCGAGCAGTAGGGTTCGACAGGCCAGGAATGTTGTCAAATATTGCATCCGAGATGTTAGGTTGCCTTAGATTAGCATATGCAGCGTTATAGACGCATATAATGTTACCACCGAGAAGTAGGGTCCGACACGCCTGGAAGGTTGTAGAATATTACGTCTGAGATAATAGGTTGCCTTAGATTAGGATATACAACGTTATAGACTCATATAATGTTCCCACCAAGAAGTAGGGTCCGACACGCCTTGAATGATGTAGAATATTACATCCGAGATGTCAGGTTGCCTTAGGCTAGGATATATGACGTTATAGATGTATATGCTGTTCCCTCCGAGAAGTAGGGTTCGACACGCCAGGAATGTTGTCAAATATTGCATCCGAGATGTTAGGTTGCCTTAGGTTAGCATATATAACGTTATAGACGCACGTAATGTTACCAGCGAGACGTAGGGTTCCAACACGCCTGGAATGTTGTCAAATGTTATATCCGAGATCTTAGGTTGCCTTAGGTTAGGATATATAACGTTATAGACGTATATACTGTTCCCACCGAGAAGTAGGGTTCGACACGTCAGGAATGTTGTCAAATATTACATACGAGATGTTAGTTGGCCTTAGGTTAGGATATATAACGTTATAGACGCATGTAATGTTACCACCGAGACGTAGGGACCGACACGCCTGGAATGTGGTAAAATGTTACATCCGAGATGTTAGGTTGCCTAAGATTAGGATATATACCGTTATAGACGTATATACTGTTCCCTCCGAGCAGTAGGGTTCGACAGGCCAGGAATGTTGTCAAATATTGCATCCGAGATGTTAGGTTGCCTTAGATTAGCATATGCAGCGTTATAGACGCATATAATGTTACCACCGAGAAGTAGGGTCCGACACGCCTGGAAGGTTGTAGAATATTACGTCTGAGATAATAGGTTGCCTTAGATTAGGATATACAACGTTATAGACTCATATAATGTTCCCACCAAGAAGTAGGGTCCGACACGCCTTGAATGATGTAGAATATTACATCCGAGATGTCAGGTTGCCTTAGGCTAGGATATATGACGTTATAGATGTATATGCTGTTCCCTCCGAGAAGTAGGGTTCGACAGGCCAGGAATGTTGTCAAATATTGCATCCGAGATGTTAGGTTGCCTTAGGTTAGGATATACAACGTTATAGACGCATATAATGTTCTCACCGAGAAGTAGGGTCCGACACGCCTGGAATGTTGTAGAATAATATATCCGAGATGTCAGGTTGCCTTAGGTTAGCATATATAACGTTATAGACGCACGTAATGTTACCAGCGAGACGTAGGGTTCCAACACGCCTGGAATGTTGTCAAATGTTATATCCGAGATGTTAGGTTGCCTTAGGTTAGGATATATAACGCTATAGACGTATATACTGTTCCCACCGAGATGTAGGGTTCGACAGGCCAGGAATGTTGTCAAATATTGCATCCGAGATGTTAGGTTGCCTTAGGTTAGCATATATAACGTTATAGACGCACATAATGTTACCAGCGAGACGTAGGGTTCCAACACGCCTGGAATGTTGTCAAATGTTATATCCGAGATGTTAGGTTGCCTTAGGTTAGGATATATAACGTTATAGACGTATATACTGTTCCCACCGAGTCGTAGGGACCGACACGCCTGGAATGTGGTAAAATGTTACATCCGAGATGTTAGGTTGCCTAAGATTAGGATATATACCGTTATAGACGCATGTAATGTTACCACCGAGACGTAGGGACCGACACGCCTGGAATGTTGTCAAATGTTACATCCGAGATGTTAGGTTGCCTTAGGCTAGGATATATGCCGTTATAGATGTATATGCTGTTCCCTCCGAGACGTAGGGTTCGACAGGCCAGGAATGTTGTCAAATATTGCATCCGAGATGTTAGGTTGCCTTAGGTTAGGATATACAACGTTATAGACGCATATAATGTTCTCACCGAGAAGTAGGGTCCGACACGCCTGGAATGTTGTAGAATAATATATCCGAGATGTCAGGTTGCCTTAGGTTAGGATATATAACGTTATAGACGTATATACTGTTCCCTCCGAGAAGTAGGGTTCGACAGGCCAGGAATGTTGTCAAATATTGCATCCGAGATGTTAGGTTGCCTTAGATAAGGATATATAACGTTATAGACGCATATAATGTTACCACCGAGACGTAGGACCAACATGTCTGGAATGTTGTCAAATGTTACATCCGAGATGTTAGGTTGCCTTAGGTTAGGATATATAACGTTATAGACGTATATACTGTTCCCCCCGAGAAGTATTGTTCGACAGGCCAGGAATGTTGTCAAATATTGCATCCGAGATGTTAGGTTGCCTTAGGTTAGGATATATAACGTTTTAGACGCATGTAACGTTACCACCGAGACGTCGGGACCGACACGCCTGGAATGTTGTCAAATGTTACATCCGAGATGTTAGGTTGCCTTAGGTTAGGATATATGACGTTATAAACGTATATGCTGTTCACTCCGAGAAGTAGGGTTCGACAGGCCAGGAATGTTGTCAAATATTGCATCCGAGATGTTAGGTTGCCTTAGGTTAGCATATATAACGTTATAGACGCACGTAATGTTACCAGCGAGACGTAGGGTTCCAACACGCCTGGAATGTTGTCAAATGTTATATCCGAGATGTTAGGTTGCCTTAGGTTAGGATATATAACGTTATAGACGTATATACTGTTCCCACCGAGTCGTAGGGACCGACACGCCTGGAATGTGGTAAAATGTTACATCCGAGATGTTAGGTTGCCTAAGATTAGGATATATACCGTTATAGACGCATGTAATGTTACCACCGAGACGTAGGGACCGACACGCCTGGAATGTTGTCAAATGTTACATCAGAGATGTTAGGTTGCCTTAGGCTAGGATATATGACGTTATAGATGTATATGCTGTTCCCTCCGAGATGTAGGTTTCGACAGGCCAGGAATGTTGTCAAATATTGCATCCGAGATGTTAGGTTGCCTTAGGTTAGCATATATAACGTTATAGACGCACGTAATGTTACCAGCGAGACGTAGGGTTCCAACACGCCTGGAATGTTGTCAAATGTTATATCCGAGATGTTAGGTTGCCTTAGGTTAGGATATATAACGTTATAGACGTATATACTGTTCCCACCGAGTCGTAGGGACCGACACGCCTGGAATGTGGTAAAATGTTACATCCGAGATGTTAGGTTGCCTAAGATTAGGATATATACCGTTATAGACGCATGTAATGTTACCACCGAGACGTAGGGACCGACACGCCTGGAATGCTGTCAAATGTTACATCCGGGATGTTAGGTTGTCTTAGGTTAGGATATATGACGTTACAGACGTATATACTGTTCCTTCCGAGATGTCGGGTTCGACAGGCCAGGAATGTTGTCACATATTTCATCCGAGATGTTAGGTTGCCTTAGATTAGGATATATACCGTTATAGATGTATATACTGTTCCCTCCGAGCAGTAGGGTTCGAGAGGCCAGGAATGTTGTCAAATATTGCATCCGAGATGTTAGGTTGCCTTAGGTTAGCATATATAACGTTATAGACGCACGTAATGTTACCAGCGAGACGTAGGGTTCCAACACGCCTGGAATGTTGTCAAATGTTATATCCGAGATGTTAGGTTGCCTTAGGTTAGGATATATAACGTTATAGACGTATATACTGTTCCCACCGAGAAGTAGGGTTCGACACGTCAGGAATGTTGTCAAATATTACATACGAGATGTTAGTTGGCCTTAGGTTAGGATATATAACGTTATAGACGCATGTAATGTTACCACCGAGACGTAGGGACCGACACGCCTGGAATGTGGTAAAATGTTACATCCGAGATGTTAGGTTGCCTAAGATTAGGATATATACCGTTATAGACGTATATACTGTTCCCTCCGAGCAGTAGGGTTCGACAGGCCAGGAATGTTGTCAAATATTGCATCCGAGATGTTAGGTTGCCTTAGATTAGCATATGCAGCGTTATAGACGCATATAATGTTACCACCGAGAAGTAGGGTCCGACACGCCTGGAAGGTTGTAGAATATTACGTCTGAGATAATAGGTTGCCTTAGATTAGGATATACAACGTTATAGACTCATATAATGTTCCCACCAAGAAGTAGGGTCCGACACGCCTTGAATGATGTAGAATATTACATCCGAGATGTCAGGTTGCCTTAGGCTAGGATATATGACGTTATAGATGTATATGCTGTTCCCTCCGAGAAGTAGGGTTCGACAGGCCAGGAATGTTGTCAAATATTGCATCCGAGATGTTAGGTTGCCTTAGGTTAGCATATATAACGTTATAGACGCACGTAATGTTACCAGCGAGACGTAGGGTTCCAACACGCCTGGAATGTTGTCAAATGTTATATCCGAGATCTTAGGTTGCCTTAGGTTAGGATATATAACGTTATAGACGTATATACTGTTCCCACCGAGAAGTAGGGTTCGACACGTCAGGAATGTTGTCAAATATTACATACGAGATGTTAGTTGGCCTTAGGTTAGGATATATAACGTTATAGACGCATGTAATGTTACCACCGAGACGTAGGGACCGACACGCCTGGAATGTGGTAAAATGTTACATCCGAGATGTTAGGTTGCCTAAGATTAGGATATATACCGTTATAGACGTATATACTGTTCCCTCCGAGCAGTAGGGTTCGACAGGCCAGGAATGTTGTCAAATATTGCATCCGAGATGTTAGGTTGCCTTAGATTAGCATATGCAGCGTTATAGACGCATATAATGTTACCACCGAGAAGTAGGGTCCGACACGCCTGGAAGGTTGTAGAATATTACGTCTGAGATAATAGGTTGCCTTAGATTAGGATATACAACGTTATAGACTCATATAATGTTCCCACCAAGAAGTAGGGTCCGACACGCCTTGAATGATGTAGAATATTACATCCGAGATGTCAGGTTGCCTTAGGCTAGGATATATGACGTTATAGATGTATATGCTGTTCCCTCCGAGAAGTAGGGTTCGACAGGCCAGGAATGTTGTCAAATATTGCATCCGAGATGTTAGGTTGCCTTAGGTTAGGATATACAACGTTATAGACGCATATAATGTTCTCACCGAGAAGTAGGGTCCGACACGCCTGGAATGTTGTAGAATAATATATCCGAGATGTCAGGTTGCCTTAGGTTAGCATATATAACGTTATAGACGCACGTAATGTTACCAGCGAGACGTAGGGTTCCAACACGCCTGGAATGTTGTCAAATGTTATATCCGAGATGTTAGGTTGCCTTAGGTTAGGATATATAACGCTATAGACGTATATACTGTTCCCACCGAGATGTAGGGTTCGACAGGCCAGGAATGTTGTCAAATATTGCATCCGAGATGTTAGGTTGCCTTAGGTTAGCATATATAACGTTATAGACGCACATAATGTTACCAGCGAGACGTAGGGTTCCAACACGCCTGGAATGTTGTCAAATGTTATATCCGAGATGTTAGGTTGCCTTAGGTTAGGATATATAACGTTATAGACGTATATACTGTTCCCACCGAGTCGTAGGGACAGACACGCCTGGAATGTGGTAAAATGTTACATCCGAGATGTTAGGTTGCCTAAGATTAGGATATATACCGTTATAGACGCATGTAATGTTACCACCGAGACGTAGGGACCGACACGCCTGGAATGTTGTCAAATGTTACATCCGAGATGTTACGTTGCCTTAGGCTAGGATATATGACGTTATAGATGTATATGCTGTTCCCTCCGAGATGTAGGGTTCGACAGGCCAGGAATGTTGTTAAATATTGCATCCGAGATATTAGGTTGCCTTAGGTTAGGATATATAACGTTATAGACGCATGTAATGTTACCACCGAGACGTAGGGACCGACACGCCTGGAATGCTGTCAAATGTTACATCCGGGATGTTAGGTTGTCTTAGGTTAGGATATATGACGTTACAGACGTATATACTGTTCCCTCCGAGATGTCGGGTTCGACAGGCCAGGAATGTTGTCACATATTTCATCCGAGATGTTAGGTTGCCTTAGATTAGGATATATACCGTTATAGATGTATATACTGTTCCCTCCGAGCAGTAGGGTTCGACAGGCCAGGAATGTTGTCAAATATTGCATCCGAGATGTTATGTTGCCTTAGGCTAGCATATATAACGTTATAGACGCACGTAATGTTACCAGCGAGACGTAGGGTTCCAACACGCCTGGAATGTTGTCAAATGTTATATCCGAGATGTTAGGTTGCCTTAGGTTAGGATATATAACGTTATAGACGTATATACTGTTCCCACCGAGAAGTAGGGTTCGACACGCCAGGAATGTTGTCAAATATTACATACGAGATGTTAGTTGGGCTTAGGTTAGGATATATAACGTTATAGACGCACGTAATGTTACCAGCGAGACGTAGGGTTCCAACACGCCTGGAATGTTGTCAAATGTTATATCCGAGATGTTAGGTTGCCTTAGGTTAGGATATATAACGTTATAGACGTATATACTGTTCCCACCGAGAAGTAGGGTTCGACACGTCAGGAATGTTGTCAAATATTACATACGAGATGTTAGTTGGCCTTAGGTTAGGATATATAACGTTATAGACGCATGTAATGTTACCACCGAGACGTAGGGACCGACACGCCTGGAATGTGGTAAAATGTTACATCCGAGATGTTAGGTTGCCTAAGATTAGGATATATACCGTTATAGACGTATATACTGTTCCCTCCGAGCAGTAGGGTTCGACAGGCCAGGAATGTTGTCAAATATTGCATCCGAGATGTTAGGTTGCCTTAGATTAGCATATGCAGCGTTATAGACGCATATAATGTTACCACCGAGAAGTAGGGTCCGACACGCCTGGAAGGTTGTAGAATATTACGTCTGAGATAATAGGTTGCCTTAGATTAGGATATACAACGTTATAGACTCATATAATGTTCCCACCAAGAAGTAGGGTCCGACACGCCTTGAATGATGTAGAATATTACATCCGAGATGTCAGGTTGCCTTAGGCTAGGATATATGACGTTATAGATGTATATGCTGTTCCCTCCGAGAAGTAGGGTTCGACAGGCCAGGAATGTTGTCAAATATTGCATCCGAGATGTTAGGTTGCCTTAGGTTAGCATATATAACGTTATAGACGCACGTAATGTTACCAGCGAGACGTAGGGTTCCAACACGCCTGGAATGTTGTCAAATGTTATATCCGAGATCTTAGGTTGCCTTAGGTTAGGATATATAACGTTATAGACGTATATACTGTTCCCACCGAGAAGTAGGGTTCGACACGTCAGGAATGTTGTCAAATATTACATACGAGATGTTAGTTGGCCTTAGGTTAGGATATATAACGTTATAGACGCATGTAATGTTACCACCGAGACGTAGGGACCGACACGCCTGGAATGTGGTAAAATGTTACATCCGAGATGTTAGGTTGCCTAAGATTAGGATATATACCGTTATAGACGTATATACTGTTCCCTCCGAGCAGTAGGGTTCGACAGGCCAGGAATGTTGTCAAATATTGCATCCGAGATGTTAGGTTGCCTTAGATTAGCATATGCAGCGTTATAGACGCATATAATGTTACCACCGAGAAGTAGGGTCCGACACGCCTGGAAGGTTGTAGAATATTACGTCTGAGATAATAGGTTGCCTTAGATTAGGATATACAACGTTATAGACTCATATAATGTTCCCACCAAGAAGTAGGGTCCGACACGCCTTGAATGATGTAGAATATTACATCCGAGATGTCAGGTTGCCTTAGGCTAGGATATATGACGTTATAGATGTATATGCTGTTCCCTCCGAGAAGTAGGGTTCGACAGGCCAGGAATGTTGTCAAATATTGCATCCGAGATGTTAGGTTGCCTTAGGTTAGCATATATAACGTTATAGACGCACGTAATGTTACCAGCGAGACGTAGGGTTCCAACACGCCTGGAATGTTGTCAAATGTTATATCCGAGATCTTAGGTTGCCTTAGGTTAGGATATATAACGTTATAGACGTATATACTGTTCCCACCGAGAAGTAGGGTTCGACACGTCAGGAATGTTGTCAAATATTACATACGAGATGTTAGTTGGCCTTAGGTTAGGATATATAACGTTATAGACGCATGTAATGTTACCACCGAGACGTAGGGACCGACACGCCTGGAATGTGGTAAAATGTTACATCCGAGATGTTAGGTTGCCTAAGATTAGGATATATACCGTTATAGACGTATATACTGTTCCCTCCGAGCAGTAGGGTTCGACAGGCCAGGAATGTTGTCAAATATTGCATCCGAGATGTTAGGTTGCCTTAGATTAGCATATGCAGCGTTATAGACGCATATAATGTTACCACCGAGAAGTAGGGTCCGACACGCCTGGAAGGTTGTAGAATATTACGTCTGAGATAATAGGTTGCCTTAGATTAGGATATACAACGTTATAGACTCATATAATGTTCCCACCAAGAAGTAGGGTCCGACACGCCTTGAATGATGTAGAATATTACATCCGAGATGTCAGGTTGCCTTAGGCTAGGATATATGACGTTATAGATGTATATGCTGTTCCCTCCGAGAAGTAGGGTTCGACAGGCCAGGAATGTTGTCAAATATTGCATCCGAGATGTTAGGTTGCCTTAGGTTAGGATATACAACGTTATAGACGCATATAATGTTCTCACCGAGAAGTAGGGTCCGACACGCCTGGAATGTTGTAGAATAATATATCCGAGATGTCAGGTTGCCTTAGGTTAGCATATATAACGTTATAGACGCACGTAATGTTACCAGCGAGACGTAGGGTTCCAACACGCCTGGAATGTGTTCAAATGTTATATCCGAGATGTTACGTTGCCTTAGGCTAGGATATATGACGTTATAGATGTATATGCTGTTCCCTCCGAGATGTAGGGTTCGACAGGCCAGGAATGTTGTTAAATATTGCATCCGAGATATTAGGTTGCCTTAGGTTAGGATATATAACGTTATAGACGCATGTAATGTTACCACCGAGACGTAGGGACCGACACGCCTGGAATGCTGTCAAATGTTACATCCGGGATGTTAGGTTGTCTTAGGTTAGGATATATGACGTTACAGACGTATATACTGTTCCCTCCGAGATGTCGGGTTCGACAGGCCAGGAATGTTGTCACATATTTCATCCGAGATGTTAGGTTGCCTTAGATTAGGATATATACCGTTATAGATGTATATACTGTTCCCTCCGAGCAGTAGGGTTCGACAGGCCAGGAATGTTGTCAAATATTGCATCCGAGATGTTATGTTGCCTTAGGCTAGCATATATAACGTTATAGACGCACGTAATGTTACCAGCGAGACGTAGGGTTCCAACACGCCTGGAATGTTGTCAAATGTTATATCCGAGATGTTAGGTTGCCTGAGGTTAGGATATATAACGTTATAGACGTATATACTGTTCCCACCGAGAAGTAGGGTTCGACACGCCAGGAATGTTGTCAAATATTACATACGAGATGTTAGTTGGGCTTAGGTTAGGATATATAACGTTATAGACGCATGTAATGTTACCACCGAGACGTAGAGACCGACACGCCTGGAATGTGGTAAAATGTTACATCCGAGATGTTAGGTTGCCTAAGATTAGGATATATACCGTTATAGACGCATGTAATGTTACCACCGAGACGTAGGGACCGACACGCCTGGAATGTTGTCAAATGTTACATCCGAGATGTTAGGTTGCCTTAGATCAGGAAATATACCGTTATAGACGCATGTAATGTTACCACCGAGACGTAGGGTTCGACAGGCTAGGAATGTTGTCAAATATTGCATCCGAGATGTTAGGTTGCCTTAGATAAGGATATATAACGTTATAGACGCATATAATGTTACCACCGAGACGTAGGACCAAAATGTCTGGAATGTTGTCACATGTTACATCCGAGATATTAGGTTGCCTTAGGTTAGGATATATAACGTTATAGACGTATATACTGTTCCCTCCGAGAAGTATTGTTCGACAGGCCAGGAATGTTGTCAAATATTGCATCCGAGATGTTAGGTTGCCTTAGGTTAGGATATATAACGTTATAGACGCATGTAACGTTACCACCGAGACGTAGGGACCGACACGCCTGGAATGTTGTCAAATGTTACATCCGAGATGTTAGGTTGCCTTAGGTTAGGATATATGACGTTATAGACGTATATGCTGTTCACTCCGAGAAGTAGGGTTCGACAGGCCAGGAATGTTGTCAAATATTGCATCCGAGGTGTTAGGTTGCCTTAGGTTAGCATATATAACGTTATAGACGCACATAATGTTACCAGCGAGACGTAGGGTTCCAACACGCCTGGAATGTTGTCAAATGTTATATCCGAGATGTTAGGTTGCCTTAGGTTAGGATATATAACGTTATAGACGTATATACTGTTCCCACCGAGTCGTAGGGACCGACACGCCTGGAATGTGGTAAAATGCTACATCCGAGATGTTAGGTTGCCTAAGATTAGGATATATACCGTTATAGACGCATGTAATGTTACCACCGAGACGTAGGGACCGACACGCCTGGAATGTTGTCAAATGTTACATCCGAGATGTTACGTTGCCTTAGGCTAGGATATATGCCGTTATAGATGTATATGCTGTTCCCTCCGAGACGTAGGGTTCGACAGGCCAGGAATGTTGTCAAATATTGCATCCGAGATGTTAGGTTGCCTTAGGTTAGGATATACAACGTTATAGACGCATATAATGTTCTCACCGAGAAGTAGGGTCCGACACGCCTGGAATGTTGTAGAATAATATATCCGAGATGTCAGGTTGCCTTAGGTTAGGATATATAACGTTATAGACGTATATACTGTTCCCTCCGAGAAGTAGGGTTCGACAGGCCAGGAATGTTGTCAAATATTGCATCCGAGATGTTAGGTTGCCTTAGATAAGGATATATAACGTTATAGACGCATATAATGTTACCACCGAGACGTAGGACCAACATGTCTGGAATGTTGTCAAATGTTACATCCGAGATGTTAGGTTGCCTTAGGTTAGGATATATAACGTTATAGACGTATATACTGTTCCCCCCGAGAAGTATTGTTCGACAGGCCAGGAATGTTGTCAAATATTGCATCCGAGATGTTAGGTTGCCTTAGGTTAGGATATATAACGTTTTAGACGCATGTAACGTTACCACCGAGACGTCGGGACCGACACGCCTGGAATGTTGTCAAATGTTACATCCGAGATGTTAGGTTGCCTTAGGTTAGGATATATGACGTTATAAACGTATATGCTGTTCACTCCGAGAAGTAGGGTTCGACAGGCCAGGAATGTTGTCAAATATTGCATCCGAGATGTTAGGTTGCCTTAGGTTAGCATATATAACGTTATAGACGCACGTAATGTTACCAGCGAGACGTAGGGTTCCAACACGCCTGGAATGTTGTCAAATGTTATATCCGAGATGTTAGGTTGCCTTAGGTTAGGATATATAACGTTACAGACGTATATACTGTTCCCACCGAGTCGTAGGGACCGACACGCCTGGAATGTGGTAAAATGTTACATCCGAGATGTTAGGTTGCCTAAGATTAGGATATATACCGTTATAGACGCATGTAATGTTACCACCGAGACGTAGGGACCGACACGCCTGGAATGTTGTCAAATGTTACATCCGAGATGTTACGTTGCCTTAGGCTAGGATATATGACGTTATAGATGTATATGCTGTTCCCTCCGAGATGTAGGGTTCGACAGGCCAGGAATGTTGTTAAATATTGCATCCGAGATATTAGGTTGCCTTAGGTTAGGATATATAACGTTATAGACGTATATACTGTTCCCTCCGAGAAGTATTGTTCGACACGCCAGGAATGTTGTCAAATATTGCATCCGAGATGTTAGGTTGCCTTAGGTTAGGATATATAAGGTTATAGACGCATGTAACGTTACCACCGAGACGTAGGGACCGACATGCCTGGAATGTTGTCAAATGTTACATCCGAGATGTTAGGTTGCCTTAGGTTAGTATATATGACGTTATAGACGTATATGCTGTTCACTCCGAGAAGTAGGGTTCGACAGGCCAGGAATGTTGTCAAATATTGCATCCGAGATGTTAGGTTGCCTTAGGTTAGCATATATAACGTTATAGACGCACGTAATGTTACCAGCGAGACGTAGGGTTCCAACACGCCTGGAATGTTGTCAAATGTTATATCCGAGATGTTAGGTTGCCTTAGGTTAGGATATATAACGTTATAGACGTATATACTGTTCCCACCGAGAAGTAGGGTTCGACACGCCAGGAATGTTGTCAAATATTACATACGAGAAGTTAGTTGGGCTTAGGTTAGGATATATAACGTTATAGACGCATGTAATGTTACCACCGAGACGTAGGGACCGACACGCCTGGAATGTGGTAAAATGTTACATCCGAGATGTTAGGTTGCCTAAGATTAGGATATATACCGTTATAGACGCATGTAATGTTACCACCGAGACGTAGGGACCGACACGCCTGGAATGTTGTCAAATGTTACATCCGAGATGTTAGGTTGCCTTAGGCTAGGATATATGACGTTATAGATGTATATGCTGTTCCCTCCGAGAAGTAGGGTTCGACAGGCCAGGAATGTTGTCAAATATTGCATCCGAGATGTTAGGTTGCCTTAGGTTAGGATATACAACGTTATAGACGCATATAATGTTCTCACCGAGAAGTAGGGTCCGACACGCCTGGAATGTTGTAGAATAATATATCCGAGATGTCAGGTTGCCTTAGATTAGGATATATAACGTTATAGACGTATATACTGTTCCCTCCGAGAAGTAGGGTTCGACAGGCCAGGAATGTTGTCAAATATTGCATCCGAGATGTTAGGTTGCCTTAGATAAGGATATATAACGTTATAGACGCATATAATGTTACCACCGAGACGTAGGACCAACATGTCTGGAATGTTGTCAAATGTTACATCCGAGATGTTAGGTTGCCTTAGGTTAGGATATATAACGTTATAGACGTATATACTGTTCCCTCCGAGAAGTATTGTTCGACAGGCCAGGAATGTTGTCAAATATTGCATCCGAGATGTTAGGTTGCCTTAGGTTAGGATATATAACGTTTTAGACGCATGTAACGTTACCACCGAGACGTAGGGACCGACACGCCTGGAATGTTGTCAAATGTTACATCCGAGATGTTAGGTTGCCTTAGGTTAGGATATATGACGTTATAAACGTATATGCTGTTCACTCCGAGAAGTAGGGTTCGACAGGCCAGGAATGTTGTCAAATATTGCATCCGAGATGTTAGGTTGCCTTAGGTTAGCATATACAACGTTATAGACGCACGTAATGTTACCAGCGAGACGTAGGGTTCCAACACGCCTGGAATGTTGTCAAATGTTATATCCGAGATGTTAGGTTGCCTTAGGTTAGGATATATAACGTTATAGACGTATATACTGTTCCCACCGAGTCGTAGGGACCGACACGCCTGGAATGTGGTAAAATGTTACATCCGAGATGTTAGGTTGCCTAAGATTAGGATATATACCGTTATAGACGCATGTAATGTTACCACCGAGACGTAGGGACCGACACGCCTGGAATGTTGTCAAATGTTACATCAGAGATGTTAGGTTGCCTTAGGCTAGGATATATGACGTTATAGATGTATATGCTGTTCCCTCCGAGATGTAGGTTTCGACAGGCCAGGAATGTTGTCAAATATTGCATCCGAGATGTTAGGTTGCCTTAGGTTAGCATATATAACGTTATAGACGCACGTAATGTTACCAGCGAGACGTAGGGTTCCAACACGCCTGGAATGTTGTCAAATGTTATATCCGAGATGTTAGGTTGCCTTAGGTTAGGATATATAACGTTATAGACGTATATACTGTTCCCACCGAGTCGTAGGGACCGACACGCCTGGAATGTGGTAAAATGTTACATCCGAGATGTTAGGTTGCCTAAGATTAGGATATATACCGTTATAGACGCATGTAATGTTACCACCGAGACGTAGGGACCGACACGCCTGGAATGCTGTCAAATGTTACATCCGGGATGTTAGGTTGTCTTAGGTTAGGATATATGACGTTACAGACGTATATACTGTTCCTTCCGAGATGTCGGGTTCGACAGGCCAGGAATGTTGTCACATATTTCATCCGAGATGTTAGGTTGCCTTAGATTAGGATATATACCGTTATAGATGTATATACTGTTCCCTCCGAGCAGTAGGGTTCGACAGGCCAGGAATGTTGTCAAATATTGCATCCGAGATGTTAGGTTGCCTTAGGTTAGCATATATAACGTTATAGACGCACGTAATGTTACCAGCGAGACGTAGGGTTCCAACACGCCTGGAATGTTGTCAAATGTTATATCCGAGATGTTAGGTTGCCTTAGGTTAGGATATATAACGTTATAGACGTATATACTGTTCCCACCGAGAAGTAGGGTTCGACACGTCAGGAATGTTGTCAAATATTACATACGAGATGTTAGTTGGCCTTAGGTTAGGATATATAACGTTATAGACGCATGTAATGTTACCACCGAGACGTAGGGACCGACACGCCTGGAATGTGGTAAAATGTTACATCCGAGATGTTAGGTTGCCTAAGATTAGGATATATACCGTTATAGACGTATATACTGTGCCCTCCGAGCAGTAGGGTTCGACAGGCCAGGAATGTTGTCAAATATTGCATCCGAGATGTTAGGTTGCCTTAGATTAGCATATGCAGCGTTATAGACGCATATAATGTTACCACCGAGAAGTAGGGTCCGACACGCCTGGAAGGTTGTAGAATATTACGTCTGAGATAATAGGTTGCCTTAGATTAGGATATACAACGTTATAGACTCATATAATGTTCCCACCAAGAAGTAGGGTCCGACACGCCTTGAATGATGTAGAATATTACATCCGAGATGTCAGGTTGCCTTAGGCTAGGATATATGACGTTATAGATGTATATGCTGTTCCCTCCGAGAAGTAGGGTTCGACAGGCCAGGAATGTTGTCAAATATTGCATCCGAGATGTTAGGTTGCCTTAGGTTAGCATATATAACGTTATAGACGCACGTAATGTTACCAGCGAGACGTAGGGTTCCAACACGCCTGGAATGTTGTCAAATGTTATATCCGAGATCTTAGGTTGCCTTAGGTTAGGATATATAACGTTATAGACGTATATACTGTTCCCACCGAGAAGTAGGGTTCGACACGTCAGGAATGTTGTCAAATATTACATACGAGATGTTAGTTGGCCTTAGGTTAGGATATATAACGTTATAGACGCATGTAATGTTACCACCGAGACGTAGGGACCGACACGCCTGGAATGTGGTAAAATGTTACATCCGAGATGTTAGGTTGCCTTAGGCTAGGATATATGACGTTATAGATGTATATGCTGTTCCCTCCGAGAAGTAGGGTTCGACAGGCCAGGAATGTTGTCAAATATTGCATCCGAGATGTTAGGTTGCCTTAGGTTAGGATATACAACGTTATAGACGCATATAATGTTCTCACCGAGAAGTAGGGTCCGACACGCCTGGAATGTTGTAGAATAATATATCCGAGATGTCAGGTTGCCTTAGATTAGGATATATAACGTTATAGACGTATATACTGTTCCCTCCGAGAAGTAGGGTTCGACAGGCCAGGAATGTTGTCAAATATTGCATCCGAGATGTTAGGTTGCCTTAGATAAGGATATATAACGTTATAGACGCATATAATGTTACCACCGAGACGTAGGACCAACATGTCTGGAATGTTGTCAAATGTTACATCCGAGATGTTAGGTTGCCTTAGGTTAGGATATATAACGTTATAGACGTATATACTGTTCCCTCCGAGAAGTATTGTTCGACAGGCCAGGAATGTTGTCAAATATTGCATCCGAGATGTTAGGTTGCCTTAGGTTAGGATATATAACGTTTTAGACGCATGTAACGTTACCACCGAGACGTAGGGACCGACACGCCTGGAATGTTGTCAAATGTTACATCCGAGATGTTAGGTTGCCTTAGGTTAGGATATATGACGTTATAAACGTATATGCTGTTCACTCCGAGAAGTAGGGTTCGACAGGCCAGGAATGTTGTCAAATATTGCATCCGAGATGTTAGGTTGCCTTAGGTTAGCATATACAACGTTATAGACGCACGTAATGTTACCAGCGAGACGTAGGGTTCCAACACGCCTGGAATGTTGTCAAATGTTATATCCGAGATGTTAGGTTGCCTTAGGTTAGGATATATAACGTTATAGACGTATATACTGTTCCCACCGAGTCGTAGGGACCGACACGCCTGGAATGTGGTAAAATGTTACATCCGAGATGTTAGGTTGCCTAAGATTAGGATATATACCGTTATAGACGCATGTAATGTTACCACCGAGACGTAGGGACCGACACGCCTGGAATGTTGTCAAATGTTACATCAGAGATGTTAGGTTGCCTTAGGCTAGGATATATGACGTTATAGATGTATATGCTGTTCCCTCCGAGATGTAGGTTTCGACAGGCCAGGAATGTTGTCAAATATTGCATCCGAGATGTTAGGTTGCCTTAGGTTAGCATATATAACGTTATAGACGCACGTAATGTTACCAGCGAGACGTAGGGTTCCAACACGCCTGGAATGTTGTCAAATGTTATATCCGAGATGTTAGGTTGCCTTAGGTTAGGATATATAACGTTATAGACGTATATACTGTTCCCACCGAGTCGTAGGGACCGACACGCCTGGAATGTGGTAAAATGTTACATCCGAGATGTTAGGTTGCCTAAGATTAGGATATATACCGTTATAGACGCATGTAATGTTACCACCGAGACGTAGGGACCGACACGCCTGGAATGCTGTCAAATGTTACATCCGGGATGTTAGGTTGTCTTAGGTTAGGATATATGACGTTACAGACGTATATACTGTTCCTTCCGAGATGTCGGGTTCGACAGGCCAGGAATGTTGTCACATATTTCATCCGAGATGTTAGGTTGCCTTAGATTAGGATATATACCGTTATAGATGTATATACTGTTCCCTCCGAGCAGTAGGGTTCGACAGGCCAGGAATGTTGTCAAATATTGCATCCGAGATGTTAGGTTGCCTTAGGTTAGCATATATAACGTTATAGACGCACGTAATGTTACCAGCGAGACGTAGGGTTCCAACACGCCTGGAATGTTGTCAAATGTTATATCCGAGATGTTAGGTTGCCTTAGGTTAGGATATATAACGTTATAGACGTATATACTGTTCCCACCGAGAAGTAGGGTTCGACACGTCAGGAATGTTGTCAAATATTACATACGAGATGTTAGTTGGCCTTAGGTTAGGATATATAACGTTATAGACGCATGTAATGTTACCACCGAGACGTAGGGACCGACACGCCTGGAATGTGGTAAAATGTTACATCCGAGATGTTAGGTTGCCTAAGATTAGGATATATACCGTTATAGACGTATATACTGTTCCCTCCGAGCAGTAGGGTTCGACAGGCCAGGAATGTTGTCAAATATTGCATCCGAGATGTTAGGTTGCCTTAGATTAGCATATGCAGCGTTATAGACGCATATAATGTTACCACCGAGAAGTAGGGTCCGACACGCCTGGAAGGTTGTAGAATATTACGTCTGAGATAATAGGTTGCCTTAGATTAGGATATACAACGTTATAGACTCATATAATGTTCCCACCAAGAAGTAGGGTCCGACACGCCTTGATTGATGTAGAATATTACATCCGAGATGTCAGGTTGCCTTAGGCTAGGATATATGACGTTATAGATGTATATGCTGTTCCCTCCGAGAAGTAGGGTTCGACAGGCCAGGAATGTTGTCAAATATTGCATCCGAGATGTTAGGTTGCCTTAGGTTAGCATATATAACGTTATAGACGCACGTAATGTTACCAGCGAGACGTAGGGTTCCAACACGCCTGGAATGTTGTCAAATGTTATATCCGAGATCTTAGGTTGCCTTAGGTTAGGATATATAACGTTATAGACGTATATACTGTTCCCACCGAGAAGTAGGGTTCGACACGTCAGGAATGTTGTCAAATATTACATACGAGATGTTAGTTGGCCTTAGGTTAGGATATATAACGTTATAGACGCATGTAATGTTACCACCGAGACGTAGGGACCGACACGCCTGGAATGTGGTAAAATGTTACATCCGAGATGTTAGGTTGCCTAAGATTAGGATATATACCGTTATAGACGTATATACTGTTCCCTCCGAGCAGTAGGGTTCGACAGGCCAGGAATGTTGTCAAATATTGCATCCGAGATGTTAGGTTGCCTTAGATTAGCATATGCAGCGTTATAGACGCATATAATGTTCCCACCAAGAAGTAGGGTCCGACACGCCTTGAATGATGTAGAATATTACATCCGAGATGTCAGGTTGCCTTAGGCTAGGATATATGACGTTATAGATGTATATGCTGTTCCCTCCGAGAAGTAGGGTTCGACAGGCCAGGAATGTTGTCAAATATTGCATCCGAGATGTTAGGTTGCCTTAGGTTAGGATATACAACGTTATAGACGCATATAATGTTCTCACCGAGAAGTAGGGTCCGACACGCCTGGAATGTTGTAGAATAATATATCCGAGATGTCAGGTTGCCTTAGGTTAGCATATATAACGTTATAGACGCACGTAATGTTACCAGCGAGACGTAGGGTTCCAACACGCCTGGAATGTTGTCAAATGTTATATCCGAGATGTTAGGTTGCCTTAGGTTAGGATATATAACGCTATAGACGTATATACTGTTCCCACCGAGATGTAGGGTTCGACAGGCCAGGAATGTTGTCAAATATTGCATCCGAGATGTTAGGTTGCCTTAGGTTAGCATATATAACGTTATAGACGCACATAATGTTACCAGCGAGACGTAGGGTTCCAACACGCCTGGAATGTTGTCAAATGTTATATCCGAGATGTTAGGTTGCCTTAGGTTAGGATATATAACGTTATAGACGTATATACTGTTCCCACCGAGTCGTAGGGACAGACACGCCTGGAATGTGGTAAAATGTTACATCCGAGATGTTAGGTTGCCTAAGATTAGGATATATACCGTTATAGACGCATGTAATGTTACCACCGAGACGTAGGGACCGACACGCCTGGAATGTTGTCAAATGTTACATCCGAGATGTTACGTTGCCTTAGGCTAGGATATATGACGTTATAGATGTATATGCTGTTCCCTCCGAGATGTAGGGTTCGACAGGCCAGGAATGTTGTTAAATATTGCATCCGAGATATTAGGTTGCCTTAGGTTAGGATATATAACGTTATAGACGCATGTAATGTTACCACCGAGACGTAGGGACCGACACGCCTGGAATGCTGTCAAATGTTACATCCGGGATGTTAGGTTGTCTTAGGTTAGAATATATGACGTTACAGACGTATATACTGTTCCCTCCGAGATGTCGGGTTCGACAGGCCAGGAATGTTGTCACATATTTCATCCGAGATGTTAGGTTGCCTTAGATTAGGATATATACCGTTATAGATGTATATACTGTTCCCTCCGAGCAGTAGGGTTCGACAGGCCAGGAATGTTGTCAAATATTGCATCCGAGATGTTATGTTGCCTTAGGCTAGCATATATAACGTTATAGACGCACGTAATGTTACCAGCGAGACGTAGGGTTCCAACACGCCTGGAATGTTGTCAAATGTTATATCCGAGATGTTAGGTTGCCTTAGGTTAGGATATATAACGTTATAGACGTATATACTGTTCCCACCGAGAAGTAGGGTTCGACACGCCAGGAATGTTGTCAAATATTACATACGAGATGTTAGTTGGGCTTAGGTTAGGAAATATAACGTTATAGACGCATGTAATGTTACCACCGAGACGTAGAGACCGACACGCCTGGAATGTGGTAAAATGTTACATCCGAGATGTTAGGTTGCCTAAGATTAGGATATATACCGTTATAGACGCATGTAATGTTACCACCGAGACGTAGGGACCGACACGCCTGGAATGTTGTCAAATGTTACATCCGAGATGTTAGGTTGCCTTAGATCAGGAAATATACCGTTATAGACGCATGTAATGTTACCACCGAGACGTAGGGTTCGACAGGCTAGGAATGTTGTCAAATATTGCATCCGAGATGTTAGGTTGCCTTAGATAAGGATATATAACGTTATAGACGCATATAATGTTACCACCGAGACGTAGGACCAAAATGTCTGGAATGTTGTCACATGTTACATCCGAGATGTTAGGTTGCCTTAGGTTAGGATATATAACGTTATAGACGTATATACTGTTCCCTCCGAGAAGTATTGTTCGACAGGCCAGGAATGTTGTCAAATATTGCATCCGAGATGTTAGGTTGCCTTAGGTTAGGATATATAACGTTATAGACGCATGTAACGTTACCACCGAGACGTAGGGACCGACACGCCTGGAATGTTGTCAAATGTTACATCCGAGATGTTAGGTTGCCTTAGGTTAGGATATATGACGTTATAGACGTATATGCTGTTCACTCCGAGAAGTAGGGTTCGACAGGCCAGGAATGTTGTCAAATATTGCATCCGAGGTGTTAGGTTGCCTTAGGTTAGCATATATAACGTTATAGACGCACATAATGTTACCAGCGAGACGTAGGGTTCCAACACGCCTGGAATGTTGTCAAATGTTATATCCGAGATGTTAGGTTGCCTTAGGTTAGGATATATAACGTTATAGACGTATATACTGTTCCCACCGAGTCGTAGGGACCGACACGCCTGGAATGTGGTAAAATGTTACATCCGAGATGTTAGGTTGCCTAAGATTAGGATATATACCGTTATAGACGCATGTAATGTTACCACCGAGACGTAGGGACCGACACGCCTGGAATGTTGTCAAATGTTACATCCGAGATGTTACGTTGCCTTAGGCTAGGATATATGCCGTTATAGATGTATATGCTGTTCCCTCCGAGACGTAGGGTTCGACAGGCCAGGAATGTTGTCAAATATTGCATCCGAGATGTTAGGTTGCCTTAGGTTAGGATATACAACGTTATAGACGCATATAATGTTCTCACCGAGAAGTAGGGTCCGACACGCCTGGAATGTTGTAGAATAATATATCCGAGATGTCAGGTTGCCTTAGGTTAGGATATATAACGTTATAGACGTATATACTGTTCCCTCCGAGAAGTAGGGTTCGACAGGCCAGGAATGTTGTCAAATATTGCATCCGAGATGTTAGGTTGCCTTAGATAAGGATATATAACGTTATAGACGCATATAATGTTACCACCGAGACGTAGGACCAACATGTCTGGAATGTTGTCAAATGTTACATCCGAGATGTTAGGTTGCCTTAGGTTAGGATATATAACGTTATAGACGTATATACTGTTCCCCCCGAGAAGTATTGTTCGACAGGCCAGGAATGTTGTCAAATATTGCATCCGAGATGTTAGGTTGCCTTAGGTTAGGATATATAACGTTTTAGACGCATGTAACGTTACCACCGAGACGTCGGGACCGACACGCCTGGAATGTTGTCAAATGTTACATCCGAGATGTTAGGTTGCCTTAGGTTAGGATATATGACGTTATAAACGTATATGCTGTTCACTCCGAGAAGTAGGGTTCGACAGGCCAGGAATGTTGTCAAATATTGCATCCGAGATGTTAGGTTGCCTTAGGTTAGCATATATAACGTTATAGACGCACGTAATGTTACCAGCGAGACGTAGGGTTCCAACACGCCTGGAATGTTGTCAAATGTTATATCCGAGATGTTAGGTTGCCTTAGGTTAGGATATATAACGTTACAGACGTATATACTGTTCCCACCGAGTCGTAGGGACCGACACGCCTGGAATGTGGTAAAATGTTACATCCGAGATGTTAGGTTGCCTAAGATTAGGATATATACCGTTATAGACGCATGTAATGTTACCACCGAGACGTAGGGACCGACACGCCTGGAATGTTGTCAAATGTTACATCCGAGATGTTACGTTGCCTTAGGCTAGGATATATGACGTTATAGATGTATATGCTGTTCCCTCCGAGATGTAGGGTTCGACAGGCCAGGAATGTTGTTAAATATTGCATCCGAGATATTAGGTTGCCTTAGGTTAGGATATATAACGTTATAGACGTATATACTGTTCCCTCCGAGAAGTATTGTTCGACACGCCAGGAATGTTGTCAAATATTGCATCCGAGATGTTAGGTTGCCTTAGGTTAGGATATATAACGTTATAGACGCATGTAACGTTACCACCGAGACGTAGGGACCGACATGCCTGGAATGTTGTCAAATGTTACATCCGAGATGTTAGGTTGCCTTAGGTTAGTATATATGACGTTATAGACGTATATGCTGTTCACTCCGAGAAGTAGGGTTCGACAGGCCAGGAATGTTGTCAAATATTGCATCCGAGATGTTAGGTTGCCTTAGGTTGGCATATATAACGTTATAGACGCACGTAATGTTACCAGCGAGACGTAGGGTTCCAACACGCCTGGAATGTTGTCAAATGTTATATCCGAGATGTTAGGTTGCCTTAGGTTAGGATATATAACGTTATAGACGTATATACTGTTCCCACCGAGAAGTAGGGTTCGACACGCCAGGAATGTTGTCAAATATTACATACGAGAAGTTAGTTGGGCTTAGGTTAGGATATATAACGTTATAGACGCATGTAATGTTACCACCGAGACGTAGGGACCGACACGCCTGGAATGTGGTAAAATGTTACATCCGAGATGTTAGGTTGCCTTAGGTTAGGATATATAACGTTATAGACGTATATACTGTTCCCTCCGAGAAGTAGGGTTCGACAGGCCAGGAATGTTGTCAAATATTGCATCCGAGATGTTAGGTTGCCTTAGATAAGGATATATAACGTTATAGACGCATATAATGTTACCACCGAGACGTAGGACCAACATGTCTGGAATGTTGTCAAATGTTACATCCGAGATGTTAGGTTGCCTTAGGTTAGGATATATAACGTTATAGACGTATATACTGTTCCCTCCGAGAAGTATTGTTCGACAGGCCAGGAATGTTGTCAAATATTGCATCCGAGATGTTAGGTTGCCTTAGGTTAGGATATATAACGTTTTAGACGCATGTAACGTTACCACCGAGACGTAGGGACCGACACGCCTGGAATGTTGTCAAATGTTACATCCGAGATGTTAGGTTGCCTTAGGTTAGGATATATGACGTTATAAACGTATATGCTGTTCACTCCGAGAAGTAGGGTTCGACAGGCCAGGAATGTTGTCAAATATTGCATCCGAGATGTTAGGTTGCCTTAGGTTAGCATATACAACGTTATAGACGCACGTAATGTTACCAGCGAGACGTAGGGTTCCAACACGCCTGGAATGTTGTCAAATGTTATATCCGAGATGTTAGGTTGCCTTAGGTTAGGATATATAACGTTATAGACGTATATACTGTTCCCACCGAGTCGTAGGGACCGACACGCCTGGAATGTGGTAAAATGTTACATCCGAGATGTTAGGTTGCCTAAGATTAGGATATATACCGTTATAGACGCATGTAATGTTACCACCGAGACGTAGGGACCGACACGCCTGGAATGTTGTCAAATGTTACATCAGAGATGTTAGGTTGCCTTAGGCTAGGATATATGACGTTATAGATGTATATGCTGTTCCCTCCGAGATGTAGGTTTCGACAGGCCAGGAATGTTGTCAAATATTGCATCCGAGATGTTAGGTTGCCTTAGGTTAGCATATATAACGTTATAGACGCACGTAATGTTACCAGCGAGACGTAGGGTTCCAACACGCCTGGAATGTTGTCAAATGTTATATCCGAGATGTTAGGTTGCCTTAGGTTAGGATATATAACGTTATAGACGTATATACTGTTCCCACCGAGTCGTAGGGACCGACACGCCTGGAATGTGGTAAAATGTTACATCCGAGATGTTAGGTTGCCTAAGATTAGGATATATACCGTTATAGACGCATGTAATGTTACCACCGAGACGTAGGGACCGACACGCCTGGAATGCTGTCAAATGTTACATCCGGGATGTTAGGTTGTCTTAGGTTAGGATATATGACGTTACAGACGTATATACTGTTCCTTCCGAGATGTCGGGTTCGACAGGCCAGGAATGTTGTCACATATTTCATCCGAGATGTTAGGTTGCCTTAGATTAGGATATATACCGTTATAGATGTATATACTGTTCCCTCCGAGCAGTAGGGTTCGACAGGCCAGGAATGTTGTCAAATATTGCATCCGAGATGTTAGGTTGCCTTAGGTTAGCATATACAACGTTATAGACGCACGTAATGTTACCAGCGAGACGTAGGGTTCCAACACGCCTGGAATGTTGTCAAATGTTATATCCGAGATGTTAGGTTGCCTTAGGTTAGGATATATAACGTTATAGACGTATATACTGTTCCCACCGAGTCGTAGGGACCGACACGCCTGGAATGTGGTAAAATGTTACATCCGAGATGTTAGGTTGCCTAAGATTAGGATATATACCGTTATAGACGCATGTAATGTTACCACCGAGACGTAGGGACCGACACGCCTGGAATGTTGTCAAATGTTACATCAGAGATGTTAGGTTGCCTTAGGCTAGGATATATGACGTTATAGATGTATATGCTGTTCCCTCCGAGATGTAGGTTTCGACAGGCCAGGAATGTTGTCAAATATTGCATCCGAGATGTTAGGTTGCCTTAGGTTAGCATATATAACGTTATAGACGCACGTAATGTTACCAGCGAGACGTAGGGTTCCAACACGCCTGGAATGTTGTCAAATGTTATATCCGAGATGTTAGGTTGCCTTAGGTTAGGATATATAACGTTATAGACGTATATACTGTTCCCACCGAGTCGTAGGGACCGACACGCCTGGAATGTGGTAAAATGTTACATCCGAGATGTTAGGTTGCCTAAGATTAGGATATATACCGTTATAGACGCATGTAATGTTACCACCGAGACGTAGGGACCGACACGCCTGGAATGCTGTCAAATGTTACATCCGGGATGTTAGGTTGTCTTAGGTTAGGATATATGACGTTACAGACGTATATACTGTTCCTTCCGAGATGTCGGGTTCGACAGGCCAGGAATGTTGTCACATATTTCATCCGAGATGTTAGGTTGCCTTAGATTAGGATATATACCGTTATAGATGTATATACTGTTCCCTCCGAGCAGTAGGGTTCGACAGGCCAGGAATGTTGTCAAATATTGCATCCGAGATGTTAGGTTGCCTTAGGTTAGCATATATAACGTTATAGACGCACGTAATGTTACCAGCGAGACGTAGGGTTCCAACACGCCTGGAATGTTGTCAAATGTTATATCCGAGATGTTAGGTTGCCTTAGGTTAGGATATATAACGTTATAGACGTATATACTGTTCCCACCGAGAAGTAGGGTTCGACACGTCAGGAATGTTGTCAAATATTACATACGAGATGTTAGTTGGCCTTAGGTTAGGATATATAACGTTATAGACGCATGTAATGTTACCACCGAGACGTAGGGACCGACACGCCTGGAATGTGGTAAAATGTTACATCCGAGATGTTAGGTTGCCTAAGATTAGGATATATACCGCTATAGACGTATATACTGTTCCCTCCGAGCAGTAGGGTTCGACAGGCCAGGAATGTTGTCAAATATTGCATCCGAGATGTTAGGTTGCCTTAGATTAGCATATGCAGCGTTATAGACGCATATAATGTTACCACCGAGAAGTAGGGTCCGACACGCCTGGAAGGTTGTAGAATATTACGTCTGAGATAATAGGTTGCCTTAGATTAGGATATACAACGTTATAGACTCATATAATGTTCCCACCAAGAAGTAGGGTCCGACACGCCTTGAATGATGTAGAATATTACATCCGAGATGTCAGGTTGCCTTAGGCTAGGATATATGACGTTATAGATGTATATGCTGTTCCCTCCGAGAAGTAGGGTTCGACAGGCCAGGAATGTTGTCAAATATTGCATCCGAGATGTTAGGTTGCCTTAGGTTAGCATATATAACGTTATAGACGCACGTAATGTTACCAGCGAGACGTAGGGTTCCAACACGCCTGGAATGTTGTCAAATGTTATATCCGAGATGTTAGGTTGCCTTAGGTTAGGATATATAACGTTATAGACGTATATACTGTTCCCACCGAGAAGTAGGGTTCGACACGTCAGGAATGTTGTCAAATATTACATACGAGATGTTAGTTGGCCTTAGGTTAGGATATATAACGTTATAGACGCATGTAATGTTACCACCGAGACGTAGGGACCGACACGCCTGGAATGTGGTAAAATGTTACATCCGAGATGTTAGGTTGCCTAAGATTAGGATATATACCGTTATAGACGTATATACTGTTCCCTCCGAGCAGTAGGGTTCGACAGGCCAGGAATGTTGTCAAATATTGCATCCGAGATGTTAGGTTGCCTTAGATTAGCATATGCAGCGTTATAGACGCATATAATGTTACCACCGAGAAGTAGGGTCCGACACGCCTGGAAGGTTGTAGAATATTACGTCTGAGATAATAGGTTGCCTTAGATTAGGATATACAACGTTATAGACTCATATAATGTTCCCACCAAGAAGTAGGGTCCGACACGCCTTGAATGATGTAGAATATTACATCCGAGATGTCAGGTTGCCTTAGGCTAGGATATATGACGTTATAGATGTATATGCTGTTCCCTCCGAGAAGTAGGGTTCGACAGGCCAGGAATGTTGCCAAATATTGCATCCGAGATGTTAGGTTGCCTTAGGTTAGGATATACAACGTTATAGACGCATATAATGTTCTCACCGAGAAGTAGGGACCGACACGCCTGGAATGTTGTAGAATAATATATCCGAGATGTCAGGTTGCCTTAGGTTAGCATATATAACGTTATAGACGCACGTAATGTTACCAGCGAGACGTAGGGTTCCAACACGCCTGGAATGTTGTCAAATGTTATATCCGAGATGTTAGGTTGCCTTAGGTTAGGATATATAACGCTATAGACGTATATACTGTTCCCACCGAGATGTAGGGTTCGACAGGCCAGGAATGTTGTCAAATATTGCATCCGAGATGTTAGGTTGCCTTAGGTTAGCATATATAACGTTATAGACGCACATAATGTTACCAGCGAGACGTAGGGTTCCAACACGCCTGGAATGTTGTCAAATGTTATATCCGAGATGTTAGGTTGCCTTAGGTTAGGATATATAACGTTATAGACGTATATACTGTTCCCACCGAGTCGTAGGGACCGACACGCCTGGAATGTGGTAAAATGTTACATCCGAGATGTTAGGTTGCCTAAGATTAGGATATATACCGTTATAGACGCATGTAATGTTACCACCGAGACGTAGGGACCGACACGCCTGGAATGTTGTCAAATGTTACATCCGAGATGTTACGTTGCCTTAGGCTAGGATATATGACGTTATAGATGTATATGCTGTTCCCTCCGAGATGTAGGGTTCGACAGGCCAGGAATGTTGTTAAATATTGCATCCGAGATATTAGGTTGCCTTAGGTTAGGATATATAACGTTATAGACGTATATACTGTTCCCTCCGAGAAGTATTGTTCGACACGCCAGGAATGTTGTCAAATATTGCATCCGAGATGTTAGGTTGCCTTAGGTTAGGATATATAACGTTATAGACGCATGTAACGTTACCACCGAGACGTAGGGACCGACATGCCTGGAATGTTGTCAAATGTTACATCCGAGATGTTAGGTTGCCTTAGGTTAGTATATATGACGTTATAGACGTATATGCTGTTCACTCCGAGAAGTAGGGTTCGACAGGCCAGGAATGTTGTCAAATATTGCATCCGAGATGTTAGGTTGCCTTAGGTTAGCATATATAACGTTATAGACGCACGTAATGTTACCAGCGAGACGTAGGGTTCCAACACGCCTGGAATGTTGTCAAATGTTATATTCGAGATGTTAGCTTGCCTTAGGTTAGGATATATAACGTTATAGACGTATATACTGTTCCCACCGAGTCGTAGGGACCGACACGCCTGGAATGTGGTAAAATGTTACATCCGAGATGTTAGGTTGCCTAAGATTAGGATATATACCGTTATAGACGCATGTAATGTTACCAGCGAGACGTAGGGTTCCAACACGCCTGGAATGTTGTCAAATGTTATATCCGAGATGTTAGGTTGCCTTAGGTTAGGATATATAACGTTATAGACGTATATACTGTTCCCACCGAGAAGTAGGGTTCGACACGCCAGGAATGTTGTCAAATATTACATACGAGAAGTTAGTTGGGCTTAGGTTAGGATATATAACGTTATAGACGCATGTAATGTTACCACCGAGACGTAGGGACCGACACGCCTGGAATGTGGTAAAATGTTACATCCGAGATGTTAGGTTGCCTAAGATTAGGATATATACCGTTATAGACGCATGTAATGTTACCACCGAGACGTAGGGACCGACACGCCTGGAATGTTGTCAAATGTTACATCCGAGATGTTAGGTTGCCTTAGGCTAGGATATATGACGTTATAGATGTATATGCTGTTCCCTCCGAGAAGTAGGGTTCGACAGGCCAGGAATGTTGTCAAATATTGCATCCGAGATGTTAGGTTGCCTTAGGTTAGGATATACAACGTTATAGACGCATATAATGTTCTCACCGAGAAGTAGGGTCCGACACGCCTGGAATGTTGTAGAATAATATATCCGAGATGTCAGGTTGCCTTAGGTTAGGATATATAACGTTATAGACGTATATACTGTTCCCTCCGAGAAGTAGGGTTCGACAGGCCAGGAATGTTGTCAAATATTGCATCCGAGATGTTAGGTTGCCTTAGATAAGGATATATAACGTTATAGACGCATATAATGTTACCACCGAGACGTAGGACCAACATGTCTGGAATGTTGTCAAATGTTACATCCGAGATGTTAGGTTGCCTTAGGTTAGGATATATAACGTTATAGACGTATATACTGTTCCCTCCGAGAAGTATTGTTCGACAGGCCAGGAATGTTGTCAAATATTGCATCCGAGATGTTAGGTTGCCTTAGGTTAGGATATATAACGTTTTAGACGCATGTAACGTTACCACCGAGACGTAGGGACCGACACGCCTGGAATGTTGTCAAATGTTACATCCGAGATGTTAGGTTGCCTTAGGTTAGGATATATGACGTTATAAACGTATATGCTGTTCACTCCGAGAAGTAGGGTTCGACAGGCCAGGAATGTTGTCAAATATTGCATCCGAGATGTTAGGTTGCCTTAGGTTAGCATATACAACGTTATAGACGCACGTAATGTTACCAGCGAGACGTAGGGTTCCAACACGCCTGGAATGTTGTCAAATGTTATATCCGAGATGTTAGGTTGCCTTAGGTTAGGATATATAACGTTATAGACGTATATACTGTTCCCACCGAGTCGTAGGGACCGACACGCCTGGAATGTGGTAAAATGTTACATCCGAGATGTTAGGTTGCCTAAGATTAGGATATATACCGTTATAGACGCATGTAATGTTACCACCGAGACGTAGGGACCGACACGCCTGGAATGTTGTCAAATGTTACATCAGAGATGTTAGGTTGCCTTAGGCTAGGATATATGACGTTATAGATGTATATGCTGTTCCCTCCGAGATGTAGGTTTCGACAGGCCAGGAATGTTGTCAAATATTGCATCCGAGATGTTAGGTTGCCTTAGGTTAGCATATATAACGTTATAGACGCACGTAATGTTACCAGCGAGACGTAGGGTTCCAACACGCCTGGAATGTTGTCAAATGTTATATCCGAGATGTTAGGTTGCCTTAGGTTAGGATATATAACGTTATAGACGTATATACTGTTCCCACCGAGTCGTAGGGACCGACACGCCTGGAATGTGGTAAAATGTTACATCCGAGATGTTAGGTTGCCTAAGATTAGGATATATACCGTTATAGACGCATGTAATGTTACCACCGAGACGTAGGGACCGACACGCCTGGAATGCTGTCAAATGTTACATCCGGGATGTTAGGTTGTCTTAGGTTAGGATATATGACGTTACAGACGTATATACTGTTCCTTCCGAGATGTCGGGTTCGACAGGCCAGGAATGTTGTCACATATTTCATCCGAGATGTTAGGTTGCCTTAGATTAGGATATATACCGTTATAGATGTATATACTGTTCCCTCCGAGCAGTAGGGTTCGACAGGCCAGGAATGTTGTCAAATATTGCATCCGAGATGTTAGGTTGCCTTAGGTTAGCATATATAACGTTATAGACGCACGTAATGTTACCAGCGAGACGTAGGGTTCCAACACGCCTGGAATGTTGTCAAATGTTATATCCGAGATGTTAGGTTGCCTTAGGTTAGGATATATAACGTTATAGACGTATATACTGTTCCCACCGAGAAGTAGGGTTCGACACGTCAGGAATGTTGTCAAATATTACATACGAGATGTTAGTTGGCCTTAGGTTAGGATATATAACGTTATAGACGCATGTAATGTTACCACCGAGACGTAGGGACCGACACGCCTGGAATGTGGTAAAATGTTACATCCGAGATGTTAGGTTGCCTAAGATTAGGATATATACCGTTATAGACGTATATACTGTTCCCTCCGAGCAGTAGGGTTCGACAGGCCAGGAATGTTGTCAAATATTGCATCCGAGATGTTAGGTTGCCTTAGATTAGCATATGCAGCGTTATAGACGCATATAATGTTACCACCGAGAAGTAGGGTCCGACACGCCTGGAAGGTTGTAGAATATTACGTCTGAGATAATAGGTTGCCTTAGATTAGGATATACAACGTTATAGACTCATATAATGTTCCCACCAAGAAGTAGGGTCCGACACGCCTTGAATGATGTAGAATATTACATCCGAGATGTCAGGTTGCCTTAGGCTAGGATATATGACGTTATAGATGTATATGCTGTTCCCTCCGAGAAGTAGGGTTCGACAGGCCAGGAATGTTGTCAAATATTGCATCCGAGATGTTAGGTTGCCTTAGGTTAGCATATATAACGTTATAGACGCACGTAATGTTACCAGCGAGACGTAGGGTTCCAACACGCCTGGAATGTTGTCAAATGTTATATCCGAGATGTTAGGTTGCCTTAGGTTAGGATATATAACGTTATAGACGTATATACTGTTCCCACCGAGAAGTAGGGTTCGACACGTCAGGAATGTTGTCAAATATTACATACGAGATGTTAGTTGGCCTTAGGTTAGGATATATAACGTTATAGACGCATGTAATGTTACCACCGAGACGTAGGGACCGACACGCCTGGAATGTGGTAAAATGTTACATCCGAGATGTTAGGTTGCCTAAGATTAGGATATATACCGTTATAGACGTATATACTGTTCCCTCCGAGCAGTAGGGTTCGACAGGCCAGGAATGTTGTCAAATATTGCATCCGAGATGTTAGGTTGCCTTAGATTAGCATATGCAGCGTTATAGACGCATATAATGTTACCACCGAGAAGTAGGGTCCGACACGCCTGGAAGGTTGTAGAATATTACGTCTGAGATAATAGGTTGCCTTAGATTAGGATATACAACGTTATAGACTCATATAATGTTCCCACCAAGAAGTAGGGTCCGACACGCCTTGAATGATGTAGAATATTACATCCGAGATGTCAGGTTGCCTTAGGCTAGGATATATGACGTTATAGATGTATATGCTGTTCCCTCCGAGAAGTAGGGTTCGACAGGCCAGGAATGTTGCCAAATATTGCATCCGAGATGTTAGGTTGCCTTAGGTTAGGATATACAACGTTATAGACGCATATAATGTTCTCACCGAGAAGTAGGGACCGACACGCCTGGAATGTTGTAGAATAATATATCCGAGATGTCAGGTTGCCTTAGGTTAGCATATATAACGTTATAGACGCACGTAATGTTACCAGCGAGACGTAGGGTTCCAACACGCCTGGAATGTTGTCAAATGTTATATCCGAGATGTTAGGTTGCCTTAGGTTAGGATATATAACGCTATAGACGTATATACTGTTCCCACCGAGATGTAGGGTTCGACAGGCCAGGAATGTTGTCAAATATTGCATCCGAGATGTTAGGTTGCCTTAGGTTAGGATTTATATCGTTATAGACGCATGTAACGTTACCACCGAGACGTAGGGACCGACACGCCTGGAATGTTGTCAAATGTTACATCCGAGATGTTAGGTTGCCTTAGGTTAGGATATATGACGTTATAGACGTATATGCTGTTCACTCCGAGAAGTGGGGTTCGACAGGCCAGGAATGTTGTCAAATATTGCATCCGAGATATTAGGTTGCCTTAGGTTAGGATATATAACGTTATAGACGCATGTAATGTTACCACCGAGACGTAGGGACCGACACGCCTGGAATGTTGTCAAATGTTACATCCGAGATGTTAGGTTGTCTTAGGTTAGGATATATGACGTTACAGACGTATATACTGTTCCCTCCGAGATGTCGGGTTCGACAGGCTGGAATGTTGTCACATATTTCATCCGGGATGTTAGGTTGCCTTAGATTAGGATATATACCGTTATAGATGTATATACTGTTCCCTCCGAGCAGTAGGGTTCGACAGGCCAGGAATGTTGTCAAATATTGCATCCGAGATATTAGGTTGCCTTAGGTTAGGATGTATAACGTTATAGACGTATATACTGTTCCCTCCGAGAAGTATTGTTCGGCAGGCCAGGAATGTTGTCAAATATTGCATCCGAGATGTTAGGTTGCCTTAGGTTAGGATTTATATCGTTATAGACGCATGTAACGTTACCACCGAGACGTAGGGACCGACACGCCTGGAATGTTGTCAAATGTTACATCCGACATGTTAGGTTGCCTTAGGTTAGGATATATGACGTTATAGACGTATATGCTGTTCACTCCGAGAAGTAGGGTTCGACAGGCCAGGAATGTTGTCAAATATTGCATCCGAGATGTTAGGTTGCCTTAGGTTAGGATATACAACGTTATAGACGCATATAATGTTCTCACCGAGAAGTAGGGTCCGACACGCCTGGAATGTTGTAGAATAATATATCCGAGATGTCAGGTTGCCTTAGGTTAGGATATATAACGTTATAGACGTATATACTGTTCCCTCCGAGAAGTAGGGTTCGACAGGCCAGAAATGTTGTCAAATATTGCATCCGAGATGTTAGGTTGCCTTAGATAAGGATATATAACGTTATAGACGCATATAATGTTACCACCGAGACGTAGGACCAACATGTCTGGAATGTTGTCAAATGTTACATCCGAGATGTTAGGTTGCCTTAGGTTAGGATATATAACGTTATAGACGTATATACTGTTCCCTCCGAGAAGTATTGTTCGACAGGCCAGGAATGTTGTCAAATATTGCATCCGAGATGTTAGGTTGCCTTAGGTTAGGATATATAACGTTATAGACGCATGTAACGTTACCACCGAGACGTAGGGACCGACACGCCTGGAATGTTGTCAAATATTGCATCCGAGATGTTAGGTTGCCTTAGGTTAGCATATATAACGTTATAGACGCACGTAATGTTACCAGCGAGACGTAGGGTTCCAACACGCCTGGAATGTTGTCAAATGTTATATCCGAGATGTTAGGTTGCCTTAGGTTAGGATATATAACGCTATAGACGTATATACTGTTCCCACCGAGATGTAGGGTTCGACAGGCCAGGAATGTTGTCAAATATTGCATCCGAGATGTTAGGTTGCCTTAGGTTAGCATATATAACGTTATAGACGCACATAATGTTACCAGCGAGACGTAGGGTTCCAACACGCCTGGAATGTTGTCAAATGTTATATCCGAGATGTTAGGTTGCCTTAGGTTAGGATATATAACGTTATAGACGTATATACTGTTCCCACCGAGTCGTAGGGACCGACACGCCTGGAATGTGGTAAAATGTTACATCCGAGATGTTAGGTTGCCTTAGGTTAGGATATATAACGTTATAGACGTATATACTGTTCCCACCGAGAAGTAGGGTTCGACACGTCAGGAATGTTGTCAAATATTACATACGAGATGTTAGTTGGCCTTAGGTTAGGATATATAACGTTATAGACGCATGTAATGTTACCACCGAGACGTAGGGACCGACACGCCTGGAATGTGGTAAAATGTTACATCCGAGATGTTAGGTTGCCTAAGATTAGGATATATACCGTTATAGACGTATATACTGTTCCCTCCGAGCAGTAGGGTTCGACAGGCCAGGAATGTTGTCAAATATTGCATCCGAGATGTTAGGTTGCCTTAGGTTAGGATATATAACGTTATAGACGCATGTAACGTTACCACCGAGACGTAGGGACCGACACGCCTGGAATGCTGTCAAATGTTACATCCGGGATGTTAGGTTGTCTTAGGTTAGGATATATGACGTTACAGATGTATATACTGTTCCTTCCGAGATGTCGGGTTCGACAGGCCAGGAATGTTGTCACATATTTCATCCGAGATGTTAGGTTGCCTTAGATTAGGATATATACCGTTATAGATGTATATACTGTTCCCTCCGAGCAGTAGGGTTCGACAGGCCAGGAATGTTGTCAAATATTGCATCCGAGATGTTAGGTTGCCTTAGGTTAGCATATATAACGTTATAGACGCACGTAATGTTACCAGCGAGACGTAGGGTTCCAACACGCCTGGAATGTTGTCAAATGTTATATCCGAGATGTTAGGTTGCCTTAGGTTAGGATATATAACGTTATAGACGTATATACTGTTCCCACCGAGAAGTAGGGTTCGACACGTCAGGAATGTTGTCAAATATTACATACGAGATGTTAGTTGGCCTTAGGTTAGGATATATAACGTTATAGACGCATGTAATGTTACCACCGAGACGTAGGGACCGACACGCCTGGAATGTGGTAAAATGTTACATCCGAGATGTTAGGTTGCCTAAGATTAGGATATATACCGTTATAGACGTATATACTGTTCCCTCCGAGCAGTAGGGTTCGACAGGCCAGGAATGTTGTCAAATATTGCATCCGAGATGTTAGGTTGCCTTAGATTAGCATATGCAGCGTTATAGACGCATATAATGTTACCACCGAGAAGTAGGGTCCGACACGCCTGGAAGGTTGTAGAATATTACGTCTGAGATAATAGGTTGCCTTGGATTAGGATATACAACGTTATAGACTCATATAATGTTCCCACCAAGAAGTAGGGTCCGACACGCCTTGAATGATGTAGAATATTACATCCGAGATGTCAGGTTGCCTTCGGTTAGGATATATAACGTTATAGACGTATATACTGTTCCCTCCGAGAAGTAGGGTTCGACAGGCCAGGAATGTTGTCAAATATTGCATCCGAGATGTTAGGTTGCCTTAGATAAGGATATATAACGTTATAGACGCATATAATGTTACCACCGAGACGTAGGGACCGACATGCCTGGAATGTTGTCAAATGTTACATCCGAGATGTTAGGTTGCCTTAGGTTAGGATATATGACGTTGTAGACGTATATACTGTTCCCTCCGAGAAGTAGGGTTCGACAGGCCAGGAATGTTGTCAAATATTGCATCCGAGATGTTAGGTTGCCTTAGATAAGGATATATAACGTTATAGACGCATATAATGTTACCACCGAGACATAGGGACCGACATGCCTGGAATGTTGTCAAATGTTACATCCGAGATGTTAGGTTGCCTTAGGTTAGGATATATGACGTTGTAGACGTATATACTGTTCCCTCCGAGAAGTAGGGTTCGACAGGCCAGGAATGTTGTCAAATATTGCATCCGAGATGTTAGGTTGCCTTAGATAAGGATATATAACGTTATAGACGCATATAATGTTACCACCGAGACGTAGGGACCGACATGCCTGGAATGTTGTCAAATGTTACATCCGAGATGTTAGGTTGCCTTAGGTTAGGATATATAACGTTATAGACGTATATACTGTTCCCTCCGAGAAGTATTGTTCGACAGGCCAGGAATGTTGTCAAATATTGCATCCGAGATGTTAGGGTGCCTTAGGTTAGGATATATAACGTTCTAGACGCATGTAACGTTACCACCGAGACGTAGGGACCGACACGTCTGGAATGTTGTCAAATTTTACATCCGAGATGTTAGGTTGGCTTAGGTTAGGATTTATGACGTTATAGACGTATATGCTGTTCCCTCCGAGAAGTAGGGTCCGACACGCCTGGAATGATGTAGAATATTACATCCGAGATTTCAGGTTGCCTTAGGTTAGGATATATAACGTTATAGACGTATATACTGTTCCCTCTGAGAAGTAGGGTTCGACAGGCTAGGAATGTTGTCAAATATTGCATCCGAGATGTTAGGTTGCCTTAGATAAGTATATATAACGTTATAGACGCATATAATGTTACCACCGAGACGTAGGACCAACATGCCTGGAATGTTGTCAAATGTTACATCCGAGATATTAGGTTGCCTTAGGTTAGGATGTATAACGTTATAGACGTATATACTGTTCCCTCCGAGAAGTATTGTTCGGCAGGCCAGGAATGTTGTCAAATATTGCATCCGAGATGTTAGGTTGCCTTAGGTTAGGATTTATATCGTTATAGACGCATGTAACGTTACCACCGAGACGTAGGGACCGACGCGCCTGGAATGTTGTCAAATGTTACATCCGAGATGTTAGGTTGCCTTAGGTTAGGATATATGACGTTATAGACGTATATGCTGTTCACTCCGAGAAGTAGGGTTCGACAGGCCAGGAATGTTGTCAAATATTGCATCCGAGATATTAGGTTGCCTTAGGTTAGGATATATAACGTTATAGACGCATGTAATGTTACCACCGAGACGTAGGGACCGACACGCCTGGAATGTTGTCAAATGTTACATCCGAGATGTTAGGTTGTCTTAGGTTAGGATATATGACGTTACAGACGTATATACTGTTCCCTCCGAGATGTCGGGTTCGACAGGCTGGAATGTTGTCACATATTTCATCCGGGATGTTAGGTTGCCTTAGATTAGGATATATACCGTTATAGATGTATATACTGTTCCCTCCGAGCAGTAGGGTTCGACAGGCCAGGAATGTTGTCAAATATTGCATCCGAGATGTTAGGTTGCCTTAGGTTAGCATATATAACGTTATAGACGCACGTAATGTTACCAGCGAGACGTAGGGTTCCAACACGCCTGGAATGTTGTCAAATGTTATATCCGAGATGTTAGGTTGCCTTAGGTTAGGATATTTAACGTTATAGACGTATATACTGTTCCCACCGAGAAGTAGGGTTCGACACGCCAGGAATGTTGTCAGATATTACATACGAGATGTTAGTTGGCCGTAGGTTAGGATATATAACGTTATAGACGCATGTAACGTTACCACCGAGACGTAGGGACCGACACGCCTGGAATGTGGTAAAATGTTACATCCGAGATGTTAGGTTGCCTAAGATTAGGATATATACCGTTATAGACGCATGTAATGTTACCACCGAGACGTAGGGACCGACACGCCTGGAATGTTGTCAAATGTTACATCCGAGATGTTAGGTTGCCTTAGGCTAGGATATATAACGTTATAGACGTATATACTGTTCCCTCCGAGAAGTATTGTTCGACAGGCCAGGAATGTTGTCAAATATTGCATCCGAGATGTTAGGGTGCCTTAGGTTAGGATATATAACGTTCTAGACGCATGTAACGTTACCACCGAGACGTAGGGACCGACACGTCTGGAATGTTGTCAAATTTTACATCCGAGATGTTAGGTTGGCTTAGGTTAGGATTTATGACGTTATAGACGTATATGCTGTTCCCTCCGAGAAGTAGGGTCCGACACGCCTGGAATGATGTAGAATATTACATCCGAGATGTCAGGTTGCCTTAGGTTAGGATATATAACGTTATAGACGTATATACTGTTCCCTCCGAGAAGTAGGGTTCGACAGGCTAGGAATGTTGTCAAATATTGCATCCGAGATGTTAGGTTGCCTTAGATAAGGATATATAACGTTATAGACGTATATAATGTTACCACCGAGACGTAGGACCAACATGCCTGGAATGTTGTCAAATGTTACATCCGAGATATTAGGTTGCCTTAGGTTAGGATGTATAACGTTATAGACGTATATACTGTTCCCTCCGAGAAGTATTGTTCGGCAGGCCAGGAATGTTGTCAAATATTGCATCCGAGATGTTAGGTTGCCTTAGGTTAGGATTTATATCGTTATAGACGCATGTAACGTTACCACCGAGACGTAGGGACCGACACGCCTGGAATGTTGTCAAATGTTACATCCGAGATGTTAGGTTGCCTTAGGTTAGGACATATGACGTTATAGACGTATATGCTGTTCACTCCGAGAAGTAGGGTTCGACAGGCCAGGAATGTTGTCAAATATTGCATCCGAGATATTAGGTTGCCTTAGGTTAGGATATATAACGTTATAGACGCATGTAATGTTACCACCGAGACGTAGGGACCGACACGCCTGGAATGTTGTCAAATGTTACATCCGAGATGTTAGGTTGTCTTAGGTTAGGATATATGACGTTACAGACGTATATACTGTTCCCTCCGAGATGTCGGGTTCGACAGGCTGGAATGTTGTCACATATTTCATCCGGGATGTTAGGTTGCCTTAGATTAGGATATATACCGTTATAGATGTATATACTGTTCCCTCCGAGCAGTAGGGTTCGACAGGCCAGGAATGTCGTCAAATATTGCATCCGAGATGTTAGGTTGCCTTAGGTTAGCATATATAACGTTATAGACGCACGTAATGTTACCAGCGAGACGTAGGGTTCCAACACGCCTGGAATGTTGTCAAATGTTATATCCGAGATGTTAGGTTGCCTTAGGTTAGGATATTTAACGTTATAGACGTATATACTGTTCCCACCGAGAAGTAGGGTTCGACACGCCAGGAATGTTGTCAGATATTACATACGAGATGTTAGTTGGCCTTAGGTTAGGATATATAACGTTATAGACGCATGTAACGTTACCACCGAGACGTAGGGACCGACACGCCTGGAATGTGGTAAAATGTTACATCCGAGATGTTAGGTTGCCTAAGATTAGGATATATACCGTTATAGACGCATGTAATGTTACCACCGAGACGTAGGGACCGACACGCCTGGAATGTTGTCAAATGTTACATCCGAGATGTTAGGTTGCCTTAGGCTAGGATATATGACGTTATAGACGTATATACTGTTCCCTCCGAGAAGTAGGGTTCGACAGGACAGGAATGTTGTCAAATATTGCATCCGAGATGTTAGGTTGCCTTAGGTTAGGATATACAACGTTATAGACGCATATAATGTTCTCACCGAGAAGTAGGGTCCGACACGCCTGGAATGTTGTAGAATAATATATCCGAGATTTCAGGTTGCCTTAGGTGAGGATGTATAACGTTATAGACGTATATACTGTTCCCTCCGAGAAGTAGGGTTCGACAGGCCAGGAATGTTGTCAAATATTGCATCCGAGATGTTAGGTTGCCTTAGGTTAGGATATATAACGTTATAGACGCATGTAATATTACCACCGAGACGTAGGGACCGACACGCCTGGAATGCTGTCAAATGTTACATCCGAGATGTTAGGTTGCCTTAGGTTAGGATATGTGACGTTATAGACGTATAAACTGTTCCCTCCGAGAAGTAGGGTTCGACAGGCCAGGAATGTTGTCAAATATTGCATCCGAGATGTTAGGTTGCCTTAGATCAGGAAATATACCGTTATAGACGCATGTAATGTTACCACCGAGACGTAGGGTTCGACAGGCTAGGAATGTTGTCAAATATTGCATCCGAGATGTTAGGTTGCCTTAGATAAGGATATATAACGTTATAGACGCATATAATGTTACCACCGAGACGTAGGACCAACATGTCTGGAATGTTGTCACATGTTACATCCGAGATGTTAGGTTGCCTTAGGTTAGGATATATAACGTTATAGACGTATATACTGTTCCCTCCGAGAAGTATTGTTCGACAGGCCAGGAATGTTGTCAAATATTGCATCCGAGATGTTAGGTTGCCTTAGGTTAGGATATATAACGTTATAGACGCATGTAACGTTACCACCGAGACGTAGGGACCGACACGCCTGGAATGTTGTCAAATGTTACATCCGAGATGTTAGGTTGCCTTAGGTTAGGATATATGACGTTATAGACGTATATGCTGTTCACTCGGAGAAGTAGGGTTCGACAGGCCAGGAATGTTGTCAAATATTGCATCCGAGATGTTAGGTTGCCTTAGGTTAGCATATATAACGTTATAGACGCACGTAATGTTACCAGCGAGACGTAGGGTTCCAACACGCCTGGAATGTTGTCAAATGTTACATCCGAGATGTTAGGTTGCCTTAGGCTAGGATATATGACGTTATAGATGTATATGCTGTTCCCTCCGAGAAGTAGGGTTCGACAGGCCAGGAATGTTGTCAAATATTGCATCCGAGATGTTAGGTTGCCTTAGGTTAGGATATACAACGTTATAGACGCATATAATGTTCTCACCGAGAAGTAGGGTCCGACACGCCTGGAATGTTGTAGAACAATATATCCGAGATGTCAGGTTGCCTTAGGTTAGGATATATAACGTTATAAACGTATATACTGTTCCCTCCGAGAAGTAGGGTTCGACAGGCCAGGAATGTTGTCAAATATTGCATCCGAGATGTTAGGTTGCCTTAGGTTAGGATATATAACGTTATAGACGCATGTAATATTACCACCGAGACGTAGGGACCGACACGCCTGGTATGTTGTCAAATGTTACATCCGAGATGTTAGGTTGCCTTAGGTTAGGATATATGACGTTGTAGACGTATATACTGTTCCCTCCGAGAAGTAGGGTTCGACAGGCCAGGAATGTTGTCAAATATTGCATCCGAGATGTTAGGTTGCCTTAGATCAGGAAATATACCGTTATAGACGCATGTAATGTTACCACCGAGACGTAGGGTTCGACAGGCTAGGAATGTTGTCAAATGTTGCATCCGAGATGTTAGGTTGCCTTAGATAAGGATATATAACGTTATAGACGTATATACTGTTCCCTCCGAGAAGTATTGTTCGACAGGCCAGGAATGTTGTCAAATATTGCATCCGAGATGTTAGGGTGCCTTAGGTTAGGATATATAACGTTCTAGACGCATGTAACGTTACCACCGAGACGTAGGGACCGACACGTCTGGAATGTTGTCAAATTTTACATCCGAGATGTTAGGTTGGCTTAGGTTAGGATTTATGACGTTATAGACGTATATGCTGTTCCCTCCGAGAAGTAGGGTCCGACACGCCTGGAATGATGTAGAATATTACATCCGAGATGTCAGGTTGCCTTAGGTTAGGATATATAACGTTATAGACGTATATACTGTTCCCTCTGAGAAGTAGGGTTCGACAGGCTAGGAATGTTGTCAAATATTGCATCCGAGATGTTAGGTTGCCTTAGATAAGGATATATAACGTTATAGACGCATATAATGTTACCACCGAGACGTAGGACCAACATGCCTGGAATGTTGTCAAATGTTACATCCGAGATATTAGGTTGCCTTAGGTTAGGATGTATAACGTTATAGACGTATATACTGTTCCCTCCGAGAAGTATTGTTCGGCAGGCCAGGAATGTTGTCAAATATTGCATCCGAGATGTTAGGTTGCCTTAGGTTAGGATTTATATCGTTATAGACGCATGTAACGTTACCACCGAGACGTAGGGACCGACGCGCCTGGAATGTTGTCAAATGTTACATCCGAGATGTTAGGTTGCCTTAGGTTAGGATATATGACGTTATAGACGTATATGCTGTTCACTCCGAGAAGTAGGGTTCGACAGGCCAGGAATGTTGTCAAATATTGCATCCGAGATATTAGGTTGCCTTAGGTTAGGATATATAACGTTATAGACGCATGTAATGTTACCACCGAGACGTAGGGACCGACACGCCTGGAATGTTGTCAAATGTTACATCCGAGATGTTAGGTTGTCTTAGGTTAGGATATATGACGTTACAGACGTATATACTGTTCCCTCCGAGATGTCGGGTTCGACAGGCTGGAATGTTGTCACATATTTCATCCGGGATGTTAGGTTGCCTTAGATTAGGATATATACCGTTATAGATGTATATACTGTTCCCTCCGAGCAGTAGGGTTCGACAGGCCAGGAATGTTGTCAAATATTGCATCCGAGATGTTAGGTTGCCTTAGGTTAGCATATATAACGTTATAGACGCACGTAATGTTACCAGCGAGACGTAGGGTTCCAACACGCCTGGAATGTTGTCAAATGTTATATCCGAGATGTTAGGTTGCCTTAGGTTAGGATATTTAACGTTATAGACGTATATACTGTTCCCACCGAGAAGTAGGGTTCGACACGCCAGGAATGTTGTCAGATATTACATACGAGATGTTAGTTGGCCTTAGGTTAGGATATATAACGTTATAGACGCATGTAACGTTACCACCGAGACGTAGGGACCGACACGCCTGGAATGTGGTAAAATGTTACATCCGAGATGTTAGGTTGCCTAAGATTAGGATATATACCGTTATAGACGCATGTAATGTTACCACCGAGACGTAGGGACCGACACGCCTGGAATGTTGTCAAATGTTACATCCGAGATGTTAGGTTGCCTTAGGCTAGGATATATAACGTTATAGACGTATATACTGTTCCCTCCGAGAAGTATTGTTCGACAGGCCAGGAATGTTGTCAAATATTGCATCCGAGATGTTAGGGTGCCTTAGGTTAGGATATATAACGTTCTAGACGCATGTAACGTTACCACCGAGACGTAGGGACCGACACGTCTGGAATGTTGTCAAATTTTACATCCGAGATGTTAGGTTGGCTTAGGTTAGGATTTATGACGTTATAGACGTATATGCTGTTCCCTCCGAGAAGTAGGGTCCGACACGCCTGGAATGATGTAGAATATTACATCCGAGATGTCAGGTTGCCTTAGGTTAGGATATATAACGTTATAGACGTATATACTGTTCCCTCCGAGAAGTAGGGTTCGACAGGCTAGGAATGTTGTCAAATATTGCATCCGAGATGTTAGGTTGCCTTAGATAAGGATATATAACGTTATAGACGCATATAATGTTACCACCGAGACGTAGGACCAACATGCCTGGAATGTTGTCAAATGTTACATCCGAGATATTAGGTTGCCTTAGGTTAGGATGTATAACGTTATAGACGTATATACTGTTCCCTCCGAGAAGTATTGTTCGGCAGGCCAGGAATGTTGTCAAATATTGCATCCGAGATGTTAGGTTGCCTTAGGTTAGGATTTATATCGTTATAGACGCATGTAACGTTACCACCGAGACGTAGGGACCGACACGCCTGGAATGTTGTCAAATGTTACATCCGAGATGTTAGGTTGCCTTAGGTTAGGATATATGACGTTATAGACGTATATGCTGTTCACTCCGAGAAGTAGGGTTCGACAGGCCAGGAATGTTGTCAAATATTGCATCCGAGATATTAGGTTGCCTTAGGTTAGGATATATAACGTTATAGACGCATGTAATGTTACCACCGAGACGTAGGGACCGACACGCCTGGAATGTTGTCAAATGTTACATCCGAGATGTTAGGTTGTCTTAGGTTAGGATATATGACGTTACAGACGTATATACTGTTCCCTCCGAGATGTCGGGTTCGACAGGCTGGAATGTTGTCACATATTTCATCCGGGATGTTAGGTTGCCTTAGATTAGGATATATACCGTTATAGATGTATATACTGTTCCCTCCGAGCAGTAGGGTTCGACAGGCCAGGAATGTCGTCAGATATTGCATCCGAGATGTTAGGTTGCCTTAGGTTAGCATATATAACGTTATAGACGCACGTAATGTTACCAGCGAGACGTAGGGTTCCAACACGCCTGGAATGTTGTCAAATGTTATATCCGAGATGTTAGGTTGCCTTAGGTTAGGATATTTAACGTTATAGACGTATATACTGTTCCCACCGAGAAGTAGGGTTCGACACGCCAGGAATGTTGTCAGATATTACATACGAGATGTTAGTTGGCCTTAGGTTAGGATATATAACGTTATAGACGCATGTAACGTTACCACCGAGACGTAGGGACCGACACGCCTGGAATGTGGTAAAATGTTACATCCGAGATGTTAGGTTGCCTAAGATTAGGATATATACCGTTATAGACGCATGTAATGTTACCACCGAGACGTAGGGACCGACACGCCTGGAATGTTGTCAAATGTTACATCCGAGATGTTAGGTTGCCTTAGGCTAGGATATATGACGTTATAGACGTATATACTGTTCCCTCCGAGAAGTAGGGTTCGACAGGACAGGAATGTTGTCAAATATTGCATCCGAGATGTTAGGTTGCCTTAGGTTAGGATATACAACGTTATAGACGCATATAATGTTCTCACCGAGAAGTAGGGTCCGACACGCCTGGAATGTTGTAGAATAATATATCCGAGATTTCAGGTTGCCTTAGGTGAGGATGTATAACGTTATAGACGTATATACTGTTCCCTCCGAGAAGTAGGGTTCGACAGGCCAGGAATGTTGTCAAATATTGCATCCGAGATGTTAGGTTGCCTTAGGTTAGGATATATAACGTTATAGACGCATGTAATATTACCACCGAGACGTAGGGACCGACACGCCTGGAATGTTGTCAAATGTTACATCCGAGATGTTAGGTTGCCTTAGGTTAGGATATGTGACGTTATAGACGTATATACTGTTCCCTCCGAGAAGTAGGGTTCGACAGGCCAGGAATGTTGTCAAATATTGCATCCGAGATGTTAGGTTGCCTTAGATCAGGAAATATACCGTTATAGACGCATGTAATGTTACCACCGAGACGTAGGGTTCGACAGGCTAGGAATGTTGTCAAATATTGCATCCGAGATGTTAGGTTGCCTTAGATAAGGATATATAACGTTATAGACGCATATAATGTTACCACCGAGACGTAGGACCAACATGTCTGGAATGTTGTCACATGTTACATCCGAGATGTTAGGTTGCCTTAGGTTAGGATATATAACGTTATAGACGTATATACTGTTCCCTCCGAGAAGTATTGTTCGACAGGCCAGGAATGTTGTCAAATATTGCATCCGAGATGTTAGGTTGCCTTAGGTTAGGATATATAACGTTATAGACGCATGTAACGTTACCACCGAGACGTAGGGACCGACACGCCTGGAATGTTGTCAAATGTTACATCCGAGATGTTAGGTTGCCTTAGGTTAGGATATATGACGTTATAGACGTATATGCTGTTCACTCGGAGAAGTAGGGTTCGACAGGCCAGGAATGTTGTCAAATATTGCATCCGAGATGTTAGGTTGCCTTAGGTTAGCATATATAACGTTATAGACGCACGTAATGTTACCAGCGAGACGTAGGGTTCCAACACGCCTGGAATGTTGTCAAATGTTACATCCGAGATGTTAGGTTGCCTTAGGCTAGGATATATGACGTTATAGATGTATATGCTGTTCCCTCCGAGAAGTAGGGTTCGACAGGCCAGGAATGTTGTCAAATATTGCATCCGAGATGTTAGGTTGCCTTAGGTTAGGATATACAACGTTATAGACGCATATAATGTTCTCACCGAGAAGTAGGGTCCGACACGCCTGGAATGTTGTAGAACAATATATCCGAGATGTCAGGTTGCCTTAGGTTAGGATATATAACGTTATAAACGTATATACTGTTCCCTCCGAGAAGTAGGGTTCGACAGGCCAGGAATGTTGTCAAATATTGCATCCGAGATGTTAGGTTGCCTTAGGTTAGGATATATAACGTTATAGACGCATGTAATATTACCACCGAGACGTAGGGACCGACACGCCTGGTATGTTGTCAAATGTTACATCCGAGATGTTAGGTTGCCTTAGGTTAGGATATGTGACGTTATAGACGTATATACTGTTCCCTCCGAGAAGTAGGGTTCGACAGGCCAGGAATGTTGTCAAATATTGCATCCGAGATGTTAGGTTGCCTTAGATCAGGAAATATACCGTTATAGACGCATGTAATGTTACCACCGAGACGTAGGGTTCGACAGGCTAGGAATGTTGTCAAATGTTGCATCCGAGATGTTAGGTTGCCTTAGATAAGGATATATAACGTTATAGACGCACATAATGTTACCAGCCGGACGTAGGGTTCCAACACGCCTGGAATGTTGTCAAATGTTATATCCAAGATGTTAGGTTGCCTTAGGTTAGGATATATAACGTTATAGACGTATATACTGTTCCCACCGAGTCGTAGGGACCGACACGCCTGGAATGTGGTAAAATGTTACATCCGAGATGTTAGGTTGCCTAAGATTAGGATATATACCGTTATAGACGCATGTAATGTTACCACCGAGACGTAGGGACCGACACGCCTGGAATGTTGTCAAATGTTACATCCGAGATGTTACGTTGCCTTAGGCTAGGATATATGACGTTATAGATGTATATGCTGTTCCCTCCGAGATGTAGGGTTCGACAGGCCAGGAATGTTGTTAAATATTGCATCCGAGATATTAGGTTGCCTTAGGTTAGCATATATAACGTTATAGACGCACGTAATGTTACCAGCGAGACGTAGGGTTCCAACACGCCTGGAATGTTGTCAAATGTTATATCCGAGATGTTAGGTTGCCTTATGTTAGGATATATAACGTTATAGACGTATATACTGTTCCCACCGAGAAGTAGGGTTCGACACGCCAGGAATGTTGTCAAATATTACATACGAGAAGTTAGTTGTGCTTAGGTTAGGATATATAACGTTATAGACGCATGTAATGTTACCACCGAGACGTAGGGACCGACACGCCTGGAATGTGGTAAAATGTTACATCCGAGATGTTAGGTTGCCTAAGATTAGGATATATACCGTTATAGACGCATGTAATGTTACCACCGAGACGTAGGGACCGACACGCCTGGAATGTTGTCAAATGTTACATCCGAGATGTTAGGTTGCCTTAGGCTAGGATATATGACGTTATAGATGTATATGCTGTTCCCTCCGAGAAGTAGGGTTCGACAGGCCAGGAATGTTGTCAAATATTGCATCCGAGATGTTAGGTTGCCTTAGGTTAGGATATACAACGTTATAGACGCATATAATGTTCTCACCGAGAAGTAGGGTCCGACACGCCTGGAATGTTGTAGAATAATATATCCGAGATGTCAGGTTGCCTTAGGCTAGGATATATGACCTTATAGATGTATATACTGTTCCCTCCGAGAAGTAGGGTTCGACAGGCCAGGAATGTTGTCAAATATTGCATCCGAGATGTTAGGTTGCCTTTGATCAGGAAATATACCGTTATAGACGCATGTAATGTTACCACCGAGACGTAGGGTTCGACGGGCTAGGAATGTTGTCAAATATTGCATCCGAGATGTTAGGTTGCCTTAGATAAGGATATATAACGTTATAGACGCATATAATGTTACCACCGAGACGTAGGACCAACATGTCTGGAATGTTGTCACATGTTACATCCGAGATGTTAGGTTGCCTTAGGTTAGGATATATAACGTTATAGACGTATATACTGTTCCCTCCGAGAAGTAATGTTCGACAGGCCAGGAATGTTGTCAAATATTGCATCCGAGATGTTAGGTTGCCTTAGGTTAGGATATATAACGTTATAGACGCATGTAACGTTACCACCGAGACGTAGGGACCGACACGCCTGGAATGTTGTCAAATGTTACATCCGAGATGTTAGGTTGCCTTAGGTTAGGATATATGACGTTATAGACGTATATGCTGTTCACTCCGAGAAGTAGGGTTCGACAGGCCAGGAATGTTGTCAAATATTGCATCCGAGATGTTAGGTTGCCTTAGGTTAGCATATATAACGTTATAGACGCACATAATGTTACCAGCGAGACGTAGGGTTCCAACACGCCTGGAATGTTGTCAAATGTTATATCCGAGATGTTAGGTTGCCTTAGGTTAGGATATATAACGTTATAGACGTATATACTGTTCCCACCGAGTCGTAGGCACCGACACGCCTGGAATGTGGTAAAATGTTACATCCGAGATGTTAGGTTGCCTAAGATTAGGATATATACCGTTATAGACGCATGTAATGTTACCACCGAGACGTAGGGACCGACACGCCTGGAATGTTGTCAAATGTTACATCCGAGATGTTACGTTGCCTTAGGCTAGGATATATGACGTTATAGATGTATATGCTGTTCCCACCGAGAAGTAGGGTTCGACACGTCAGGAATGTTGTCAAATATTACATACGAGATGTTAGTTGGCCTTAGGTTAGGATATATAACGTTATAGACGCATGTAATGTTACCACCGAGACGTAGGGACCGACACGCCTGGAATGCTGTCAAATGTTACATCCGGGATGTTAGGTTGTCTTAGGTTAGGATATATGACGTTACAGACGTATATACTGTTCCCTCCGAGATGTCGGGTTCGACAGGCCAGGAATGTTGTCACATATTTCATCCGAGATGTTAGGTTGCCTTAGATTAGGATATATACCGTTATAGATGTATATACAGTTCCCTCCGAGCTGTAGGGTTCGACAGGCCAGGAATGTTGTCAAATATTGCATCCGAGATGTTAGGTTGCCTTAGGTTAGCATATATAACGTTATAGACGCACGTAATGATACCAGCGAGACGTAGGGTTCCAACACGCCTGGAATGTTGTCAAATGTTATATCCGAGATGTTAGGTTGCCTTAGGTTAGGATATATAACGTTATAGACGTATATACTGTTCCCACCGAGAAGTAGGGTTCGACACGCCAGGAATGTTGTCAAATATTACATACGAGATGTTAGTTGGGCTTAGGTTAGGATATATAACGTTATAGACGCATGTAATGTTACCACCGAGACGTAGAGACCGACACGCCTGGAATGTGGTAAAATGTTACATCCGAGATGTTAGGTTGCCTAAGATTAGGATATATACCGTTATAGACGCATGTAATGTTACCACCGAGACGTAGGGACCGACACGCCTGGAATGTTGTCAAATGTTACATCCGAGATGTTAGGTTGCCTTAGGCTAGGATATATGACGTTATAGATGTATATGCTGTTCCCTCCGAGAAGTAGGGTTCGACAGGCCAGGAATGTTGTCAAATATTGCATCCGAGATGTTAGGTTGCCTTAGGTTAGGATATACAACGTTATAGACGCATATAATGTTCTCACCGAGAAGTAGGGTCCGACACGCCTGGAATGTTGTAGAATAATATATCCGAGATGTCAGGTTGCCTTAGGTTAGGATATATAACGTTATAAACGTATATACTGTTCCCTCCGAGAAGTAGGGTTCGACAGGCCAGGAATGTTGTCAAATATTGCATCCGAGATGTTAGGTTGCCTTAGGTTAGGATATATAACGTTATAGACGTATATACTGTTCCCTCCGAGAAGTATTGTTCGACAGGCCAGGAATGCTGTCAAATATTGCATCCGAGATGTTTGGTTGCCTTAGGTTAGGATATATAACGTTATAGACGCATGTAACGTTACCACCGAGACGTAGGGACCGACACGCCTGGAATGTTGTCAAATGTTACATCCGAGATGTTACGTTGCCTTAGGCTAGGATATATGACGTTATAGATGTATATGCTGTTCCCTCCGAGATGTAGGGTTCGACAGGCCAGGAATGTTGTTAAATATTGCATCCGAGATATTAGGTTGCCTTAGGTTAGGATATACAACGTTATAGACGCATATAATGTTCTCACCGAGAAGTAGGGTCCGACACGCCTGGAATGTTGTAGAATAATATATCCGAGATGTCAGGTTGCCTTAGGCTAGGATATATGACGTTATAGATGTATATACTGTTCCCTCCGAGAAGTAGGGTTCGACAGGCCAGGAATGTTGTCAAATATTGCATCCGAGATGTTAGGTTGCCTTAGGTTAGGATATATAACGTTATAGACGCATGTAATATTACCACCGAGACGTAGGGACCGACACGCCTGGTATGTTGTCAAATGTTACATCCGAGATGTTAGGTTGCCTTAGGTTAGGATATGTGACGTTATAGACGTATATACTGTTCCCTCCGAGAAGTAGGGTTCGACAGGCCAGGAATGTTGTCAAATATTGCATCCGAGATGTTAGGTTGCCTTAGATCAGGAAATATACCGTTATAGACGCATGTAATGTTACCACCGAGACGTAGGGTTCGACAGGCTAGGAATGTTGTCAAATGTTGCATCCGAGATGTTAGGTTGCCTTAGATAAGGATATATAACGTTATAGACGCACATAATGTTACCAGCCGGACGTAGGGTTCCAACACGCCTGGAATGTTGTCAAATGTTATATCCAAGATGTTAGGTTGCCTTAGGTTAGGATATATAACGTTATAGACGTATATACTGTTCCCACCGAGTCGTAGGGACCGACACGCCTGGAATGTGGTAAAATGTTACATCCGAGATGTCAGGTTGCCTAAGATTAGGATATATACCGTTATAGACGCATGTAATGTTACCACCGAGACGTAGGGACCGACACGCCTGGAATGTTGTCAAATGTTACATCCGAGATGTTACGTTGCCTTAGGCTAGGATATATGACGTTATAGATGTATATGCTGTTCCCTCCGAGATGTAGGGTTCGACAGGCCAGGAATGTTGTTAAATATTGCATCCGAGATATTAGGTTGCCTTAGGTTAGGATATATAACGTTATAGACGCATGTAATGTTACCACCGAGACGTAGGGACCGACACGCCTGGAATGCTGTCAAATGTTACATCCGGGATGTTAGGTTGTCTTAGGTTAGGATATATGACGTTACAGACGTATATACTGTTCCCTCCGAGATGTCGGGTTCGACAGGCCAGGAATGTTGTCACATATTTCATCCGAGATGTTAGGTTGCCTTAGATTAGGATATATACCGTTATAGATGTATATACTGTTCCCTCCGAGCAGTAGGGTTCGACAGGCCAGGAATGTTGTCAAATATTGCATCCGAGATGTTAGGTTGCCTTAGGTTAGCATATATAACGTTATAGACGCACGTAATGTTACCAGCGAGACGTAGGGTTCCAACACGCCTGGAATGTTGTCAAATGTTATATCCGAGATGTTAGGTTGCCTTAGGTTAGGATATATAACGTTATAGACGTATATACTGTTCCCACCGAGAAGTAGGGTTCGACACGCCAGGAATGTTGTCAAATATTACATACGAGATGTTAGTTGGGCTTAGGTTAGGATATATAACGTTATAGACGCATGTAATGTTACCACCGAGACGTAGAGACCGACACGCCTGGAATGTGGTAAAATGTTACATCCGAGATGTTAGGTTGCCTAAGATTAGGATATATACCGTTATAGACGCATGTAATGTTACCACCGAGACGTAGGGACCGACACGCCTGGAATGTTGTCAAATGTTACATCCGAGATGTTAGGTTGCCTTAGGCTAGGATATATGACGTTATAGATGTATATGCTGTTCCCTCCGAGAAGTAGGGTTCGACAGGCCAGGAATGTTGTCAAATATTGCATCCGAGATGTTAGGTTGCCTTAGGTTAGGATATACAACGTTATAGACGCATATAATGTTCTCACCGAGAAGTAGGGTCCGACACGCCTGGAATGTTGTAGAATAATATATCCGAGATGTCAGGTTGCCTTAGGTTAGGATATATAACGTTATAAACGTATATACTGTTCCCTCCGAGAAGTAGGGTTCGACAGGCCAGGAATGTTGTCAAATATTGCATCCGAGATGTTAGGTTGCCTTAGGTTAGGATATATAACGTTATAGACGTATATACTGTTCCCTCCGAGAAGTATTGTTCGACAGGCCAGGAATGCTGTCAAATATTGCATCCGAGATGTTAGGTTGCCTTAGGTTAGGATATATAACGTTATAGACGTATATACTGTTCCCACCGAGTCGTAGGGACCGACACGCCTGGAATGTGGTAAAATGTTACATCCGAGATGTTAGGTTGCCTAAGATTAGGATATATACCGTTATAGACGCATGTAATGTTACCACCGAGACGTAGGGACCGACACGCCTGGAATGTTGTCAAATGTTACATCCGAGATGTTAGGTTGCCTTAGGCTAGGATATATGACGTTATAGATGTATATGCTGTTCCCTCCGAGAAGTAGGGTTCGACAGGCCAGGAATGTTGTCAAATATTGCATCCGAGATGTTAGGTTGCCTTAGGTTAGGATATACAACGTTATAGACGCATATAATGTTCTCACCGAGAAGTAGGGTCCGACACGCCTGGAATGTTGTAGAATAATATATCCGAGATGTCAGGTTGCCTTAGGCTAGGATATATGACGTTATAGATGTATATACTGTTCCCTCCGAGAAGTAGGGTTCGACAGGCCAGGAATGTTGTCAAATATTGCATCCGAGATGTTAGGTTGCCTTAGATAAGGATATATAACGTTATAGACGCATATAATGTTACCACCGAGACGTAGGATCAACATGTCTGGAATGTTGTCAAATGTTACATCCGAGATGTTAGGTTGCCTTAGGTTAGGATATATAACGTTATAGACGTATATACTGTTCCCTCCGAGAAGTAGGGTTCGACAGGCCAGGAATGTTGTCAAATATTGCATCCGAGATGTTAGGTTGCCTTTGATCAGGAAATATACCGTTATAGACGCATGTAATGTTACCACCGAGACGTAGGGTTCGACAGGCTAGGAATGTTGTCAAATATTGCATCCGAGATGTTAGGTTGCCTTAGATAAGGATATATAACGTTATAGACGCATATAATGTTACCACCGAGACGTAGGACCAACATGTCTGGAATGTTGTCACATGTTACATCCGAGATTTTAGGTTGCCTTAGGTTAGGATATATAACGTTATAGACGTATATACTGTTCCCTCCGAGAAGTAATGTTCGACAGGCCAGGAATGTTGTCAAATATTGCATCCGAGATGTTAGGTTGCCTTAGGTTAGGATATATAACGTTATAGACGCATGTAACGTTACCACCGAGACGTAGGGACCGACACGCCTGGAATGTTGTCAAATGTTACATCCGAGATGTTAGGTTGCCTTAGGTTAGGATATATGACGTTATAGACGTATATGCTGTTCACTCCGAGAAGTAGGGTTCGACAGGCCAGGAATGTTGTCAAATATTGCATCCGAGATGTTAGGTTGCCTTAGGTTAGCATATATAACGTTATAGACGCACATAATGTTACCAGCGAGACGTAGGGTTCCAACACGCCTGGAATGTTGTCAAATGTTATATCCGAGATGTTAGGTTGCCTTAGGTTAGGATATATAACGTTATAGACGTATATACTGTTCCCACCGAGTCGTAGGGACCGACACGCCTGGAATGTGGTAAAATGTTACATCCGAGATGTTAGGTTGCCTAAGATTAGGATATATACCGTTATAGACGCATGTAATGTTACCACCGAGACGTAGGGACCGACACGCCTGGAATGTTGTCAAATGTTACATCCGAGATGTTACGTTGCCTTAGGCTAGGATATATGACGTTATAGATGTATATGCTGTTCCCACCGAGAAGTAGGGTTCGACACGTCAGGAATGTTGTCAAATATTACATACGAGACGTTAGTTGGCCTTAGGTTAGGATATATAACGTTATAGACGCATGTAATGTTACCACCGAGACGTAGGGACCGACACGCCTGGAATGCTGTCAAATGTTACATCCGGGATGTTAGGTGGTCTTAGGTTAGGATATATGACGTTACAGACGTATATACTGTTCCCTCCGAGATGTCGGGTTCGACAGGCCAGGAATGTTGTCACATATTTCATCCGAGATGTTAGGTTGCCTTAGATTAGGATATATACCGTTATAGATGTATATACAGTTCCCTCCGAGCTGTAGGGTTCGACAGGCCAGGAATGTTGTCAAATATTGCATCCGAGATGTTAGGTTGCCTTAGGTTAGCATATATAACGTTATAGACGCACGTAATGATACCAGCGAGACGTAGGGTTCCAACACGCCTGGAATGTTGTCAAATGTTATATCCGAGATGTTAGGTTGCCTTAGGTTAGGATATATAACGTTATAGACGTATATACTGTTCCCACCGAGAAGTAGGGTTCGACACGCCAGGAATGTTGTCAAATATTACATACGAGATGTTAGTTGGGCTTAGGTTAGGATATATAACGTTATAGACGCATGTAATGTTACCACCGAGACGTAGAGACCGACACGCCTGGAATGTGGTAAAATGTTACATCCGAGATGTTAGGTTGCCTAAGATTAGGATATATACCGTTATAGACGCATGTAATGTTACCACCGAGACGTAGGGACCGACACGCCTGGAATGTTGTCAAATGTTACATCCGAGATGTTAGGTTGCCTTAGGCTAGGATATATGACGTTATAGATGTATATGCTGTTCCCTCCGAGAAGTAGGGTTCGACAGGCCAGGAATGTTGTCAAATATTGCATCCGAGATGTTAGGTTGCCTTAGGTTAGGATATACAACGTTATAGACGCATATAATGTTCTCACCGAGAAGTAGGGTCCGACACGCCTGGAATGTTGTAGAATAATATATCCGAGATGTCAGGTTGCCTTAGGTTAGGATATATAACGTTATAAACGTATATACTGTTCCCTCCGAGAAGTAGGGTTCGACAGGCCAGGAATGTTGTCAAATATTGCATCCGAGATGTTAGGTTGCCTTAGGTTAGGATATATAACGTTATAGACGTATATACTGTTCCCTCCGAGAAGTATTGTTCGACAGGCCAGGAATGCTGTCAAATATTGCATCCGAGATGTTAGGTTGCCTTAGGTTAGGATATATAACGTTATAGACGCATGTAACGTTACCACCGAGACGTAGGGACCGACACGCCTGGAATGTTGTCAAATGTTACATCCGAGATGTTAGGTTGCCTTAGGTTAGGATATATGACGTTATAGACGTATATGCTGTTCACTCGGAGAAGTAGGGTTCGACAGGCCAGGAATGTTGTCAAATATTGCAACCGAGATGTTAGGTTGCCTTAGGTTAGCATATATAACGTTATAGACGCACATAATGTTACAAGCGAGACGTAGGGTTCCAACACGCCTGGAATGTTGTCAAATGTTATATCCGAGATGTTAGGTTGCCTTAGGTTAGGATATATAACGTTATAGACGTATATACTGTTCCCACCGAGTCGTAGGGACCGACACGCCTGGAATGTGGTAAAATGTTACATCCGAGATGTTAGGTTGCCTAAGATTAGGATATATACCGTTATAGACGCATGTAATGTTACCACCGAGACGTAGGGACCGACACGCCTGGAATGTTGTCAAATGTTACATCCGAGATGTTACGTTGCCTTAGGCTAGGATATATGACGTTATAGATGTATATGCTGTTCCCTCCGAGATGTAGGGTTCGACAGGCCAGGAATGTTGTTAAATATTGCATCCGAGATATTAGGTTGCCTTAGGTTAGGATATATAACGTTATAGACGCATGTAATGTTACCATCGAGACGTAGGGACCGACACGCCTGGAATGCTGTCAAATGTTACATCCGGGATGTTAGGTTGTCTTAGGTTAGGATATATGACGTTACAGACGTATATACTGTTCCCTCCGAGATGTCGGGTTCGACAGGCCAGGAATGTTGTCACATATTTCATCCGAGATGTTAGGTTGCCTTAGATTAGGATATATACCGTTATAGATGTATATACTGTTCCCTCCGAGCAGTAGGGTTCGACAGGCCAGGAATGTTGTCAAATATTGCATCCGAGATGTTAGGTTGCCTTAGGTTAGCATATATAACGTTATAGACGCACGTAATGTTACCAGCGAGACGTAGGGTTCCAACACGCCTGGAATGTTGTCAAATGTTATATCCGAGATGTTAGGTTGCCTTAGGTTAGGATATATAACGTTATAGACGTATATACTGTTCCCACCGAGAAGTAGGGTTCGACACGCCAGGAATGTTGTCAAATATTACATACGAGAAGTTAGTTGGGCTTAGGTTAGGATATATAACGTTATAGACGCATGTAATGTTACCACCGAGACGTAGGGACCGACACGCCTGGAATGCTGTCAAATGTTACATCCGGGATGTTAGGTTGTCTTAGGTTAGGATATATGACGTTACAGACGTATATACTGTTCCCTCCGAGATGTCGGGTTCGACAGGCCAGGAATGTTGTCACATATTTCATCCGAGATGTTAGGTTGCCTTAGATTAGGATATATACCGTTATAGATGTATATACTGTTCCCTCCGAGCAGTAGGGTTCGACAGGCCAGGAATGTTGTCAAATATTGCATCCGAGATGTTAGGTTGCCTTAGGTTAGCATATATAACGTTATAGACGCACGTAATGTTACCAGCGAGACGTAGGGTTCCAACACGCCTGGAATGTTGTCAAATGTTATATCCGAGATGTTAGGTTGCCTTAGGTTAGGATATATAACGTTATAGACGTATATACTGTTCCCACCGAGAAGTAGGGTTCGACACGCCAGGAATGTTGTCAAATATTACATACGAGAAGTTAGTTGGGCTTAGGTTAGGATATATAACGTTATAGACGCATGTAATGTTACCACCGAGACGTAGGGACCGACACGCCTGGAATGTGGTAAAATGTTACATCCGAGATGTTAGGTTGCCTAAGATTAGGATATATACCGTTATAGACGCATGTAATGTTACCACCGAGACGTAGGGACCGACACGCCTGGAATGTTGTCAAATGTTACATCCGAGATGTTAGGTTGCCTTAGGCTAGGATATATGACGTTATAGATGTATATGCTGTTCCCTCCGAGAAGTAGGGTTCGACAGGCCAGGAATGTTGTCAAATATTGCATCCGAGATGTTAGGTTGCCTTAGGTTAGGATATACAACGTTATAGACGCATATAATGTTCTCACCGAGAAGTAGGGTCCGACACGCCTGGAATGTTGTAGAATAATATATCCGAGATGTCAGGTTGCCTTAGGTTAGGATATATAACGTTATAGACGTATATACTGTTCCCTCCGAGAAGTAGGGTTCGACAGGCCAGGAATGTTGTCAAATATTGCATCCGAGATGTTAGGTTGCCCTAGATAAGGATATATAACGTTATAGACGCATATAATGTTACCACCGAGACGTAGGACCAACATGTCTGGAATGTTGTCAAATGTTACATCCGAGATGTTAGGTTGCCTTAGGTTAGGATATATAACGTTATAGACGTATATACTGTTCCCTCCGAGAAGTATTGTTCGACAGGCCAGGAATGTTGTCAAATATTGCATCCGAGATGTTAGGTTGCCTTAGGTTAGGATATATAACGTTATAGACGCATGTAACGTTACCACCGAGACGTAGGGACCGACACGCCTGGAATGTTGTCAAATATTGCATCCGATATGTTAGGTTGCCTTAGGTTAGCATATATAACGTTATAGACGCACGTAATGTTACCAGCGAGACGTAGGGTTCCAACACGCCTTGAATGTTGTCAAATGTTATATCCGAGATGTTAGGTTGCCTTAGGTTAGGATATATAACGCTATAGACGTATATACTGTTCCCACCGAGATGTAGGGTTCGACAGGCCAGGAATGTTGTCAAATATTGCATCCGAGATATTAGGTTGCCTTAGGTTAGGATATATAACGTTATAGACGCATGTAATGTTACCACCGAGACGTAGGGACCGACACGCCTGGAATGCTGTCAAATGTTACATCCGGGATGTTAGGTTGTCTTAGGTTAGGATATATGACGTTACAGACGTATATACTGTTCCCTCCGAGATGTCGGGTTCGACAGGCCAGGAATGTTGTCACATATTTCATCCGAGATGTTAGGTTGCCTTAGGTTAGGATATATAACGTTATAGACGTATATACTGTTCCCTCCGAGAAGTATGGTTCGACAGGCCAGGAATGTTGTCAAATATTGCATCCGAGATGTTAGGTTGCCTTAGGTTAGCATATATAACGTTATAGACGCACGTAATGATACCAGCGAGACGTAGGGTTCCAACACGCCTGGAATGTTGTCAAATGTTATATCCGAGATGTTAGGTTGCCTTAGGTTAGGATATATAACGTTATAGACGTATATACTGTTCCCACCGAGAAGTAGGGTTCGACACGCCAGGAATGTTGTCAAATATTACATACGAGATGTTAGTTGGGCTTAGGTTAGGATATATAACGTTATAGACGCATGTAATGTTACCACCGAGACGTAGAGACCGACACGCCTGGAATGTGGTAAAATGTTACATCCGAGATGTTAGGTTGCCTAAGATTAGGATATATACCGTTATAGACGCATGTAATGTTACCACCGAGACGTAGGGACCGACACGCCTGGAATGTTGTCAAATGTTACATCCGAGATGTTAGGTTGCCTTAGGTTAGGATATGTGACGTTATAGACGTATATACTGTTCCCTCCGAGAAGTAGGGTTCGACAGGCCAGGAATGTTGTCAAATATTGCATACGAGATGTTAGGTTGCCTTAGGTTAGGATATACAACGTTATAGACGCATATAATGTTCTCACCGAGAAGTAGGGTCCGACACGCCTGGAATGTTGTAGAATAATATATCCGAGATGTCAGGTTGCCTTAGGTTAGGATATATAACGTTATAAACGTATATACTGTTCCCTCCGAGAAGTAGGGTTCGACAGGCCAGGAATGTTGTCAAATATTGCATCCGAGATGTTAGGTTGCCTTAGGTTAGGATATATAACGTTATAGACGTATATACTGTTCCCTCCGAGAAGTATTGTTCGACAGGCCAGGAATGCTGTCAAATATTGCATCCGAGATGTTAGGTTGCCTTAGGTTAGGATATATAACGTTATAGACGCATGTAACGTTACCACCGAGACGTAGGGACCGACACGCCTGGAATGTTGTCAAATGTTACATCCGAGATGTTAGGTTGCCTTAGGTTAGGATATATGACGTTATAGACGTATATGCTGTTCACTCGGAGAAGTAGGGTTCGACAGGCCAGGAATGTTGTCAAATATTGCAACCGAGATGTTAGGTTGCCTTAGGTTAGCATATATAACGTTATAGACGCACATAATGTTACAAGCGAGACGTAGGGTTCCAACACGCCTGGAATGTTGTCAAATGTTATATCCGAGATGTTAGGTTGCCTTAGGTTAGGATATATAACGTTATAGACGTATATACTGTTCCCACCGAGTCGTAGGGACCGACACGCCTGGAATGTGGTAAAATGTTACATCCGAGATGTTAGGTTGCCTAAGATTAGGATATATACCGTTATAGACGCATGTAATGTTACCACCGAGACGTAGGGACCGACACGCCTGGAATGTTGTCAAATGTTACATCCGAGATGTTACGTTGCCTTAGGCTAGGATATATGACGTTATAGATGTATATGCTGTTCCCTCCGAGATGTAGGGTTCGACAGGCCAGGAATGTTGTTAAATATTGCATCCGAGATATTAGGTTGCCTTAGGTTAGGATATATAACGTTATAGACGCATGTAATGTTACCATCGAGACGTAGGGACCGACACGCCTGGAATGCTGTCAAATGTTACATCCGGGATGTTAGGTTGTCTTAGGTTAGGATATATGACGTTACAGACGTATATACTGTTCCCTCCGAGATGTCGGGTTCGACAGGCCAGGAATGTTGTCACATATTTCATCCGAGATGTTAGGTTGCCTTAGATTAGGATATATACCGTTATAGATGTATATACTGTTCCCTCCGAGCAGTAGGGTTCGACAGGCCAGGAATGTTGTCAAATATTGCATCCGAGATGTTAGGTTGCCTTAGGTTAGCATATATAACGTTATAGACGCACGTAATGTTACCAGCGAGACGTAGGGTTCCAACACGCCTGGAATGTTGTCAAATGTTATATCCGAGATGTTAGGTTGCCTTAGGTTAGGATATATAACGTTATAGACGTATATACTGTTCCCACCGAGAAGTAGGGTTCGACACGCCAGGAATGTTGTCAAATATTACATACGAGAAGTTAGTTGGGCTTAGGTTAGGATATATAACGTTATAGACGCATGTAATGTTACCACCGAGACGTAGGGACCGACACGCCTGGAATGCTGTCAAATGTTACATCCGGGATGTTAGGTTGTCTTAGGTTAGGATATATGACGTTACAGACGTATATACTGTTCCCTCCGAGATGTCGGGTTCGACAGGCCAGGAATGTTGTCACATATTTCATCCGAGATGTTAGGTTGCCTTAGATTAGGATATATACCGTTATAGATGTATATACTGTTCCCTCCGAGCAGTAGGGTTCGACAGGCCAGGAATGTTGTCAAATATTGCATCCGAGATGTTAGGTTGCCTTAGGTTAGCATATATAACGTTATAGACGCACGTAATGTTACCAGCGAGACGTAGGGTTCCAACACGCCTGGAATGTTGTCAAATGTTATATCCGAGATGTTAGGTTGCCTTAGGTTAGGATATATAACGTTATAGACGTATATACTGTTCCCACCGAGAAGTAGGGTTCGACACGCCAGGAATGTTGTCAAATATTACATACGAGAAGTTAGTTGGGCTTAGGTTAGGATATATAACGTTATAGACGCATGTAATGTTACCACCGAGACGTAGGGACCGACACGCCTGGAATGTGGTAAAATGTTACATCCGAGATGTTAGGTTGCCTAAGATTAGGATATATACCGTTATAGACGCATGTAATGTTACCACCGAGACGTAGGGACCGACACGCCTGGAATGTTGTCAAATGTTACATCCGAGATGTTAGGTTGCCTTAGGCTAGGATATATGACGTTATAGATGTATATGCTGTTCCCTCCGAGAAGTAGGGTTCGACAGGCCAGGAATGTTGTCAAATATTGCATCCGAGATGTTAGGTTGCCTTAGGTTAGGATATACAACGTTATAGACGCATATAATGTTCTCACCGAGAAGTAGGGTCCGACACGCCTGGAATGTTGTAGAATAATATATCCGAGATGTCTGGTTGCCTTAGGTTAGGATATATAACGTTATAGACGTATATACTGTTCCCTCCGAGAAGTAGGGTTCGACAGGCCAGGAATGTTGTCAAATATTGCATCCGAGATGTTAGGTTGCCCTAGATAAGGATATATAACGTTATAGACGCATATAATGTTACCACCGAGACGTAGGACCAACATGTCTGGAATGTTGTCAAATGTTACATCCGAGATGTTAGGTTGCCTTAGGTTAGGATATATAACGTTATAGACGTATATACTGTTCCCTCCGAGAAGTATTGTTCGACAGGCCAGGAATGTTGTCAAATATTGCATCCGAGATGTTAGGTTGCCTTAGGTTAGGATATATAACGTTATAGACGCATGTAACGTTACCACCGAGACGTAGGGACCGACACGCCTGGAATGTTGTCAAATATTGCATCCGATATGTTAGGTTGCCTTAGGTTAGCATATATAACGTTATAGACGCACGTAATGTTACCAGCGAGACGTAGGGTTCCAACACGCCTTGAATGTTGTCAAATGTTATATCCGAGATGTTAGGTTGCCTTAGGTTAGGATATATAACGCTATAGACGTATATACTGTTCCCACCGAGATGTAGGGTTCGACAGGCCAGGAATGTTGTCAAATATTGCATCCGAGATATTAGGTTGCCTTAGGTTAGGATATATAACGTTATAGACGCATGTAATGTTACCACCGAGACGTAGGGACCGACACGCCTGGAATGCTGTCAAATGTTACATCCGGGATGTTAGGTTGTCTTAGGTTAGGATATATGACGTTACAGACGTATATACTGTTCCCTCCGAGATGTCGGGTTCGACAGGCCAGGAATGTTGTCACATATTTCATCCGAGATGTTAGGTTGCCTTAGGTTAGGATATATAACGTTATAGACGTATATACTGTTCCCTCCGAGAAGTATGGTTCGACAGGCCAGGAATGTTGTCAAATATTGCATCCGAGATGTTAGGTTGCCTTAGGTTAGCATATATAACGTTATAGACGCACGTAATGATACCAGCGAGACGTAGGGTTCCAACACGCCTGGAATGTTGTCAAATGTTATATCCGAGATGTTAGGTTGCCTTAGGTTAGGATATATAACGTTATAGACGTATATACTGTTCCCACCGAGAAGTAGGGTTCGACACGCCAGGAATGTTGTCAAATATTACATACGAGATGTTAGTTGGGCTTAGGTTAGGATATATAACGTTATAGACGCATATAATGTTACCACCGAGACGTAGAGACCGACACGCCTGGAATGTGGTAAAATGTTACATCCGAGATGTTAGGTTGCCTAAGATTAGGATATATACCGTTATAGACGCATGTAATGTTACCACCGAGACGTAGGGACCGACACGCCTGGAATGTTGTCAAATGTTACATCCGAGATGTTAGGTTGCCTTAGGTTAGGATATGTGACGTTATAGACGTATATACTGTTCCCTCCGAGAAGTAGGGTTCGACAGGCCAGGAATGTTGTCAAATATTGCATCCGAGATGTTAGGTTGCCTTAGGTTAGGATATACAACGTTATAGACGCATATAATGTTCTCACCGAGAAGTAGGGTCCGACACGCCTGGAATGTTGTAGAATAATATATCCGAGATGTCAGGTTGCCTTAGGTTAGGATATATAACGTTATAGACGTATATACTGTTCCCTCCGAGAAGTAGGGTTCGACAGGCCAGGAATGTTGTCAAATATTGCATCCGAGATGTTAGGTTGCCTTAGATAAGGATATATAACGTTATAGACGCATATAATGTTACCACCGAGACGTAGGACCAACATGTCTGGAATGTTGTCAAATGTTACATCCGAGATGTTAGGTTGCCTTAGGTTAGGATATATAACGTTATAGACGTATATACTGTTCCCTCCGAGAAGTATTGTTCGACGGGCCAGGAATGTTGTCAAATATTGCATCCGAGATGTTAGGTTGCCTTAGGTTAGGATATATAACGTTATAGACGCATGTAACGTTACCACCGAGACGTAGGGACCGACACGCCTGGAATGTTGTCAAATATTGCATCCGATATGTTAGGTTGCCTTAGGTTAGCATATATAACGTTATAGACGCACGTAATGTTACCAGCGAGACGTAGGGTTCCAACACGCCTTGAATGTTGTCAAATGTTATATCCGAGATGTTAGGTTGCCTTAGGTTAGGATATATAACGCTATAGACGTATATACTGTTCCCACCGAGATGTAGGGTTCGACAGGCCAGGAATGTTGTCAAATATTGCATCCGAGATATTAGGTTGCCTTAGGTTAGGATATATAACGTTATAGACGCATGTAATGTTACCACCGAGACGTAGGGACCGACACGCCTGGAATGCTGTCAAATGTTACATCCGGGATGTTAGGTTGTCTTAGGTTAGGATATATGACGTTACAGACGTATATACTGTTCCCTCCGAGATGTCGGGTTCGACAGGCCAGGAATGTTGTCACATATTTCATCCGAGATGTTAGGTTGCCTTAGGTTAGGATATATAACGTTATAGACGCATGTAACGTTATCACCGAGCTGTAGGGTTCGACAGGCCAGGAATGTTGTCAAATATTGCATCCGAGATGTTAGGTTGCCTTAGGTTAGCATATATAACGTTATAGACGCACGTAATGATACCAGCGAGACGTAGGGTTCCAACACGCCTGGAATGTTGTCAAATGTTATATCCGAGATGTTAGGTTGCCTTAGGTTAGGATATATAACGTTATAGACGTATATACTGTTCCCACCGAGAAGTAGGGTTCGACACGCCAGGAATGTTGTCAAATATTACATACGAGATGTTAGTTGGGCTTAGGTTAGGATATATAACGTTATAGACGCATGTAATGTTACCACCGAGACGTAGAGACCGACACGCCTGGAATGTGGTAAAATGTTACATCCGAGATGTTAGGTTGCCTAAGGTTAGGATATATACCGTTATAGACGCATGTAATGTTACCACCGAGACGTAGGGACCGACACGCCTGGAATGTTGTCAAATGTTACATCCGAGATGTTAGGTTGCCATAGGTTAGGATATGTGACGTTATAGACGTATATACTGTTCCCTCCGAGAAGTAGGGTTCGACAGGCCAGGAATGTTGTCAAATATTGCAACCGAGATGTTAGGTTGCCTTAGGTTAGCATATATAACGTTATAGACGCACATAATGTTACAAGCGAGACGTAGGGTTCCAACACGCCTGGAATGTTGTCAAATGTTATATCCGAGATGTTAGGTTGCCTTAGGTTAGGATATATAACGTTATAGACGTATATACTGTTCCCACCGAGTCGTAGGGACCGACACGCCTGGAATGTGGTAAAATGTTACATCCGAGATGTTAGGTTGCCTAAGATTAGGATATATACCGTTATAGACGCATGTAATGTTACCACCGAGACGTAGGGACCGACACGCCTGGAATGTTGTCAAATGTTACATCCGAGATGTTACGTTGCCTTAGGCTAGGATATATGACGTTATAGATGTATATGCTGTTCCCTCCGAGATGTAGGGTTCGACAGGCCAGGAATGTTGTTAAATATTGCATCCGAGATATTAGGTTGCCTTAGGTTAGGATATATAACGTTATAGACGCACGTAATGTTACCACCGAGACGTAGGGACCGACACGCCTGGAATGCTGTCAAATGTTACATCCGGGATGTTAGGTTGTCTTAGGTTAGGATATATGACGTTACAGACGTATATACTGTTCCCTCCGAGATGTCGGGTTCGACAGGCCAGGAATGTTGTCACATATTTCATCCGAGATGTTAGGTTGCCTTAGATTAGGATATATACCGTTATAGATGTATATACTGTTCCCTCCGAGCAGTAGGGTTCGACAGGCCAGGAATGTTGTCAAATATTGCATCCGAGATGTTAGGTTGCCTTAGGTTAGCATATATAACGTTATAGACGCACGTAATGTTACCAGCGAGACGTAGGGTTCCAACACGCCTGGAATGTTGTCAAATGTTATATCCGAGATGTTAGGTTGCCTTAGGTTAGGATATATAACGTTATAGACGTATATACTGTTCCCACCGAGAAGTAGGGTTCGACACGCCAGGAATGTTGTCAAATATTACATACGAGAAGTTAGTTGGGCTTAGGTTAGGATATATAACGTTATAGACGCATGTAATGTTACCACCGAGACGTAGGGACCGACACGCCTGGAATGTGGTAAAATGTTACATCCGAGATGTTAGGTTGCCTAAGATTAGGATATATACCGTTATAGACGCATGTAATGTTACCACCGAGACGTAGGGACCGACACGCCTGGAATGTTGTCAAATGTTACATCCGAGATGTTAGGTTGCCTTAGGCTAGGATATATGACGTTATAGATGTATATGCTGTTCCCTCCGAGAAGTAGGGTTCGACAGGCCAGGAATGTTGTCAAATATTGCATCCGAGATGTTAGGTTGCCTTAGGTTAGGATATACAACGTTATAGACGCATATAATGTTCTCACCGAGAAGTAGGGTCCGACACGCCTGGAATGTTGTAGAATAATATATCCGAGATGTCAGGTTGCCTTAGGTTAGGATATATAACGTTATAGACGTATATACTCTTCCCTCCGAGAAGTAGGGTTCGACAGGCCAGGAATGTTGTCAAATATTGCATCCGAGATGTTAGGTTGCCTAAGATTAGGATATATACCGTTATAGACGCATGTAATGTTACCACCGAGACGTAGGGACCGACACGCCTGGAATGTTGTCAAATGTTACATCCGAGATGTTACGTTGCCTTAGGCTAGGATATATGACGTTATAGATGTATATGCTGTTCCCTCCGAGATGTAGGGTTCGACAGGCCAGGAATGTTGTTAAATATTGCATCCGAGATATTAGGTTGCCTTAGGTTAGGATATATAACGTTATAGACGCATGTAATGTTACCATCGAGACGTAGGGACCGACACGCCTGGAATGCTGTCAAATGTTACATCCGGGATGTTAGGTTGTCTTAGGTTAGGATATATGACGTTACAGACGTATATACTGTTCCCTCCGAGATGTCGGGTTCGACAGGCCAGGAATGTTGTCACATATTTCATCCGAGATGTTAGGTTGCCTTAGATTAGGATATATACCGTTATAGATGTATATACTGTTCCCTCCGAGCAGTAGGGTTCGACAGGCCAGGAATGTTGTCAAATATTGCATCCGAGATGTTAGGTTGCCTTAGGTTAGCATATATAACGTTATAGACGCACGTAATGTTACCAGCGAGACGTAGGGTTCCAACACGCCCGGAATGTTGTCAAATGTTATATCCGAGATGTTAGGTTGCCTTAGGTTAGGATATATAACGTTATAGACGTATATACTGTTCCCACCGAGAAGTAGGGTTCGGCACGCCAGGAATGTTGTCAAATATTACATACGAGAAGTTAGTTGGGCTTAGGTTAGGATATATAACGTTATAGACGCATGTAATGTTACCACCGAGACGTAGGGACCGACACGCCTGGAATGCTGTCAAATGTTACATCCGGGATGTTAGGTTGTCTTAGGTTAGGATATATGACGTTACAGACGTATATACTGTTCCCTCCGAGATGTCGGGTTCGACAGGCCAGGAATGTTGTCACATATTTCATCCGAGATGTTAGGTTGCCTTAGATTAGGATATATACCGTTATAGATGTATATACTGTTCCCTCCGAGCAGTAGGGTTCGACAGGCCAGGAATGTTGTCAAATATTGCATCCGAGATGTTAGGTTGCCTTAGGTTAGCATATATAACGTTATAGACGCACGTAATGTTACCAGCGAGACGTAGGGTTCCAACACGCCTGGAATGTTGTCAAATGTTATATCCGAGATGTTAGGTTGCCTTAGGTTAGGATATATAACGTTATAGACGTATATACTGTTCCCACCGAGAAGTAGGGTTCGACACGCCAGGAATGTTGTCAAATATTACATACGAGAAGTTAGTTGGGCTTAGGTTAGGATATATAACGTTATAGACGCATGTAATGTTACCACCGAGACGTAGGGACCGACACGCCTGGAATGTGGTAAAATGTTACATCCGAGATGTTAGGTTGCCTAAGATTAGGATATATACCGTTATAGACGCATGTAATGTTACCACCGAGACGTAGGGACCGACACGCCTGGAATGTTGTCAAATGTTACATCCGAGATGTTAGGTTGCCTTAGGCTAGGATATATGACGTTATAGATGTATATGCTGTTCCCTCCGAGAAGTAGGGTTCGACAGGCCAGGAATGTTGTCAAATATTGCATCCGAGATGTTAGGTTGCCTTAGGTTAGGATATACAACGTTATAGACGCATATAATGTTCTCACCGAGAAGTAGGGTCCGACACGCCTGGAATGTTGTAGAATAATATATCCGAGATGTCAGGTTGCCTTAGGTTAGGATATATAACGTTATAGACGTATATACTGTTCCCTCCGAGAAGTAGGGTTCGACAGGCCAGGAATGTTGTCAAATATTGCATCCGAGATGTTAGGTTGCCTTAGATAAGGATATATAACGTTATAGACGCATATAATGTTACCACCGAGACGTAGGACCAACATGTCTGGAATGTTGTCAAATGTTACATCCGAGATGTTAGGTTGCCTTAGGTTAGGATATATAACGTTATAGACGTATATACTGTTCCCTCCGAGAAGTATTGTTCGACAGGCCAGGAATGTTGTCAAATATTGCATCCGAGATGTTAGGTTGCCTTAGGTTAGGATATATAACGTTATAGACGCATGTAACGTTACCACCGAGACGTAGGGACCGACACGCCTGGAATGTTGTCAAATATTGCATCCGATATGTTAGGTTGCCTTAGGTTAGCATATATAACGTTATAGACGCACGTAATGTTACCAGCGAGACGTAGGGTTCCAACACGCCTTGAATGTTGTCAAATGTTATATCCGAGATGTTAGGTTGCCTTAGGTTAGGATATATAACGCTATAGACGTATATACTGTTCCCACCGAGATGTAGGGTTCGACAGGCCAGGAATGTTGTCAAATATTGCATCCGAGATATTAGGTTGCCTTAGGTTAGGATATATAACGTTATAGACGCATGTAATGTTACCACCGAGACGTAGGGACCGACACGCCTGGAATGCTGTCAAATGTTACATCCGGGATGTTAGGTTGTCTTAGGTTAGGATATATGACGTTACAGACGTATATACTGTTCCCTCCGAGATGTCGGGTTCGACAGGCCAGGAATGTTGTCACATATTTCATCCGAGATGTTAGGTTGCCTTAGGTTAGGATATATAACGTTATAGACGTATATACTGTTCCCTCCGAGAAGTATGGTTCGACAGGCCAGGAATGTTGTCAAATATTGCATCCGAGATGTTAGGTTGCCTTAGGTTAGCATATATAACGTTATAGACGCACGTAATGATACCAGCGAGACGTAGGGTTCCAACACGCCTGGAATGTTGTCAAATGTTATATCCGAGATGTTAGGTTGCCTTAGGTTAGGATATATAACGTTATAGACGTATATACTGTTCCCACCGAGAAGTAGGGTTCGACACGCCAGGAATGTTGTCAAATATTACATACGAGATGTTAGTTGGGCTTAGGTTAGGATATATAACGTTATAGACGCATGTAATGTTACCACCGAGACGTAGAGACCGACATGCCTGGAATGTGGTAAAATGTTACATCCGAGATGTTAGGTTGCCTAAGATTAGGATATATACCGTTATAGACGCATGTAATGTTACCACCGAGACGTAGGGACCGACACGCCTGGAATGTTGTCAAATGTTACATCCGAGATGTTAGGTTGCCTTAGGTTAGGATATGTGACGTTATAGACGTATATACTGTTCCCTCCGAGAAGTAGGGTTCGACAGGCCAGGAATGTTGTCAAATATTGCATCCGAGATGTTAGGTTGCCTTAGGTTAGGATATACAACGTTATAGACGCATATAATGTTCTCACCGAGAAGTAGGGTCCGACACGCCTGGAATGTTGTAGAATAATATATCCGAGATGTCAGGTTGCCTTAGGTTAGGATATATAACGTTATAGACGTATATACAGTTCCCTCCGAGAAGTAGGGTTCGACAGGCCAGGAATGTTGTCAAATATTGCATCCGAGATGTTAGGTTGCCTTAGATAAGGATATATAACGTTATAGACGCATATAATGTTACCACCGAGACGTAGGACCAACATGTCTGGAATGTTGTCAAATGTTACATCCGAGATGTTAGGTTGCCTTAGGTTAGGATATATAACGTTATAGACGTATATACTGTTCCCTCCGAGAAGTATTGTTCGACGGGCCAGGAATGTTGTCAAATATTGCATCCGAGATGTTAGGTTGCCTTAGGTTAGGATATATAACGTTATAGACGCATGTAACGTTACCACCGAGACGTAGGGACCGACACGCCTGGAATGTTGTCAAATATTGCATCCGATATGTTAGGTTGCCTTAGGTTAGCATATATAACGTTATAGACGCACGTAATGTTACCAGCGAGACGTAGGGTTCCAACACGCCTTGAATGTTGTCAAATGTTATATCCGAGATGTTAGGTTGCCTTAGGTTAGGATATATAACGCTATAGACGTATATACTGTTCCCACCGAGATGTAGGTTTCGACAGGCCAGGAATGTTGTCAAATATTGCATCCGAGATATTACGTTGCCTTAGGTTAGGATATATAACGTTATAGACGCATGTAATGTTACCACCGAGACGTAGGGACCGACACGCCTGGAATGCTGTCAAATGTTACATCCGGGATGTTAGGTTGTCTTAGGTTAGGATATATGACGTTACAGACGTATATACTGTTCCCTCCGAGATGTCGGGTTCGACAGGCCAGGAATGTTGTCACATATTTCATCCGAGATGTTAGGTTGCCTTAGGTTAGGATATATAACGTTATAGACGCATGTAACGTTACCACCGAGCTGTAGGGTTCGACAGGCCAGGAATGTTGTCAAATATTGCATCCGAGATGTTAGGTTGCCTTAGGTTAGCATATATAACGTTATAGACGCACGTAATGATACCAGCGAGACGTAGGGTTCCAACACGCCTGGAATGTTGTCAAATGTTATATCCGAGATGTTAGGTTGCCTTAGGTTAGGATATATAACGTTATAGACGTATATACTGTTCCCACCGAGAAGTAGGGTTCGACACGCCAGGAATGTTGTCAAATATTACATACGAGATGTTAGTTGGGCTTAGGTTAGGATATATAACGTTATAGACGCATGTAATGTTACCACCGAGACGTAGAGACCGACACGCCTGGAATGTGGTAAAATGTTACATCCGAGATGTTAGGTTGCCTAAGATTAGGATATATACCGTTATAGACGCATGTAATGTTACCACCGAGACGTAGGGACCGACACGCCTGGAATGTTGTCAAATGTTACATCCGAGATGTTAGGTTGCCATAGGTTAGGATATGTGACGTTATAGACGTATATACTGTTCCCTCCGAGAAGTAGGGTTCGACAGGCCAGGAATGTTGTCAAATATTGCAACCGAGATGTTAGGTTGCCTTAGGTTAGCATATATAACGTTATAGACGCACATAATGTTACAAGCGAGACGTAGGGTTCCAACACGCCTGGAATGTTGTCAAATGTTATATCCGAGATGTTAGGTTGCCTTAGGTTAGGATATATAACGTTATAGACGTATATACTGTTCCCACCGAGTCGTAGGGACCGACACGCCTGGAATGTGGTAAAATGTTACATCCGAGATGTTAGGTTGCCTAAGATTAGGATATATACCGTTATAGACGCATGTAATGTTACCACCGAGACGTAGGGACCGACACGCCTGGAATGTTGTCAAATGTTACATCCGAGATGTTACGTTGCCTTAGGCTAGGATATATGACGTTATAGATGTATATGCTGTTCCCTCCGAGATGTAGGGTTCGACAGGCCAGGAATGTTGTTAAATATTGCATCCGAGATATTAGGTTGCCTTAGGTTAGGATATATAACGTTATAGACGCACGTAATGTTACCACCGAGACGTAGGGACCGACACGCCTGGAATGCTGTCAAATGTTACATCCGGGATGTTAGGTTGTCTTAGGTTAGGATATATGACGTTACAGACGTATATACTGTTCCCTCCGAGATGTCGGGTTCGACAGGCCAGGAATGTTGTCACATATTTCATCCGAGATGTTAGGTTGCCTTAGATTAGGATATATACCGTTATAGATGTATATACTGTTCCCTCCGAGCAGTAGGGTTCGACAGGCCAGGAATGTTGTCAAATATTGCATCCGAGATGTTAGGTTGCCTTAGGTTAGCATATATAACGTTATAGACGCACGTAATGTTACCAGCGAGACGTAGGGTTCCAACACGCCTGGAATGTTGTCAAATGTTATATCCGAGATGTTAGGTTGCCTTAGGTTAGGATATATAACGTTATAGACGTATATACTGTTCCCACCGAGAAGTAGGGTTCGACACGCCAGGAATGTTGTCAAATATTACATACGAGAAGTTAGTTGGGCTTAGGTTAGGATATATAACGTTATAGACGCATGTAATGTTACCACCGAGACGTAGGGACCGACACGCCTGGAATGTGGTAAAATGTTACATCCGAGATGTTAGGTTGCCTAAGATTAGGATATATACCGTTATAGACGCATGTAATGTTACCACCGAGACGTAGGGACCGACACGCCTGGAATGTTGTCAAATGTTACATCCGAGATGTTAGGTTGCCTTAGGCTAGGATATATGACGTTATAGATGTATATGCTGTTCCCTCCGAGAAGTAGGGTTCGACAGGCCAGGAATGTTGTCAAATATTGCATCCGAGATGTTAGGTTGCCTTAGGTTAGGATATACAACGTTATAGACGCATATAATGTTCTCACCGAGAAGTAGGGTCCGACACGCCTGGAATGTTGTAGAATAATATATCCGAGATGTCAGGTTGCCTTAGGTTAGGATATATAACGTTATAGACGTATATACTCTTCCCTCCGAGAAGTAGGGTTCGACAGGCCAGGAATGTTGTCAAATATTGCATCCGAGATGTTAGGTTGCCTTAGATAAGGATATATAACGTTATAGACACATATAATGTTACCACCGAGACGTAGGACCAACATGTCTGGAATGTTGTCAAATGTTACATCCGAGATGTTAGGTTGCCTTAGGTTAGGATATATAACGTTATAGACGTATATACTGTTCCCTCCGAGAAGTATTGTTCGACAGGCCAGGAATGTTGTCAAATATTGCATCCGAGATGTTAGGTTGCCTTAGGTTAGGATATATAACGTTATAGACGCATGTAACGTTACCACCGAGACGTAGGGACCGACACGCCTGGAATGTTGTCAAATATTGCATCCGAGATGTTAGGTTGCCTTAGGTTAGCATATATAACGTTATAGACTCACGTAATGTTACCAGCGAGACGTAGGGTTCCAGCACGCCTTGAATGTTGTCAAATGTTATATCCGAGATGTTAGGTTGCCTTAGGTTAGGATATATAACGCTATAGACGTATATACTGTTCCCTCCGAGAAGTAGGATTCGACAGGCCAGGAATGTTGTCAAATATTGCATCCGAGATGTTAGGTTGCCTTAGGTTAGGATATATGACGTTATAGACGTATATGCTGTTCACTCCGAGAAGTAGGGTTCGACAGGCCAGGAATGTTGTCAAATATTGCATCCGAGATGTTAGGTTGCCTTAGGTTAGCATATATAACGTTATAGACGCACATAATGTTACCAGCGAGACGTAGGGTTCCAACACGCCTGGAATGTTGTCAAATGTTATATCCGAGATGTTAGGTTGCCTTAGGTTAGGATATATAACGTTATAGACGTATATACTGTTCCCACCGAGTCGTAGGGACCGACACGCCTGGAATGTGGTAAAATGTTACATCCGAGATGTTAGGTTGCCTAAGATTAGGATATATACCGTTATAGACGCATGTAATGTTACCACCGAGACGTAGGGACCGACACGCCTGGAATGCTGTCAAATGTTACATCCGGGATGTTAGGTCGTCTTAGGTTAGGATATATGACGTTACAGACGTATATACTGTTCCCTCCGAGATGTCGGGTTCGACAGGCCAGGAATGTTGTCACATATTTCATCCGAGATGTTAGGTTGCCTTAGATTAGGATATATACCGTTATAGATGTATATACTGTTCCCTCCGAGCAGTAGGGTTCGACAGGCCAGGAATGTTGTCAAATATTGCATCCGAGATGTTAGGTTGCCTTAGGTTAGCATATATAACGTTATAGACGCACGTAATGTTACCAGCGAGACGTAGGGTTCCAACACGCCTGGAATGTTGTCAAATGTTATATCCGAGATGTTAGGTTGCCTTAGGTTAGGATATATAACGTTATAGACGTATATACTGTTCCCACCGAGAAGTAGGGTTCGACACGCCAGGAATGTTGTCAAATATTACATACGAGAAGTTAGTTGGGCTTAGGTTAGGATATATAACGTTATAGACGCATGTAATGTTACCACCGTGACGTAGGGACCGGCACGCCTGGAATGTGGTAAAATGTTACATCCGAGATGTTAGGTTGCCTAAGATTAGGATATATACCGTTATAGACGCATGTAATGTTACCACCGAGACGTAGGGACCGACACGCCTGGAATGTTGTCAAATGTTACATCCGAGATGTTAGGTTGCCTTAGGCTAGGATATATGACGTTATAGATGTATATGCTGTTCCCTCCGAGAAGTAGGGTTCGACAGGCCAGGAATGTTGTCAAATATTGCATCCGAGATGTTAGGTTGCCTTAGGTTAGGATATACAACGTTATAGACGCATATAATGTTCTCACCGAGAAGTAGGGTCCGACACGCCTGGAATGTTGTAGAATAATATATCCGAGATGTCAGGTTGCCTTAGGTTAGGATATATAACGTTATAGACGTATATACTGTTCCCTCCGAGAAGTAGGGTTCGACAGGCCAGGAATGTTGTCAAATATTGCATCCGAGATGTTAGGTTGCCTTAGATAAGGATATATAACGTTATAGACGCATATAATGTTACCACCGAGACGTAGGACCAACATGTCTGGAATGTTGTCAAATGTTACATCCGAGATGTTAGGTTGCCTTAGGTTAGGATATATAACGTTATAGACGTATATACTGTTCCCTCCGAGAAGTATTGTACGACAGGCCAGGAATGTTGTCAAATATTGCATCCGAGATGTTAGGTTGCCTTAGGTTAGGATATATAACGTTATAGGCGCATGTAACGTTACCACCGAGACGTAGGGACCGACACGCCTGGAATGTTGTCAAATGTTACATCCGAGATGTTAGGTTGCCTTAGGTTAGGATATATGACGTTATAAACGTATATGCTGTTCACTCCGAGAAGTAGGGTTCGACAGGCCAGGAATGTTGTCAAATATTGCATCCGAGATGTTAGGTTGCCTTAGGTTAGCATATATAACGTTATAGACGCACGTAATGTTACCAGCGAGACGTAGGGTTCCAACACGCCTGGAATGTTGTCAAATGTTATATCCGAGATGTTAGGTTGCCTTAGGTTAGGATATATAACGTTATAGACGTATATACTGTTCCCACCGAGTCGTAGGGACCGACACGCCTGGAATGTGGTAAAATGTTACATCCGAGATGTTAGGTTGCCTAAGATTAGGATATATACCGTTATAGACGCATGTAATGTTACCACCGAGACGTAGGGACCGACACGCCTGGAATGTTGTCAAATGTTACATCCGAGATGTTAGGTTGCCATAGGTTAGGATATGTGACGTTATAGACGTATATACTGTTCCCTCCGAGAAGTAGGGTTCGACAGGCCAGGAATGTTGTCAAATATTGCAACCGATATGTTAGGTTGCCTTAGGTTAGCATATATAACGTTATAGACGCACATAATGTTACAAGCGAGACGTAGGGTTCCAACACGCCTGGAATGTTGTCAAATGTTATATCCGAGATGTTAGGTTGCCTTAGGTTAGGATATATAACGTTATAGACGTATATACTGTTCCCACCGAGTCGTAGGGACCGACACGCCTGGAATGTGGTAAAATGTTACATCCGAGATGTTAGGTTGCCTAAGATTAGGATATATACCGTTATAGACGCATGTAATATTACCACCGAGACGTAGGGACCGACACGCCTGGAATGTTGTCAAATGTTACATCCGAGATGTTAGGTTGCCTTAGGCTAGGATATATGACGTTATAGATGTATATGCTGTTCCCTCCGAGAAGTAGGGTTCGACAGGCCAGGAATGTTGTCAAATATTGCATCCGAGATGTTAGGTTGCCTTAGGTTAGGATATACAACGTTATAGACGCATATAATGTTCTCACCGAGAAGTAGGGTCCGACACGCCTGGAATGTTGTAGAATAATATATCCGAGATGTCAGGTTGCCTTAGGTTAGGATATATAACGTTATAGACGTATATACTCTTCCCTCCGAGAAGTAGGGTTCGACAGGCCAGGAATGTTGTCAAATATTGCATCCGAGATGTTAGGTTGCCTTAGATAAGGATATATAACGTTATAGACACATATAATGTTACCACCGAGACGTAGGACCAACATGTCTGGAATGTTGTCAAATGTTACATCCGAGATGTTAGGTTGCCTTAGGTTAGGATATATAACGTTATAGACGTATATACTGTTCCCTCCGAGAAGTATTGTTCGACAGGCCAGGAATGTTGTCAAATATTGCATCCGAGATGTTAGGTTGCCTTAGGTTAGGATATATAACGTTATAGACGCATGTAACGTTACCACCGAGACGTAGGGACCGACACGCCTGGAATGTTGTCAAATATTGCATCCGAGATGTTAGGTTGCCTTAGGTTAGCATATATAACGTTATAGACGCACGTAATGTTACCAGCGAGACGTAGGGTTCCAACACGCCTTGAATGTTGTCAAATGTTATATCCGAGATGTTAGGTTGCCTTAGGTTAGGATATATAACGCTATAGACGTATATACTGTTCCCTCCGAGAAGTAGGATTCGACAGGCCAGGAATGTTGTCAAATGTTACATCCGAGATGTTAGGTTGCCTTAGGCTAGGATATATGACGTTATAGATGTATATGCTGTTCCCTCCGAGAAGTAGGGTTCGACAGGCCAGGAATGTTGTCAAATATTGCATCCGAGATGTTAGGTTGCCTTAGGTTAGGATATACAACGTTATAGACGCATATAATGTTCTCACCGAGAAGTAGGGTCCGACACGCCTGGAATGTTGTAGAATAATATATCCGAGATGTCAGGTTGCCTTAGGTTAGGATATATAACGTTATAGACGTATATACTGTTCCCTCCGAGAAGTAGGGTTCGACAGGCCAGGAATGTTGTCAAATATTGCATCCGAGATGTTAGGTTGCCTTAGATAAGGATATATAACGTTATAGACGCATATAATGTTACCACCGAGACGTAGGACCAACATGTCTGGAATGTTGTCAAATGTTACATCCGAGATGTTAGGTTGCCTTAGGTTAGGATATATAACGTTATAGACGTATATACTGTTCCCTCCGAGAAGTATTGTACGACAGGCCAGGAATGTTGTCAAATATTGCATCCGAGATGTTAGGTTGCCTTAGGTTAGGATATATAACGTTATAGGCGCATGTAACGTTACCACCGAGACGTAGGGACCGACACGCTTGGAATGTTGTCAAATGTTACATCCGAGATGTTAGGTTGCCTTAGGTTAGGATATATGACGTTATAAACGTATATGCTGTTCACTCCGAGAAGTAGGGTTCGACAGGCCAGGAATGTTGTCAAATATTGCATCCGAGATGTTAGGTTGCCTTAGGTTAGCATATATAACGTTATAGACGCACGTAATGTTACCAGCGAGACGTAGGGTTCCAACACGCCTGGAATGTTGTCAAATGTTATATCCGAGATGTTAGGTTGCCTTAGGTTAGGATATATAACGTTATAGACGTATATACTGTTCCCACCGAGTCGTAGGGACCGACACGCCTGGAATGTGGTAAAATGTTACATCCGAGATGTTAGGTTGCCTAAGATTAGGATATATACCGTTATAGACGCATGTAATGTTACCACCGAGACGTAGGGACCGACACGCCTGGAATGTTGTCAAATGTTACATCCGAGATGTTAGGTTGCCATAGGTTAGGATATGTGACGTTATAGACGTATATACTGTTCCCTCCGAGAAGTAGGGTTCGACAGGCCAGGAATGTTGTCAAATATTGCAACCGAGATGTTAGGTTGCCTTAGGTTAGCATATATAACGTTATAGACGCACATAATGTTACAAGCGAGACGTAGGGTTCCAACACGCCTGGAATGTTGTCAAATGTTATATCCGAGATGTTAGGTTGCCTTAGGTTAGGATATATAACGTTATAGACGTATATACTGTTCCCACCGAGTCGTAGGGACCGACACGCCTGGAATGTGGTAAAATGTTACATCCGAGATGTTAGGTTGCCTAAGATTAGGATATATACCGTTATAGACGCATGTAATGTTACCACCGAGACGTAGGGACCGACACGCCTGGAATGTTGTCAAATGTTACATCCGAGATGTTACGTTGCCTTAGGCTAGGATATATGACGTTATAGATGTATATGCTGTTCCCTCCGAGATGTAGGGTTCGACAGGCCAGGAATGTTGTTAAATATTGCATCCGAGATATTAGGTTGCCTTAGGTTAGGATATATAACGTTATAGACGCACGTAATGTTACCACCGAGACGTAGGGACCGACACGCCTGGAATGCTGTCAAATGTTACATCCGGGATGTTAGGTTGTCTTAGGTTAGGATATATGACGTTACAGACGTATATACTGTTCCCTCCGAGATGTCGGGTTCGACAGGCCAGGAATGTTGTCACATATTTCATCCGAGATGTTAGGTTGCCTTAGATTAGGATATATACCGTTATAGATGTATATACTGTTCCCTCCGAGCAGTAGGGTTCGACAGGCCAGGAATGTTGTCAAATATTGCATCCGAGATGTTAGGTTGCCTTAGGTTAGCATATATAACGTTATAGACGCACGTAATGTTACCAGCGAGACGTAGGGTTCCAACACGCCTGGAATGTTGTCAAATGTTATATCCGAGATGTTAGGTTGCCTTAGGTTAGGATATATAACGTTATAGACGTATATACTGTTCCCACCGAGAAGTAGGGTTCGACACGCCAGGAATGTTGTCAAATATTACATACGAGAAGTTAGTTGGGCTTAGGTTAGGATATATAACGTTATAGACGCATGTAATGTTACCACCGAGACGTAGGGACCGACACGCCTGGAATGTGGTAAAATGTTACATCCGAGATGTTAGGTTGCCTAAGATTAGGATATATACCGTTATAGACGCATGTAATGTTACCACCGAGACGTAGGGACCGACACGCCTGGAATGTTGTCAAATGTTACATCCGAGATGTTAGGTTGCCTTAGGCTAGGATATATGACGTTATAGATGTATATGCTGTTCCCTCCGAGAAGTAGGGTTCGACAGGCCAGGAATGTTGTCAAATATTGCATCCGAGATGTTAGGTTGCCTTAGGTTAGGATATACAACGTTATAGACGCATATAATGTTCTCACCGAGAAGTAGGGTCCGACACGCCTGGAATGTTGTAGAATAATATATCCGAGATGTCAGGTTGCCTTAGGTTAGGATATATAACGTTATAGACGTATATTCTCTTCCCTCCGAGAAGTAGGGTTCGACAGGCCAGGAATGTTGTCAAATATTGCATCCGAGATGTTAGGTTGCCTTAGATAAGGATATATAACGTTATAGACACATATAATGTTACCACCGAGACGTAGGACCAACATGTCTGGAATGTTGTCAAATGTTACATCCGAGATGTTAGGTTGCCTTAGGTTAGGATATATAACGTTATAGACGTATATACTGTTCCCTCCGAGAAGTATTGTTCGACAGGCCAGGAATGTTGTCAAATATTGCATCCGAGATGTTAGGTTGCCTTAGGTTAGGATATATAACGTTATAGACGCATGTAACGTTACCACCGAGACGTAGGGACCGACACGCCTGGAATGTTGTCAAATATTGCATCCGAGATGTTAGGTTGCCTTAGGTTAGCATATATAACGTTATAGACGCACGTAATGTTACCAGCGAGACGTAGGGTTCCAACACTCCTTGAATGTTGTCAAATGTTATATCCGAGATGTTAGGTTGCCTTAGGTTAGGATATATAACGCTATAGACGTATATACTGTTCCCTCCGAGAAGTAGGGTTCGACAGGCCAGGAATGTTGTCAAATATTGCATCCGAGATGTTAGGTTGCCTTAGGTTAGGATATATGACGTTATAGACGTATATGCTGTTCACTCCGAGAAGTAGGGTTCGACAGGCCAGGAATGTTGTCAAATATTGCATCCGAGATGTTAGGTTGCCTTAGGTTAGCATATATAACGTTATAGACACACATAATGTTACCAGCGAGACGTAGGGTTCCAACACGCCTGGAATGTTGTCAAATGTTATATCCGAGATGTTAGGTTGCCTTAGGTTAGGATATATAACGTTATAGACGTATATACTGTTCCCACCGAGTCGTAGGGACCGACACGCCTGGAATGTGGTAAAATGTTACATCCGAGATGTTAGGTTGCCTAAGATTAGGATATATACCGTTATAGACGCATGTAATGTTACCACCGAGACGTAGGGACCGACACGCCTGGAATGCTGTCAAATGTTACATCCGGGATGTTAGGTTGTCTTAGGTTAGGATATATGACGTTACAGACGTATATACTGTTCCCTCCGAGATGTCGGGTTCGACAGGCCAGGAATGTTGTCACATATTTCATCCGAGATGTTAGGTTGCCTTAGATTAGGATATATACCGTTATAGATGTATATACTGTTCCCTCCGAGCAGTAGGGTTCGACAGGCCAGGAATGTTGTCAAATATTGCATCCGAGATGTTAGGTTGCCTTAGGTTAGCATATATAACGTTATAGACGCACGTAATGTTACCAGCGAGACGTAGGGTTCCAACACGCCTGGAATGTTGTCAAATGTTATATCCGAGATGTTAGGTTGCCTTAGGTTAGGATATATAACGTTATAGACGTATATACTGTTCCCACCGAGAAGTAGGGTTCGACACGCCAGGAATGTTGTCAAATATTACATACGAGAAGTTAGTTGGGCTTAGGTTAGGATATATAACGTTATAGACGCATGTAATGTTACCACCGTGACGTAGGGACCGGCACGCCTGGAATGTGGTAAAATGTTACATCCGAGATGTTAGGTTGCCTAAGATTAGGATATATACCGTTATAGACGCATGTAATGTTACCACCGAGACGTAGGGACCGACACGCCTGGAATGTTGTCAAATGTTACATCCGAGATGTTAGGTTGCCTTAGGCTAGGATATATGACGTTATAGATGTATATGCTGTTCCCTCCGAGAAGTAGGGTTCGACAGGCCAGGAATGTTGTCAAATATTGCATCCGAGATGTTAGGTTGCCTTAGGTTAGGATATACAACGTTATAGACGCATATAATGTTCTCACCGAGAAGTAGGGTCCGACACGCCTGGAATGTTGTAGAATAATATATCCGAGATGTCAGGTTGCCTTAGGTTAGGATATATAACGTTATAGACGTATATACTGTTCCCTCCGAGAAGTAGGGTTCGACAGGCCAGGAATGTTGTCAAATATTGCATCCGAGATGTTAGGTTGCCTTAGATAAGGATATATAACGTTATAGACGCATATAATGTTACCACCGAGACGTAGGACCAACATGTCTGGAATGTTGTCAAATGTTACATCCGAGATGTTAGGTTGCCTTAGGTTAGGATATATAACGTTATAGACGTATATACTGTTCCCTCCGAGAAGTATTGTACGACAGGCCAGGAATGTTGTCAAATATTGCATCCGAGATGTTAGGTTGCCTTAGGTTAGGATATATAACGTTATAGGCGCATGTAACGTTACCACCGAGACGTAGGGACCGACACGCTTGGAATGTTGTCAAATGTTACATCCGAGATGTTAGGTTGCCTTAGGTTAGGATATATGACGTTATAAACGTATATGCTGTTCACTCCGAGAAGTAGGGTTCGACAGGCCAGGAATGTTGTCAAATATTGCATCCGAGATGTTAGGTTGCCTTAGGTTAGCATATATAACGTTATAGACGCACGTAATGTTACCAGCGAGACGTAGGGTTCCAACACGCCTGGAATGTTGTCAAATGTTATATCCGAGATGTTAGGTTGCCTTAGGTTAGGATATATAACGTTATAGACGTATATACTGTTCCCACCGAGTCGTAGGGACCGACACGCCTGGAATGTGGTAAAATGTTACATCCGAGATGTTAGGTTGCCTAAGATTAGGATATATACCGTTATAGACGCATGTAATGTTACCACCGAGACGTAGGGACCGACACGCCTGGAATGTTGTCAAATGTTACATCCGAGATGTTAGGTTGCCATAGGTTAGGATATGTGACGTTATAGACGTATATACTGTTCCCTCCGAGAAGTAGGGTTCGACAGGCCAGGAATGTTGTCAAATATTGCAACCGAGATGTTAGGTTGCCTTAGGTTAGCATATATAACGTTATAGACGCACATAATGTTACAAGCGAGACGTAGGGTTCCAACACGCCTGGAATGTTGTCAAATGTTATATCCGAGATGTTAGGTTGCCTTAGGTTAGGATATATAACGTTATAGACGTATATACTGTTCCCACCGAGTCGTAGGGACCGACACGCCTGGAATGTGGTAAAATGTTACATCCGAGATGTTAGGTTGCCTAAGATTAGGATATATACCGTTATAGACGCATGTAATGTTACCACCGAGACGTAGGGACCGACACGCCTGGAATGTTGTCAAATGTTACATCCGAGATGTTACGTTGCCTTAGGCTAGGATATATGACGTTATAGATGTATATGCTGTTCCCTCCGAGATGTAGGTTTCGACAGGCCAGGAATGTTGTTAAATATTGCATCCGAGATATTAGGTTGCCTTAGGTTAGGATATATAACGTTATAGACGCACGTAATGTTACCACCGAGACGTAGGGACCGACACGCCTGGAATGCTGTCAAATGTTACATCCGGGATGTTAGGTTGTCTTAGGTTAGGATATATGACGTTACAGACGTATATACTGTTCCCTCCGAGATGTCGGGTTCGACAGGCCAGGAATGTTGTCACATATTTCATCCGAGATGTTAGGTTGCCTTAGATTAGGATATATACCGTTATAGATGTATATACTGTTCCCTCCGAGCAGTAGGGTTCGACAGGCCAGGAATGTTGTCAAATATTGCATCCGAGATGTTAGGTTGCCTTAGGTTAGCATATATAACGTTATAGACGCACGTAATGTTACCAGCGAGACGTAGGGTTCCAACACGCCTGGAATGTTGTCAAATGTTATATCCGAGATGTTAGGTTGCCTTAGGTTAGGATATATAACGTTATAGACGTATATACTGTTCCCACCGAGAAGTAGGGTTCGACACGCCAGGAATGTTGTCAAATATTACATACGAGAAGTTAGTTGGGCTTAGGTTAGGATATATAACGTTATAGACGCATGTAATGTTACCACCGAGACGTAGGGACCGACACGCCTGGAATGTGGTAAAATGTTACATCCGAGATGTTAGGTTGCCTAAGATTAGGATATATACCGTTATAGACGCATGTAATGTTACCACCGAGACGTAGGGACCGACACGCCTGGAATGTTGTCAAATGTTACATCCGAGATGTTAGGTTGCCTTAGGCTAGGATATATGACGTTATAGATGTATATGCTGTTCCCTCCGAGAAGTAGGGTTCGACAGGCCAGGAATGTTGTCAAATATTGCATCCGAGATGTTAGGTTGCCTTAGGTTAGGATATACAACGTTATAGACGCATATAATGTTCTCACCGAGAAGTAGGGTCCGACACGCCTGGAATGTTGTAGAATAATATATCCGAGATGTCAGGTTGCCTTAGGTTAGGATATATAACGTTATAGACGTATATTCTCTTCCCTCCGAGAAGTAGGGTTCGACAGGCCAGGAATGTTGTCAAATATTGCATCCGAGATGTTAGGTTGCCTTAGATAAGGATATATAACGTTATAGACACATATAATGTTACCACCGAGACGTAGGACCAACATGTCTGGAATGTTGTCAAATGTTACATCCGAGATGTTAGGTTGCCTTAGGTTAGGATATATAACGTTATAGACGTATATACTGTTCCCTCCGAGAAGTATTGTTCGACAGGCCAGGAATGTTGTCAAATATTGCATCCGAGATGTTAGGTTGCCTTAGGTTAGGATATATAACGTTATAGACGCATGTAACGTTACCACCGAGACGTAGGGACCGACACGCCTGGAATGTTGTCAAATATTGCATCCGAGATGTTAGGTTGCCTTAGGTTAGCATATATAACGTTATAGACGCACGTAATGTTACCAGCGAGACGTAGGGTTCCAACACTCCTTGAATGTTGTCAAATGTTATATCCGAGATGTTAGGTTGCCTTAGGTTAGGATATATAACGCTATAGACGTATATACTGTTCCCTCCGAGAAGTAGGGTTCGACAGGCCAGGAATGTTGTCAAATATTGCATCCGAGATGTTAGGTTGCCTTAGGTTAGGATATATGACGTTATAGACGTATATGCTGTTCACTCCGAGAAGTAGGGTTCGACAGGCCAGGAATGTTGTCAAATATTGCATCCGAGATGTTAGGTTGCCTTAGGTTAGCATATATAACGTTATAGACACACATAATGTTACCAGCGAGACGTAGGGTTCCAACACGCCTGGAATGTTGTCAAATGTTATATCCGAGATGTTAGGTTGCCTTAGGTTAGGATATATAACGTTATAGACGTATATACTGTTCCCACCGAGTCGTAGGGACCGACACGCCTGGAATGTGGTAAAATGTTACATCCGAGATGTTAGGTTGCCTAAGATTAGGATATATACCGTTATAGACGCATGTAATGTTACCACCGAGACGTAGGGACCGACACGCCTGGAATGCTGTCAAATGTTACATCCGGGATGTTAGGTTGTCTTAGGTTAGGATATATGACGTTACAGACGTATATACTGTTCCCTCCGAGATGTCGGGTTCGACAGGCCAGGAATGTTGTCACATATTTCATCCGAGATGTTAGGTTGCCTTAGATTAGGATATATACCGTTATAGATGTATATACTGTTCCCTCCGAGCAGTAGGGTTCGACAGGCCAGGAATGTTGTCAAATATTGCATCCGAGATGTTAGGTTGCCTTAGGTTAGCATATATAACGTTATAGACGCACGTAATGTTACCAGCGAGACGTAGGGTTCCAACACGCCTGGAATGTTGTCAAATGTTATATCCGAGATGTTAGGTTGCCTTAGGTTAGGATATATAACGTTATAGACGTATATACTGTTCCCACCGAGAAGTAGGGTTCGACACGCCAGGAATGTTGTCAAATATTACATACGAGAAGTTAGTTGGGCTTAGGTTAGGATATATAACGTTATAGACGCATGTAATGTTACCACCGTGACGTAGGGACCGGCACGCCTGGAATGTGGTAAAATGTTACATCCGAGATGTTAGGTTGCCTAAGATTAGGATATATACCGTTATAGACGCATGTAATGTTACCACCGAGACGTAGGGACCGACACGCCTGGAATGTTGTCAAATGTTACATCCGAGATGTTAGGTTGCCTTAGGCTAGGATATATGACGTTATAGATGTATATGCTGTTCCCTCCGAGAAGTAGGGTTCGACAGGCCAGGAATGTTGTCAAATATTGCATCCGAGATGTTAGGTTGCCTTAGGTTAGGATATACAACGTTATAGACGCATATAATGTTCTCACCGAGAAGTAGGGTCCGACACGCCTGGAATGTTGTAGAATAATATATCCGAGATGTCAGGTTGCCTTAGGTTAGGATATATAACGTTATAGACGTATATACTGTTCCCTCCGAGAAGTAGGGTTCGACAGGCCAGGAATGTTGTCAAATATTGCATCCGAGATGTTAGGTTGCCTTAGATAAGGATATATAACGTTATAGACGCATATAATGTTACCACCGAGACGTAGGACCAACATGTCTGGAATGTTGTCAAATGTTACATCCGAGATGTTAGGTTGCCTTAGGTTAGGATATATAACGTTATAGACGTATATACTGTTCCCTCCGAGAAGTATTGTACGACAGGCCAGGAATGTTGTCAAATATTGCATCCGAGATGTTAGGTTGCCTTAGGTTAGGATATATAACGTTATAGGCGCATGTAACGTTACCACCGAGACGTAGGGACCGACACGCTTGGAATGTTGTCAAATGTTACATCCGAGATGTTAGGTTGCCTTAGGTTAGGATATATGACGTTATAAACGTATATGCTGTTCACTCCGAGAAGTAGGGTTCGACAGGCCAGGAATGTTGTCAAATATTGCATCCGAGATGTTAGGTTGCCTTAGGTTAGCATATATAACGTTATAGACGCACGTAATGTTACCAGCGAGACGTAGGGTTCCAACACGCCTGGAATGTTGTCAAATGTTATATCCGAGATGTTAGGTTGCCTTAGGTTAGGATATATAACGTTATAGACGTATATACTGTTCCCACCGAGTCGTAGGGACCGACACGCCTGGAATGTGGTAAAATGTTACATCCGAGATGTTAGGTTGCCTAAGATTAGGATATATACCGTTATAGACGCATGTAATGTTACCACCGAGACGTAGGGACCGACACGCCTGGAATGTTGTCAAATGTTACATCCGAGATGTTAGGTTGCCATAGGTTAGGATATGTGACGTTATAGACGTATATACTGTTCCCTCCGAGAAGTAGGGTTCGACAGGCCAGGAATGTTGTCAAATATTGCAACCGAGATGTTAGGTTGCCTTAGGTTAGCATATATAACGTTATAGACGCACATAATGTTACAAGCGAGACGTAGGGTTCCAACACGCCTGGAATGTTGTCAAATGTTATATCCGAGATGTTAGGTTGCCTTAGGTTAGGATATATAACGTTATAGACGTATATACTGTTCCCACCGAGTCGTAGGGACCGACACGCCTGGAATGTGGTAAAATGTTACATCCGAGATGTTAGGTTGCCTAAGATTAGGATATATACCGTTATAGACGCATGTAATGTTACCACCGAGACGTAGGGACCGACACGCCTGGAATGTTGTCAAATGTTACATCCGAGATGTTACGTTGCCTTAGGCTAGGATATATGACGTTATAAATGTATATGCTGTTCCCTCCGAGATGTAGGGTTCGACAGGCCAGGAATGTTGTTAAATATTGCATCCGAGATATTAGGTTGCCTTAGGTTAGGATATATAACGTTATAGACGCACGTAATGTTACCACCGAGACGTAGGGACCGACACGCCTGGAATGCTGTCAAATGTTACATCCGGGATGTTAGGTTGTCTTAGGTTAGGATATATGACGTTACAGACGTATATACTGTTCCCTCCGAGATGTCGGGTTCGACAGGCCAGGAATGTTGTCACATATTTCATCCGAGATGTTAGGTTGCCTTAGATTAGGATATATACCGTTATAGATGTATATACTGTTCCCTCCGAGCAGTAGGGTTCGACAGGCCAGGAATGTTGTCAAATATTGCATCCGAGATGTTAGGTTGCCTTAGGTTAGCATATATAACGTTATAGACGCACGTAATGTTACCAGCGAGACGTAGGGTTCCAACACGCCTGGAATGTTGTCAAATGTTATATCCGAGATGTTAGGTTGCCTTAGGTTAGGATATATAACGTTATAGACGTATATACTGTTCCCACCGAGAAGTAGGGTTCGACACGCCAGGAATGTTGTCAAATATTACCTACGAGAAGTTAGTTGGGCTTAGGTTAGGATATATAACGTTATAGACGCATGTAATGTTACCACCGAGACGTAGGGACCGACACGCCTGGAATGTGGTAAAATGTTACATCCGAGATGTTAGGTTGCCTAAGATTAGGATATATACCGTTATAGACGCATGTAATGTTACCACCGAGACGTAGGGACCGACACGCCTGGAATGTTGTCAAATGTTACATCCGAGATGTTAGGTTGCCTTAGGCTAGGATATATGACGTTATAGATGTATATGCTGTTCCCTCCGAGAAGTAGGGTTCGACAGGCCAGGAATGTTGTCAAATATTGCATCCGAGATGTTAGGTTGCCTTAGGTTAGGATATACAACGTTATAGACGCATATAATGTTCTCACCGAGAAGTAGGGTCCGACACGCCTGGAATGTTGTAGAATAATATATCCGAGATGTCAGGTTGCCTTAGGTTAGGATATATAACGTTATAGACGTATATTCTCTTCCCTCCGAGAAGTAGGGTTCGACAGGCCAGGAATGTTGTCAAATATTGCATCCGAGATGTTAGGTTGCCTTAGATAAGGATATATAACGTTATAGACACATATAATGTTACCACCGAGACGTAGGACCAACATGTCTGGAATGTTGTCAAATGTTACATCCGAGATGTTAGGTTGCCTTAGGTTAGGATATATAACGTTATAGACGTATATACTGTTCCCTCCGAGAAGTATTGTTCGACAGGCCAGGAATGTTGTCAAATATTGCATCCGAGATGTTAGGTTGCCTTAGGTTAGGATATATAACGTTATAGACGCATGTAACGTTACCACCGAGACGTAGGGACCGACACGCCTGGAATGTTGTCAAATATTGCATCCGAGATGTTAGGTTGCCTTAGGTTAGCATATATAACGTTATAGACGCACGTAATGTTACCAGCGAGACGTAGGGTTCCAACACGCCTTGAATGTTGTCAAATGTTATATCCGAGATGTTAGGTTGCCTTAGGTTAGGATATATAACGCTATAGACGTATATACTGTTCCCTCCGAGAAGTAGGGTTCGACAGGCCAGGAATGTTGTCAAATATTGCATCCGAGATGTTAGGTTGCCTTAGGTTAGGATATATGACGTTATAGACGTATATGCTGTTCACTCCGAGAAGTAGGGTTCGACAGGCCAGGAATGTTGTCAAATATTGCATCCGAGATGTTAGGTTGCCTTAGGTTAGCATATATAACGTTATAGACGCACATAATGTTACCAGCGAGACGTAGGGTTCCAACACGCCTGGAATGTTGTCAAATGTTATATCCGAGATGTTAGGTTGCCTTAGGTTAGGATATATAACGTTATAGACGTATATACTGTTCCCACCGAGTCGTAGGGACCGACACGCCTGGAATGTGGTAAAATGTTACATCCGAGATGTTAGGTTGCCTAAGATTAGGATATATACCGTTATAGACGCATGTAATGTTACCACCGAGACGTAGGGACCGACACGCCTGGAATGCTGTCAAATGTTACATCCGGGATGTTAGGTTGTCTTAGGTTAGGATATATGACGTTACAGACGTATATACTGTTCCCTCCGAGATGTCGGGTTCGACAGGCCAGGAATGTTGTCACATATTTCATCCGAGATGTTAGGTTGCCTTAGATTAGGATATATACCGTTATAGATGTATATACTGTTCCCTCCGAGCAGTAGGGTTCGACAGGCCAGGAATGTTGTCAAATATTGCATCCGAGATGTTAGGTTGCCTTAGGTTAGCATATATAACGTTATAGACGCACGTAATGTTACCAGCGAGACGTAGGGTTCCAACACGCCTGGAATGTTGTCAAATGTTATATCCGAGATGTTAGGTTGCCTTAGGTTAGGATATATAACGTTATAGACGTATATACTGTTCCCACCGAGAAGTAGGGTTCGACACGCCAGGAATGTTGTCAAATATTACATACGAGAAGTTAGTTGGGCTTAGGTTAGGATATATAACGTTATAGACGCATGTAATGTTACCACCGTGACGTAGGGACCGGCACGCCTGGAATGTGGTAAAATGTTACATCCGAGATGTTAGGTTGCCTAAGATTAGGATATATACCGTTATAGACGCATGTAATGTTACCACCGAGACGTAGGGACCGACACGCCTGGAATGTTGTCAAATGTTACATCCGAGATGTTAGGTTGCCTTAGGCTAGGATATATGACGTTATAGATGTATATGCTGTTCCCTCCGAGAAGTAGGGTTCGACAGGCCAGGAATGTTGTCAAATATTGCATCCGAGATGTTAGGTTGCCTTAGGTTAGGATATACAACGTTATAGACGCATATAATGTTCTCACCGAGAAGTAGGGTCCGACACGCCTGGAATGTTGTAGAATAATATATCCGAGATGTCAGGTTGCCTTAGGTTAGGATATATAACGTTATAGACGTATATACTGTTCCCTCCGAGAAGTAGGGTTCGACAGGCCAGGAATGTTGTCAAATATTGCATCCGAGATGTTAGGTTGCCTTAGATAAGGATATATAACGTTATAGACGCATATAATGTTACCACCGAGACGTAGGACCAACATGTCTGGAATGTTGTCAAATGTTACATCCGAGATGTTAGGTTGCCTTAGGTTAGGATATATAACGTTATAGACGTATATACTGTTCCCTCCGAGAAGTATTGTACGACAGGCCAGGAATGTTGTCAAATATTGCATCCGAGATGTTAGGTTGCCTTAGGTTAGGATATATAACGTTATAGGCGCATGTAACATTACCACCGAGACGTAGGGACCGACACGCCTGGAATGTTGTCAAATGTTACATCCGAGATGTTAGGTTGCCTTAGGTTAGGATATATGACGTTATAAACGTATATGCTGTTCACTCCGAGAAGTAGGGTTCGACAGGCCAGGAATGTTGTCAAATATTGCATCCGAGATGTTAGGTTGCCTTAGGTTAGCATATATAACGTTATAGACGCACGTAATGTTACCAGCGAGACGTAGGGTTCCAACACGCCTGGAATGTTGTCAAATGTTATATCCGAGATGTTAGGTTGCCTTAGGTTAGGATATATAACGTTATAGACGTATATACTGTTCCCACCGAGTCGTAGGGACCGACACGCCTGGAATGTGGTAAAATGTTACATCCGAGATGTTGGGTTGCCTAAGATTAGGATATATACCGTTATAGACGCATGTAATGTTACCACCGAGACGTAGGGACCGACACGCCTGGAATGTTGTCAAATGTTACATCAGAGATGTTAGGTTGCCTTAGGCTAGGATATATGACGTTATAGATGTATATGCTGTTCCCTCCGAGATGTAGGTTTCGACAGGCCAGGAATGTTGTCAAATATTGCATCCGAGATGTTAGGTTGCCTTAGGTTAGCATATATAACGTTATAGACGCACGTAATGTTACCAGCGAGACGTAGGGTTCCAACACGCCTGGAATGTTGTCAAATGTTATATCCGAGATGTTAGGTTGCCTTAGGTTAGGATATATAACGTTATAGACGTATATACTGTTCCCACCGAGTCGTAGGGACCGACACGCCTGGAATGTGGTAAAATGTTACATCCGAGATGTTAGGTAGCCTAAGATTAGGATATATACCGTTATAGACGCATGTAATGTTACCACCGAGACGTAGGGACCGACACGCCTGGAATGCTGTCAAATGTTACATCCGGGATGTTAGGTTGTCTTAGGTTAGGATATATGACGTTACAGACGTATATACTGTTCCTTCCGAGATGTCGGGTTCGACAGGCCAGGAATGTTGTCACATATTTCATCCGAGATGTTAGGTTGCCTTAGATTAGGATATATACCGTTATAGATGTATATACTGTTCCCTCCGAGCAGTAGGGTTCGACAGGCCAGGAATGTTGTCAAATATTGCATCCGAGATGTTAGGTTGCCTTAGGTTAGCATATATAACGTTATAGACGCACGTAATGTTACCAGCGAGACGTAGGGTTCCAACACGCCTGGAATGTTGTCAAATGTTATATCCGAGATGTTAGGTTGCCTTAGGTTAGGATATATAACGTTATAGACGTATATACTGTTCCCACCGAGAAGTAGGGTTCGACACGTCAGGAATGTTGTCAAATATTACATACGAGATGTTAGTTGGCCTTAGGTTAGGATATATAACGTTATAGACGCATGTAATGTTACCACCGAGACGTAGGGACCGACACGCCTGGAATGTGGTGAAATGTTACATCCGAGATGTTAGGTTGCCTAAGATTAGGATATATACCGTTATAGACGTATATACTGTTCCCTCCGAGCAGTAGGGTTCGACAGGCCAGGAATGTTGTCAAATATTGCATCCGAGATGTTAGGTTGCCTTAGATAAGGATATATAACGTTATAGACGCATATAATGTTACCACCGAGACGTAGGGACCGACATGCCTGGAATGTTGTCAAATGTTACATCCGAGATGTTAGGTTGCCTTAGGTTAGGATATATGACGTTGTAGACGTATATACTGTTCCCTCCGAGAAGTAGGGTTCGACAGGCCAGGAATGTTGTCAAATATTGCATCCGAGATGTTAGGTTGCCTTAGGTTAAGAGATATAACGTTCTAGACGCATGTAACGTTAGCACCGAGACGTAGGGACCGACACGCCTGGAATGTTGTCAAATGTTACATCCGAGATGTTAGGTTGCCTTAGGTTAGGATTTATGACGTTATAGACGTATATGCTGTTCCCTCCGAGAAGTAGGGTCCGACACGCCTGAAACGATGTAGAATATTACATCCGAGATGTTAGGTTGCCTTAGGTTAGGATATATAACGTTATAGACGTATATACTGTTCCCTCCGAGAAGTATTGTTCGACACGCCAGGAATGTTGTCAAATATTGCATCCGAGATGTTAGGTTGCCTTAGATTAGGATATGCAGCGTTATAGACGCATATAATGTTACCACCGAGAAGTAGGGTCCGACACGCCTGGAAGGTTGTAGAATATTACGTCTGAGATAATAGGTTGCCTTAGATTAGGATATACAACGTTATAGACTCATATAATGTTCCCACCAAGAAGTAGGGTCCGACACGCCTTGAATGATGTAGAATATTACATCCGAGATGTCAGGTTGCCTTCGGTTAGGATATATAACGTTATAGACGTATATACTGTTCCCTCCGAGAAGTAGGGTTCGACAGGCCAGGAATGTTGTCAAATATTGCATCCGAGATGTTAGGTTGCCTTAGATAAGGATATATAACGTTATAGACGCATATAATGTTACCACCGAGACGTAGGGACCGACATGCCTGGAATGTTGTCAAATGTTACATCCGAGATGTTAGGTTGCCTTAGGTTAGGATATATAACGTTATAGACGTATATACTGTTCCCTCCGAGAAGTATTGTTCGACAGGCCAGGAATGTTGTCAAATATTGCATCCGAGATGTTAGGGTGCCTTAGGTTAGGATATATAACGTTCTAGACGCATGTAACGTTACCACCGAGACGTAGGGACCGACACGTCTGGAATGTTGTCAAATTTTACATCCGAGATGTTAGGTTGGCTTAGGTTAGGATTTATGACGTTATAGACGTATATGCTGTTCCCTCCGAGAAGTAGGGTCCGACACGCCTGGAATGATGTAGAATATTACATCCGAGATGTCAGGTTGCCTTAGGTTAGGATATATAACGTTATAGACGTATATACTGTTCCCTCCGAGAAGTAGGGTTCGACAGGCTAGGAATGTTGTCAAATATTGCATCCGAGATGTTAGGTTGCCTTAGATAAGGATATATAACATTATAGACGCATATAATGTTACCACCGAGACGTAGGACCAACATGCCTGGAATGTTGTCAAATGTTACATCCGAGATGTTAGGTTGCCTTAGGTTAGGATATATGACGTTATAGACGTATATGCTGTTCACTCCGAGAACTAGGGTTCGACAGGCCAGGAATGTTGTCAAATATTGCATCCGAGATATTAGGACGCGCTATCTCAGAGTTATAACGTTATAGACGCATGTAATGTTACCACCGAGACGTAGGGGAACCGACACGCCTGGAATGTTGTCAAATGTTACATCCGAGATGTTAGGTTGTCTTAGGTAAGGATATATGACGTTGCAGACGATATACTGTTCCCTCCGAGATGTCGGGTTCGACAGGCTGGTATGTTGTCACATATTTCATCCGAGATGTTAGGTTGCCTTAGATTAGGATATATACCGTTATAGATGTATATACTGTTCCCTCCGAGCAGTATGGTTCGACAGGCCAGGAATGTTGTCAAATACTGCATCCGAGATGTTAGGTTGCCTTAGGTTAGCATATATAACGTTATAGACGCACGTAATGTTACCAGCGAGACGTAGGGTTCCAACACGCCTGGAATGTTGTCAAATGTTATATCCGAGATGCTAGGTTGCCTTAGGTTAGGTATTTAACGTTATAGACGTATATACTGTTCCCACGAGAAGTAGGGTTCGACACGCCAGGAATGTTGTCAGATATTACATACGAGATGATAGTTGGCCTTAGGTTAGGATATATAACGTTATAGACGCATGTAACGTTACCACCGAGACGTAGGGACCGACACGCCTGGAATGTGGTAAAATGTTACATCCGAGATGTTAGGTTGCCTAAGATTAGGATATATACCGTTATAGACGCATGTAATGTTACCACCGAGACGTAGGGACCGACACGCCTGGAATGTTGTCAAATGTTACATCCGTGATGTTAGGTTGCCTTAGGCTAGGATATATGACGTTATAGACGTACATACTGTTCCCTCCGAGAAGCAGGGTCCGACACGCCAGGAATGTTGTCAAATATTATATCCGAGATGTTAGGTTGCCTTAGGTTAGGATATATAACGTTATAGAAGTATATACTGCTCCCATCGAGAAGTAGGGTTCGACACGCCAGGAATGTTGTCAAATATTGCATCCGAGATGTTAGGTTGCCTTAGGTTAGGATATATAACGTTCTAGACGCATGTAACGTTACCACCGAGACGTAGGGACCGACACGCCTGGAACATTGTCAAATGTTACATCCGAGATGTTAGGTTGCCTTAGGTTAGGATATATAACGTTATAGACGTTTATGCTGTTCACTCCGAGAAGTAGGGTTCGACAGGCCAGAAATGTTGTCAAATATTGCATCCGAGATATTAGGTTGCCTTAGGTTAGGACATATAACGTTATAGACGCATGTAATGTTACCACCGAGACGTAGGGACCGACACGCATGGAATGTTGTCAAATGTTACATCCGAGATGTTAGGTTGTCTTAGGTTAGGATATATGACGTTATAGACGTACATACTGTTCCCTCCGAGAAGTAGGGTTCGACAGGCAAGGAATGTTGTCAAATATTGCATCCGAGATGTTAGATTGCCTTAGATTACGATATCGACCGTTATGGACGCATATAATATTCCCACCGAAAAGTATGTACCGACACGCGAGGAATATTGTAAAATATTACGTCTGAGATAATAGGTTGCCTTAGATTAGGATATGCAGCGTTATAGACGCATATAATGTTACCACCGAGAAGTAGGGTCCGACACGCCTGGAAGGTTGTAGAATATTACATCCGAGATGTTAGGTTGCCTTAGGTTGGGATATATAACGTTATAGACGTACATACTGTTCCCTCCGAGAAGTAGGGTTCGACAGGCAAGGAATGTTGTCAAATACTGCATCCGAGATGTTAGATTGCCTTAGATTACGATATCGACCGTTATGGACGCATATAATATTCCCACCGAAAAGTATGCACAGACACGCGAGGAATATTGTAAAATATTACGTCTGAGATAATAGGTTGCCTTAGATTAGGATATACAACGTTATAGACTCATATAATGTTCCCACCAAGAAGTAGGGTCCGACACGCCTGGAATGATGTAGAATATTACATGCGAGATGTCAGGTTGCCTTCGGTTAGGATATATAACGTTATAGACGTATATACTGTTCCCTCCGAGAAGTAGGGTTCGACAGGCCAGGAATGTTGTCAAATATTGCATCCGAGATGTTAGGTTGCCTTAGATAAGGATATATAACATTATAGACGCATATAATGTTACCACCGAGACGTAGGACCAACATGCCTGGAATGTTGTCAAATGTTACATCCGAGATATTAGGTTGCCTTAGGTTAGGATATATAACGTTATAGACGTATATACTGTTCCCTCCGAGAAGTATTGTTCGGCAGGCCAGGAATGTTGTCAAATATTGCATCCGAGATGTTAGGTTGCCTTAGGTTAGGATTTATATCGTTATAGACGCATGTAACGTTACCACCGAGACGTAGGGACCGACACGCCTGGAATGTTGTCAAATGTTACATCCGAGATGTTAGGTTGGCTTAGGTTAGGATTTATGACGTTATAGACGTATATGCTGTTCCCTCCGAGAAGTAGGGTCCGACACGCCTGGAATGATGTAGAATATTACATCCGAGATGTCAGGTTGCCTTAGGTTAGGATATATAACGTTATAGACGTATATACTGTTCCCTCCGAGAAGTAGGGTTCGACAGGCCAGGAATGTTGTCAAATATTGCATCCGAGATGTTAGGTTGCCTTAGATAAGGATATATAACGTTATAGACGCATATAATGTTACCACCGAGACGTAGGGACCGACATGCCTGGAATGTTGTCAAATGTTACATCCGAGATGTTAGGTTGCCTTAGGTTAGGATATATGACGTTGTAGACGTATATACTGTTCCCTCCGAGAAGTAGGGTGCGACAGGCCAGGAATGTTGTCAAATATTGCATCCGAGATTTTAGGTTGCCTTAGATAAGGATATATAACGTTATAGACGCATATAATGTTACCACCGAGACGTAGGGACCGACATGCCTGGAATGTTGTCAAATGTTACATCCGAGATGTTAGGTTGCCTTAGGTTAGGATATATAACGTTATAGACGTATATACTGTTCCCTCCGAGAAGTATTGTTCGACAGGCCAGGAATGTTGTCAAATATTGCATCCGAGATGTTAGGTTGCCTTAGGTTAGGATATATAACGTTCTAGACGCATGTAACGTTACCACCGAGACGTAGGGACCGACACGCCTGGAACATTGTCAAATGTTACATCCGAGATGTTAGGTTGCCTTAGGTTAGGATATATAACGTTATAGACGTTTATGCTGTTCACTCCGAGAAGTAGGGTTCGACAGGCCAGAAATGTTGTCAAATATTGCATCCGAGATATTAGGTTGCCTTAGGTTAGGACATATAACGTTATAGACGCATGTAATGTTACCACCGAGACGTAGGGACCGACACGCCTGGAATGTTGTCAAATGTTACATCCGAGATGTTAGGTTGTCTTAGGTTAGGATATATGACGTTATAGACGTACATACTGTTCCCTCCGAGAAGTAGGGTTCGACAGGCAAGGAATGTTGTCAAATATTGCATCCGAGATGTTAGATTGCCTTAGATTACGATATCGACCGTTATGGACGCATATAATATTCCCACCGAAAAGTATGTACCGACACGCGAGGAATATTGTAAAATATTACGTCTGAGATAATAGGTTGCCTTAGATTAGGATATGCAGCGTTATAGACGCATATAATGTTACCACCGAGAAGTAGGGTCCGACACGCCTGGAAGGTTGTAGAATATTACATCCGAGATGTTAGGTTGCCTTAGGTTGGGATATATAACGTTATAGACGTACATACTGTTCCCTCCGAGAAGTAGGGTTCGACAGGCAAGGAATGTTGTCAAATACTGCATCCGAGATGTTAGATTGCCTTAGATTACGATATCGACCGTTATGGACGCATATAATATTCCCACCGAAAAGTATGCACAGACACGCGAGGAATATTGTAAAATATTACGTCTGAGATAATAGGTTGCCTTAGATTAGGATATACAACGTTATAGACTCATATAATGTTCCCACCAAGAAGTAGGGTCCGACACGCCTTGAATGATGTAGAATATTACATCCGAGATGTCAGGTTGCCTTCGGTTAGGATATATAACGTTATAGACGTATATACTGTTCCCTCCGAGAAGTAGGGTTCGACAGGCCAGGAATGTTGTCAAATATTGCATCCGAGATGTTAGGTTGCATTAGATAAGGATATATAACGTTATAGACGCATATAATGTTACCACCGAGACGTAGGGACCGACATGCCTGGAATGTTGTCAAATGTTACATCCGAGATGTTAGGTTGCCTTAGGTTAGGATATATGACGTTGTAGACGTATATACTGTTCCTTCCGAGAAGTAGGGTTCGACAGGCCAGGAATGTTGTCAAATATTGCATTCGAGATGTTAGGTTGCCTTAGATTAGGAAATATACCGTTATAGACGCATGTAATGTTACCACCGAGACGTAGGGTTCGACAGGCTAGGAATGTTGTCAAATATTGCATCCGAGATGTTAGGTTGCCTTAGATAAGGATATATAACGTTATAGACGCATATAATGTTACCACCGAGACGTAGGGACCGACATGCCTGGAATGTTGTCAAATGTTACATCCGAGATGTTAGGTTGCCTTAGGTTAGGATATATAACGTTATAGACGTATATACTGTTCCCTCCGAGAAGTATTGTTCGACAGGCCAGGAATGTTATCAAATATTGCATCCGAGATGTTAGGTTGCCTTAGGTTAGGATATATAACGTTCTAGACGCATGTAACGTTACCACCGAGACGTAGGGACCAACACGCCTGGAACGTTGTCAAATGTTACATCCGAGATGTTAGGTTGCTTTAGGTTAGGATTTATGACGTTATAGACGTATATGCTGTTCCCTCCGAGAAGTAGGGTCCGACACGCCTGGAATGATGTAGAATATTACATCCGAGATGTCAGGTTGCCTTAGGTTAGGATATATAACGTTATAGACGTATATACTGTTCCCACCGAGAAGTAGGGTTCGACAGGCTAGGAATGTTGTCAAATATTGCATCCGAGATGTTAGGTTGCCTTAGATAAGGATATATAACGTTATAAACGCATATAATGTTACCACCGAGACGTAGGACCAACATGCCTGGAATGTTGTCAAATGTTACATCCGAGATGTTAGGTTGCCTTAGGTTAGGATATATAACGTTATAGACGTATATACTGTTCCCTCCGAGAAGTATTGTTCGGCAAGCCAGGAATGTTGTCAAATATTGCAGGAATATTGTAAAATATTACGTCTGAGATAATAGGTTGCCTTAGATTAGGATATACAACGTTATAGACGTATATACTGTTCCCTCCGAGAAGTAGGGTTCGACAGGCTAGGAATGTTGTCAAATATTGCATCCGAGATGTTAGGTTGCCTTAGATAAGGATATATAACGTTATAAACGCATATAATGTTACCACCGAGACGTAGGACCAACATGCCTGGAATGTTGTCAAATGTTACATCCGAGATGTTAGGTTGCCTTAGGTTAGGATATATAACGTTATAGACGTATATACTGTTCCCTCCGAGAAGTATTGTTCGGCAGGCCAGGAATGTTGTCAAATGTTACATCCGAGATGTTAGGTTGCCTTAGGTTAGGATATATAACGTTATAGACGTATATACTGTTCCCACCGAGAAGTAGGGTTCGACACGTCAGGAATGTTGTCAAATATTACATACGAGATGTTAGTTGGCCTTAGGTTAGGATATATAACGTTATAGACGCATGTAATGTTACCACCGAGACGTAGGGACCGACACGCCTGGAATGTGGTAAAATGTCACATCCGAGATGTTAGGTTGCCTAAGATTAGGATATATACCGTTATAGACGTATATACTGTTCCCTCCGAGCAGTAGGGTTCGACAGGCCAGGAATGTTGTCAAATATTGCATCCGAGATGTTAGGTTGCCTTAGATTAGGATATGCAGCGTTATAGACGCATATAATGTTACCACCGAGAAGTAGGGTCCGACACGCCTGGAAGGTTGTAGAATATTACGTCTGAGATAATAGGTTGCCTTAGATTAGGATATACAACGTTATAGACTCATATAATGTTCCCACCAAGAAGTAGGGTCCGACACGCCTTGAATGATGTAGAATATTACATCCGAGATGTCAGGTTGCCTTCGGTTAGGATATATAACGTTATAGACGTATATACTGTTCCCTCCGAGAAGTAGGGTTCGACAGGCCAGGAATGTTGTCAAATATTGCATCCGAGATGTTAGGTTGCCTTAGATAAGGATATATAACGTTATAGACGCATATAATGTTACCACCGAGACATAGGGACCGACATGCCTGGAATGTTGTCAAATGTTACATCCGAGATGTTAGGTTGCCTTAGGTTACGATATATGACGTTGTAGACGTATATACTGTTCCCTCCGAGAAGTAGGGTTCGACAGGCCAGGAATGTTGTCAAATATTGCATCCGAGATGTTAGGTTGCCTTAGATAAGGATATATAACGTTATAGACGCATATAATGTTACCACCGAGACGTAGGGACCGACATGCCTGGAATGTTGTCAAATGTTACATCCGAGATGTTAGGTTGCCTTAGGTTAGGATATATAACGTTATAGACGTATATACTGTTCCCTCCGAGAAGTATTGTTCGACAGGCCAGGAATGTTGTCAAATATTGCATCCGAGATGTTAGGGTGCCTTAGGTTAGGATATATAACGTTCTAGACGCATGTAACGTTACCACCGAGACGTAGGGACCGACACGCCTGGAATGTTGTCAAATGTTACATCCGAGATGTTAGGTTGCCTTAGGTTAGGATTTATGACGTTATAGACGTATATGCTGTTCCCTCCGAGAAGTAGGGTCCGACACGCCTGGAATGATGTAGAATATTACATCCGAGATGTCAGGTTGCCTTAGGTTAGGATATATAACGTTATAGACGTATATACTGTTCCCTCCGAGAAGTAGGGTTCGACAGGCTAGGAATGTTGTCAAATATTGCATCCGAGATGTTAGGTTGCATTAGATAAGGATATATAACGTTATAGACGCATATAATGTTACCACCGAGACGTAGGACCAACATGCCTGGAATGTTGTCAAATGTTACATCCGAGATATTAGGTTGCCTTAGGTTAGGATATTTAACGTTATAGACGTATATACTGTTCCCACCGAGAAGTAGGGTTCGACACGCCTGGAATGATGTAGAATATTACATCCGAGATGTCAGGTTGCCTTAGGTTAGGATATATAACGTTATAGACGTATATACTGTTCCCTCCGAGAAGTAGGGTTCGACAGGCTAGGAATGTTGTCAAATATTGCATCCGAGATGTTAGGTTGCCTTAGATAAGGATATATAACGTTATAAACGCATATAATGTTACCACCGAGACGTAGGACCAACATGCCTGGAATGTTGTCAAATGTTACATCCGAGATGTTAGGTTGCCTTAGGTTAGGATATATAACGTTATAGACGTATATACTGTTCCCTCCGAGAAGTATTGTTCGGCAGGCCAGGAATGTTGTCAAATATTGCATCCGAGATGTTAGGTTGCCTTAGGTTAGGATATATAACGTTATAGACGCATGTAACGTTACCACCGAGACGTAGGGACCGACACGCCTGGAATGTTGTCAAATGTTACATCCGAGATGTTAGGTTGCCTTAGGTTAGGATATATAACGTTATAGACGTTTATGCTGTTCACTCCGAGAAGTAGGGTTCGACAGGCCAGGAATGTTGTCAAATATTGCATCCGAGATATTAGGTTGCCTTAGGTTAGGATATATAACGTTATAGACGCATGTAATGTTACCACCGAGACGTAGGGACCGACACGCCTGGAATGTTGTCAAATGTTACATCCGAGATGTTAGGTTGTCTTAGGTTAGGATATATGACGTTATAGACGTACATACTGTTCCCTCCGAGAAGTAGGGTTCGACAGGCAAGGAATGTTGTCAAATATTGCATCCGAGATGTTAGATTGCCTTAGATTACGATATCGACCGTTATGGACGCATATAATATTCCCACCGAAAAGTATGTACCGACACGCGAGGAATATTGTAAAATATTACGTCTGAGATAATAGGTTGCCTTAGATTAGGATATGCAGCGTTATAGACGCATATAATGTTACCACCGAGAAGTAGGGTCCGACACGACTGGAAGGTTGTAGAATATTACATCCGAGATGTTAGGTTGCCTTAGGTTGGGATATATAACGTTATAGACGTACATACTGTTCCCTCCGAGAAGTAGGGTTCGACAGGCAAGGAATGTTGTCAAATATTGCATCCGAGATGTTAGATTGCCTTAGATTACGATATCGACCGTTATGGACGCATATAATATTCCCACCGTAAAGTATGCACAGACACGCGAGGAATATTGTAAAATATTACGTCTGAGATAATAGGTTGCCTTAGATTAGGATATACAACGTTATAGACTCATATAATGTTCCCACCAAGAAGTAGGGTCCGACACGCCTTGAATGATGTAGAATATTACATCCGAGATGTCAGGTTGCCTTCGGTTAGGATATATAACGTTATAGACGTATATACTGTTCCCTCCGAGAAGTAGGGTTCGACAGGCTAGGAATGTTGTCAAATATAGCATCCGAGAGGTTAGGTTGCCTTAGATAAGGATATATAACGTTATAGACGCATATAATGTTACCACCGAGACGTAGGGTTCCAACACGCCTGGAATGTGGTAAAAAGTTACATCCGAGATGTTAGGTTGCCTAAGATTAGGACATATACCGTTATAGACGCATGTAATGTTACCACCGAGACGTAGGGACCGACACGCCTGGAATGTTATCAAATGTTACATCCGAGATGTTAGGTTGCCTAAGGCTAGGATATATGACGTTATAGATGTATATGCTGTTCCCTCCGAGAAGTAGGGTTCGACAGGCCAGGAATGTTGTCAAATATTGCATTCGAGATGTTAGGTTGCCTAAGGTTAGGATATATAACGTTATAGACGCATGTAATGTTACCACCGAGACGTAGGGACCGACACGCCTGGAATGTTGTCAAATGTTACGTCCGAGATGTTAGGTTGTCTTAGGTTAGGATATATGACGTTACAGACGTATATACTGTTCCCTCCGAGATGTAGGGTTCTACAGGCCAGGAATGTTGTGAAATATTTCATCCGAGATGTTAGGTTGCCTTAGATTAGGATATATGACGTTATAGATGTATATGCTGTTCCCTCCGAGAGTTAGGGTTCGACAGGCCAGGAATGTTGTTAACTATTGCATCCGAGATGTTAGGTTGCCTAAGGTTAGGATATAAACGTTATAGACGCATGTAATGTTACCACCGAGACGTAGGGACCGACACGCCAGGAATGTTGTCAAATATTACATACGAGATGTTAGGTTGCCTAAGATTAGGATATATACCGTTATAGACGCATGTAATGTTACCACCGAGACGTAGGGACCGACACGCCTGGAATGTGGTAAAATATTACATACGAGATGTTAGGTGGCCTTAGGTAGGGATATATAACGTTATAGACGCATGTAATGTTACCACCGAGACGTAGGGACCGACACGCCTGGAATGTTGTCAAATGTTACGTCCGAGATGTTAGGTTGTCTTAGGTTAGGATATATGACGTTGCAGACGTATATACTGTTCCCTCCGAGATGTCGGGTTCGACAGGCTGGAATGTTGTCACATATTTCATCCGAGATGTTAGGTTGCCTTAGATTAGGATATATACCGTTATAGATGTATATACTGTTCCCTCCGAGCAGTATGGTTCGACAGGCCAGGAATGTTGTCAAATACTGCATCCGAGATGTTAGGTTGCCTTAGGTTAGCATATATAACGTTATAGACGCACGTAATGTTACCAGCGAGACGTAGGGTTCCAACACGCCTGGAATGTTGTCAAATGTTATATCCGAGATGCTAGGTTGCCTTAGGTTAGGATATTTAACGTTATAGACGTATATACTGTTCCCACCGAGAAGTAGGGTTCGACACGCCAGGAATGTTGTCAGATATTACATACGAGATGTTAGTTGGCCTTAGGTTAGGATATATAACGTTATAGACGCATGTAACGTTACCACCGAGACGTAGGGACCGACACGCCTGGAATGTGGTAAAATGTTACATCCGAGATGTTAGGTTGCCTAAGATTAGGATATATACCGTTATAGACGCATGTAATGTTACCACCGAGACGTAGGGACCGACACGCCTGGAATGTTGTCAAATGTTACATCCGTGATGTTAGGTTGCCTTAGGCTAGGATATATGACGTTATAGACGTACATACTGTTCCCTCCGAGAAGCAGGGTCCGACACGCCAGGAATGTTGTCAAATATTATATCCGAGATGTTAGGTTGCCTTAGGTTAGGATATATAACGTTATAGAAGTATATACTGCTCCCATCGAGAAGTAGGGTTCGACACGCCAGGAATGTTGTCAAATATTGCATCCGAGATGTTAGGTTGCCTTAGGTTAGGATATATAACGTTCTAGACGCATGTAACGTTACCACCGAGACGTAGGGACCGACACGCCTGGAACATTGTCAAATGTTACATCCGAGATGTTAGGTTGCCTTAGGTTAGGATATATAACGTTATAGACGTTTATGCTGTTCACTCCGAGAAGTAGGGTTCGACAGGCCAGAAATGTTGTCAAATATTGCATCCGAGATATTAGGTTGCCTTAGGTTAGGACATATAACGTTATAGACGCATGTAATGTTACCACCGAGACGTAGGGACCGACACGCATGGAATGTTGTCAAATGTTACATCCGAGATGTTAGGTTGTCTTAGGTTAGGATATATGACGTTATAGACGTACATACTGTTCCCTCCGAGAAGTAGGGTTCGACAGGCAAGGAATGTTGTCAAATATTGCATCCGAGATGTTAGATTGCCTTAGATTACGATATCGACCGTTATGGACGCATATAATATTCCCACCGAAAAGTATGTACCGACACGCGAGGAATATTGTAAAATATTACGTCTGAGATAATAGGTTGCCTTAGATTAGGATATGCAGCGTTATAGACGCATATAATGTTACCACCGAGAAGTAGGGTCCGACACGCCTGGAAGGTTGTAGAATATTACATCCGAGATGTTAGGTTGCCTTAGGTTGGGATATATAACGTTATAGACGTACATACTGTTCCCTCCGAGAAGTAGGGTTCGACAGGCAAGGAATGTTGTCAAATACTGCATCCGAGATGTTAGATTGCCTTAGATTACGATATCGACCGTTATGGACGCATATAATATTCCCACCGAAAAGTATGCACAGACACGCGAGGAATATTGTAAAATATTACGTCTGAGATAATAGGTTGCCTTAGATTAGGATATACAACGTTATAGACTCATATAATGTTCCCACCAAGAAGTAGGGTCCGACACGCCTGGAATGATGTAGAATATTACATGCGAGATGTCAGGTTGCCTTCGGTTAGGATATATAACGTTATAGACGTATATACTGTTCCCTCCGAGAAGTAGGGTTCGACAGGCCAGGAATGTTGTCAAATATTGCATCCGAGATGTTAGGTTGCCTTAGATAAGGATATATAACATTATAGACGCATATAATGTTACCACCGAGACGTAGGACCAACATGCCTGGAATGTTGTCAAATGTTACATCCGAGATATTAGGTTGCCTTAGGTTAGGATATATAACGTTATAGACGTATATACTGTTCCCTCCGAGAAGTATTGTTCGGCAGGCCAGGAATGTTGTCAAATATTGCATCCGAGATGTTAGGTTGCCTTAGGTTAGGATTTATATCGTTATAGACGCATGTAACGTTACCACCGAGACGTAGGGACCGACACGCCTGGAATGTTGTCAAATGTTACATCCGAGATGTTAGGTTGGCTTAGGTTAGGATTTATGACGTTATAGACGTATATGCTGTTCCCTCCGAGAAGTAGGGTCCGACACGCCTGGAATGATGTAGAATATTACATCCGAGATGTCAGGTTGCCTTAGGTTAGGATATATAACGTTATAGACGTATATACTGTTCCCTCCGAGAAGTAGGGTTCGACAGGCCAGGAATGTTGTCAAATATTGCATCCGAGATGTTAGGTTGCCTTAGATAAGGATATATAACGTTATAGACGCATATAATGTTACCACCGAGACGTAGGGACCGACATGCCTGGAATGTTGTCAAATGTTACATCCGAGATGTTAGGTTGCCTTAGGTTAGGATATATGACGTTGTAGACGTATATACTGTTCCCTCCGAGAAGTAGGGTGCGACAGGCCAGGAATGTTGTCAAATATTGCATCCGAGATTTTAGGTTGCCTTAGATAAGGATATATAACGTTATAGACGCATATAATGTTACCACCGAGACGTAGGGACCGACATGCCTGGAATGTTGTCAAATGTTACATCCGAGATGTTAGGTTGCCTTAGGTTAGGATATATAACGTTATAGACGTATATACTGTTCCCTCCGAGAAGTATTGTTCGACAGGCCAGGAATGTTGTCAAATATTGCATCCGAGATGTTAGGTTGCCTTAGGTTAGGATATATAACGTTCTAGACGCATGTAACGTTACCACCGAGACGTAGGGACCGACACGCCTGGAACATTGTCAAATGTTACATCCGAGATGTTAGGTTGCCTTAGGTTAGGATATATAACGTTATAGACGTTTATGCTGTTCACTCCGAGAAGTAGGGTTCGACAGGCCAGAAATGTTGTCAAATATTGCATCCGAGATATTAGGTTGCCTTAGGTTAGGACATATAACGTTATAGACGCATGTAATGTTACCACCGAGACGTAGGGACCGACACGCCTGGAATGTTGTCAAATGTTACATCCGAGATGTTAGGTTGTCTTAGGTTAGGATATATGACGTTATAGACGTACATACTGTTCCCTCCGAGAAGTAGGGTTCGACAGGCAAGGAATGTTGTCAAATATTGCATCCGAGATGTTAGATTGCCTTAGATTACGATATCGACCGTTATGGACGCATATAATATTCCCACCGAAAAGTATGTACCGACACGCGAGGAATATTGTAAAATATTACGTCTGAGATAATAGGTTGCCTTAGATTAGGATATGCAGCGTTATAGACGCATATAATGTTACCACCGAGAAGTAGGGTCCGACACGCCTGGAAGGTTGTAGAATATTACATCCGAGATGTTAGGTTGCCTTAGGTTGGGATATATAACGTTATAGACGTACATACTGTTCCCTCCGAGAAGTAGGGTTCGACAGGCAAGGAATGTTGTCAAATACTGCATCCGAGATGTTAGATTGCCTTAGATTACGATATCGACCGTTATGGACGCATATAATATTCCCACCGAAAAGTATGCACAGACACGCGAGGAATATTGTAAAATATTACGTCTGAGATAATAGGTTGCCTTAGATTAGGATATACAACGTTATAGACTCATATAATGTTCCCACCAAGAAGTAGGGTCCGACACGCCTTGAATGATGTAGAATATTACATCCGAGATGTCAGGTTGCCTTCGGTTAGGATATATAACGTTATAGACGTATATACTGTTCCCTCCGAGAAGTAGGGTTCGACAGGCCAGGAATGTTGTCAAATATTGCATCCGAGATGTTAGGTTGCATTAGATAAGGATATATAACGTTATAGACGCATATAATGTTACCACCGAGACGTAGGGACCGACATGCCTGGAATGTTGTCAAATGTTACATCCGAGATGTTAGGTTGCCTTAGGTTAGGATATATGACGTTGTAGACGTATATACTGTTCCTTCCGAGAAGTAGGGTTCGACAGGCCAGGAATGTTGTCAAATATTGCATTCGAGATGTTAGGTTGCCTTAGATTAGGAAATATACCGTTATAGACGCATGTAATGTTACCACCGAGACGTAGGGTTCGACAGGCTAGGAATGTTGTCAAATATTGCATCCGAGATGTTAGGTTGCCTTAGATAAGGATATATAACGTTATAGACGCATATAATGTTACCACCGAGACGTAGGGACCGACATGCCTGGAATGTTGTCAAATGTTACATCCGAGATGTTAGGTTGCCTTAGGTTAGGATATATAACGTTATAGACGTATATACTGTTCCCTCCGAGAAGTATTGTTCGACAGGCCAGGAATGTTATCAAATATTGCATCCGAGATGTTAGGTTGCCTTAGGTTAGGATATATAACGTTCTAGACGCATGTAACGTTACCACCGAGACGTAGGGACCAACACGCCTGGAACGTTGTCAAATGTTACATCCGAGATGTTAGGTTGCTTTAGGTTAGGATTTATGACGTTATAGACGTATATGCTGTTCCCTCCGAGAAGTAGGGTCCGACACGCCTGGAATGATGTAGAATATTACATCCGAGATGTCAGGTTGCCTTAGGTTAGGATATATAACGTTATAGACGTATATACTGTTCCCACCGAGAAGTAGGGTTCGACAGGCTAGGAATGTTGTCAAATATTGCATCCGAGATGTTAGGTTGCCTTAGATAAGGATATATAACGTTATAAACGCATATAATGTTACCACCGAGACGTAGGACCAACATGCCTGGAATGTTGTCAAATGTTACATCCGAGATGTTAGGTTGCCTTAGGTTAGGATATATAACGTTATAGACGTATATACTGTTCCCTCCGAGAAGTATTGTTCGGCAAGCCAGGAATGTTGTCAAATATTGCAGGAATATTGTAAAATATTACGTCTGAGATAATAGGTTGCCTTAGATTAGGATATACAACGTTATAGACGTATATACTGTTCCCTCCGAGAAGTAGGGTTCGACAGGCTAGGAATGTTGTCAAATATTGCATCCGAGATGTTAGGTTGCCTTAGATAAGGATATATAACGTTATAAACGCATATAATGTTACCACCGAGACGTAGGACCAACATGCCTGGAATGTTGTCAAATGTTACATCCGAGATGTTAGGTTGCCTTAGGTTAGGATATATAACGTTATAGACGTATATACTGTTCCCTCCGAGAAGTATTGTTCGGCAGGCCAGGAATGTTGTCAAATGTTACATCCGAGATGTTAGGTTGCCTTAGGTTAGGATATATAACGTTATAGACGTATATACTGTTCCCACCGAGAAGTAGGGTTCGACACGTCAGGAATGTTGTCAAATATTACATACGAGATGTTAGTTGGCCTTAGGTTAGGATATATAACGTTATAGACGCATGTAATGTTACCACCGAGACGTAGGGACCGACACGCCTGGAATGTGGTAAAATGTCACATCCGAGATGTTAGGTTGCCTAAGATTAGGATATATACCGTTATAGACGTATATACTGTTCCCTCCGAGCAGTAGGGTTCGACAGGCCAGGAATGTTGTCAAATATTGCATCCGAGATGTTAGGTTGCCTTAGATTAGGATATGCAGCGTTATAGACGCATATAATGTTACCACCGAGAAGTAGGGTCCGACACGCCTGGAAGGTTGTAGAATATTACGTCTGAGATAATAGGTTGCCTTAGATTAGGATATACAACGTTATAGACTCATATAATGTTCCCACCAAGAAGTAGGGTCCGACACGCCTTGAATGATGTAGAATATTACATCCGAGATGTCAGGTTGCCTTCGGTTAGGATATATAACGTTATAGACGTATATACTGTTCCCTCCGAGAAGTAGGGTTCGACAGGCCAGGAATGTTGTCAAATATTGCATCCGAGATGTTAGGTTGCCTTAGATAAGGATATATAACGTTATAGACGCATATAATGTTACCACCGAGACATAGGGACCGACATGCCTGGAATGTTGTCAAATGTTACATCCGAGATGTTAGGTTGCCTTAGGTTACGATATATGACGTTGTAGACGTATATACTGTTCCCTCCGAGAAGTAGGGTTCGACAGGCCAGGAATGTTGTCAAATATTGCATCCGAGATGTTAGGTTGCCTTAGATAAGGATATATAACGTTATAGACGCATATAATGTTACCACCGAGACGTAGGGACCGACATGCCTGGAATGTTGTCAAATGTTACATCCGAGATGTTAGGTTGCCTTAGGTTAGGATATATAACGTTATAGACGTATATACTGTTCCCTCCGAGAAGTATTGTTCGACAGGCCAGGAATGTTGTCAAATATTGCATCCGAGATGTTAGGGTGCCTTAGGTTAGGATATATAACGTTCTAGACGCATGTAACGTTACCACCGAGACGTAGGGACCGACACGCCTGGAATGTTGTCAAATGTTACATCCGAGATGTTAGGTTGCCTTAGGTTAGGATTTATGACGTTATAGACGTATATGCTGTTCCCTCCGAGAAGTAGGGTCCGACACGCCTGGAATGATGTAGAATATTACATCCGAGATGTCAGGTTGCCTTAGGTTAGGATATATAACGTTATAGACGTATATACTGTTCCCTCCGAGAAGTAGGGTTCGACAGGCTAGGAATGTTGTCAAATATTGCATCCGAGATGTTAGGTTGCATTAGATAAGGATATATAACGTTATAGACGCATATAATGTTACCACCGAGACGTAGGACCAACATGCCTGGAATGTTGTCAAATGTTACATCCGAGATATTAGGTTGCCTTAGGTTAGGATATTTAACGTTATAGACGTATATACTGTTCCCACCGAGAAGTAGGGTTCGACACGCCTGGAATGATGTAGAATATTACATCCGAGATGTCAGGTTGCCTTAGGTTAGGATATATAACGTTATAGACGTATATACTGTTCCCTCCGAGAAGTAGGGTTCGACAGGCTAGGAATGTTGTCAAATATTGCATCCGAGATGTTAGGTTGCCTTAGATAAGGATATATAACGTTATAAACGCATATAATGTTACCACCGAGACGTAGGACCAACATGCCTGGAATGTTGTCAAATGTTACATCCGAGATGTTAGGTTGCCTTAGGTTAGGATATATAACGTTATAGACGTATATACTGTTCCCTCCGAGAAGTATTGTTCGGCAGGCCAGGAATGTTGTCAAATATTGCATCCGAGATGTTAGGTTGCCTTAGGTTAGGATATATAACGTTATAGACGCATGTAACGTTACCACCGAGACGTAGGGACCGACACGCCTGGAATGTTGTCAAATGTTACATCCGAGATGTTAGGTTGCCTTAGGTTAGGATATATAACGTTATAGACGTTTATGCTGTTCACTCCGAGAAGTAGGGTTCGACAGGCCAGGAATGTTGTCAAATATTGCATCCGAGATATTAGGTTGCCTTAGGTTAGGATATATAACGTTATAGACGCATGTAATGTTACCACCGAGACGTAGGGACCGACACGCCTGGAATGTTGTCAAATGTTACATCCGAGATGTTAGGTTGTCTTAGGTTAGGATATATGACGTTATAGACGTACATACTGTTCCCTCCGAGAAGTAGGGTTCGACAGGCAAGGAATGTTGTCAAATATTGCATCCGAGATGTTAGATTGCCTTAGATTACGATATCGACCGTTATGGACGCATATAATATTCCCACCGAAAAGTATGTACCGACACGCGAGGAATATTGTAAAATATTACGTCTGAGATAATAGGTTGCCTTAGATTAGGATATGCAGCGTTATAGACGCATATAATGTTACCACCGAGAAGTAGGGTCCGACACGACTGGAAGGTTGTAGAATATTACATCCGAGATGTTAGGTTGCCTTAGGTTGGGATATATAACGTTATAGACGTACATACTGTTCCCTCCGAGAAGTAGGGTTCGACAGGCAAGGAATGTTGTCAAATATTGCATCCGAGATGTTAGATTGCCTTAGATTACGATATCGACCGTTATGGACGCATATAATATTCCCACCGTAAAGTATGCACAGACACGCGAGGAATATTGTAAAATATTACGTCTGAGATAATAGGTTGCCTTAGATTAGGATATACAACGTTATAGACTCATATAATGTTCCCACCAAGAAGTAGGGTCCGACACGCCTTGAATGATGTAGAATATTACATCCGAGATGTCAGGTTGCCTTCGGTTAGGATATATAACGTTATAGACGTATATACTGTTCCCTCCGAGAAGTAGGGTTCGACAGGCTAGGAATGTTGTCAAATATAGCATCCGAGAGGTTAGGTTGCCTTAGATAAGGATATATAACGTTATAGACGCATATAATGTTACCACCGAGACGTAGGGTTCCAACACGCCTGGAATGTGGTAAAAAGTTACATCCGAGATGTTAGGTTGCCTAAGATTAGGACATATACCGTTATAGACGCATGTAATGTTACCACCGAGACGTAGGGACCGACACGCCTGGAATGTTATCAAATGTTACATCCGAGATGTTAGGTTGCCTAAGGCTAGGATATATGACGTTATAGATGTATATGCTGTTCCCTCCGAGAAGTAGGGTTCGACAGGCCAGGAATGTTGTCAAATATTGCATTCGAGATGTTAGGTTGCCTAAGGTTAGGATATATAACGTTATAGACGCATGTAATGTTACCACCGAGACGTAGGGACCGACACGCCTGGAATGTTGTCAAATGTTACGTCCGAGATGTTAGGTTGTCTTAGGTTAGGATATATGACGTTACAGACGTATATACTGTTCCCTCCGAGATGTAGGGTTCTACAGGCCAGGAATGTTGTGAAATATTTCATCCGAGATGTTAGGTTGCCTTAGATTAGGATATATGACGTTATAGATGTATATGCTGTTCCCTCCGAGAGTTAGGGTTCGACAGGCCAGGAATGTTGTTAACTATTGCATCCGAGATGTTAGGTTGCCTAAGGTTAGGATATAAACGTTATAGACGCATGTAATGTTACCACCGAGACGTAGGGACCGACACGCCAGGAATGTTGTCAAATATTACATACGAGATGTTAGGTTGCCTAAGATTAGGATATATACCGTTATAGACGCATGTAATGTTACCACCGAGACGTAGGGACCGACACGCCTGGAATGTGGTAAAATATTACATACGAGATGTTAGGTGGCCTTAGGTAGGGATATATAACGTTATAGACGCATGTAATGTTACCACCGAGACGTAGGGACCGACACGCCTGGAATGTGGTAAAATGTTACATCCGAGATGTTAGGTTGCCTAAGATTAGGATATATACCGTTATAGACGCATGTAATGTTACCACCGAGACGTAGGGACCGACACGCCTGCAATGTTATCAAATGTTACATCCGAGATGTTAGGTTGTCTTAGATTAGGATATATGACGTAATAGATGTATATGCTATTCCCTCCGAGAAGTAGGGTTCGACAGGCCAGGAATGTTGTCAAATATTGCATCCGAGATGTTAGGTTGCCTAAGGTTAGGATATATAACGTTATAGACGCATGTAATGTTACCACCGAGACGTGGGGACCGACACGCCTGGAATGTGGTAAAATGTTACATCCGAGATGTTAGGTTGCCTAAGATTAGGATATATACCGTTATAGACGCATGCAATGTTACCACCGAGAAGTAGGGACCGACAGGCCTGGAATGTTGTAAAATGTTACATCCGATATGTTAGGTTGCCTAAGATTAGGATATATACCGCTATAGACGCATGTAATGTTACCACCGAGAAGTAGGGTTCGACACGCCTGGAATGTGGTAAAATGTTACATCCGAGATGTTAGGTTGCCTAAGATTAGGATATATACCGTTATAGACGCATGCAATGTTACCACCGAGAAGTAGGGACCGACAGGCCTGGAATGTTGTAAAATGTTACATCCGATATGTTAGGTTGCCTAAGATTAGGATATATACCGCTATAGACGCATGTAATGTTACCACCGAGAAGTAGGGTTCGACACGCCAGGAATGTTGTCAAATATTACATACGAGATGTTAGGTGGCTTTAGGTTAGGATATATAACGTTATAGACGCATGTAATGTTACCACCGAGACGTAGGGACCGACAGGCCTGGAATGTTGTAAAATGTTACATCCGAGATGTTAGGTTGCCTTAGGTTAGGATATATAACGTTATAGACGCATGTCATGTTACCACCGAGACGTAGGTCCGACACGATTGGAATGTTGTCAAATGTTACATCAGAGATGTTAGGTTGCCTTCGGTTAGGATATATGACGTTACAGACGTATATACAGTTCCCTCCGAGAAGTAGGGTTCGACAGGCGAGGAATGTTGTCAAATATTGCATCCGAGATGTTAGATTGCCTTAGATTACGATATCGACCGTTAAAGACATATATAATATTCCCACCGAAAAGTATGCACCGACACGCCAGGAATATTGTAAAATATTACGTCTGTGATAATAGGTTGCCTTAGATTAGGATATACAACGTTATAGACAAATATAATGTTCCCACCGAGATGTAGGGTCCGACACGCCTGGAATGTTGTAGAATATTACATCCGACATGTCCGGTTGCCTTAGGTTAGGATATATAACGTTATAGACGTATATACTGTTCCCACCGAGAAGTAGGGCCCGATACGCCAGGAATGTTGTCAAATATTGCATCCGAGATGTTAGGTTGCCTTAGGTTAGGATATATGACGTTATAGACGTATATGCTGTTCCCTCCGAGAAGTAGGGTTCGACAGGCCAGGAATGATGTCAAATATTGCATCCGAGATGTTAGGTTGCCTTAGGTTAGGATATATAACGTTATAGACGTATATACTGTTCCCACCGAGAAGTAGAGTTCGACACGCCAGGAATGTTGTCAAATATTACATACGAGATGTTAGGTGGCCTTAGGTTAGGATATATAACGTTATAGACGCATGTAATGTTACCACCGAGACGTAGGGCCCGACACGCCTGGAATGTTGTCAAATGTTACATCCGAGATGTTAGGTTGCCTTAGGTTAGGATATATGACGTTATAGACGTATATACTGTTCCCTCCGAGATGTAGGGTTCGACAGGCCAGGAATGTTGTCAAATATTGCATCCTAGGTGTTAGGTTGCCTTAGGTTAGGATATATAACGTTATAGACGCATGTAACGTTACCACCGAGACGTAGGGACCGACACAACCGGAATGTTGTCAAATGTTACATCCGAGATGTTAGGTTGCCATAGGTGAGGATATATGACGTTATAGACGTATATGGTGTTCCCTCCGAGAAGTAGGGTTCGACAGGCCAGGAATGTTGTCAAATATTGCATCCGAGATGTTAGGTTGCCTTAGGTTAGGATATATAACGTTATAGACGCATGTAATGTTACCACCGAGACGTAGGGACCGACATGCCTGGAATGTTGTCAAATGTTACATCCGAGATGTTAGGTTGTCTTAGGTTAGGATATATGACGTTACAGACGTATATACTGTTCCCTCCGAGATGTAGGGTTCGACAGGCCAGGAATGTTGTCAAATATATCATCCGAGATGTTAGATTGCCTTAGATTACTATATCGACCGTTATGGACGCATATAATATTCCCACCGAAAAGTATGTACCGACACGCCAGGAATATTGTAAAATATTACGTCTGAGATAATAGGTTGCCTTAGATTAGGATATACAACGTTATAGACTCATATAATGTTCCCACCGAGAAGTAGGGTCCGACACGCCTGGAATGATGTAGAATATTACATCCGAGATGTCAGGTTGCCTCCGGTTAGGATATATAACGTTATAGACGTATATACTGTTCCCACCGAGAAGTAGGGTTCGACACGCCAGGAATGTTGTCAAATATTACATACGAGATGTTAGGTTGCCTTAGATTAGGAAATATACCGTTATAGACGCATGTGATGTTACCACCGAGACGTAGGGTTCCAACACGCCTGGAATGTTGTCAAATGTTATATCCGAGATGTTAGGTTGCCTCAGGTTAGGATATATAACGTTATAGACGTATATACTGTTCCCACCGAGAAGTAGGGTTCGACACGCCAGGAATGATGTCAAATATTACATACGAGATGTTAGTTGGCCTTAGGTTAGGATATATAACGTTATAGACGCATATAATATTACCACCGAGACGTAGGGACCGACACGCCTGGAATGTTGTCAAATGTTACATCCGAGATGTTAGGTTGCCTTAGGCTAGGATATATGACGTTATAGATGTATATGCTGTTCCCCCCGAGAAGTAGGGTTCGACAGTCCAGGAATGTTGTCAAATATTGCATCCGAGATGTTAGGTTGCCTTAGGTTAGGATATATAACGTTATAGACGCATGTAATGTTACCACAGAGACGTAGGTCCGACACGATTGGAATGTTGTCAAATGTTACATCCGAGATGTTAGGTTGCCTTAGGTTAGGATATATAACGTTATAGACGCATGTCATGTTACCACCGAGACGTAGGTCCGACACGCCTGGAAGGTTGTAGAATATTACATCCGAGATGTCAGGTTGCCTTAGGTTAGGATATATACCGTTATAGACATATATACTGTTCCCTCCGATAGGTAGGGTTCGACAGGCCAGGAATGTTGTCAAATGTTACATCCGAGATGTTAGGTTGCCATAGGTGAGGATATATGACGTTATAGACGTATATGGTGTTCCCTCCGAGAAGTAGGGTTCGACAGGCCAGGAATGTTGTCAAATATTGCATCCGAGATGTTAGGTTGCCTTAGGTTAGGATATATAACGTTATAGACGCATGTAATGTTACCACCGAGACGTAGGGACCGACATGCCTGGAATGTTGTCAAATGTTACATCCGAGATGTTAGGTTGTCTTAGGTTAGGATATATGACGTTACAGACGTATATACTGTTCCCTCCGAGATGTAGGGTTCGACAGGCCAGGAATGTTGTCAAATATATCATCCGAGATGTTAGATTGCCTTAGATTACTATATCGACCGTTATGGACGCATATAATATTCCCACCGAAAAGTATGTACCGACACGCCAGGAATATTGTAAAATATTACGTCTGAGATAATAGGTTGCCTTAGATTAGGATATACAACGTTATAGACTCATATAATGTTCCCACCGAGAAGTAGGGTCCGACACGCCTGGAATGATGTAGAATATTACATCCGAGATGTCAGGTTGCCTCCGGTTAGGATATATAACGTTATAGACGTATATACTGTTCCCACCGAGAAGTAGGGTTCGACACGCCAGGAATGTTGTCAAATATTACATACGAGATGTTAGGTTGCCTTAGATTAGGAAATATACCGTTATAGACGCATGTGATGTTACCACCGAGACGTAGGGTTCCAACACGCCTGGAATGTTGTCAAATGTTATATCCGAGATGTTAGGTTGCCTCAGGTTAGGATATATAACGTTATAGACGTATATACTGTTCCCACCGAGAAGTAGGGTTCGACACGCCAGGAATGATGTCAAATATTACATACGAGATGTTAGTTGGCCTTAGGTTAGGATATATAACGTTATAGACGCATATAATATTACCACCGAGACGTAGGGACCGACACGCCTGGAATGTTGTCAAATGTTACATCCGAGATGTTAGGTTGCCTTAGGCTAGGATATATGACGTTATAGATGTATATGCTGTTCCCCCCGAGAAGTAGGGTTCGACAGGCCAGGAATGTTGTCAAATATTGCATCCGAGATGTTAGGTTGCCTTAGGTTAGGATATATAACGTTATAGACGCATGTAATGTTACCACAGAGACGTAGGTCCGACACGATTGGAATGTTGTCAAATGTTACATCCGAGATGTTAGGTTGCCTTAGGTTAGGATATATAACGTTATAGACGCATGTCATGTTACCACCGAGACGTAGGTCCGACACGATTGGAATGTTGTCAAATGTTACATCCGAGATGTTAGGTTGCCTTAGGTTAGGATATATAACGTTATAGACGCATGTCATGTTACCACCGAGACGTAGGTCCGACACGATTGGAATGTTGTCAAATGTTACATCAGAGATGTTAGGTTGCATTCGGTTAGGATATATGACGTTACAGACGTATATACAGTTCCCTCCGAGAAGTAGGGTTCGACAGGCAAGGAATGTTGTCAAATATTGCATGCGAGATGTTAGGTTGCCTTAGATTATGATATATACCGTTATAGACGCATATAATGTTCCCACCGAGAAGTAGGGTCCGACACGCCTGGAAGGTTGTAGAATATTACATCCGAGATGTCAGGTTGCCTTAGGTTAGGATATATACCGTTATAGACATATATACTGTTCCCTCCGATAGGTAGGGTTCGACAGGCCAGGAATGTTGTCAAATATTGCATCCGAGATGTTAGGTTGCCTTAGGTTAGGATATATAACGTTATAGACGCATGTAATGTTACCACCGAGACGTAGGGACCGACACGCCTGGAATGTTGTCAAATGTTACATCCGAGATGTTAGGTTGCCTTAGGTTAGGATATATGACGTTACAGACGTATATACTGTTCCCTCCGAGAAGTAGGGTTCGACAGGCCAGGAATGTTCTCAAATATTGCATCCGAGATGTTAGATTGCCTTAGATTACGATATCGACCGTTATAGACGCATATAATATTCCCACCGAAAAGTATGCACCGACACGCCAGGAATATTGTAAAATATTACGTCTGAGATAATAGGTTGCCTTAGATTAGGATATACAACGCTATAGACCCATATAATGTTCCCACCGAGAAGTAGGGTCCGACACGCCTGGAATGATGTAGAATATTACATCCGAGATGTCAGGTTGCCTTAGGTTAGGATATATAATGTTATAGACGTACATACTGTTCCCTCCGAGAAGTAGGGTTCGACAGGCTAGGAATGTTGTCAAATACAGCATCCGAGAGGTTAGGTTGCCTTAGATAAGGATATATAACGTTATAGACGCATGTAATGTTACCACCGAGACGTAGGGACCGACACGCCTGGAATGTGGTAAAATGTTACATCCGAGATGTTAGGTTGCCTAAGATTAGGATATATACCGTTATAGACGCATGTAATGTTACCACCGAGACGTAGGGACCGACACGCCTGGAATGTTATCAAATGTTACATCCGAGATGTTAGGTTGCCTAAGGCTAGGATATATGACGTTATAGATGTATATGCTGTTCCCTCCGAGAAGTAGGGTTCGACAGGCCAGGAATGTTGTCAAATATTGCATTCGAGATGTTAGGTTGCCTAAGGTTAGGATATATAACGTTATAGACGCATGTAATGTTACCACCGAGACGTAGGGACCGACACGCCTGGAATGTTGTCAAATGTTACATCCGAGATGTTAGGTTGCCTAAGATTAGGATATATACCGTTATAGACGCATGTAATGTTACCACCGAGACGTGGGGACCGACACGCCTGGAATGTGGTAAAATGTTACATCCGAGATGTTAGGTTGCCTAAGATTAGGATATATACCGTTATAGACGCATGCAATGTTACCACCGAGAAGTAGGGACCGACAGGCCTGGAATGTTGTAAAATGTTACATCCGATATGTTAGGTTGCCTAAGATTAGGATATATACCGCTATAGACGCATGTAATGTTACCACCGAGAAGTAGGGTTCGACACGCCAGGAATGTTGTCAAATATTACATACGAGATGTTAGGTGGCTTTAGGTTAGGATATATAACGTTATAGACGCATGTAATGTTACCACCGAGACGTAGGTCCGACACGATTGGAATGTTGTCAAATGTTACATCAGAGATGTTAGGTTGCATTCGGTTAGGATATATGACGTTACAGACGTATATACAGTTCCCTCCGAGAAGTAGGGTTCGACAGGCAAGGAATGTTGTCAAATATTGCATGCGAGATGTTCGGTTGCCTTAGATTATGATATATACCGTTATAGACGCATATAATGTTCCCACCGAGAAGTAGGGTCCGACACGCCTGGAAGGTTGTAGAATATTACATCCGAGATGTCAGGTTGCCTTAGGTTAGGATATATACCGTTATAGACATATATACTGTTCCCTCCGATAGGTAGGGTTCGAAAGGCCAGGAATGTTGTCAAATATTGCATCCGAGATGTTAGGTTGCCTTAGGTTAGGATATATAACGTTATAGACGCATGTAATGTTACCACTGAGACGTAGGGACCGACACGCCTGGAATGTTGTCAAATGTTACATCCGAGATGTTAGGTTGCCTTAGGTTAGGATATATGACGTTACAGACGTATATACTGTTCCCTCCGAGAAGTAGGGTTCGACAGGCCAGGAATGTTCTCAAATATTGCATCCGAGATGTTAGATTGCCTTAGATTACGATATCGACCGTTATAGACGCATATAATATTCCCACCGAAAAGTATGCACCGACACGCCAGGAATATTGTAAAATATTACGTCTGAGATAATAGGTTGCCTTAGATTAGGATATACAACGCTATAGACCCATATAATGTTCCCACCGAGAAGTAGGGTCCGACACGCCTGGAATGATGTAGAATATTACATCCGAGATGTCAGGTTGCCTTAGGTTAGGATATATAATGTTATAGACGTACATACTGTTCCCTCCGAGAAGTAGGGTTCGACAGGCTAGGAATGTTGCCAAATATAGCATCCGAGAGGTTAGGTTGCCTTAGATAAGGATATATAACGTTATAGACGCATATAATGTTACCACCGAGACGTAGGGTTCCAACACGCCTGGAATGTGGTAAAATGTTACATCCGAGATGTTAGGTTGCCTAAGATTAGGATATATACCGTTATAGAGGCATGTAATGTTACCACCGAGACGTAGGGACCGACACGCCTGGAATGTTGTCAAATGTTACGTCCGAGATGTTAGGTTGTCTTAGGTTAGGATATATGACGTTACAGACGTATATACTGTTCGCTCCGAGATGTAGGGTTCTACAGGCCAGGAATGTTGTGAAATATTTCATCCGAGATGTTAGGTTGCCTTAGATTAGGATATATGACGTTATAGATGTATATGCTGTTCCCTCCGAGAATTAGGGTTCGACAGGCCAGGAATGTTGTTAACTATTGCATCCGAGATGTTAGGTTGCCTAAGGTTAGGATATATAACGTTATAGACGCATGTAATGTTACCACCGAGACGTAGGGTTCCAACACGCCTGGAATGTTGTCAAATGTTATATCCGAGATGTTAGGTTGCCTCAGGTTAGGATATATAACGTTGTAGACGTATATACTGTTCCCACCGAGAAGTAGGGTTCGACACGCCAGGAATGTTGTCAAATATTACATACGAGATGTTAGTTGGCCTTAGGTTAGGATATATAACGTTATAGACGCATATAATATTACCACCGAGACGTAGGGACCGACACGCCTGGAATGTTGTCAAATGTTACATCCGAGATGTTAGGTTGCCTTAGGTTTGGATATATGACGTTATAGACGTATATACTGTTCCCTCCGAGAAGTAGGGTTCGACAGGCCAGGAATGTTGTCAAATATTGCATCCGTGATGTTAGGTTGCCTTAGGTTAGGATATATAACGTTATAGACGCATGTAATGTTACCACCGAGAGGTAGGGACCGACACGCCTGGAATGTTGTCAAATGTTACATCCGAGATGTTAGGTTGCCTTAGGCTAGGATATATGACGTTATAGATGTATATGCTGTTCCCTCCGAGAAGTAGGGTTCGACAGGCCAGGAATGTTGTCAAATATTGCATCCGAGATGTTAGGTTGCCTTAGGTTAGGATATATAACGTTATAGACGCATGTAATGTTACCACAGAGACGTAGGTCCGACACGATTGGAATGTTGTCAAATGTTACATCCGAGATGTTAGGTTGCCTTAGGTTAGGATATATAACGTTACAGACGCATGTCATGTTACCACCGAGACGTAGGTCCGACACGATTGGAATGTTGTCAAATGTTACATCAGAGATGTTAGGTTGCATTCGGTTAGGATATATGACGTTACAGACGTATATACTGTTCCCTCCGAGATGTAGGGTTCTACAGGCCAGGAATGTTGTGAAATATTTCATCCGAGATGTTAGGTTGCCTTAGATTAGGATATATGACGTTATAGATGTATATGCTGTTCCCTCCGAGAATTAGGGTTCGACAGGCCAGGAATGTTGTTAACTATTGCATCCGAGATGTTAGGTTGCCTAAGGTTAGGATATATAACGTTATAGACGCATGTAATGTTACCACCGAGACGTAGGGACCGACACGCCAGGAATGTTGTCAAATATTACATACGAGATGTTAGGTTGCCTAAGATTAGGATATCTACCGTTATAGACGCATGTAATGTTACCACCGAGACGTAGGGACCGACACGCCTGGAATGTGGTAAAATGTTACATCCGAGATGTTAGGTTGCCTAAGATTAGGATATATACCGTTATAGACGCATGTAATGTTACCACCGAGACGTAGGGACCGACATGCCTGGAATGTTGTCAAATGTTACATCCGAGATGTTAGGTTGCCTTAGGTTAGGATATATAACGTTATAGACGTATATACTGTTCCCACCGAGCAGTAGGGTTCGATACGCCAGGAATGTTGTCAAATATTACATACGAGATGTTAGGTGGCCTTAGGTTAGGATATATAACGTTATAGACGCATGTAATGTTACCACCGGGACGTAGGGACCGACAGGCCTGGAATGTGGTAAAATGTTACATCCGAGATGTTAGGTTGCCTAAGATTAGGATATATACCGTTATAGACGCATGTAATGTTACCACCGAGACGTAGGGACCGACACGCCTGGAATGTTATCAAATGTTACATCCGAGATGTTAGGTTGCCTAAGGCTAGGATATATGACGTTATAGATGTATATGCTGTTCCCTCCGAGAAGTAGGGTTCGACAGGCCAGGAATGTTGTCAAATATTGCATTCGAGATGTTAGGTTGCCTAAGGTTAGGATATATAACGTTATAGACGCATGTAATGTTACCACCGAGACGTAGGGACCGACACGCCTGGAATGTTGTCAAATGTTACATCCGAGATGTTAGGTTGCCTAAGATTAGGATATATACCGTTATAGACGCATGTAATGTTACCACCGAGACGTGGGGACCGACACGCCTGGAATGTGGTAAAATGTTACATCCGAGATGTTAGGTTGCCTAAGATTAGGATATATACCGTTATAGACGCATGCAATGTTACCACCGAGAAGTAGGGACCGACAGGCCTGGAATGTTGTAAAATGTTACATCCGATATGTTAGGTTGCCTAAGATTAGGATATATACCGCTATAGACGCATGTAATGTTACCACCGAGAAGTAGGGTTCGACACGCCAGGAATGTTGTCAAATATTACATACGAGATGTTAGGTGGCTTTAGGTTAGGATATATAACGTTATAGACGCATGTAATGTTACCACCGAGACGTAGGGACCGACAGGCCTGGAATGTTGTAAAATGTTACATCCGAGATGTTAGGTTGCCTTAGGTTAGGATATATAACGTTATAGACGCATGTAATGTTACCACCGAGACGTAGGGACCGACACGCCTGGAATGTTGTCAAATGTTACATCCGAGATGTTAGGTTGCCTTAGGTTAGGATATATGACGTTACAGATGTATATACTGTTCCCTCCGAGAAGTAGGGTTCGACAGGCCAGGAATGTTGTCAAATATTGCATCCGAGATGTTAGATTGCCTTAGATTACGATATCGACCGTTAAAGACATATATAATATTCCCACCGAAAAGTATGCACCGACACGCCAGGAATATTGTAAAATATTACGTCTGTGATAATAGGTTGCCTTAGATTAGGATATACAACGTTATAGACTCATATAATGTTCCCACCGAGATGTAGGGTCCGACACGCCTGGAATGTTGTAGAATATTACATCCGACATGTCAGGTTGCCTTAGGTTAGGATATATAACGTTATAGACGTATATACTGTTCCCACCGAGAAGTAGGGCCCGATACGCCAGGAATGTTGTCAAATATTGCATCCGAGATGTTAGGTTGCCTTAGGTTAGGATATATGACGTTATAGACGTATATGCTGTTCCCTCCGAGAAGTAGGGTTCGACAGGCCAGGAATGATGTCAAATATTGCATCCGAGATGTTAGGTTGCCTTAGGTTAGGATATATAACGTTATAGACGTATATACTGTTCCCACCGAGAAGTAGAGTTCGACACGCCAGGAATGTTGTCAAATATTACATACGAGATGTTAGGTGGCCTTAGGTTAGGATATATAACGTTATAGACGCATGTAATGTTACCACCGAGACGTAGGGACCGACACGCCTGGAATGTTGTCAAATGTTACATCCGAGATGTTAGGTTGCCTTAGGTTAGGATATATGACGTTACAGACGTATATACTGTTCCCTCCGAGATGTAGGGTTCGACAGGCCAGGAATGTTGTCAAATATTGCATCCTAGATGTTAGGTTGCCTTAGGTTAGGATATATAACGTTATAGACGCATGTAACGTTACCACCGAGACGTAGGGACCGACACAACCGGAATGTTGTCAAATGTTACATCCGAGATGTTAGGTTGCCATAGGTGAGGATATATGACGTTATAGACGTATATGGTGTTCCCTCCGAGAAGTAGGGTTCGACAGGCCAGGAATGTTGTCAAATATTGCATCCGAGATGTTAGGTTGCCTTAGGTTAGGATATATAACGTTATAGACGCATGTAATGTTACCACCGAGACGTAGGGACCGACATGCCTGGAATGTTGTCAAATGTTACATCCGAGATGTTAGGTTGTCTTAGGTTAGGATATATGACGTTACAGACGTATATACTGTTCCCTCCGAGATGTAGGGTTCGACAGGCCAGGAATGTTGTCAAATATATCATCCGAGATGTTAGATTGCCTTAGATTACTATATCGACCGTTATGGACGCATATAATATTCCCACCGAAAAGTATGTACCGACACGCCAGGAATATTGTAAAATATTACGTCTGAGATAATAGGTTGCCTTAGATTAGGATATACAACGTTATAGACTCATATAATGTTCCCACCGAGAAGTAGGGTCCGACACGCCTGGAATGATGTAGAATATTACATCCGAGATGTCAGGTTGCCTCCGGTTAGGATATATTACGTTATAGACGTATATACTGTTCCCACCGAGAAGTAGGGTTCGACACGCCAGGAATGTTGTCAAATATTACATACGAGATGTTAGGTTGCCTTAGATTAGGAAATATACCGTTATAGACGCATGTAATGTTACCACCGAGACGTAGGGTTCCAACACGCCTGGAATGTTGTCAAATGTTATATCCGAGATGTTAGGTTGCCTCAGGTTAGGATATATAACGTTATAGACGTATATACTGTTCCCACCGAGAAGTAGGGTTCGATACGCCAGGAATGATGTCAAATATTACATACGAGATGTTAGTTGGCCTTAGGTTAGGATATATAACGTTATAGACGCATATAATATTACCACCGAGACGTAGGGACCGACACGCCTGGAATGTTGTCAAATGTTACATCCGAGATGTTAGGTTGCCTTAGGCTAGGATATATGACGTTATAGATGTATATGCTGTTCCCCCCGAGAAGTAGGGTTCGACAGGCCAGGAATGTTGTCAAATATTGCATCCGAGATGTTAGGTTGCCTTAGGTTAGGATATATAACGTTATAGACGCATGTAATGTTACCACAGAGACGTAGGTCCGACACGATTGGAATGTTGTCAAATGTTACATCCGAGATGTTAGGTTGCCTTAGGTTAGGATATATAACGTTATAGACGCATGTCATGTTACCACCGAGACGTAGGTCCGACACGATTGGAATGTTGTCAAATGTTACATCCGAGATGTTAGATTGCCTTAGGTTAGGATATATAACGTTATAGACGCGTGTCATGTTACCACCGAGACGTAGGTCCGACACGATTGGAATGTTGTCAAATGTTACATCAGAGATGTTAGGTTGCATTCGGTTAGGATATATGACGTTACAGACGTATATACAGTTCCCTCCGAGAAGTAGGGTTCGACAGGCAAGGAATGTTGTCAAATATTGCATGCGAGATGTTAGGTTGCCTTAGATTATGATATATACCGTTATAGACGCATATAATGTTCCCACCGAGAAGTAGGGTCCGACACGCCTGGAAGGTTGTAGAATATTACATCCGAGATGTCAGGTTGCCTTAGGTTAGGATATATACCGTTATAGACATATATACTGTTCCCTCCGATAGGTAGGGTTCGACAGGCCAGGAATGTTGTCAAATATTGCATCCGAGATGTTAGGTTGCCTTAGGTTAGGATATATAACGTTATAGACGCATGTAATGTTACCACCGAGACGTAGGGACCGACACGCCTGGAATGTTGTCAAATGTTACATCCGAGATGTTAGGTTGCCTTAGGTTAGGATATATGACGTTACAGACGTATATACTGTTCCCTCCGAGAAGTAGGGTTCGACAGGCCAGGAATGTTCTCAATTATTGCATCCGAGATGTTAGATTGCCTTAGATTACGATATCGACCGTTATAGACGCATATAATATTCCCACCGAAAAGTATGCACCGACACGCCAGGAATATTGTAAAATATTACGTCTGAGATAATAGGTTGCCTTAGATTAGGATATACAACGCTATAGACCCATATAATGTTCCCACCGAGAAGTAGGGTCCGACACGCCTGGAATGATGTAGAATATTACATCCGAGATGTCAGGTTGCCTTAGGTTAGGATATATAATGTTATAGACGTACATACTGTTCCCTCCGAGAAGTAGGGTTCGACAGGCTAGGAATGTTGTCAAATATAGCATCCGAGAGGTTAGGTTGCCTTAGATAAGGATATATAACGTTATAGACGCATGTAATGTTACCACCGAGACGTAGGGTTCCAACACGCCTGGAATGTGGTAAAATGTTACATCCGAGATGTTAGGTTGCCTAAGATTAGGATATATACCGTTATAGAGGCATGTAATGTTACCACCGAGACGTAGGGACCGACACGCCTGGAATGTTGTCAAATGTTACGTCCGAGATGTTAGGTTGTCTTAGGTTAGGATATATGACGTTACAGACGTATATACTGTTCCCTCCGAGATGTAGGGTTCTACAGGCCAGGAATGTTGTGAAATATTTCATCCGAGATGTTAGGTTGCCTTAGATTAGGATATATGACGTTATAGATGTATATGCTGTTCCCTCCGAGAATTAGGGTTCGACAGGCCAGGAATGTTGTTAACTATTGCATCCGAGATGTTAGGTTGCCTAAGGTTAGGATATATAACGTAATAGACGCATGTAATGTTACCACCGAGACGTAGGGTTCCAACACGCCTGGAATGTTGTCAAATGTTATATCCGAGATGTTAGGTTGCCTCAGGTTAGGATATATAACGTTGTAGACGTATATACTGTTCCCACCGAGAAGTAGGGTTCGACACGCCAGGAATGTTGTCAAATATTACATACGAGATGTTAGTTGGCCTTAGGTTAGGATATATAACGTTATAGACGCATATAATATTACCACCGAGACGTAGGGACCGACACGCCTGGAATGTTGTCAAATGTTACATCCGAGATGTTAGGTTGCCTTAGGTTTGGATATATGACGTTATAGACGTATATACTGTGCCCTCCGAGAAGTAGGGTTCGACATGCCAGGAATGTTGTCAAATATTGCATCCGTGATGTTAGGTTGCCTTAGGTTAGGATATATAACGTTATAGACGCATGTAATGTTACCACCGAGAGGTAGGGACCGACACGCCTGGAATGTTGTCAAATGTTACATCCGAGATGTTAGGTTGCCTTAGGCTAGGATATATGACGTTATAGGTGTATATGCTGTTCCCTCCGAGAAGTAGGGTTCGACAGGCCAGGAATGTTGTCAAATATTGCATCCGAGATGTTAGGTTGCCTTAGGTTAGGATATATAACGTTATAGACGCATGTAATGTTACCACAGAGACGTAGGTCCGACACGATTGGAATGTTGTCAAATGTTACATCCGAGATGTTAGGTTGCCTTAGGTTAGGATATATAACGTTATAGACGCATGTCATGTTACCACCGAGACGTAGGTCCGACACGATTGGAATGTTGTCAAATGTTACATCCGAGATGTTAAGTTGCCTTAGGTTAGGATATATAACGTTATAGACGCATGTCATGTTACCACCGAGACGTAGGTCCGACACGATTGGAATGTTGTCAAATGTTACATCAGAGATGTTAGGTTGCATTCGGTTAGGATATATGACGTTACAGACGCATATACAGTTCCCTCCGAGAAGTAGGATTCGACAGGCAAGGAATGTTGTCAAATATTGCATGCGAGATGTTAGGTTGCCTTAGATTATGATATATACCGTTATAGACGCATATAATGTTCCCACCGAGAAGTAGGATCCGACACGCCTGGAAGGGTGTGGAATATTACATCCGAGATGTCAGGTTGACTTAGGTTAGGATATATACCGTTATAGACATATATACTGTTCCCTCCGATAGGTAGGGTTCGACAGGCCAGGAATGTTGTCAAATATTGCATCCGAGATGTTAGGTTGCCTTAGGATAGGATATATAACGTTATAGACGCATGTAATGTTACCACCGAGACGTAGGGACCGACACGCTTGGAATGTTGTCAAATGTTACATCCGAGATGTTAGGTTGCCTTAGGTTAGGATATATGACGTTACAGACGTATATACTGTTCCCTCCGAGAAGTAGGGTTCGACAGGCCAGGAATGTTCTCAAATATTGCATCCGAGATGTTAGATTGCCTTAGATTACGATATCGACTGTTATAGACGCATATAATATTCCCACCGAAAAGTATGCACCGACACGCCAGGAATATTGTAAAATATTACGTCTGAGATAATAGGTTGCCTTAGATTAGGATATACAACGCTATAGACCCATATAATGTTCCCACCGAGCAGTAGGGTCCGACACGCCTGGAATGATGTAGAATATTACATCCGAGATGTCAGGTTGCCTTAGGTTAGGATATATAATGTTATAGACGTACATACTGTTCCCTCCGAGAAGTAGGGTTCTACAGGCTAGGAATGTTGTCAAATATAGCATCCGAGAGGTTAGGTTGCCTTAGATAAGGATATATAACGTTATAGACGCATATAATGTTACCACCGAGACGTAGGGTTCCAACACGCCTGGAATGTGGTAAAAAGTTACATCCGAGATGTTAGGTTGCCTAAGATTAGGATATATACCGTTATAGACGCATGTAATGTTACCACCGAGACGTAGGGACCGACACGCCTGGAATGTTATCAAATGTTACATCCGAGATGTTAGGTTGCCTAAGGCTAGGATATATGACGTTATAGATGTATATGCTGTTCCCTCCGAGAAGTAGGGTTCGACAGGCCAGGAATGTTGTCAAATATTGCATTCGAGATGTTAGGTTGCCTAAGGTTAGGATATATAACGTTATAGACGCATGTAATGTTACCACCGAGACGTAGGGACCGACACGCCTGGAATGTTGTCAAATGTTACGTCCGAGATGTTAGGTTGTCTTAGGTTAGGATATATGACGTTACAGACGTATATACTGTTCCCTCCGAGATGTAGGGTTCTACAGGCCAGGAATGTTGTGAAATATTTCATCCGAGATGTTAGGTTGCCTTAGATTAGGATATATGACGTTATAGATGTATATGCTGTTCCCTCCGAGAGTTAGGGTTCGACAGGCCAGGAATGTTGTTAACTATTGCATCCGAGATGTTAGGTTGCCTAAGGTTAGGATATATAACGTTATAGACGCATGTAATGTTACCACCGAGACGTAGGGACCGACACGCCAGGAATGTTGTCAAATATTACATACGAGATGTTAGGTTGCCTAAGATTAGGATATATACCGTTATAGACGCATGTAATGTTACCACCCAGACGTAGGGACCGACACGCCTGGAATGTGGTAAAATATTACATACGAGATGTTAGGTGGCCTTAGGTTAGGATATATAACGTTATAGACGCATGTAATGTTACCACCGAGACGTAGGGACCGACACGCCTGGAATGTGGTAAAATGTTACATCCGAGATGTTAGGTTGCCTAAGATTAGGATATATACCGTTATAGAGGCATGTAATGTTACCACCGAGACGTAGGGACCGACACGCCTGGAATGTTGTCAAATGTTACGTCCGAGATGTTAGGTTGTCTTAGGTTAGGATATATGACGTTACAGACGTATATACTGTTCCCTCCGAGATGTAGGGTTCTACAGGCCAGGAATGTTGTGAAATATTTCATCCGAGATGTTAGGTTGCCTTAGATTAGGATATATGACGTTATAGATGTATATGCTGTTCCCTCCGAGAATTAGGGTTCGACAGGCCAGGAATGTTGTTAACTATTGCATCCGAGATGTTAGGTTGCCTAAGGTTAGGATATATAACGTAATAGACGCATGTAATGTTACCACCGAGACGTAGGGTTCCAACACGCCTGGAATGTTGTCAAATGTTATATCCGAGATGTTAGGTTGCCTCAGGTTAGGATATATAACGTTGTAGACGTATATACTGTTCCCACCGAGAAGTAGGGTTCGACACGCCAGGAATGTTGTCAAATATTACATACGAGATGTTAGTTGGCCTTAGGTTAGGATATATAACGTTATAGACGCATATAATATTACCACCGAGACGTAGGGACCGACACGCCTGGAATGTTGTCAAATGTTACATCCGAGATGTTAGGTTGCCTTAGGTTTGGATATATGACGTTATAGACGTATATACTGTGCCCTCCGAGAAGTAGGGTTCGACAGGCCAGGAATGTTGTCAAATATTGCATCCGTGATGTTAGGTTGCCTTAGGTTAGGATATATAACGTTATAGACGCATGTAATGTTACCACCGAGAGGTAGGGACCGACACGCCTGGAATGTTGTCAAATGTTACATCCGAGATGTTAGGTTTCCTTAGGCTAGGATATATGACGTTATAGATGTATATGCTGTTCCCTCCGAGAAGTAGGGTTCGACAGGCCAGGAATGTTGTCAAATATTGCATCCGAGATGTTAGGTTGCCTTAGGTTAGGATATATAACGTTATAGACGCATGTAATGTTACCACAGAGACGTAGGTCCGACACGATTGGAATGTTGTCAAATGTTACGTCCGAGATGTTAGGTTGCCTTAGGTTAGGATATATAACGTTATAGACGCATGTCATGTTACCACCGAGACGTAGGTCCGACACGATTGGAATGTTGTCAAATGTTACATCCGAGATGTTAAGTTGCCTTAGGTTAGGATATATAACGTTATAGACGCATGTCATGTTACCACCGAGACGTAGGTCCGACACGATTGGAATGTTGTCAAATGTTACATCAGAGATGTTAGGTTGCATTCGGTTAGGATATATGACGTTACAGACGTATATACAGTTCCCTCCGAGAAGTAGGGTTCGACAGGCAAGGAATGTTGTCAAATATTGCATGCGAGATGTTAGGTTGCCTTAGATTATGATATATACCGTTATAGACGCATATAATGTTCCCACCGAGAAGTAGGATCCGACACGCCTGGAAGGGTGTGGAATATTACATCCGAGATGTCAGGTTGACTTAGGTTAGGATATATACCGTTATAGACATATATACTGTTCCCTCCGATAGGTAGGGTTCGACAGGCCAGGAATGTTGTCAAATATTGCATCCGAGATGTTAGGTTGCCTTAGGATAGGATATATAACGTTATAGACGCATGTAATGTTACCACCGAGACGTAGGGACCGACACGCTTGGAATGTTGTCAAATGTTACATCCGAGATGTTAGGTTGCCTTAGGTTAGGATATATGACGTTACAGACGTATATACTGTTCCCTCCGAGAAGTAGGGTTCGACAGGCCAGGAATGTTCTCAAATATTGCATCCGAGATGTTAGATTGCCTTAGATTACGATATCGACTGTTATAGACGCATATAATATTCCCACCGAAAAGTATGCACCGACACGCCAGGAATATTGTAAAATATTACGTCTGAGATAATAGGTTGCCTTAGATTAGGATATACAACGCTATAGACCCATATAATGTTCCCACCGAGAAGTAGGGTCCGACACGCCTGGAATGATGTAGAATATTACATCCGAGATGTCAGGTTGCCTTAGGTTAGGATATATAATGTTATAGACGTACATACTGTTCCCTCCGAGAAGTAGGGTTCTACAGGCTAGGAATGTTGTCAAATATAGCATCCGAGAGGTTAGGTTGCCTTAGATAAGGATATATAACGTTATAGACGCATATAATGTTACCACCGAGACGTAGGGTTCCAACACGCCTGGAATGTGGTAAAAAGTTACATCCGAGATGTTAGGTTGCCTAAGATTAGGATATATACCGTTATAGACGCATGTAATGTTACCACCGAGACGTAGGGACCGACACGCCTGGAATGTTATCAAATGTTACATCCGAGATGTTAGGTTGCCTAAGGCTAGGATATATGACGTTATAGATGTATATGCTGTTCCCTCCGAGAAGTAGGGTTCGACAGGCCAGGAATGTTGTCAAATATTGCATTCGAGATGTTAGGTTGCCTAAGGTTAGGATATATAACGTTATAGACGCATGTAATGTTACCACCGAGACGTAGGGACCGACACGCCTGGAATGTTGTCAAATGTTACGTCCGAGATGTTAGGTTGTCTTAGGTTAGGATATATGACGTTACAGACGTATATACTGTTCCCTCCGAGATGTAGGGTTCTACAGGCCAGGAATGTTGTGAAATATTTCATCCGAGATGTTAGGTTGCCTTAGATTAGGATATATGACGTTATAGATGTATATGCTGTTCCCTCCGAGAGTTAGGGTTCGACAGGCCAGGAATGTTGTTAACTATTGCATCCGAGATGTTAGGTTGCCTAAGGTTAGGATATATAACGTTATAGACGCATGTAATGTTACCACCGAGACGTAGGGACCGACACGCCAGGAATGTTGTCAAATATTACATACGAGATGTTAGGTTGCCTAAGATTAGGATATATACCGTTATAGACGCATGTAATGTTACCACCGAGACGTAGGGACCGACACGCCTGGAATGTGGTAAAATATTACATACGAGATGTTAGGTGGCCTTAGGTTAGGATATATAACGTTATAGACGCATGTAATGTTACCACCGAGACGTAGGGACCGACACGCCTGGAATGTGGTAAAATGTTACATCCGAGATGTTAGGTTGCCTAAGATTAGGATATATACCGTTATAGACGCATGTAATGTTACCACCGAGACGTAGGGACCGACACGCCTGCAATGTTATCAAATGTTACATCCGAGATGTTAGGTTGCCTAAGGCTAGGATATATGACGTTATAGATGTATATGCTGTTCCCTCCGAGAAGTAGGGTTCGACAGGCCAGGAATGTTGTCAAATATTGCATCCGAGATGTTAGGTTGCCTAAGGTTAGGATATATAACGTTATAGACGCATGTAATGTTACCACCGAGACGTAGGGACCGACACGCTTGGAATGTGGTAAAATGTTACATCCGAGATGTTAGGTTGCCTAAGATTAGGATATATACCGTTATAGACGCATGTAATGTTACCACCGAGACGTGGGGACCGACACGCCTGGAATGTGGTAAAATGTTACATCCGAGATGTTAGGTTGCCTAAGATTAGGATATATACCGCTATAGACGCATGTAATGTTACCACCGAGAAGTAGGGTTCGACACGCCAGGAATGTTGTCAAATATTACATACGAGATGTTAGGTGGCTTTAGGTTAGGATATATAACGTTATAGACGCATGTAATGTTACCACCGAGACGTAGGGACCGACAGGCCTGGAATGTTGTAAAATGTTACATCCGAGATGTTAGGTTGCCTTAGGTTAGGATATATAACGTTATAGACGCATGTCATGTTACCACCGAGACGTAGGTCCGACACGATTGGAATGTTGTCAAATGTTACATCAGAGATGTTAGGTTGCCTTCGGTTAGGATATATGACGTTACAGACGTATATACAGTTCCCTCCGAGAAGTAGGGTTCGACAGGCGAGGAATGTTGTCAAATATTGCATCCGAGATGTTAGATTGCCTTAGATTACGATATCGACCGTTAAAGACATATATAATATTCCCACCGAAAAGTATGCACCGACACGCCAGGAATATTGTAAAATATTACGTCTGTGATAATAGGTTGCCTTAGATTAGGATATACAACGTTATAGACAAATATAATGTTCCCACCGAGATGTAGGGTCCGACACGCCTGGAATGTTGTAGAATATTACATCCGACATGTCCGGTTGCCTTAGGTTAGGATATATAACGTTATAGACGTATATACTGTTCCCACCGAGAAGTAGGGCCCGATACGCCAGGAATGTTGTCAAATATTGCATCCGAGATGTTAGGTTGCCTTAGGTTAGGATATATGACGTTATAGACGTATATGCTGTTCCCTCCGAGAAGTAGGGTTCGACAGGCCAGGAATGATGTCAAATATTGCATCCGAGATGTTAGGTTGCCTTAGGTAAGGATATATAACGTTATAGGCGTATATACTGTTCCCACCGAGAAGTAGAGTTCGACACGCCAGGAATGTTGTCAAATATTACATACGAGATGTTAGGTGGCCTTAGGTTAGGATATATAACGTTATAGACGCATGTAATGTTACCACCGAGACGTAGGGACCGACACGCCTGGAATGTTGTCAAATGTTACATCCGAGATGTTAGGTTGCCTTAGGTTAGGATATATGACGTTATAGACGTATATACTGTTCCCTCCGAGATGTAGGGTTCGACAGGCCAGGAATGTTGTCAAATATTGCATCCTAGATGTTAGGTTGCCTTAGGTTAGGATATATAACGTTATAGACGCATGTAACGTTACCACCGAGACGTAGGGACCGACACAACCGGAATGTTGTCAAATGTTACATCCGAGATGTTAGGTTGCCATAGGTGAGGATATATGACGTTATAGACGTATATGGTGTTCCCTCCGAGAAGTAGGGTTCGACAGGCCAGGAATTTTGTCAAATATTGCATCCGAGATGTTAGGTTGCCTTAGGTTAGGATATATAACGTTATAGACGCATGTAATGTTACCACCGAGACGTAGGGACCGACATGCCTGGAATGTTGTCAAATGTTACATCCGAGATGTTAGGTTGTCTTAGGTTAGGATATATGACGTTACAGACGTATATACTGTTCCCTCCGAGATGTAGGGTTCGACAGGCCAGGAATGTTGTCAAATATATCATCCGAGATGTTAGATTGCCTTAGATTACTATATCGACCGTTATGGACGCATATAATATTCCCACCGAAAAGTATGTACCGACACGCCAGGAATATTGTAAAATATTACGTCTGAGATAATAGGTTGCCTTAGATTAGGATATACAACGTTATAGACTCATATAATGTTCCCACCGAGAAGTAGGGTCCGACACGCCTGGAATGATGTAGAATATTACATCCGAGATGTCAGGTTGCCTCCGGTTAGGATATATAACGTTATAGACGTATATACTGTTCCCACCGAGAAGTAGGGTTCGACACGCCAGGAATGTTGTCAAATATTACATACGAGATGTTAGGTTGCCTTAGATTAGGAAATATACCGTTATAGACGCATGTGATGTTACCACCGAGACGTAGGGTTCCAACACGCCTGGAATGTTGTCAAATGTTATATCCGAGATGTTAGGTTGCCTCAGGTTAGGATATATAACGTTATAGACGTATATACTGTTCCCACCGAGAAGTAGGGTTCGACACGCCAGGAATGATGTCAAATATTACATACGAGATGTTAGTTGGCCTTAGGTTAGGATATATAACGTTATAGACGCATATAATATTACCACCGAGACGTAGGGACCGACACGCCTGGAATGTTGTCAAATGTTACATCCGAGATGTTAGGTTGCCTTAGGCTAGGATATATGACGTTATAGATGTATATGCTGTTCCCCCCGAGAAGTAGGGTTCGACAGGCCAGGAATGTTGTCAAATATTGCATCCGAGATGTTAGGTTGCCTTAGGTTAGGATATATAACGTTATAGACGCATGTAATGTTACCACAGAGACGTAGGTCCGACACGATTGGAATGTTGTCAAATGTTACATCCCAGATGTTAGGTTGCCTTAGGTTAGGATATATAACGTTATAGACGCATGTCATGTTACCACCGAGACGTAGGTCCGACACGATTGGAATGTTGTCAAATGTTACATCCGAGATGTTAAGTTGCCTTAGGTTAGGATATATAACGTTATAGACGCATGTCATGTTACCACCGAGACGTAGGTCCGACACGATTGGAATGTTGTCAAATGTTACATCAGAGATGTTAGGTTGCATTCGGTTAGGATATATGACGTTACAGACGTATATACAGTTCCCTCCGAGAAGTAGGGTTCGACAGGCAAGGAATGTTGTCAAATATTGCATGCGAGATGTTAGGTTGCCTTAGATTATGATATATACCGTTATAGACGCATATAATGTTCCCACCGAGAAGTAGGATCCGACACGCCTGGAAGGTTGTAGAATATTACATCCGAGATGTCAGGTTGACTTAGGTTAGGATATATACCGTTATAGACATATATACTGTTCCCTCCGATAGGTAGGGTTCGACAGGCCAGGAATGTTGTCAAATATTGCATCCGAGATGTTAGGTTGCCTTAGGATAGGATATATAACGTTATAGACGCATGTAATGTTACCACCGAGACGTAGGGACCGACACGCCTGGAATGTTGTCAAATGTTACATCCGAGATGTTAGGTTGCCTTAGGTTAGGATATATGACGTTACAGACGTATATACTGTTCCCTCCGAGAAGTAGGGTTCGACAGGCCAGGAATGTTCTCAAATATTGCATCCGAGATGTTAGATTGCCTTAGATTACGATATCGACTGTTATAGACGCATATAATATTCCCACCGAAAAGTATGCACCGACACGCCAGGAATATTGTAAAATATTACGTCTGAGATAATAGGTTGCCTTAGATAAGGATATACAACGCTATAGACCCATATAATGTTCCCACCGAGAAGTAGGGTCCGACACGCCTGGAATGATGTAGAATATTACATCCGAGATGTCAGGTTGCCTTAGGTTAGGATATATAATGTTATAGACGTACATACTGTTCCCTCCGAGAAGTAGGGTTCTACAGGCTAGGAATGTTGTCAAATATAGCATCCGAGAGGTTAGGTTGCCTTAGATAAGGATATATAACGTTATAGACGCATATAATGTTACCACCGAGACGTAGGGTTCCAACACGCCTGGAATGTGGTAAAAAGTTACATCCGAGATGTTAGGTTGCCTAAGATTAGGATATATACCGTTATAGACGCATGTAATGTTACCACCGAGACGTAGGGACCGACACGCCTGGAATGTTATCAAATGTTACATCCGAGATGTTAGGTTGCCTAAGGCTAGGATATATGACGTTATAGATGTATATGCTGTTCCCTCCGAGAAGTAGGGTTCGACAGGCCAGGAATGTTGTCAAATATTGCATTCGAGATGTTAGGTTGCCTAAGGTTAGGATATATAACGTTATAGACGCATGTAATGTTACCACCGAGACGTAGGGACCGACACGCCTGGAATGTTGTCAAATGTTACGTCCGAGATGTTAGGTTGTCTTAGGTTAGGATATATGACGTTACAGACGTATATACTGTTCCCTCCGAGATGTAGGGTTCTACAGGCCAGGAATGTTGTGAAATATTTCATCCGAGATGTTAGGTTGCCTTAGATTAGGATATATGACGTTATAGATGTATATGCTGTTCCCTCCGAGAGTTAGGGTTCGACAGGCCAGGAATGTTGTTAACTATTGCATCCGAGATGTTAGGTTGCCTAAGGTTAGGATATATAACGTTATAGACGCATGTAATGTTACCACCGAGACGTAGGGACCGACACGCCAGGAATGTTGTCAAATATTACATACGAGATGTTAGGTTGCCTAAGATTAGGATATATACCGTTATAGACGCATGTAATGTTACCACCGAGACGTAGGGACCGACACGCCTGGAATGTGGTAAAATATTACATACGAGATGTTAGGTGGCCTTACGTTAGGATATATAACGTTATAGACGCATGTAATGTTACCACCGAGACGTAGGGACCGACACGCCTGGAATGTGGTAAAATGTTACATCCGAGATGTTAGGTTGCCTAAGATTAGGATATATACCGTTATAGACGCATGTAATGTTACCACCGAGACGTAGGGACCGACACGCCTGCAATGTTATCAAATGTTACATCCGAGATGTTAGGTTGCCTAAGGCTAGGATATATGACGTTATAGATGTATATGCTGTTCCCTCCGAGAAGTAGGGTTCGACAGGCCAGGAATGTTGTCAAATATTGCATCCGAGATGTTAGGTTGCCTAAGGTTAGGATATATAACGTTATAGACGCATGTAATGTTACCACCGAGACGTAGGGACCGACACGCTTGGAATGTGGTAAAATGTTACATCCGAGATGTTAGGTTGCCTAAGATTAGGATATATACCGTTATAGACGCATGTAATGTTACCACCGAGACGTGGGGACCGACACGCCTGGAATGTGGTAAAATGTTACATCCGAGATGTTAGGTTGCCTAAGATTAGGATATATACCGCTATAGACGCATGTAATGTTACCACCGAGAAGTAGGGTTCGACACGCCAGGAATGTTGTCAAATATTACATACGAGATGTTAGGTGGCTTTAGGTTAGGATATATAACGTTATAGACGCATGTAATGTTACCACCGAGACGTAGGGACCGACAGGCCTGGAATGTTGTAAAATGTTACATCCGAGATGTTAGGTTGCCTTAGGTTAGGATATATAACGTTATAGACGCATGTCATGTTACCACCGAGACGTAGGTCCGACACGATTGGAATGTTGTCAAATGTTACATCAGAGATGTTAGGTTGCCTTCGGTTAGGATATATGACGTTACAGACGTATATACAGTTCCCTCCGAGAAGTAGGGTTCGACAGGCGAGGAATGTTGTCAAATATTGCATCCGAGATGTTAGATTGCCTTAGATTACGATATCGACCGTTAAAGACATATATAATATTCCCACCGAAAAGTATGCACCGACACGCCAGGAATATTGTAAAATATTACGTCTGTGATAATAGGTTGCCTTAGATTAGGATATACAACGTTATAGACAAATATAATGTTCCCACCGAGATGTAGGGTCCGACACGCCTGGAATGTTGTAGAATATTACATCCGACATGTCCGGTTGCCTTAGGTTAGGATATATAACGTTATAGACGTATATACTGTTCCCACCGAGAAGTAGGGCCCGATACGCCAGGAATGTTGTCAAATATTGCATCCGAGATGTTAGGTTGCCTTAGGTTAGGATATATGACGTTATAGACGTATATGCTGTTCCCTCCGAGAAGTAGGGTTCGACAGGCCAGGAATGATGTCAAATATTGCATCCGAGATGTTAGGTTGCCTTAGGTTAGGATATATAACGTTATAGACGTATATACTGTTCCCACCGAGAAGTAGAGTTCGACACGCCAGGAATGTTGTCAAATATTACATACGAGATGTTAGGTGGCCTTAGGTTAGGATATATAACGTTCTAGACGCATGTAATGTTACCACCGAGACGTAGGGACCGACACGCCTGGAATGTTGTCAAATGTTACATCCGAGATGTTAGGTTGCCTTAGGTTAGGATATATGACGTTATAGACGTATATACTGTTCCCTCCGAGATGTAGGGTTCGACAGGCCAGGAATGTTGTCAAATATTGCATCCTAGATGTTAGGTTGCCTTAGGTTAGGATATATAACGTTATAGACGCATGTAACGTTACCACCGAGACGTAGGGACCGACACAACCGGAATGTTGTCAAATGTTACATCCGAGATGTTAGGTTGCCATAGGTGAGGATATATGACGTTATAGACGTATATGGTGTTCCCTCCGAGAAGTAGGGTTCGACAGGCCAGGAATGTTGTCAAATATTGCATCCGAGATGTTAGGTTGCCTTAGGTTAGGATATATAACGTTATAGACGCATGTAATGTTACCACCGAGACGTAGGGACCGACATGCCTGGAATGTTGTCAAATGTTACATCCGAGATGTTAGGTTGTCTTAGGTTAGGATATATGACGTTACAGACGTATATACTGTTCCCTCCGAGATGTAGGGTTCGACAGGACAGGAATGTTGTCAAATATATCATCCGAGATGTTAGATTGCCTTAGATTACTATATCGACCGTTATGGACGCATATAATATTCCCACCGAAAAGTATATACCGACACGCCAGGAATATTGTAAAATATTACGTCTGAGATAATAGGTTGCCTTAGATTAGGATATACAACGTTATAGACTCATATAATGTTCCCACCGAGAAGTAGGGTCCGACACGCCTGGAATGATGTAGAATATTACATCCGAGATGTCAGGTTGCCTCCGGTTAGGATATATAACGTTATAGACGTATATACTGTTCCCACCGAGAAGTAGGGTTCGACACGCCAGGAATGTTGTCAAATATTACATACGAGATGTTAGGTTGCCTTAGATTAGGAAATATACCGTTATAGACGCATGTGATGTTACCACCGAGACGTAGGGTTCCAACACGCCTGGAATGTTGTCAAATGTTATATCCGAGATGTTAGGTTGCCTCAGGTTAGGATATATAACGTTATAGACGTATATACTGTTCCCACCGAGAAGTAGGGTTCGACACGCCAGGAATGATGTCAAATATTACATACGAGATGTTAGTTGGCCTTAGGTTAGGATATATAACGTTATAGACGCATATAATATTACCACCGAGACGTAGGGACCGACACGCCTGGAATGTTGTCAAATGTTACATCCGAGATGTTAGGTTGCCTTAGGCTAGGATATATGACGTTATAGATGTATATGCTGTTCCCCCCGAGAAGTAGGGTTCGACAGGCCAGGAATGTTGTCAAATCTTGCATCCGAGATGTTAGGTTGCCTTAGGTTAGGATATATAACGTTATAGACGCATGTAATGTTACCACAGAGACGTAGGTCCGACACGATTGGAATGTTGTCAAATGTTACATCCGAGATGTTAGGTTGCCTTAGGTTAGGATATATAACGTTATAGACGCATGTCATGTTACCACCGAGACGTAGGTCCGACACGATTGGAATGTTGTCAAATGTTACATCCGAGATGTTAGGTTGCCTTAGGTTAGGATATATAACGTTATAGACGCATGTCATGTTACCACCGAGACGTAGGTCCGACACGATTGGAATGTTGTCAAATGTTACATCAGAGATGTTAGGTTGCATTCGGTTAGGATATATGACGTTACAGACGTATATACAGTTCCCTCCGAGAAGTAGGGTTCGACAGGCAAGGAATGTTGTCAAATATTGCATGCGAGATGTTAGGTTGCCTTAGATTATGATATATACCGTTATAGACGCATATAATGTTCCCACCGAGAAGTAGGGTCCGACACGCCTGGAAGGTTGTAGAATATTACATCCGAGATGTCAGGTTGCCTTAGGTTAGGATATATACCGTTATAGACATATATACTGTTCCCTCCGATAGGTAGGGTTCGACAGGCCAGGAATGTTGTCAAATGTTACATCCGAGATGTTAGGTTGCCATAGGTGAGGATATATGATGTTATAGACGTATATGGTGTTCCCTCCGAGAAGTAGGGTTCGACAGGCCAGGAATGTTGTCAAATATTGCATCCGAGATGTTAGGTTGCCTTAGGTTAGGATATATAACGTTATAGACGCATGTAATGTTACCACCGAGACGTAGGGACCGACATGCCTGGAATGTTGTCAAATGTTACATCCGAGATGTTAGGTTGTCTTAGGTTAGGATATATGACGTTACAGACGTATATACTGTTCCCTCCGAGATGTAGGGTTCGACAGGCCAGGAATGTTGTCAAATATATCATCCGAGATGTTAGATTGCCTTAGATTACTATATCGACCGTTATGGACGCATATAATATTCCCACCGAAAAGTATGTACCGACACGCCAGGAATATTGTAAAATATTACGTCTGAGATAATAGGTTGCCTTAGATTAGGATATACAACGTTATAGACTCATATAATGTTCCCACCGAGAAGTAGGGTCCGACACGCCTGGAATGATGTAGAATATTACATCCGAGATGTCAGGTTTCCTCCGGTTAGGATATATAACGTTATAGACGTATATACTGTTCCCACCGAGAAGTAGGGTTCGACACGCCAGGAATGTTGTCAAATATTACATACGAGATGTTAGGTTGCCTTAGATTAGGAAATATACCGTTATAGACGCATGTGATGTTACCACCGAGACGTAGGGTTCCAACACGCCTGGAATGTTGTCAAATGTTATATCCGAGATGTTAGGTTGCCTCAGGTTAGGATATATAACGTTATAGACGTATATACTGTTCCCACCGAGAAGTAGGGTTCGACACGCCAGGAATGATGTCAAATATTACATACGAGATGTTAGTTGGCCTTAGGTTAGGATATATAACGTTATAGACGCATATAATATTACCACCGAGACGTAGGGACCGACACGCCTGGAATGTTGTCAAATGTTACATCCGAGATGTTAGGTTGCCTTAGGCTAGGATATATGACGTTATAGATGTATATGCTGTTCCCCCCGAGAAGTAGGGTTCGACAGGCCAGGAATGTTGTCAAATATTGCATCCGAGATGTTAGGTTGCCTTAGGTTGGGATATATAACGTTATAGACGCATGTAATGTTACCACAGAGACGTAGGTCCGACACGATTGGAATGTTGTCAAATGTTACATCCGAGATATTAGGTTGCCTTAGGTTAGGATATATAACGTTATAGACGCATGTCATGTTACCACCGAGACGTAGGTCCGACACGATTGGAATGTTGTCAAATGTTACATCCGAGATGTTAGGTTGCCTTAGGTTAGGATATATAACGTTATAGACGCATGTCATGTTACCACCGAGACGTAGGTCCGACACGATTGGAATGTTGTCAAATGTTACATCAGAGATGTTAGGTTGCATTCGGTTAGGATATATGACGTTACAGACGTATATACAGTTCCCTCCGAGAAGTAGGGTTCGACAGGCAAGGAATGTTGTCAAATATTGCATGCGAGATGTTAGGTTGCCTTAGATTATGATATATACCGTTATAGACGCATATAATGTTCCCACCGAGAAGTAGGGTCCGACACGCCTGGAAGGTTGTAGAATATTACATCCGAGATGTCAGGTTGCCTTAGGTTAGGATATATACCGTTATAGACATATATACTGTTCCCTCCGATAGGTAGGGTTCGACAGGCCAGGAATGTTGTCAAATATTGCATCCGAGATGTTAGGTTGCCTTAGGTTAGGATATATAACGTTATAGACGCATGTAATGTTACCACCGAGACGTAGGGACCGACACGCCTGGAATGTTGTCAAATGTTACATCCGAGATGTTAGGTTGCCTTAGGTTAGGATATATGACGTTACAGACGTATATACTGTTCCCTCCGAGAAGTAGGTTTCGACAGGCCAGGAATGTTCTCAAATATTGCATCCGAGATGTTAGATTGCCTTAGATTACGATATCGACCGTTATAGACGCATATAATATTCCCACCGAAAAGTATGCACCGACACGCCAGGAATATTGTAAAATATTACGTCTGAGATAATAGGTTGCCTTAGATTAGGATATACAACGCTATAGACCCATATAATGTTCCCACCGAGAAGTAGGGTCCGACACGCCTGGAATGATGTAGAATATTACATCCGAGATGTCAGGTTGCCTTAGGTTAGGATATATAATGTTATAGACGTACATACTGTTCCCTCCGAGACGTAGGGACCGACACGCCTGGAATGTGGTAAAATGTTACATCCGAGATGTTAGGTTGCCTAAGATTAGGATATATACCGTTATAGACGCATGTAATGTTACCACCGAGACGTAGGGACCGACATGCCTGGAATGTTGTCAAATGTTACATCCGAGATGTTAGGTTGCCTTAGGTTAGGATATATAACGTTATAGACGTATATACTGTTCCCACCGAGCAGTAGGGTTCGATACGCCAGGAATGTTGTCAAATATTACATACGAGATGTTAGGTGGCCTTAGGTTAGGATATATAACGTTATAGACGCATGTAACGTTACCACCGAGACGTAGGGACCGACACAACCGGAATGTTGTCAAATGTTACATCCGAGATGTTAGGTTGCCATAGGTGAGGATATATGACGTTATAGACGTATATGGTGTTCCCTCCGAGAAGTAGGGTTCGACAGGCCAGGAATGTTGTCAAATATTGCATCCGAGATGTTAGGTTGCCTTAGGTTAGGATATATAACGTTATAGACGCATGTAATGTTACCACCGAGACGTAGGGACCGACATGCCTGGAATGTTGTCAAATGTTACATCCGAGATGTTAGGTTGTCTTAGGTTAGGATATATGACGTTACAGACGTATATACTGTTCCCTCCGAGACGTAGGGTTCGACTGGCCAGGAATGTTGTCAAATATATCATCCGAGATGTTAGATTGCCTTAGATTACTATATCGACCGTTATGGACGCATATAATATTCCCACCGAAAAGTATGTACCGACACGCCAGGAATATTGTAAAATATTACGTCTGAGATAATAGGTTGCCTTAGATTAGGATATACAACGTTATAGACTCATATAATGTTCCCACCGAGAAGTAGGGTCCGACACGCCTGGAATGATGTAGAATATTACATCCGAGATGTCAGGTTGCCTCCGGTTAGGATATATAACGTTATAGACGTATATACTGTTCCCACCGAGAAGTAGGGTTCGACACGCCAGGAATGTTGTCAAATATTACATACGAGATGTTAGGTTGCCTTAGATTAGGAAATATACCGTTACAGACGCATGTAATGTTACCACCGAGACGTAGGGTTCCAACACGCCTGGAATGTTGTCAAATGTTATATCCGAGATGTTAGGTTGCCTCAGGTTAGGATATATAACGTTATAGACGTATATACTGTTCCCACCGAGAAGTAGGGTTCGACACGCCAGGAATGTTGTCAAATATTACATACGAGATGTTAGTTGGCCTTAGGTTAGGATATATAACGTTATAGACGCATATAATATTACCACCGAGACGTAGGGACCGACACGCCTGGAATGTTATCAAATGTTACATCCGAGATGTTAGGTTGCCTTAGGCTAGGATATATGACGTTATAGATGTATATGCAGTTCCCTCCGAGAAGTAGGGTTCGACAGGCCAGGAATGTTGTCAAATGTTGCATCCGAGAGGTTAGGTTGCCTTAGATAAGGATATATAACGTTATAGACGCATATAATGTTACCACCGAGACGTAGGGTTCCAACACGCCTGGAATGTGGTAAAATGTTACATCCGAGATGTTAGGTTGCCTAAGATTAGGATATATACCGTTATAGACGCATGTAATGTTACCACCGAGACGTAGGGGCCGACACGCCTGGAATGTTATCAAATGTTACATCCGAGATGTTAGGTTGCCTAAGGCTAGGATATATGACGTTATAGATGTATATGCTGTTCCCTCCGAGAAGTAGGGTTCGACAGGCCAGGAATGTTGTCAAATATTGCATTCGAGATGTTAGGTTGCCTAAGGTTAGGATATATAACGTTATAGACGCATGTAATGTTACCACCGAGACGTAGGGACCGACACGCCTGGAATGTTGTCAAATGTTACGTCCGAGATGTTAGGTTGTCTTAGGTTAGGATATATGACGTTACAGACGTATATACTGTTCCCTCCGAGATGTAGGGTTCTACAGGCCAGGAATGTTGTGAAATATTTCATCCGAGATGTTAGGTTGCCTTAGATTAGGATATATGACGTTATAGATGTATATGCTGTTCCCTCCGAGAATTAGGGTTCGACAGGCCAGGAATGCTGTTAACTATTGCATCCGAGATGTTAGGTTGCCTAAGGTTAGAATATATAACGTTATAGACGCATGTAATGTTACCACCGAGACGTAGGGACCGACACGCCAGGAATGTTGTCAAATATTACATACGAGATGTTAGGTTGCTTAAGATTAGGATATATACCGTTATAGACGCATGTAATGTTACCACCGAGACGTAGGGACCGACACGCCTGGAATGTGGTAAAATGTTACATCCGAGATGTTAGGTTGCCTAAGATTAGGAAATATACCGTTATAGACGCATGTAATCTTACCACCCAGACGTAGGGAACGACATGCCTGGAATGTTATCAAATGTTACATCCGAGATGTTAGGTTGCCTAAGGCTAGGATATATGACGTTATAGATGTATATGCTGTTCCCTCCGAGAAGTAGGGTTCGACAGGCCAGGAATGTTCTCAAATATTGCATTCGAGATGTTAGGTTGCCTAAGGTTAGGATATATAACGTTATAGACGCATGTAATGTTACCACCGAGACGTAGGGACCGACACGCCTGGAATGTTGTCAAATGTTACGTCCGAGATGTTAGGTTGTCTTAGGTTAGGATATATGACGCTACAGACGTATATACTGTTCCCTCCGAGATGTAGGGTTCTACAGGCCAGGAATGTTGTGAAATATTTCATCCGAGATGTTAGGTTGTCTTAGATTAGGATATATGACGTAATAGATGTATATGCTGTTCCCTCCGAGAAGTAGGGTTCGACAGGCCAGGAATGTTGTCAAATATTGCATCCGAGATGTTAGGTTGCCTAAGGTTAGGATATATAACGTTATAGACGCATGTAATGTTACCACCGAGACGTAGGGACCGACACGCTTGGAATGTGGTAAAATGTTACATCCGAGATGTTAGGTTGCCTAAGATTAGGATATATACCGTTATAGACGCATGTAATGTTACCACCGAGACGTGGGGACCGACACGCCTGGAATGTGGTAAAATGTTACATCCGAGATGTTAGGTTGCCTAAGATTAGGATATATACCGTTATAGACGCATGTAATGTTACCACCGAGAAGTAGGGACCGACAGGCCTGGAATGTTGTAAAATGTTACATCCGATATGTTAGGTTGCCTAAGATTAGGATATATACCGCTATAGACGCATGTAATGTTACCACCGAGAAGTAGGGTTCGATACGCCAGGAATGTTGTCAAATATTACATACGAAATGTTAGGTGGCCTTAGGTTAGGATATATAACGTTATAGACGCATGTAATGTTACCACCGAGACGTAGGGACCGACACGCCTGGAATGTGGTAAAATGTTACATCCGAGATGTTAGGTTGCCTAAGATTAGGATATATACCGTTATAGACGCATGTAATGTTACCACCGAGAAGTAGGGTTCGACACGCCAGGAATGTTGTCAAATATTACATACGAGATGTTAGGTGGCTTTAGGTTAGGATATATAACGTTATAGACGCATGTAATGTTACCACCGAGACGTAGGGACCGACAGGCCTGGAATGTTGTAAAATGTTACATCAGAGATGTTAGGTTGCCTAAGATTAGGATATATACCGCTATAGACGCATGTAATGTTACCACCGAGACGTAGGGACCGACACGCCAGGAATGTTGTCAAATATTACATACGAGATGTTAGGTGGCTTTGGTTAGGATATATAACGTTATAGACGCATGTAATGTTACCACCGAGACGTAGGGACCGACACGCCTGGAATGTGGTAAAATGTTACATCCGAGATGTTAGGTTGCCTAAGATTAGGATATATACCGTTATAGACGCATGTAATGTTACCACCGAGACGTAGGGACCGACACGCCTGGAATGTTGTCAAATGTTACATCCGAGATGTTAGGTTGCCTTAGGTTAGGATATATGACGTTATAGACGTATATACTTTTCCCTCCGAGAAGTAGGGTTCGACAGGCCACGAATGTTGTCAAATATTGCATCCGAGATGTTAGGTTGCCTTAGATTAGGATATATACCGTTATAGACGTATATACTGGCCCTCCGAGCAGTAGAGTTCGACAGGCCAGGAATGTTGTCAAATATTGCATCCGAGATGTTAGGTTGCCTTAGATTAGGATATGCAACGTTATAGACGCATATAATGTTCCCACCGAGAAGTAGGGTCCGACACGCCTGGAAGGTTGTAGAATATTACATCCGAGATGTTAGGTTGCCTTAGGTTAGGATATATAACGTTATAGACGTACATACTGTTCCCTCCGAGAAGTAGGGTTCGACAGGCCAGGAATGTTGTCAAATTTTGCATCCGAGATGTTAGATTGCCTTAGATTACGATATCGACCGTTATGGACGAATATAATATTCCCACCGAAAAGTATGTACCGACACGCCAGGAATATTGTATAATACTACGTCTGAGATAATAGGTTGCCTTAGATTAGGATATACAACGCTATAGACTCATATAATGTTCCCACCGAGAAGTAGGGTCCGACATGCCTGGAATGATGTAGAATATTACATCCGAGATGTCAGGTTGCTTCCGGTTAGGATATATAACGTTATAGACGTATATACTGTTCCCTCCGAGAAGTAGGGTTCGACAGGCTAGGAATGTTGTCAAATATTGCATCCGAGATGTTAGGTTGCCTTAGATTAGGAAATATACCGTTATAGACGCATGTAATGTTACCACCGAGACGTAGGGACCGACACGCCTGGAATGTTGTCAAATGTTACATCCGAGATCTTAGGTTGCCTTAGGTTAGGATATATGACGTTATAGACGTATGTACCTTTCCCTCCGAGAAGTAGAGTTCGACAGGCCACGAATGTTGTCAAATATTGCATCCGAGAGGTTAGGTTGCCTTACATAAGGATATACAACGTTATAGACGCATATAATGTTCCCACCGAGAAGTAGGGACCGACACGCCTGGAATGTTGTCAAATGTTACATCCGAGATGTTAGGTTGCCTTAGGCTAGGATATATGACGTTATAGATGTATATGCTGTTCCCTCCGAGAAGTAGGGTTCGACAGGCCAGGAATGTTGTCAAATATTGCATCCGAGATGTTAGGTTGCCTTAGGTTAGGATATATAACGTTATAGACGCATGTAATGTTACCACCGAGACGTAGGTCCGACACGATTGGAATGTTGTCAAATGTTACATCCGAGATGTTAGGTTGCCTTAGGTTAGGATATATAACGTTATAGACGCATGTCATGTTACCACCGAGAAGTAGGGTCCGACACGCCTGGAAGGTTGTAGAATATTACATCCGAGATGTTAGGTTGCCTTAGGTTAGGATATATGACGTTACAGACGTATATACTGTTCCCTCCGAGAAGTAGGGTTCGACAGGCCAGGAATGTTCTCAAATATTGCATCCGAGATGTTAGATTGCCTTAGATTACGATATCGACCGTTATAGACGCATATAATATTCCCACCGAAAAGTATGCACCGACACGCCAGGAATATTGTAAAATATTACGTCTGAGATAATAGGTTGCCTTAGATTAGGATATACAACGCTATAGACCCATATAATGTTCCCACCGAGAAGTAGGGTCCGACACGCCTGGAATGATGTAGAATATTACATCCGAGATGTCAGGTTGCCTTAGGTTAGGATATATAACGTTATAGACGTACATACTGTTCCCTCCGTGAAGTAGGGTTCGACAGGCTAGGAATGTTGTCAAATATAGCATCCGAGAGGTTAGGTTGCCTTAGATAAGGAGATATAACGTTATAGACGCATATAATGTTACCACCGAGACGTAGGGTTCCAACACGCCTGGAATGTGGTAAAATGTTACATCCGAGATGTTAGGTTGCCTAAGATTAGGATATATACCGTTATAGAGGCATGTAATGTTACCACCGAGACGTAGGGACCGACACGCCTGGAATGTTGTCAAATGTTACGTCCGAGATGTTAGGTTGTCTTAGGTTAGGATATATGACGTTACAGACGTATATACTGTTCCCTCCGAGATGTAGGGTTCTACAGGCCAGGAATGTTGTGAAATATTTCATCCGAGATGTTAGGTTGCCTTAGATTAGGATATATGACGTTATAGATGTATATGCTGTTCCCTCCGAGAATTAGGGTTCGACAAGCCAGGAATGTTGTTAACTATTGCATCCGAGATGTTAGGTTGCCTTAGGTTAGGATATATAACGTTATAGACGCATGTAATGTTACCACCGAGACGTAGGGACCGACACGCCTGGAATGTTGTCAAATGTTACATCCGAGATGTTAGGTTGCCTTAGGTTAGGATATATGACGTTACAGACGTATATACTGTTCCCTCCGAGAAGTAGGGTTCGACAGGCCAGGAATGTTCTCAAATATTGCATCCGAGATGTTAGATTGCCTTAGATTACGATATCGACCGTTATAGACGCATATAATATTCCCACCGAAAAGTATGCACCGACACGCCAGGAATATTGTAAAATATTACGTCTGAGATAATAGGTTGCCTTAGATTAGGATATACAACGCTATAGACCCATATAATGTTCCCACCGAGAAGTAGGGTCCGACACGCCTGGAATGATGTAGAATATTACATCCGAGATGTCAGGTTGCCTTAGGTTAGGATATATAATGTTATAGACGTACATACTGTTCCCTCCGAGACGTAGGGACCGACACGCCTGGAATGTGGTAAAATGTTACATCCGAGATGTTAGGTTGCCTAAGATTAGGATATATACCGTTATAGACGCATGTAATGTTACCACCGAGACGTAGGGACCGACATGCCTGGAATGTTGTCAAATGTTACATCCGAGATGTTAGGTTGCCTTAGGTTAGGATATATAACGTTATAGACGTATATACTGTTCCCACCGAGCAGTAGGGTTCGATACGCCAGGAATGTTGTCAAATATTACATACGAGATGTTAGGTGGCCTTAGGTTAGGATATATAACGTTATAGACGCATGTAACGTTACCACCGAGACGTAGGGACCGACACAACCGGAATGTTGTCAAATGTTACATCCGAGATGTTAGGTTGCCATAGGTGAGGATATATGACGTTATAGACGTATATGGTGTTCCCTCCGAGAAGTAGGGTTCGACAGGCCAGGAATGTTGTCAAATATTGCATCCGAGATGTTAGGTTGCCTTAGGTTAGGATATATAACGTTATAGACGCATGTAATGTTACCACCGAGACGTAGGGACCGACATGCCTGGAATGTTGTCAAATGTTACATCCGAGATGTTAGGTTGTCTTAGGTTAGGATATATGACGTTACAGACGTATATACTGTTCCCTCCGAGACGTAGGGTTCGACTGGCCAGGAATGTTGTCAAATATATCATCCGAGATGTTAGATTGCCTTAGATTACTATATCGACCGTTATGGACGCATATAATATTCCCACCGAAAAGTATGTACCGACACGCCAGGAATATTGTAAAATATTACGTCTGAGATAATAGGTTGCCTTAGATTAGGATATACAACGTTATAGACTCATATAATGTTCCCACCGAGAAGTAGGGTCCGACACGCCTGGAATGATGTAGAATATTACATCCGAGATGTCAGGTTGCCTCCGGTTAGGATATATAACGTTATAGACGTATATACTGTTCCCACCGAGAAGTAGGGTTCGACACGCCAGGAATGTTGTCAAATATTACATACGAGATGTTAGGTTGCCTTAGATTAGGAAATATACCGTTACAGACGCATGTAATGTTACCACCGAGACGTAGGGTTCCAACACGCCTGGAATGTTGTCAAATGTTATATCCGAGATGTTAGGTTGCCTCAGGTTAGGATATATAACGTTATAGACGTATATACTGTTCCCACCGAGAAGTAGGGTTCGACACGCCAGGAATGTTGTCAAATATTACATACGAGATGTTAGTTGGCCTTAGGTTAGGATATATAACGTTATAGACGCATATAATATTACCACCGAGACGTAGGGACCGACACGCCTGGAATGTTATCAAATGTTACATCCGAGATGTTAGGTTGCCTTAGGCTAGGATATATGACGTTATAGATGTATATGCAGTTCCCTCCGAGAAGTAGGGTTCGACAGGCCAGGAATGTTGTCAAATGTTGCATCCGAGAGGTTAGGTTGCCTTAGATAAGGATATATAACGTTATAGACGCATATAATGTTACCACCGAGACGTAGGGACCGACACGCCTGGAATGTTGTCAAATGTTACGTCCGAGATGTTAGGTTGTCTTAGGTTAGGATATATGACGTTACAGACGTATATACTGTTCCCTCCGAGATGTAGGGTTCTACAGGCCAGGAATGTTGTGAAATATTACATACGAGATGTTAGGTTGCCTTAGATTAGGAAATATACCGTTATAGACGCATGTAATGTTACCACCGAGACGTAGGGACCGACACGCCTGGAATGTGGTAAAATGTTACATCCGAGATGTTAGGTTGCCTAAGATTAGGAAATATACCGTTATAGACGCATGTAATCTTACCACCCAGACGTAGGGAACGACATGCCTGGAATGTTATCAAATGTTACATCCGAGATGTTAGGTTGCCTAAGGCTAGGATATATGACGTTATAGATGTATATGCTGTTCCCTCCGAGAAGTAGGGTTCGACAGGCCAGGAATGTTCTCAAATATTGCATTCGAGATGTTAGGTTGCCTAAGGTTAGGATATATAACGTTATAGACGCATGTAATGTTACCACCGAGACGTAGGGACCGACACGCCTGGAATGTTGTCAAATGTTACGTCCGAGATGTTAGGTTGTCTTAGGTTAGGATATATGACGCTACAGACGTATATACTGTTCCCTCCGAGATGTAGGGTTCTACAGGCCAGGAATGTTGTGAAATATTTCATCCGAGATGTTAGGTTGTCTTAGATTAGGATATATGACGTAATAGATGTATATGCTGTTCCCTCCGAGAAGTAGGGTTCGACAGGCCAGGAATGTTGTCAAATATTGCATCCGAGATGTTAGGTTGCCTAAGGTTAGGATATATAACGTTATAGACGCATGTAATGTTACCACCGAGACGTAGGGACCGACACGCTTGGAATGTGGTAAAATGTTACATCCGAGATGTTAGGTTGCCTAAGATTAGGATATATACCGTTATAGACGCATGTAATGTTACCACCGAGACGTGGGGACCGACACGCCTGGAATGTGGTAAAATGTTACATCCGAGATGTTAGGTTGCCTAAGATTAGGATATATACCGTTATAGACGCATGTAATGTTACCACCGAGAAGTAGGGACCGACAGGCCTGGAATGTTGTAAAATGTTACATCCGATATGTTAGGTTGCCTAAGATTAGGATATATACCGCTATAGACGCATGTAATGTTACCACCGAGAAGTAGGGTTCGATACGCCAGGAATGTTGTCAAATATTACATACGAAATGTTAGGTGGCCTTAGGTTAGGATATATAACGTTATAGACGCATGTAATGTTACCACCGAGACGTAGGGACCGACACGCCTGGAATGTGGTAAAATGTTACATCCGAGATGTTAGGTTGCCTAAGATTAGGATATATACCGTTATAGACGCATGTAATGTTACCACCGAGAAGTAGGGTTCGACACGCCAGGAATGTTGTCAAATATTACATACGAGATGTTAGGTGGCTTTAGGTTAGGATATATAACGTTATAGACGCATGTAATGTTACCACCGAGACGTAGGGACCAACAGGCCTGGAATGTTGTAAAATGTTACATCAGAGATGTTAGGTTGCCTAAGATTAGGATATATACCGCTATAGACGCATGTAATGTTACCACCGAGACGTAGGGACCGACACGCCAGGAATGTTGTCAAATATTACATACGAGATGTTAGGTGGCTTTGGTTAGGATATATAACGTTATAGACGCATGTAATGTTACCACCGAGACGTAGGGACCGACACGCCTGGAATGTGGTAAAATGTTACATCCGAGATGTTAGGTTGCCTAAGATTAGGATATATACCGTTATAGACGCATGTAATGTTACCACCGAGACGTAGGGACCGACACGCCTGGAATGTTGTCAAATGTTACATCCGAGATGTTAGGTTGCCTTAGGTTAGGATATATGACGTTATAGACGTATATACTTTTCCCTCCGAGAAGTAGGGTTCGACAGGCCACGAATGTTGTCAAATATTGCATCCGAGATGTTAGGTTGCCTTAGATTAGGATATATACCGTTATAGACGTATATACTGGCCCTCCGAGCAGTAGAGTTCGACAGGCCAGGAATGTTGTCAAATATTGCATCCGAGATGTTAGGTTGCCTTAGATTAGGATATGCAACGTTATAGACGCATATAATGTTCCCACCGAGAAGTAGGGTCCGACACGCCTGGAAGGTTGTAGAATATTACATCCGAGATGTTAGGTTGCCTTAGGTTAGGATATATAACGTTATAGACGTACATACTGTTCCCTCCGAGAAGTAGGGTTCGACAGGCCAGGAATGTTGTCAAATTTTGCATCCGAGATGTTAGATTGCCTTAGATTAGGAAATATACCGTTATAGACGCATGTAATGTTACCACCGAGACGTAGGGACCGACACGCCTGGAATGTTGTCAAATGTTACATCCGAGATCTTAGGTTGCCTTAGGTTAGGATATATGACGTTATAGACGTATGTACCTTTCCCTCCGAGAAGTAGAGTTCGACAGGCCACGAATGTTGTCAAATATTGCATCCGAGAGGTTAGGTTGCCTTACATAAGGATATACAACGTTATAGACGCATATAATGTTCCCACCGAGAAGTAGGGTCCGACACGCCTGGAAGGTTGTAGAATATTACATCCGAGATGTTAGGTTGCCTTAGGTTAGGATATATGACGTTACAGACGTATATACTGTTCCCTCCGAGAAGTAGGGTTCGACAGGCCAGGAATGTTCTCAAATATTGCATCCGAGATGTTAGATTGCCTTAGATTACGATATCGACCGTTATAGACGCATATAATATTCCCACCGAAAAGTATGCACCGACACGCCAGGAATATTGTAAAATATTACGTCTGAGATAATAGGTTGCCTTAGATTAGGATATACAACGCTATAGACCCATATAATGTTCCCACCGAGAAGTAGGGTCCGACACGCCTGGAATGATGTAGAATATTACATCCGAGATGTCAGGTTGCCTTAGGTTAGGATATATAACGTTATAGACGTACATACTGTTCCCTCCGTGAAGTAGGGTTCGACAGGCTAGGAATGTTGTCAAATATAGCATCCGAGAGGTTAGGTTGCCTTAGATAAGGAGATATAACGTTATAGACGCATATAATGTTACCACCGAGACGTAGGGTTCCAACACGCCTGGAATGTGGTAAAATGTTACATCCGAGATGTTAGGTTGCCTAAGATTAGGATATATACCGTTATAGACGCATGTAATGTTACCACCGAGACGTAGGGACCGACATGCCTGGAATGTTGTCAAATGTTACATCCGAGATGTTAGGTTGCCTTAGGTTAGGATATATAACGTTATAGACGTATATACTGTTCCCACCGAGAAGTAGGGTTCGATACGCCAGGAATGTTGTCAAATATTACATACGAGATGTTAGGTGGCCTTAGGTTAGGATATATAACGTTATAGACGCATGTAATGTTACCACCGAGACGTAGGGACCGACACGCCTGGAATGTGGTAAAATGTTACATCCGAGATGTTAGGTTGCCTAAGATTAGGATATATACCGTTATAGACGCATGTAATGTTACCACCGAGAAGTAGGGTTCGACACGCCAGGAATGTTGTCAAATATTACATACGAGATGTTAGGTGGCTTTAGGTTAGGATATATAACGTTATAGACGCATGTAATGTTACCACCGAGACGTAGGGACCGACAGGCCTGGAATGTTGTAAAATGTTACATCAGAGATGTTAGGTTGCCTAAGATTAGGATATATACCGCTATAGACGCATGTAATGTTACCACCGAGACGTAGGGACCGACACGCCAGGAATGTTGTCAAATATTACATACGAGATGTTAGGTGGCTTTGGTTAGGATATATAACGTTATAGACGCATGTAATGTTACCACCGAGACGTAGGGACCGACACGCCTGGAATGTGGTAAAATGTTACATCCGAGATGTTAGGTTGCCTAAGATTAGGATATATACCGTTATAGACGCATGTAATGTTACCACCGAGACGTAGGGACCGACACGCCTGGAATGTTATCAAATGTTACATCCGAGATGTTAGGTTGCCTAAGGCTAGGATATATGACGTTATAGATGTATATGCTGTTCCCTCCGAGAAGTAGGGTTCTACAGGCCAGGAATGTTGTCAAGTATTGCATTCGAGATGTTAGGTTGCCTAAGGTTAGGATATATAACGTTATAGACGCATGTAATGTTACCACCGAGACGTAGGGACCGACACGCCTGGAATGTGGTAAAATGTTACATCCGAGATGTTAGGTTGCCTAAGATTAGGATATATACCGTTATAGACGCATGTAAAGTTACCACCGAGAAGTAGGGTCCGACAGGCCTGGAATGCTGTAAAATGTTACATCCGATATGTTAGGTTGCCTAAGATTAGGATATATGCCGCTATAGACGCATGTAATGTTACCACCGAGACGTAGGGACCGACACGCCAGGAATGTTGTCAAATATTACATACGAGATGTTAGGTGGCCTTAGGTTAGGATATATAACGTTATAGACGCATGTAATGTTACCACCGAGACGTAGGGACCGACACGCCTGGAATGTGGTAAAATGTTACATCCAAGATGTTAGGTTGCCTAAGATTAGGATATATACCGTTATAGACGCATGTAATGTTACCACCGAGACGTAGGGACCGACACGCCTGGAATGTGGTAAAATGTTACATCCGAGATGTTAGGTTGCCTAAGATTAGGATATATACCGTTATAGACGCATGTAAAGTTACCACCGAGACGTAGGGACCGACACGCCAGGAATGTTGTCAAATATTACATACGAGATGTTAGGTGGCTTTGGTTAGGATATATAACGTTATAGACGCATGTAATGTTACCACCGAGACGTAGGGACCGACACGCCTGGAATGTGGTAAAATGTTACATCCGAGATGTTAGGTTGCCTAAGATTAGGATATATACCGTTATAGACGCATGTAATGTTACCACCGAGACGTAGGGACCGACACGCCTGGAATGTTGTCAAATGTTACATCCGAGATGTTAGGTTGCCTTAGGTTAGGATATATGACGTTATAGACGTATATACTTTTCCCTCCGAGAAGTAGGGTTCGACAGGCCACGAATGTTGTCAAATATTGCATCCGAGATGTTAGGTTGCCTTAGATTAGGATATATACCGTTATAGACGTATATACTGGCCCTCCGAGCAGTAGAGTTCGACAGGCCAGGAATGTTGTCAAATATTGCATCCGAGATGTTAGGTTGCCTTAGATTAGGATATGCAACGTTATAGACGCATATAATGTTCCCACCGAGAAGTAGGGTCCGACACGCCTGGAAGGTTGTAGAATATTACATCCGAGATGTTAGGTTGCCTTAGGTTAGGATATATAACGTTATAGACGTACATACTGTTCCCTCCGAGAAGTAGGGTTCGACAGGCCAGGAATGTTGTCAAATTTTGCATCCGAGATGTTAGATTGCCTTAGATTAGGAAATATACCGTTATAGACGCATGTAATGTTACCACCGAGACGTAGGGACCGACACGCCTGGAATGTTGTCAAATGTTACATCCGAGATCTTAGGTTGCCTTAGGTTAGGATATATGACGTTATAGACGTATGTACCTTTCCCTCCGAGAAGTAGAGTTCGACAGGCCACGAATGTTGTCAAATATTGCATCCGAGAGGTTAGGTTGCCTTACATAAGGATATACAACGTTATAGACGCATATAATGTTCCCACCGAGAAGTAGGGTCCGACACGCCTGGAAGGTTGTAGAATATTACATCCGAGATGTTAGGTTGCCTTAGGTTAGGATATATGACGTTACAGACGTATATACTGTTCCCTCCGAGAAGTAGGGTTCGACAGGCCAGGAATGTTCTCAAATATTGCATCCGAGATGTTAGATTGCCTTAGATTACGATATCGACCGTTATAGACGCATATAATATTCCCACCGAAAAGTATGCACCGACACGCCAGGAATATTGTAAAATATTACGTCTGAGATAATAGGTTGCCTTAGATTAGGATATACAACGCTATAGACCCATATAATGTTCCCACCGAGAAGTAGGGTCCGACACGCCTGGAATGATGTAGAATATTACATCCGAGATGTTAGGTTGCCTTAGGTTAGGATATATAACGTTATAGACGTATATACTGTTCCCACCGAGAAGTAGGGTTCGATACGCCAGGAATGTTGTCAAATATTACATACGAGATGTTAGGTGGCCTTAGGTTAGGATATATAACGTTATAGACGCATGTAATGTTACCACCGAGACGTAGGGACCGACACGCCTGGAATGTGGTAAAATGTTACATCCGAGATGTTAGGTTGCCTAAGATTAGGATATATACCGTTATAGACGCATGTAATGTTACCACCGAGAAGTAGGGTTCGACACGCCAGGAATGTTGTCAAATATTACATACGAGATGTTAGGTGGCTTTAGGTTAGGATATATAACGTTATAGACGCATGTAATGTTACCACCGAGACGTAGGGACCGACAGGCCTGGAATGTTGTAAAATGTTACATCAGAGATGTTAGGTTGCCTAAGATTAGGATATATACCGCTATAGACGCATGTAATGTTACCACCGAGACGTAGGGACCGACACGCCAGGAATGTTGTCAAATATTACATACGAGATGTTAGGTGGCTTTGGTTAGGATATATAACGTTATAGACGCATGTAATGTTACCACCGAGACGTAGGGACCGACACGCCTGGAATGTGGTAAAATGTTACATCCGAGATGTTAGGTTGCCTAAGATTAGGATATATACCGTTATAGACGCATGTAATGTTACCACCGAGACGTAGGGACCGACACGCCTGGAATGTTATCAAATGTTACATCCGAGATGTTAGGTTGCCTAAGGCTAGGATATATGACGTTATAGATGTATATGCTGTTCCCTCCGAGAAGTAGGGTTCTACAGGCCAGGAATGTTGTCAAGTATTGCATTCGAGATGTTAGGTTGCCTAAAGTTAGGATATATAACGTTATAGACGCATGTAATGTTACCACCGAGACGTAGGGACCGACACGTCTGGAATGTGGTAAAATGTTACATCCGAGATGTTAGGTTGCCTAAGATTAGGATATATACCGTTATAGACGCATGTAAAGTTACCACCGAGAAGTAGGGTCCGACAGGCCTGGAATGCTGTAAAATGTTACATCCGATATGTTAGGTTGCCTAAGATTAGGATATATGCCGCTATAGACGCATGTAATGTTACCACCGAGACGTAGGGACCGACACGCCAGGAATGTTGTCAAATATTACATACGAGATGTTAGGTGGCCTTAGGTTAGGATATATAACGTTATAGACGCATGTAATGTTACCACCGAGACGTAGGGACCGACACGCCTGGAATGTGGTAAAATGTTACATCCAAGATGTTAGGTTGCCTAAGATTAGGATATATACCGTTATAGACGCATGTAATGTTACCACCGAGACGTAGGGACCGACACGCCTGGAATGTGGTAAAATGTTACATCCGAGATGTTAGGTTGCCTAAGATTAGGATATATACCGTTATAGACGCATGTAATGTTACCTCCGAGACGTAGGGACCGACACGCCTGGAATGTTGTCAAATGTTACATCCGAGATGTTAGGTTGCCTTAGGTTAGGATATATGACGTTATAGACGTATATACTTTTCCCTCCGAGAAGTAGGGTTCGACAGGCCACGAATGTTGTCAAATATTGCATCCGAGATGTTAGGTTGCCTTAGATTAGGATATATACCGTTATAGACGTATATACTGGCCCTCCGAGCAGTAGAGTTCGACAGGCCAGGAATGTTGTCAAATATTGCATCCGAGATGTTAGGTTGCCTTAGATTAGGATATGCAACGTTATAGACGCATATAATGTTCCCACCGAGAAGTAGGGTCCGACACGCCTGGAAGGTTGTAGAATATTACATCCGAGATGTTAGGTTGCCTTAGGTTAGGATATATAACGTTATAGACGTACATACTGTTCCCTCCGAGAAGTAGGGTTCGACAGGCCAGGAATGTTGTCAAATTTTGCATCCGAGATGTTAGATTGCCTTAGATTACGATATCGACCGTTATGGACGAATATAATATTCCCACCGAAAAGTATGTACCGACACGCCAGGAATATTGTATAATATTACGTCTGAGATAATAGGTTGCCTTAGATTAGGATATACAACGCTATAGACTCATATAATGTTCCCACCGAGAAGTAGGGTCCGACATGCCTGGAATGATGTAGAATATTACATCCGAGATGTCAGGTTGCTTCCGGTTAGGATATATAACGTTATAGACGTATATACTGTTCCCTCCGAGAAGTAGGGTTCGACAGGCTAGGAATGTTGTCAAATATTGCATCCGAGATGTTAGGTTGCCTTAGATTAGGAAATATACCGTTATAGACGCATGTAATGTTACCACCGAGACGTAGGGACCGACACGCCTGGAATGTTGTCAAATGTTACATCCGAGATCTTAGGTTGCCTTAGGTTAGGATATATGACGTTATAGACGTATGTACCTTTCCCTCCGAGAAGTAGAGTTCGACAGGCCACGAATGTTGTCAAATATTGCATCCGAGAGGTTAGGTTGCCTTAGATAAGGATATACAACGTTATAGACGCATATAATGTTCCCACCGAGAAGTAGGGACCGACACGCCTGGAATGTTGTCAAATGTTACATCCGAGATGTTAGGTTGCCTTAGGCTAGGATATATGACGTTATAGATGTATATGCTGTTCCCTCCGAGAAGTAGGGTTCGACAGGCCAGGAATGTTGTCAAATATTGCATCCGAGATGTTAGGTTGCCTTAGGTTAGGATATATAACGTTATAGACGCATGTAATGTTACCACCGAGACGTAGGTCCGACACGATTGGAATGTTGTCAAATGTTACATCCGAGATGTTAGGTTGCCTTAGGTTAGGATATATAACGTTATAGACGCATGTCATGTTACCACCGAGACGTAGGTCCGACACGATTGGAATGTTGTCAAATGTTACATCCGAGATGTTAGGTTGCCTTAGGTTAGGATATATAACGTTATAGACGCATGTCATGTTACCACCGAGACGTAGGTCCGACACGATTGGAATGTTGTCAAATGTTACATCAGAGATGTTAGGTTGCATTCGGTTAGGATATATGACGTTACAGACGTATATACAGTTCCCTCCGAGAAGTAGGGTTCGACAGGCAAGGAATGTTGTCAAACATTGCATGCGAGATGTTAGGTTGCCTTAGATAATGATATATACCGTTATAGACGCATATAATGTTCCCACCGAGAAGTAGGGTCCGACACGCCTGGAAGGTTGTAGAATATTACATCCGAGATGTTAGGTTGCCTTAGGTTAGGATATATAACGTTATAGACGTACATACTGTTCCCTCCGAGAAGTAGGGTTCGACAGGCCAGGAATGTTGTCAAATTTTGCATCCGAGATGTTAGATTGCCTTAGATTAGGAAATATACCGTTATAGACGCATGTAATGTTACCACCGAGACGTAGGGACCGACACGCCTGGAATGTTGTCAAATGTTACATCCGAGATCTTAGGTTGCCTTAGGTTAGGATATATGACGTTATAGACGTATGTACCTTTCCCTCCGAGAAGTAGAGTTCGACAGGCCACGAATGTTGTCAAATATTGCATCCGAGAGGTTAGGTTGCCTTACATAAGGATATACAACGTTATAGACGCATATAATGTTCCCACCGAGAAGTAGGGTCCGACACGCCTGGAAGGTTGTAGAATATTACATCCGAGATGTTAGGTTGCCTTAGGTTAGGATATATGACGTTACAGACGTATATACTGTTCCCTCCGAGAAGTAGGGTTCGACAGGCCAGGAATGTTCTCAAATATTGCATCCGAGATGTTAGATTGCCTTAGATTACGATATCGACCGTTATAGACGCATATAATATTCCCACCGAAAAGTATGCACCGACACGCCAGGAATATTGTAAAATATTACGTCTGAGATAATAGGTTGCCTTAGATTAGGATATACAACGCTATAGACCCATATAATGTTCCCACCGAGAAGTAGGGTCCGACACGCCTGGAATGATGTAGAATATTACATCCGAGATGTCAGGTTGCCTTAGGTTAGGATATATAACGTTATAGACGTACATACTGTTCCCTCCGTGAAGTAGGGTTCGACAGGCTAGGAATGTTGTCAAATATAGCATCCGAGAGGTTAGGTTGCCTTAGATAAGGAGATATAACGTTATAGACGCATATAATGTTACCACCGAGACGTAGGGTTCCAACACGCCTGGAATGTGGTAAAATGTTACATCCGAGATGTTAGGTTGCCTAAGATTAGGATATATACCGTTATAGACGCATGTAATGTTACCACCGAGACGTAGGGACCGACATGCCTGGAATGTTGTCAAATGTTACATCCGAGATGTTAGGTTGCCTTAGGTTAGGATATATAACGTTATAGACGTATATACTGTTCCCACCGAGAAGTAGGGTTCGATACGCCAGGAATGTTGTCAAATATTACATACGAGATGTTAGGTGGCCTTAGGTTAGGATATATAACGTTATAGACGCATGTAATGTTACCACCGAGACGTAGGGACCGACACGCCTGGAATGTGGTAAAATGTTACATCCGAGATGTTAGGTTGCCTAAGATTAGGATATATACCGTTATAGACGCATGTAATGTTACCACCGAGAAGTAGGGTTCGACACGCCAGGAATGTTGTCAAATATTACATACGAGATGTTAGGTGGCTTTAGGTTAGGATATATAACGTTATAGACGCATGTAATGTTACCACCGAGACGTAGGGACCGACAGGCCTGGAATGTTGTAAAATGTTACATCAGAGATGTTAGGTTGCCTAAGATTAGGATATATACCGCTATAGACGCATGTAATGTTACCACCGAGACGTAGGGACCGACACGCCAGGAATGTTGTCAAATATTACATACGAGATGTTAGGTGGCTTTGGTTAGGATATATAACGTTATAGACGCATGTAATGTTACCACCGAGACGTAGGGACCGACACGCCTGGAATGTGGTAAAATGTTACATCCGAGATGTTAGGTTGCCTAAGATTAGGATATATACCGTTATAGACGCATGTAATGTTACCACCGAGACGTAGGGACCGACACGCCTGGAATGCTGTAAAATGTTACATCCGATATGTTAGGTTGCCTAAGATTAGGATATATGCCGCTATAGACGCATGTAATGTTACCACCGAGACGTAGGGACCGACACGCCAGGAATGTTGTCAAATATTACATACGAGATGTTAGGTGGCCTTAGGTTAGGATATATAACGTTATAGACGCATGTAATGTTACCACCGAGACGTAGGGACCGACACGCCTGGAATGTGGTAAAATGTTACATCCAAGATGTTAGGTTGCCTAAGATTAGGATATATACCGTTATAGACGCATGTAATGTTACCACCGAGACGTAGGGACCGACACGCCTGGAATGTGGTAAAATGTTACATCCGAGATGTTAGGTTGCCTAAGATTAGGATATATACCGTTATAGACGCATGTAATGTTACCTCCGAGACGTAGGGACCGACACGCCTGGAATGTTGTCAAATGTTACATCCGAGATGTTAGGTTGCCTTAGGTTAGGATATATGACGTTATAGACGTATATACTTTTCCCTCCGAGAAGTAGGGTTCGACAGGCCACGAATGTTGTCAAATATTGCATCCGAGATGTTAGGTTGCCTTAGATTAGGATATATACCGTTATAGACGTATATACTGGCCCTCCGAGCAGTAGAGTTCGACAGGCCAGGAATGTTGTCAAATATTGCATCCGAGATGTTAGGTTGCCTTAGATTAGGATATGCAACGTTATAGACGCATATAATGTTCCCACCGAGAAGTAGGGTCCGACACGCCTGGAAGGTTGTAGAATATTACATCCGAGATGTTAGGTTGCCTTAGGTTAGGATATATAACGTTATAGACGTACATACTGTTCCCTCCGAGAAGTAGGGTTCGACAGGCCAGGAATGTTGTCAAATTTTGCATCCGAGATGTTAGATTGCCTTAGATTACGATATCGACCGTTATGGACGAATATAATATTCCCACCGAAAAGTATGTACCGACACGCCAGGAATATTGTATAATATTACGTCTGAGATAATAGGTTGCCTTAGATTAGGATATACAACGCTATAGACTCATATAATGTTCCCACCGAGAAGTAGGGTCCGACATGCCTGGAATGATGTAGAATATTACATCCGAGATGTCAGGTTGCTTCCGGTTAGGATATATAACGTTATAGACGTATATACTGTTCCCTCCGAGAAGTAGGGTTCGACAGGCTAGGAATGTTGTCAAATATTGCATCCGAGATGTTAGGTTGCCTTAGATTAGGAAATATACCGTTATAGACGCATGTAATGTTACCACCGAGACGTAGGGACCGACACGCCTGGAATGTTGTCAAATGTTACATCCGAGATCTTAGGTTGCCTTAGGTTAGGATATATGACGTTATAGACGTATGTACCTTTCCCTCCGAGAAGTAGAGTTCGACAGGCCAGGAATGTTGTCAAATATTGCATCCGAGAGGTTAGGTTGCCTTAGATAAGGATATACAACGTTATAGACGCATATAATGTTCCCACCGAGAAGTAGGGACCGACACGCCTGGAATGTTGTCAAATGTTACATCCGAGATGTTAGGTTGCCTTAGGCTAGGATATATGACGTTATAGATGTATATGCTGTTCCCTCCGAGAAGTAGGGTTCGACAGGCCAGGAATGTTGTCAAATATTGCATCCGAGATGTTAGGTTGCCTTAGGTTAGGATATATAACGTTATAGACGCATGTAATGTTACCACCGAGACGTAGGTCCGACACGATTGGAATGTTGTCAAATGTTACATCCGAGATGTTAGGTTGCCTTAGGTTAGGATATATAACGTTATAGACGCATGTCATGTTACCACCGAGACGTAGGTCCGACACGATTGGAATGTTGTCAAATGTTACATCCGAGATGTTAGGTTGCCTTAGGTTAGGATATATAACGTTATAGACGCATGTCATGTTACCACCGAGACGTAGGTCCGACACGATTGGAATGTTGTCAAATGTTACATCAGAGATGTTAGGTTGCATTCGGTTAGGATATATGACGTTACAGACGTATATACAGTTCCCTCCGAGAAGTAGGGTTCGACAGGCAAGGAATGTTGTCAAACATTGCATGCGAGATGTTAGGTTGCCTTAGATAATGATATATACCGTTATAGACGCATATAATGTTCCCACCGAGAAGTAGGGTCCGACACGCCTGGAAGGTTGTAGAATATTACATCCGAGATGTTAGGTTGCCTTAGGTTAGGATATATGACGTTACAGACGTATATACTGTTCCCTCCGAGAAGTAGGGTTCGACAGGCCAGGAATGTTCTCAAATATTGCATCCGAGATGTTAGATTGCCTTAGATTACGATATCGACCGTTATAGACGCATATAATATTCTCACCGAAAAGTATGCACCGACACGCCAGGAATATTGTAAAATATTACGTCTGAGATAATAGGTTGCCTTAGATTAGGATATACAACGCTATAGACCCATATAATGTTCCCACCGAGAAGTAGGGTCCGACACGCCTGGAATGATGTAGAATATTACATCCGAGATGTCAGATTGCCTTTGGTTAGGATATATAACGTTATAGACGTACATATTGTTCCCTCCGTGAAGTAGGGTTCGACAGGCTAGGAATGTTGTCAAATATAGCATCCGAGAGGTTAGGTTGCCTTAGATAAGGAGATGTAACGTTATAGACGCATATAATGTTACCACCGAGACGTAGGGTTCCAACACGCCTGGAATGTGGTAAAATGTTACATCCGAGACGTTAGGTTGCCTAAGATTAGGATATATACCGTTATAGACGCATGTAATGTTACCACCGAGACGTAGGTACCGACATGCCTGGAATGTTGTCAAATGTTACATCCGAGATGTTAGGTTGCCTTAGGTTAGGATATATAACGTTATAGACGTATATACTGTTCCCACCGAGAAGTAGGGTTCGATACGCCAGGAATGTTGTCAAATATTACATACGAGATGTTAGGTGGCCTTAGGTTAGGATATATAACGTTATAGACGCATGTAATGTTACCACCGAGACGTAGGGACCGACACGCCTGGAATGTGGTAAAATGTTACATCCGAGATGTTAGGTTGCCTAAGATTAGGATATATACCGTTATAGACGCATGTAATGTTACCACCGAGAAGTAGGGTTCGACACGCCAGGAATGTTGTCAAATATTACATACGAGATGTTAGGTGGCTTTAGGTTAGGATATATAACGTTATAGACGCATGTAATGTTACCACCGAGACGTAGGGACCGACACGCCAGGAATGTTGTCAAATATTACATACGAGATGTTAGGTGGCCTTAGGTTAGGATATATAACGTTATAGACGCATGTAATGTTACCACCGAGACGTAGGGACCGACACGCCTGGAATGTGGTAAAATGTTACATCCAAGATGTTAGGTTGCCTAAGATTAGGATATATACCGTTATAGACGCATGTAATGTTACCACCGAGACGTAGGGACCGACACGCCTGGAATGTGGTAAAATGTTACATCCGAGATGTTAGGTTGCCTAAGATTAGGATATATACCGTTATAGACGCATGTAATGTTACCACCGAGACGTAGGGACCGACACGCCTGGAATGTTGTCAAATGTTACATCCGAGATGTTAGGTTGCCTTAGGTTAGGATATATGATGTTATAGACGTATATACTTTTCCCTCCGAGAAGTAGGGTTCGACAGGCCACGAATGTTGTCAAATATTGCATCCGAGATGTTAGGTTGCCTTAGATTAGGATATATACCGTTATAGACGTATATACTGGCCCTCCGAGCAGTAGAGTTCGACAGGCCAGGAATGTTGTCAAATATTGCATCCGAGATGTTAGGTTGCCTTAGATTAGGATATGCAACGTTATAGACGCATATAATGTTCCCACCGAGAAGTAGGGTCCGACACGCCTGGAAGGTTGTAGAATATTACATCCGAGATGTTAGGTTGCCTTAGGTTAGGATATATAACGTTATAGACGTACATACTGTTCCCTCCGAGAAGTAGGGTTCGACAGGCCAGGAATGTTGTCAAATTTTGCATCCGAGATGTTAGATTGCCTTAGATTACGATATCGACCGTTATGGACGAATATAATATTCCCACCGAAAAGTATGTACCGACACGCCAGGAATATTGTATAATATTACGTCTGAGATAATAGGTTGCCTTAGATTAGGATATACAACGCTATAGACTCATATAATGTTCCCACCGAGAAGTAGGGTCCGACATGCCTGGAATGATGTAGAATATTACATCCGAGATGTCAGGTTGCTTCCGGTTAGGATATATAACGTTATAGACGTATATACTGTTCCCTCCGAGAAGTAGGGTTCGACAGGCTAGGAATGTTGTCAAATATTGCATCCGAGATGTTAGGTTGCCTTAGATTAGGAAATATACCGTTATAGACGCATGTAATGTTACCACCGAGACGTAGGGACCGACACGCCTGGAATGTTGTCAAATGTTACATCCGAGATCTTAGGTTGCCTTAGGTTAGGATATATGACGTTATAGACGTATGTACCTTTCCCTCCGAGAAGTAGAGTTCGACAGGCCACGAATGTTGTCAAATATTGCATCCGAGAGGTTAGGTTGCCTTAGATAAGGATATACAACGTTATAGACGCATATAATGTTCCCACCGAGAAGTAGGGTCCGACACGCCTGGAATGATGTAGAATATTACATCCGAGATGTCAGGTTGCCTTAGGTTAGGATATATAACGTTATAGACGTACATACTGTTCCCTCCGTGAAGTAGGGTTCGACAGGCTAGGAATGTTGTCAAATATAGCATCCGAGAGGTTAGGTTGCCTTAGATAAGGAGATATAACGTTATAGACGCATATAATGTTACCACCGAGACGTAGGGTTCCAACACGCCTGGAATGTGGTAAAATGTTACATCCGAGATGTTAGGTTGCCTAAGATTAGGATATATACCGTTATAGACGCATGTAATGTTACCACCGAGACGTAGGGACCGACACGCCTGGAATGTTATCAAATGTTACATCCGAGATGTTAGGTTGCCTAAGGCTAGGATATATGACGTTATAGATGTATATGCTGTACCCTCCGAGAAGTAGGGTTCGACAGGCCAGGAATGTTGTCAGATATTGCATTGGAGATGTTAGGTTGCCTAAGGTTAGGATATATAACGTTATAGACGCATGTAATGTTACCACCGAGACGTAGGGACCGACACGCCTGGAATGTTGTCAAATGTTACGTCCGAGATGTTAGGTTGTCTTAGGTTAGGATATATGACGTTACAGACGTATGTACTGTTCCCTCCGAGATGTAGGGTTCTACAGGCCAGGAATGTTGTGAAATATTTCATCCGAGATGTTAGGTTGCCTTAGATTAGGATATATGACGTTATAGATGTATATGCTGTTCCCTCCGAGAATTAGGGTTCGACAGGCCAGGAATGTTGTCAAATATTGCATCCGAGATGTTAGGTTGCCTAAGGTTAGGATATATAACGTTATAGACGCATGTAATGTTACCACCGAGACGTAGGGACCGACACGCCAGGAATGTTGTCAAATATTACATACGAGATGTTAGGTTGCCTAAGATTAGGATATATACCGTTATAGACGCATGTAATGTTCCCACCGAGCAGTAGGGTTCGATACGCCAGGAATGTTGTCAAATATTACATACGAGATGTTAGGTGGCCTTAGGTTAGGATATATAACGTTATAGACGCATGTAACGTTACCACCGAGACGTAGGGACCGACACAACCGGAATGTTGTCAAATGTTACATCCGAGATGTTAGGTTGCCATAGGTGAGGATATATGACGTTATAGACGTATATGGTGTTCCCTCCGAGAAGTAGGGTTCGACAGGCCAGGAATGTTGTCAAATATTGCATCCGAGATGTTAGGTTGCCTTAGGTTAGGATATATAACGTTATAGACGCATGTAATGTTACCACCGAGACGTAGGGACCGACATGCCAGGAATGTTGTCAAATGTTACATCCGAGATGTTAGGTTGTCTTAGGTTAGGATATATGACGTTACAGACGTATATACTGTTCCCTCCGAGAAGTAGGGTCCGACACGCCTGGAATGATGTAGAATATTACATCCGAGATGTCAGGTTGCCTCCGGTTAGGATATATAACGTTATAGACGTATATACTGTTCCCACCGAGAAGTAGGGTTCGACACGCCAGGAATGTTGTCAAATATTACATACGAGATGTTAGGTTGCCTTAGATTAGGAAATATACCGTTATAGACGCATGTAATGTTACCACCGAGACGTAGGGTTCCAACACGCCTGGAATGTTGTCAAATGTTATATCCGAGATGTTAGGTTGCCTCAGGTTAGGATATATAACGTTATAGACGTATATACTGTTCCCACCGAGAAGTAGGGTTCGACACGCCAGGAATGTTGTCAAATATTACATACGAGATGTTAGTTGGCCTTAGGTTAGGATATATAACGTTATAGACGCATATAATATTACCACCGAGACGTAGGGACCGACACGCCTGGAATGTTCTCAAATGTTACATCCGAGATGTTAGGTTGCCTTAGGCTAGGATATATGACGTTATAGATGTATATGCTGTTCCCTCCGAGAAGTAGGGTTCGACAGGCTAGGAATGTTGTCAAATATAGCATCCGAGAGGATAGGTTGCCTTAGATAAGGATATATAACGTTATAGACGCATATAATGTTACCGCCGAGACGTAGGGTTCCAACACGCCTGGAATGTGGTAAAATGTTACATACGAGATGTTAGGTTGCCTAAGATTAGGATATATACCGTTATAGACGCATGTAATGTTACCACCGAGACGTAGGGACCGACACGCCTGGAATGTTATCAAATGTTACATCCGAGATGTTAGGTTGCCTAAGGCTAGGATATATGACGTTATAGATGTATATGCTGTTCCCTCCGAGAAGTAGGGTTCTACAGGCCAGGAATGTTGTCAAGTATTGCATTCGAGATGTTAGGTTGCCTAAGGTTAGGATATATAACGTTATAGACGCATGTAATGTTACCACCGAGACGTAGGGACCGACACGCCTGGAATGTGGTAAAATGTTACATCCGAGATGTTAGGTTGCCTAAGATTAGGATATATACCGTTATAGACGCATGTAAAGTTACCACCGAGAAGTAGGGTCCGAAAGGCCTGGAATGCTGTAAAATGTTACATCCGATATGTTAGGTTGCCTAAGATTAGGATATATACCGCTATAGACGCATGTAATGTTACCACCGAGACGTAGGGACCGACACGCCAGGAATGTTGTCAAATATAACATACGAGATGTTAGGTGGTCTTAGGTTAGGATATATAACGTTATAGACGCATGTAATGTTACCACCGAGACGTAGGGACCGACACGCCTGGAATGTGGTAAAATGTTACATCCAAGATGTTAGGTTGCCTAAGATTAGGATATATACCGTTATAGACGCATGTAATGTTACCACCGAGACGTAGGGACCGACACGCCTGGAATGTGGTAAAATGTTACATCCGAGATGTTAGGTTGCCTAAGATTAGGATATATACCGTTATAGACGCATGTAATGTTACCACCGAGACGTAGGGACCGACACGCCTGGAATGTTGTCAAATGTTACATCCGAGGTGTTAGGTTGCCTTAGGTTAGGATATATGACGTTATAGACGTATATACTTTTCCCTCCGAGAAGTAGGGTTCGACAGGCCACGAATGTTGTCAAATATTGCATCCGAGATGTTAGGTTGCCTTAGATTAGGATATATACCGTTATAGACGTATATACTGGCCCTCCGAGCAGTAGAGTTCGACAGGCCAGGAATGTTGTCAAATATTGCATCCGAGATGTTAGGTTGCCTTAGATTAGGATATGCAACGTTATAGACGCATATAATGTTCCCACCGAGAAGTAGGGTCCGACACGCCTGGAAGGTTGTAGAATATTACATCCGAGATGTTAGGTTGCCTTAGGTTAGGATATATAACGTTACAGACGTACATACTGTTCCCTCCGAGAAGTAGGGTTCGACAGGCCAGGAATGTTGTCAAATTTTGCATCCGAGATGTTAGATTGCCTTAGATTACGATATCGACCGTTATGGACGAATATAATATTCCCACCGAAAAGTATGTACCGACACGCCAGGAATATTGTATAATATTACGTCTGAGATAATAGGTTGCCTTAGATTAGGATATACAACGCTATAGACTCATATAATGTTCCCACCGAGAAGTAGGGTCCGACATGCCTGGAATGATGTAGAATATTACATCCGAGATGTCAGGTTGCTTCCGGTTAGGATATATAACGTTATAGACGTATATACTGTTCCCTCCGAGAAGTAGGGTTCGACAGGCTAGGAATGTTGTCAAATATTGCATCCGAGATGTTAGGTTGCCTTAGATTAGGAAATATACCGTTATAGACGCATGTAATGTTACCACCGAGACGTAGGGACCGACACGCCTGGAATGTTGTCAAATGTCACATCCGAGATCTTAGGTTGCCTTAGGTTAGGATATATGACGTTATAGACGTATGTACCTTTCCCTCCGAGAAGTAGAGTTCGACAGGCCACGAATGTTGTCAAATATTGCATCCGAGAGGTTAGGTTGCCTTAGATAAGGATATACAACGTTATAGACGCATATAATGTTCCCACCGAGAAGTAGGGACCGACACGCCTGGAATGTTGTCAAATGTTACATCCGAGATGTTAGGTTGCCTTAGGCTAGGATATATGACGTTATAGATGTATATGCTGTTCCCTCCGAGAAGTAGGGTTCGACAGGCCAGGAATGTTGTCAAATATTGCATCCGAGATGTTAGGTTGCCTTAGGTTAGGATATATAACGTTATAGACGCATGTAATGTTACCACCGAGACGTAGGTCCGACACGATTGGAATGTTGTCAAATGTTACATCCGAGATGTTAGGTTGCCTTAGGTTAGGATATATAACGTTATAGACGCATGTCATGTTACCACCGAGACGTAGGTCCGACACGATTGGAATGTTGTCAAATGTTACATCCGAGATGTTAGGTTGCCTTAGGTTAGGATATATAACGTTATAGACGCATGTCATGTTACCACCGAGACGTAGGTCCGACACGATTGGAATGTTGTCAAATGTTACATCAGAGATGTTAGGTTGCATTCGGTTAGGATATATGACGTTACAGACGTATATACAGTTCCCTCCGAGAAGTAGGGTTCGACAGGCAAGGAATGTTGTCAAATATTGCATGCGAGATGTTAGGTTGCCTTAGATTATGATATATACCGTTATAGACGCATATAATGTTCCCACCGAGAAGTAGGGTCCGACACGCCTGGAAGGTTGTAGAATATTACATCCGAGATGTCAGGTTGCCTTAGGTTAGGATATATAACGTTATAGACGTACATACTGTTCCCTCCGTGAAGTAGGGTTCGACAGGCTAGGAATGTTGTCAAATATAGCATCCGAGAGGTTAGGTTGCCTTAGATAAGGAGATATAACGTTATAGACGCATATAATGTTACCACCGAGACGTAGGGTTCCAACACGCCTGGAATGTGGTAAAATGTTACATCCGAGATGTTAGGTTGCCTAAGATTAGGATATATACCGTTATAGACGCATGTAATGTTACCACCGAGACGTAGGGACCGACATGCCTGGAATGTTGTCAAATGTTACATCCGAGATGTTAGGTTGCCTTAGGTTAGGATATATAACGTTATAGACGTATATACTGTTCCCACCGAGAAGTAGGGTTCGATACGCCAGGAATGTTGTCAAATATTACATACGAGATGTTAGGTGGCCTTAGGTTAGGATATATAACGTTATAGACGCATGTAATGTTACCACCGAGACGTAGGGACCGACACGCCTGGAATGTGGTAAAATGTTACATCCGAGATGTTAGGTTGCCTAAGATTAGGATATATACCGTTATAGACGCATGTAATGTTACCACCGAGAAGTAGGGTTCGACACGCCAGGAATGTTGTCAAATATTACATACGAGATGTTAGGTGGCTTTAGGTTAGGATATATAACGTTATAGACGCATGTAATGTTACCACCGAGACGTAGGGACCGACAGGCCTGGAATGTTGTAAAATGTTACATCAGAGATGTTAGGTTGCCTAAGATTAGGATATATACCGCTATAGACGCATGTAATGTTACCACCGAGACGTAGGGACCGACACGCCAGGAATGTTGTCAAATATTACATACGAGATGTTAGGTGGCTTTGGTTAGGATATATAACGTTATAGACGCATGTAATGTTACCACCGAGACGTAGGGACCGACACGCCTGGAATGTGGTAAAATGTTACATCCGAGATGTTAGGTTGCCTAAGATTAGGATATATACCGTTATAGACGCATGTAATGTTACCACCGAGACGTAGGGACCGACACGCCTGGAATGTTATCAAATGTTACATCCGAGATGTTAGGTTGCCTAAGGCTAGGATATATGACGTTATAGATGTATATGCTGTTCCCTCCGAGAAGTAGGGTTCTACAGGCCAGGAATGTTGTCGAGTATTGCATTCGAGATGTTAGGTTGCCTAAGGTTAGGATATATAACGTTATAGACGCATGTAATGTTACCACCGAGACGTAGGGACCGACACGCCTGGAATGTGGTAAAATGTTACATCCGAGATGTTAGGTTGCCTAAGATTAGGATATATACCGTTATAGACGCATGTAAAGTTACCACCGAGAAGTAGGGTCCGAAAGGCCTGGAATGCTGTAAAATGTTACATCCGATATGTTAGGTTGCCTAAGATTAGGATATATACCGCTATAGACGCATGTAATGTTACCACCGAGACGTAGGGACCGACACGCCAGGAATGTTGTCAAATATTACATACGAGATGTTAGGTGGCCTTAGGTTAGGATATATAACGTTATAGACGCATGTAATGTTACCACCGAGACGTAGGGACCGACACGCCTGGAATGTGGTAAAATGTTACATCCAAGATGTTAGGTTGCCTAAGATTAGGATATATACCGTTATAGACGCATGTAATGTTACCACCGAGACGTAGGGACCGACAGGCCAGGAATGTTGTCAAATATTGCATCCGAGATGTTAGGTTGCCTTAGATTAGGATATGCAACGTTATAGACGCATATAATGTTCCCACCGAGAAGTAGGGTCCGACACGCCTGGAAGGTTGTAGAATATTACATCCGAGATGTTAGGTTGCCTTAGGTTAGGATATATAACGTTATAGACGTACATACTGTTCCCTCCGAGAAGTAGGGTTCGACAGGCCAGGGATGTTGTCAAATTTTGCATCCGAGATGTTAGATTGCCTTAGATTACGATATCGACCTTTATGGACGAATATAATATTCCCACCGAAAAGTATGTACCGACACGCCAGGAATATGGTATAATATTACGTCTGAGATAATAGGTTGTCTTAGATTAGGATATACAACGCTATAGACTCATATAATGTTCCCACCGAGAAGTAGGGTCCGACATGCCTGGAATGATGTAGAATATTACATCCGAGATGTCAGGTTGCTTCCGGTTAGGATATATAACGTTATAGACGTATATACTGTTCCCTCCGAGAAGTAGGGTTCGAGAGGCTAGGAATGTTGTCAAATATTGCATCCGAGATGTTAGGTTGCCTTAGATTAGGAAATATACCGTTATAGACGCATGTAATGTTACCACCGAGACGTAGGGACCGACACGCCTGGAATGTTGTCAAATGTTACATCCGAGATCTTAGGTTGCCTTAGGTTAGGATATATGACGTTATAGACGTATGTACCTTTCCCTCCGAGAAGTAGAGTTCGACAGGCCACGAATGTTGTCAAATATTGCATCCGAGAGGTTAGGTTGCCTTAGATAAGGATATACAACGTTATAGACGCATATAATGTTCCCACCGAGAAGTAGGGACCGACACGCCTGGAATGTTGTCAAATGTTACATCCGAGATGTTAGGTTGCCTTAGGCTAGGATATATGACGTTATAGATGTATATGCTGTTCCCTCCGAGAAGTAGGGTTCGACAGGCCAGGAATGTTGTCAAATATTGCATCCGAGATGTTAGGTTGCCTTAGGTTAGGATATATAACGTTATAGACGCATGTAATGTTACCACCGAGACGTAGGTCCGACACGATTGGAATGTTGTCAAATGTTACATCCGAGATGTTAGGTTGCCTTAGGTTAGGATATATAACGTTATAGACGCATGTCATGTTACCACCGAGACGTAGGTCCGACACGATTGGAATGTTGTCAAATGTTACATCCGAGATGTTAGGTTGCATTCGGTTAGGATATATGACGTTACAGACGTATATACAGTTCCCTCCGAGAAGTAGGGTTCGACAGGCAAGGAATGTTGTCAAATATTGCATGCGAGATGTTAGGTTGCCTTAGATTATGATATATACCGTTATAGACGCATATAATGTTCCCACCGAGAAGTAGGGTCCGACACGCCTGGAAGGTTGTAGAATATTACATCCGAGATGTTAGGTTGCCTTAGGTTAGGATATATGACGTTACAGACGTATATACTGTTCCCTCCGAGAAGTAGGGTTCGACAGGCCAGGAATGTTCTCAAATATTGCATCCGAGATGTTAGATTGCCTTAGATTACGATATCGACCTTTATAGACGCATATAATATTCCCACCGAAAAGTATGCACCGACACGCCAGGAATATTGTAAAATATTACGTCTGAGATAATAGGTTGCCTTAGATTAGGATATACAACGCTATAGACCCATATAATGTTCCCACCGAGAAGTAGGGTCCGACACGCCTGGAATGATGTAGAATATTACATCCGAGATGTCAGGTTGCCTTAGGTTAGGATATATAACGTTATAGACGTACATACTGTTCCCTCCGTGAAGTAGGGTTCGACAGGCTACGAATGTTGTCAAATATAGCATCCGAGAGGTTAGGTTTCCTTAGATAAGGAGATATAACGTTATAGACGCATATAATGTTACCACCGAGACGTAGGGTTCCAACACGCCTGGAATGTGGTAAAATGTTACATCCGAGATGTTAGGTTGCCTAAGATTAGGATATATGACGTTATAGATGTATATGCTGTTCCCTCCGAGAATTAGGGTTCGACAGGCCAGGAATGTTGTCAAATATTGCATCCGAGATGTTAGGTTGCCTAAGGTTAGGATATATAACGTTATAGACGCATGTAATGTTACCACCGAGACGTAGGGACCGACACGCCTGGAATGTTGTCAAATGTTACGTCCGAGATGTTAGGTTGTCTTAGGTTAGGATATATGACGTTACAGACGTATGCACTGTTCCCTCCGAGATGTAGGGTTCTACAGGCCAGGAATGTTGTGAAATATTTCATCCGAGATGTTAGGTTGCCTTAGATTAGGATATATGACGTTATAGATGTATATGCTGTTCCCTCCGAGAATTAGGGTTCGACAGGCCAGGAATGTTGTCAAATATTGCATCCGAGATGTTAGGTTGCCTAAGGTTAGGATATATAACGTTATAGACGCATGTAATGTTACCACCGAGACGTAGGGACCGACACGCCAGGAATGTTGTCAAATATTACATACGAGATGTTAGGTTGCCTAAGATTAGGATATATACCGTTATAGACGCATGTAATGTTACCACCGAGACGTAGGGACCGACACGCCTGGAATGTGGTAAAATGTTACATCCGAGATGTTAGGTTGCCTAAGATTAGGATATATACCGTTATAGACGCATGTAATGTTACCACCGAGACGTAGGGACCGACATGCCTGCAATGTTGTCAAATGTTACATCCGAGATGTTAGGTTGCCTTAGGTTAGGATATATAACGTTATAGACGTATATACTGTTCCCACCGAGCAGTAGGGTTCGATACGCCAGGAATGTTGTCAAATATTACATACGAGATGTTAGGTGGCCTTAGGTTAGGATATATAACGTTATAGACGCATGTAACGTTACCACCGAGACGTAGGGACCGACACAACCGGAATGTTGTCAAATGTTACATCCGAGATGTTAGGTTGCCATAGGTGAGGATATATGACGTTATAGACGTATATGGTGTTCCCTCCGAGAAGTAGGGTTCGACAGGCCAGGAATGTTGTCAAATATTGCATCCGAGATGTTAGGTTGCCTTAGGTTAGGATATATAACGTTATAGACGCATGTAATGTTACCACCGAGACGTAGGGACCGACATGCCAGGAATGTTGTCAAATGTTACATCCGAGATGTTAGGTTGTCTTAGGTTAGGATATATGACGTTACAGACGTATATACTGTTCCCTCCGAGATGTAGGGTTCGACAGGCCAGGAATGTTGTCAAATATATCATCCGAGGTGTTAGATTGCCTTAGATTCCTATATCGACCGTTATTGACGCATATAATATTCCCAACGAAAAGTATGTACCGACACGCCAGGAATATTGTAAAATATTACGTCTGAGATAATAGGTTGCCTTAGATTAGGATATACAACGTTATAGACTCATATAATGTTCCCACCGAGAAGTAGGGTCCGACACGCCTGGAATGATGTAGAATATTACATCCGAGATGTCAGGTTGCCTCCGGTTAGGATATATAACGTTATAGACGTATATACTGTTCCCACCGAGAAGTAGGGTTCGACACGCCAGGAATGTTGTCAAATATTACATACGAGATGTTAGGTTGCCTTAGATTAGGAAATATACCGTTATAGACGCATGTAATGTTACCACCGAGACGTAGGGTTCCACCACGCCTGGAATGTTGTCAAATGTTATATCCGAGATGTTAGGTTGCCTCAGGTTAGGATATATAACGTTATAGACGTATATACTGTTCCCACCGAGAAGTAGGGTTCGACACGCCAGGAATGTTGTCAAATATTACATACGAGATGTTAGTTGGCCTTAGGATAGGATATATAACGTTATAGACGCATATAATATTACCACCGAGACGTAGGGACCGACACGCCTGGAATGTTCTCAAATGTTACATCCGAGATGTTAGGTTGCCTTAGGCTAGGATATATGACGTTATAGATGTATATGCTGTTCCCTCCGAGAAGTAGGGTTCGACAGGCCAGGAATGTTGTCAAATATTGCATCCGAGATGTTAGGTTGCCTTAGGTTAGGATATATAACGTTATAGACGCATGTAATGTTACCACAGAGACGTAGGTCCGACACGATTGGAATGTTGTCAAATGTTACATCCGAGATGTTAGGTTGCCTTAGGTTAGGATATATAACGTTATAGACGCATGTCATGTTACCACCGAGACGTAGGTCCGACACGATTGGAATGTTGTCAAATGTTACATCCGAGATGTTAGGTTGCCTTAGGTTAGGATATATAACGTTATAGACGCATGTCATGTTACCACCGAGACGTAGGTCCGACACGATTGGAATGTTGTCAAATGTTACATCAGAGATGTTAGGTTGCATTCGGTTAGGATATATGACGTTACAGACGTATATACAGTTCCCTCCGAGAAGTAGGGTTCGACAGGCAAGGAATGTTGTCAAATATTGCATGCGAGATGTTAGGTTGCCTTAGATTATGATATATACCGTTATAGACGCATATAATGTTCCCACCGAGAAGTAGGGTCCGACACGCCTGGAAGGTTGTAGAATATTACATCCGAGATGTCAGGTTGCCTTAGGTTAGGATATATAATGTTATAGACGTACATACTGTTCCCTCCGAGAAGTAGGGTTCGACAGGCTAGGAATGTTGTCAAATATAGCATCCGAGAGGTTAGGTTGCCTTAGATAAGGATATATAACGTTATAGACGCATATAATGTTACCACCGAGACGTAGGGTTCCAACACGCCTGGAATGTGGTAAAATGTTACATCCGAGATGTTAGGTTGCCTAAGATTAGGATATATACCGTTATAGACGCATGTAATGTTTCCACCGAGACGTAGGGACCGACACGCCTGGTATGTTATCAAATGTTACATCCGAGATGTTAGGTTGCCTAAGGCTAGGATATATGACGTTATAGATGTATATGCTGTTCCCTCCGAGAAGTAGGGTTCGACAGGCCAGGAATGTTGTCAAATATTGCATCCGAGATGTTAGGTTGCCTTAGATTAGGAAATATACCGTTATAGACGCATGTAATGTTACCACCGAGACGTAGGGACCGACACGCCTGGAATGTTGTCAAATGTTACATCCGAGATCTTAGGTTGCCTTAGGTTAGGATATATGACGTTATAGACGTATGTACCTTTCCCTCCGAGAAGTAGAGTTCGACAGGCCACGAATGTTGTCAAATATTGCATCCGAGAGGTTAGGTTGCCTTAGATAAGGATATACAACGTTATAGACGCATATAATGTTCCCACCGAGAAGTAGGGACCGACACGCCTGGAATGTTGTCAAATGTTAAATCCGAGATGTTAGGTGGCTTTAGGTTAGGATATATAACGTTATAGACGCATGTAATGTTACCACCGAGACGTAGGGACCGACAGGCCTGGAATGTTGTAAAATGTTACATCAGAGATGTTAGGTTGCCTAAGATTAGGATATATACCGCTATAGACGCATGTAATGTTACCACCGAGACGTAGGGACCGACACGCCAGGAATGTTGTCAAATATTACATACGAGATGTTAGGTGGCTTTGGTTAGGATATATAACGTTATAGACGCATGTGTTGTTACCACCGAGACGTAGGGACCGACACGCCTGGAATGTGGTAAAATGTTACATCCGAGATGTTAGGTTGCCTAAGATTAGGATATATACCGTTATAGACGCATGTAATGTTACCACCGAGACGTAGGGACCGACACGCCTGGAATGTTATCAAATGTTACATCCGAGATGTTAGGTTGCCTAAGGCTAGGATATATGACGTTATAGATGTATATGCTGTTCCCTCCGAGAAGTAGGGTTCGACAGGCCAGGAATGTTGTCAAGTATTGCATTCGAGATGTTAGGTTGCCTAAGGTTAGGATATATAACGTTATAGACGCATGTAATGTTACCACCGAGACGTAGGGACCGACACGCCAGGAATGTTGTCAAATATTACATACGAGATGTTAGGTGGCCTTAGGTTAGGATATATAACGTTATAGACGCATGTAATGTTACCACCGAGACGTAGGGACCGACACGCCTGGAATGTTGTCAAATGTTACGTCCGAGATGTTAGGTTGTCTTAGGTTAGGATATATGACGTTACAGACGTATGCACTGTTCCCTCCGAGATGTAGGGTTCTACAGGCCAGGAATGTTGTGAAATATTTCATCCGAGATGTTAGGTTGCCTTAGATTAGGATATATGACGTTATAGATGTATATGCTGTTCCCTCCGAGAATTAGGGTTCGACAGGCCAGGAATGTTGTCAAATATTGCATCCGAGATGTTAGGTTGCCTAAGGTTAGGATATATAACGTTATAGACGCATGTAATGTTACCACCGAGACGTAGGGTCCGACACGCCAGGAATGTTGTCAAATATTACATACGAGATGTTAGGTTGCCTAAGATTAGGATATATACCGTTATAGACGCATGTAATGTTACCACCGAGACGTAGGGACCGACACGCCTGGAATGTGGTAAAATGTTACATCCGAGATGTTAGGTTGCCTAAGATTAGGATATATACCGTTATAGACGCATGTAATGTTACCACCGAGACGTAGGGACCGACATGCCTGCAATGTTGTCAAATGTTACATCCGAGATGTTAGGTTGCCTTAGGTTAGGATATATAACGTTATAGACGTATATACTGTTCCCACCGAGAAGTAGGGTTCGATACGCCAGGAATGTTGTCAAATATTACATACGAGATGTTAGGTGGCCTTAGGTTAGGATATATAACGTTATAGACGCATGTAATGTTACCACCGAGACGTAGGGACCGACACGCCTGGAATGTGGTAAAATGTTACATCCGAGATGTTAGGTTGCCTAAGATTAGGATATATACCTTTATAGACGCATGTAATGTTACCACCGAGAAGTAGGGTTCGACACGCCAGGAATGTTGTCAAATATTACATACGAGATGTTAGGTGGCTTTAGGTTAGGATATATAACGTTATAGACGCATGTAATGTTACCACCGAGACGTAGGGACCGACAGGCCTGGAATGTTGTAAAATGTTACATCAGAGATGTTAGGTTGCCTAAGATTAGGATATATAACGCTATAGACGCATGTAATGTTACCACCGAGACGTAGGGACCGACACGCCAGGAATGTTGTCAAATATTACATACGAGATGTTAGGTGGCTTTGGTTAGGATATATAACGTTGTAGACGCATGTGTTGTTACCACCGAGACGTAGGGACCGACACGCCTGGAATGTGGTAAAATGTTACATCCGAGATGTTAGGTTGCCTAAGATTAGGATATATACCGTTATAGACGCATGTAATGTTACCACCGAGACGTAGGGACCGACACGCCTGGAATGTTATCAAATGTTACATCCGAGATGTTAGGTTGCCTAAGGCTAGGATATATGACGTTATAGATGTATATGCTGTTCCCTCCGAGAAGTAGGGTTCGACAGGCCAGGAATGTTGTCAAGTATTGCATTCGAGATGTTAGGTTGCCTAAGGTTAGGATATATAACGTTATAGACGCATGTAATGTTACCACCGAGACGTAGGGACCGACACGCCTGGAATGTGGTAAAATGTTACATCCGAGATGTTAGGTTGCCTAAGATTAGGATATATACCGTTATAGACGCATGTAAAGTTACCACCGAGAAGTAGGGACCGACAGGTCTGGAATGCTGTAAAATGTTACATCCGATATGTTAGGTTGCCTAAGATTAGGATATATACCGCTATAGACGCATGTAATGTTACCACCGAGACGTAGGGACCGACACGCCAGGAATGTTATCAAATATTACATACGAGATGTTAGGTGGCCTTAGGTTAGGATATATAACGTTATAGACGCATGTAATGTTACCACCGAGACGTAGGGACCGACACGCCTGGAATGTGGTAAAATGTTACATCCGAGATGTTAGGTTGCCTAAGATTAGGATATATACCGTTATAGACGCATGTAATGTTACCACCGAGACGTAGGGACCGACACGCCTGGAATGTGGTAAAATGTTACATCCGAGATGTTAGGTTGCCTAAGATTAGGATATATACCGTTATAGACGCATGTAATGTTACCACCGAGACGTAGGGACCGACATGCCTGGAATGTTGTCAAATGTTACTTCCGAGATGTTAGGTTGCCTTAGGTTAGGATATATGACGTTATAGACGTATATACTGTTCCCTCCGAGAAGTAGGGTTCGACAGGCCAGGAATATTGTAAAATATTACGTCTGAGATAATAGGTTGCCTTAGATTAGGATATACAACGTTATAGACTCATATAATGTTCCCACCGAGAAGTAGGGTCCGACACGCCTGGAATGATGTAGAATATTACATCCGAGATGTCAGGTTGCCTTCGGTTAGGATATATAACGTTATAGACGTATATACTGTTCCCTCCGAGAAGTAGGGTCCGACATGCCTGGAATGATGTAGAATATTACATCCGAGATGTCAGGTTGCCTCCGGTTAGGATATATAACGTTATAGACGTATATACTGTTCCCTCCGAGAAGTAGGGTTCGACAGGCCAGGAATGTTGTCAAGTATTGCATTCGAGATGTTAGGTTGCCTAAGGTTAGGATATATAACGTTATAGACGCATGTAATGTTACCACCGAGACGTAGGGACCGACACGCCTGGAATGTGGTAAAATGTTACATCCGAGATGTTAGGTTGCCTAAGATTAGGATATATACCGTTATAGACGCATGTAAAGATACCACCGAGAAGTAGGGACCGACAGGCCTGGAATGCTGTAAAATGTTACATCCGATATGTTAGGTTGCCTAAGATTAGGATATATACCGCTATAGACGCATGTAATGTTACCACCGAGACGTAGGGACCGACACGCCAGGAATGTTGTCAAATATTACATACGATATGTTAGGTGGCCTTAGGTTAGGATATATAACGTTATAGACGCATGTAATGTTACCACCGAGACGTAGGGACCGACACGCCTGGAATGTGGTAAAATGTTACGTCCGAGATGTTAGGTTGTCTTAGGTTAGGATATATGACGTTACAGACGTATGTACTGTTCCCTCCGAGATGTAGGGTTCTACAGGCCAGGAATGTTGTGAAATATTTCATCCGAGATGTTAGGTTGCCTTAGATTAGGATATATGACGTTATAGATGTATATGCTGTTCCCTCCGAGAATTAGGGTTCGACAGGCCAGGAATGTTGTCAAATATTGCATCCGAGATGTTAGGTTGCCTAAGGTTAGGATATATAACGTTATAGACGCATGTAATGTTACCACCGAGACGTAGGGACCGACACGCCAGGAATGTTGTCAAATATTACATACGAGATGTTAGGTTGCCTAAGATTAGGATATATACCGTTATAGACGCATGTAATGTTACCACCGAGACGTAGGGACCGACACGCCTGGAATGTGGTAAAATGTTACATCCGAGATGTTAGGTTGCCTAAGATTAGGATATATACCGTTATAGACGCATGTAATGTTACCACCGAGACGTAGGGACCGACATGCCTGCAATGTTGTCAAATGTTACATCCGAGATGTTAGGTTGCCTTAGGTTAGGATATATAACGTTATAGACGTATATACTGTTCCCACCGAGAAGTAGGGTTCGATACGCCAGGAATGTTGTCAAATATTACATACGAGATGTTAGGTGGCCTTAGGTTAGGATATATAACGTTATAGACACATGTAATGTTACCACCGAGACGTAGGCACCGACACGCCTGGAATGTGGTAAAATGTTACATCCGAGATGTTAGGTTGCCTAAGATTAGGATATATACCGTTATAGACGCATGTAATGTTACCACCGAGAAGTAGGGTTCGACACGCCAGGAATGTGGTAAAATGTTACATCCGAGATGTTAGGTTGCCTAAGATTAGGATATATACCGTTATAGACGCATGTAATGTTACCACCGAGACGTAGGGACCGACACGCCTGGAATGTTATCAAATGTTACATCCGAGATGTTAGGTTGCCTAAGGCTAGGATATATGACGTTATAGATGTATATGCTGTTCCCTCCGAGAAGTAGGGTTCGACAGGCCAGGAATGTTGTCAAGTATTGCATTCGTGATGTTAGGTTGCCTAAGGTTAGGATATATAACGTTATAGACGCATGTAATGTTACCACCGAGACGTAGGGACCGACACGCCTGGAATGTGGTAAAATGTTACATCCGAGATGTTAGGTTGCCTAAGATTAGGATATATACCGTTATAGACGCATGTAAAGTTACCACCGAGAAGTAGGGACCGACAGGCCTGGAATGCTGTAAAATGTTACATCCGATATGTTAGGTTGCCTAAGATTAGGATATATACCGCTATAGACGCATGTAATGTTACCACCGAGACGTAGGGACCGACACGCCAGGAATGTTATCAAATATTACATACGAGATGTTAGGTGGCCTTAGGTTAGGATATATAACGTTATAGACGCATGTAATGTTACCACCGAGACGTAGGGACCGACACGCCTGGAATGTGGTAAAATGTTACATCCGAGATGTTAGGTTGCCTAAGATTAGGATATATACCGTTATAGACGCATGTAATGTTACCACCGAGACGTAGGGACCGACACGCCTGGAATGTGGTAAAATGTTACATCCGAGATGTTAGGTTGCCTAAGATTAGGATATATACCGTTATAGACGCATGTAATGTTACCACCGAGACGTAGGGACCGACATGCCTGGAATGTTGTCAAATGTTACTTCCGAGATGTTAGGTTGCCTTAGGTTAGGATATATGACGTTATAGACGTATATACTGTTCCCTCCGAGAAGTAGGGTTCGACAGGCCAGGAATATTGTAAAATATTACGTCTGAGATAATAGGTTGCCTTAGATTAGGATATACAACGTTATAGACTCATATAATGTTCCCACCGAGAAGTAGGGTCCGACACGCCTGGAATGATGTAGAATATTACATCCGAGATGTCAGGTTGCCTTCGGTTAGGATATATAACGTTATAGACGTATATACTGTTCCCTCCGAGAAGTAGGGTCCGACATGCCTGGAATGATGTAGAATATTACATCCGAGATGTCAGGTTGCCTCCGGTTAGGATATATAACGTTATAGACGTATATACTGTTCCCTCCGAGAAGTAGGGTTCGACAGGCTAGGAATGTTGTCAAATATTGCATCCGAGATGTTAGGTTGCCTTAGATAAGGATATATAACGTAATAGACGCATATAATGTTACCACCGAGACGTAGGGACCGACATGCCTGGAATGTTGTCAAATGTTACATACGAGATGTTAGGTGGCTTTGGTTAGGGTATATAACGTTATAGACGCATGTAATGTTACCACCGAGACGTAGGGACCGACACGCCTGGAATGTGGTAAAATTTTACATCCGAGATGTTAGGTTGCCTAAGATTAGGATATATACCGTTATAGACGCATGTAATGTTACCACCGAGACGTAGGGACCGACACGCCTGGAATGTTATCAAATGTTACATCCGAGATGTTAGGTTGCCTAAGGCTAGGATATATGACGTTATAGATGTATATGCTGTTCCCTCCGAGAAGTAGGGTTCGACAGGCCAGGAATGTTGTCAAGTATTGCATTCGAGATGTTAGGTTGCCTAAGGTTAGGATATATAACGTTATAGACGCATGTAATGTTACCACCGAGACGTAGGGACCGACACGCCTGGAATGTGGTAAAATGTTACATCCGAGATGTTAGGTTGCCTAAGATTAGGATATATACCGTTATAGACGCATGTAATGTTACCACCGAGACGTAGCGACCGACACGCCTGGAATGTGGTAAAATGTTACATCCGAGATGTTAGGTTGCCTAAGATTAGGATATATACCGTTATAGACGCATGTAATGTTACCACCGAGACGTAGGGACCGACATGCCTGGAATGTTGTCAAATGTTACATCCGAGATGTTAGGTTGCCTTAGGTTAGGATATATGACGTTATAGACGTATATACTGTTCCCTCCGAGAAGTAGGGTTCGACAGGCCAGGAATGTTGTCAAATATTGCATCCGAGATGGTAGGTTGCCTTAGATTAGGAAATATACCGTTATAGACGCATGTAAGGTTACCACCGAGACGTAGGGACCGACACGCCTGGAATGTTGTCAAATGTTACATCCGAGATGTTAGGTTGCCTTAGGTTAGGATATATGACGTTATAGACGTATATACTTTTCCCTCCGAGAAGTAGGGTTCGACAGGCCACGAATGTTGTCAAATATTGCATCCGAGATGTTAGGTTGCCTTAGATTAGGATATATACCGTTATAGACGTATATACTGTTCCCTCCGAGCAGTAGAGTTCGACAGGCCAGGAATGTTGTCAAATATTGCATCCGAGATGTTAGGTTGCCTTAGATTAGGATATGCAACGTTATAGACGCATATAATGTTCCCACCGAGAAGTAGGGTCCGACACGCCTGGAAGGTTGTAGAATATTACATCCGAGATGTTAGGTTGCCTTAGGTTAGGATATATAACGTTATAGACGTACATACTGTTCCCTCCGAGAAGTAGGGTTCGACAGGCCAGGAATGTTGTCAAATTTTGCATCCGAGATGTTAGATTGCCTTAGATTACGATATCGACCGTTATGGACGAATATAATATTCCCACCGAAAAGTATGTACCGACACGCCAGGAATATTGTATAATATTACGTCTGAGATAATAGGTTGCCTTAGACTAGGATATACAACGTTATAGACTCATATAATGTTCCCACCGAGAAGTAGGGTCCGACATGCCTGGAATGATGTAGAATATTACATCCGAGATGTCAGGTTGCCTCCGGTTAGGATATATAACGTTATAGACGTATATACTGTTCCCTCCGAGAAGTAGGGTTCGACAGGCTAGGAATGTTGTCAAATATTGCATCCGAGATGTTAGGTTGCCTTAGATAAGGATATATAACGTAATAGACGCATATAATGTTACCACCGAGACGTAGGGACCGACATGCCTGGAATGTTGTCAAATGTTACATACGAGATGTTAGGTGGCTTTGGTTAGGGTATATAACGTTATAGACGCATGTAATGTTACCACCGAGACGTAGGGACCGACACGCCTGGAATGTGGTAAAATTTTACATCCGAGATGTTAGGTTGCCTAAGATTAGGATATATACCGTTATAGACGCATGTAATGTTACCACCGAGACGTAGGGACCGACACGCCTGGAATGTTATCAAATGTTACATCCGAGATGTTAGGTTGCCTAAGGCTAGGATATATGACGTTATAGATGTATATGCTGTTCCCTCCGAGAAGTAGGGTTCGACAGGCCAGGAATGTTGTCAAGTATTGCATTCGAGATGTTAGGTTGCCTAAGGTTAGGATATATAACGTTATAGACGCATGTAATGTTACCACCGAGACGTAGGGACCGACACGCCTGGAATGTGGTAAAATGTTACATCCGAGATGTTAGGTTGCCTAAGATTAGGATATATACCGTTATAGACGCATGTAATGTTACCACCGAGACGTAGCGACCGACACGCCTGGAATGTGGTAAAATGTTACATCCGAGATGTTAGGTTGCCTAAGATTAGGATATATACCGTTATAGACGCATGTAATGTTACCACCGAGACGTAGGGACCGACATGCCTGGAATGTAGTCAAATGTTACATCCGAGATGTTAGGTTGCCTTAGGTTAGGATATATGACGTTATAGACGTATATACTGTTCCCTCCGAGAAGTAGGGTTCGACAGGCCAGGAATGTTGTCAAATATTGCATCCGAGATGGTAGGTTGCCTTAGATTAGGAAATATACCGTTATAGACGCATGTAAGGTTACCACCGAGACGTAGGGACCGACACGCCTGGAATGTTGTCAAATGTTACATCCGAGATGTTAGGTTGCCTTAGGTTAGGATATATGACGTTATAGACGTATATACTTTTCCCTCCGAGAAGTAGGGTTCGACAGGCCACGAATGTTGTCAAATATTGCATCCGAGATGTTAGGTTGCCTTAGATTAGGATATATACCGTTATAGACGTATATACTGTTCCCTCCGAGCAGTAGAGTTCGACAGGACAGGAATGTTGTCAAATATTGCATCCGAGATGTTAGGTTGCCTTAGATTAGGATATGCAACGTTATAGACGCATATAATGTTCCCACCGAGAAGTAGGGTCCGACACGCCTGGAAGGTTGTAGAATATTACATCCGAGATGTTAGGTTGCCTTAGGTTAGGATATATAACGTTATAGACGTACATACTGTTCCCTCCGAGAAGTAGGGTTCGACAGGCCAGGAATGTTGTCAAATTTTGCATCCGAGATGTTAGATTGCCTTAGATTACGATATCGACCGTTATGGACGAATATAATATTCCCACCGAAAAGTATGTACCGACACGCCAGGAATATTGTATAATATTACGTCTGAGATAATAGGTTGCCTTAGACTAGGATATACAACGTTATAGACTCATATAATGTTCCCACCGAGAAGTAGGGTCCGACATGCCTGGAATGATGTAGAATATTACATCCGAGATGTCAGGTTGCCTCCGGTTAGGATATATAACGTTATAGACGTATATACTGTTCCCTCCGAGAAGTAGGGTTCGACAGGCTAGGAATGTTGTCAAATATTGCATCCGAGATGTTAGGTTGCCTTAGATAAGGATATATAACGTAATAGACGCATATAATGTTACCACCGAGACGTAGGGACCGACATGCCTGGAATGTTGTCAAATGTTACATCCGAGATGTTAGGTTGCCTTAGGTTAGGATATATGACGTTATAGACGTATATACTGTTCCCTCCGAGAAGTAGGGTTCGACAGGCCAGGAATGTTGTCAAATATTGCATCCGAGATGTTAGGTTGCCTTAGATTAGGAAATATACCGTTATAGACGCATGTAATGTTACCACCGAGACGTAGGGACCGACACGTCTGGAATGTTGTCAAATGTTACATCCGAGATCTTAGGTTGCCTTAGGTTAGGATATATGAGGTTATAGACGTATGTACCTTTCCCTCCGAGAAGTAGAGTTCGACAGGCCACGAATGTTGTAAAATATTGCATCCGAGAGGTTAGGTTGCCTTAGATAAGGATATACAACGTTATAGACGCATATAATGTTCCCACCGAGAAGTAGGGACCGACACGCCTGGAATGTTGTCAAATGTTACATTCGAAGATGTTAGGTTGTCTTAGGTTAGGATATATGACGTTACAGACGTATATACTGTTCCCTCCGAGATGTAGGGTTCGACAGGCCAGGAATGTTGTGAAATATTTCATCCGAGATGTTAGGTTGCCTTAGATTAGGATATATGACGTTATAGATGTATATGCTGTTCCCTCCAAGAAGTAGGCTTCGACAGGCCAGGAATGTTGTCAAATATTGCATCCGAGATGTTAGGTTGCCTAAGGTTAGGATATATAACGTTATAGACGCATGTAATGTTACCACCGAGACGTAGGGACCGACACGCCAGGAATGTTGTCAAATATTACATACGAGATGTTAGGTTGCCTAAGATTAGGATATATACCGTTATAGACGCATGTAATGTTACCACCGAGACGTAGGGACCGACACGCCTGGAATGTGGTAAAATGTTACATCCGAGATGTTAGGTTGCCTAAGATTAGGATATATACCGTTATAGACGCATGTAATGTTACCACCGAGACGTAGGCACCGACACGCCTGGAATGTGGTAAAATGTTACATCCGAGATGTTAGGTTGCCTAAGATTAGGATATATACCGTTATAGACGCATGTAATGTTACCACCGAGAAGTAGGGTTCGACACGCCAGGAATGTTGTCAAATATTACATACGAGATGTTAGGTGGCTTTAGGTTAGGATATATAACGTTATAGACGCATGTAATGTTACCACCGAGACGTAGGGACCGACAGGCCTGGAATGTTGTAAAATGTTACATCAGAGATGTTAGGTTGCCTAAGATTAGGATATATACCGCTATAGACGCATGTAATGTTACCACCGAGACGTAGGGACCGACACGCCAGGAATGTTGTCAAATATTACATACGAGATGTTAGGTGGCTTTGGTTAGGATATATAACGTTATAGACGCATGTAATGTTACCACCGAGACGTAGGGACCGACACGCCTGGAATGTGGTAAAATGTTACATCCGAGATGTTAGGTTGCCTAAGATTAGGATATATACCGTTATAGACGCATGTAATGTTACCACCGAGACGTAGGGACCGACACGCCTGGAATGTTATCAAATGTTACATCCGAGATGTTAGGTTGCCTAAGGCTAGGATATATGACGTTATAGATGTATATGCTGTTCCCTCCGAGAAGTAGGGTTCGACAGGCCAGGAATGTTGTCAAGTATTGCATTCGAGATGTTAGGTTGCCTAAGGTTAGGATATATAACGTTATAGACGCATGTAATGTTACCACCGAGACGTAGGGACCGACACGCCTGGAATGTGGTAAAATGTTACATCCGAGATGTTAGGTTGCCTAAGATTAGGATATATACCGTTATAGACGCATGTAAAGTTACCACCGAGAAGTAGGGACCGACAGGCCTGGAATGCTGTAAAATGTTACATCCGATATGTTAGGTTGCCTAAGATTAGAATATATACCGCTATAGACGCATGTAATGTTACCACCGAGACGTAGGGACCGACACGCCTGGAATGTGGTAAAATGTTACATCCGAGATGTTAGGTTGCCTAAGATTAGGATATATACCGTTATAGACGCATGTAATGTTACCACCGAGACGTAGGGACCGACACGCCTGGAATGTGGTAAAATGTTACATCCGAGATGTTAGGTTGCCTAAGATTAGGATATATACCGTTATAGACGCATGTAATGTTACCACCGAGACGTAGGGACCGACATGCCTGGAATGTTGTCAAATGTTACTTCCGAGATGTTAGGTTGCCTTAGGTTAGGATATATGACGTTATAGACGTATATACTGTTCCCTCCGAGAAGTAGGGTTCGACAGGCCAGGAATATTGTAAAATATTACGTCTGAGATAATAGGTTGCCTTAGATTAGGATATACAACGTTATAGACTCATATAATGTTCCCACCGAGAAGTAGGGTCCGACACGCCTGGAATGATGTAGAATATTACATCCGAGATGTCAGGTTGCCTTCGGTTAGGATATATAACGTTATAGACGTATATACTGTTCCCTCCGAGAAGTAGGGTCCGACATGCCTGGAATGATGTAGAATATTACATCCGAGATGTCAGGTTGCCTCCGGTTAGGATATATAACGTTATAGACGTATATACTGTTCCCTCCGAGAAGTAGGGTTCGACAGGCTAGGAATGTTGTCAAATATTGCATCCGAGATGTTAGGTTGCCTTAGATAAGGATATATAACGTAATAGACGCATATAATGTTACCACCGAGACGTAGGGACCGACATGCCTGGAATGTTGTCAAATGTTACATACGAGATGTTAGGTGGCTTTGGTTAGGATATATAACGTTATAGACGCATGTAATGTTACCACCGAGACGTAGGGACCGACACGCCTGGAATGTGGTAAAATTTTACATCCGAGATGTTAGGTTGCCTAAGATTAGGATATATACCGTTATAGACGCATGTAATGTTACCACCGAGACGTAGGGACCGACACGCCTGGAATGTTATCAAATGTTACATCCGAGATGTTAGGTTGCCTAAGGCTAGGATATATGACGTTATAGATGTATATGCTGTTCCCTCCGAGAAGTAGGGTTCGACAGGCCAGGAATGTTGTCAAGTATTGCATTCGAGATGTTAGGTTGCCTAAGGTTAGGATATATAACGTTATAGACGCATGTAATGTTACCACCGAGACGTAGGGACCGACACGCCTGGAATGTGGTAAAATGTTACATCCGAGATGTTAGGTTGCCTAAGATTAGGATATATACCGTTATAGACGCATGTAAAGATACCACCGAGAAGTAGGGACCGACAGGCCTGGAATGCTGTAAAATGTTACATCCGATATGTTAGGTTGCCTAAGATTAGGATATATACCGCTATAGACGCATGTAATGTTACCACCGAGACGTAGGGACCGACACGCCAGGAATGTTGTCAAATATTACATACGATATGTTAGGTGGCCTTAGGTTAGGATATATAACGTTATAGACGCATGTAATGTTACCACCGAGACGTAGGGACCGACACGCCTGGAATGTGGTAAAATGTTACGTCCGAGATGTTAGGTTGTCTTAGGTTAGGATATATGACGTTACAGACGTATGTACTGTTCCCTCCGAGATGTAGGGTTCTACAGGCCAGGAATGTTGTGAAATATTTCATCCGAGATGTTAGGTTGCCTTAGATTAGGATATATGACGTTATAGATGTATATGCTGTTCCCTCCGAGAATTAGGGTTCGACAGGCCAGGAATGTTGTCAAATATTGCATCCGAGATGTTAGGTTGCCTAAGGTTAGGATATATAACGTTATAGACGCATGTAATGTTACCACCGAGACGTAGGGACCGACACGCCAGGAATGTTGTCAAATATTACATACGAGATGTTAGGTTGCCTAAGATTAGGATATATACCGTTATAGACGCATGTAATGTTACCACCGAGACGTAGGGACCGACACGCCTGGAATGTGGTAAAATGTTACATCCGAGATGTTAGGTTGCCTAAGATTAGGATATATACCGTTATAGACGCATGTAATGTTACCACCGAGACGTAGGGACCGACATGCCTGCAATGTTGTCAAATGTTACATCCGAGATGTTAGGTTGCCTTAGGTTAGGATATATAACGTTATAGACGTATATACTGTTCCCACCGAGAAGTAGGGTTCGATACGCCAGGAATGTTGTCAAATATTACATACGAGATGTTAGGTGGCCTTAGGTTAGGATATATAACGTTATAGACACATGTAATGTTACCACCGAGACGTAGGCACCGACACGCCTGGAATGTGGTAAAATGTTACATCCGAGATGTTAGGTTGCCTAAGATTAGGATATATACCGTTATAGACGCATGTAATGTTACCACCGAGAAGTAGGGTTCGACACGCCAGGAATGTGGTAAAATGTTACATCCGAGATGTTAGGTTGCCTAAGATTAGGATATATACCGTTATAGACGCATGTAATGTTACCACCGAGACGTAGGGACCGACACGCCTGGAATGTTATCAAATGTTACATCCGAGATGTTAGGTTGCCTAAGGCTAGGATATATGACGTTATAGATGTATATGCTGTTCCCTCCGAGAAGTAGGGTTCGACAGGCCAGGAATGTTGTCAAGTATTGCATTCGAGATGTTAGGTTGCCTAAGGTTAGGATATATAACGTTATAGACGCATGTAATGTTACCACCGAGACGTAGGGACCGACACGCCTGGAATGTGGTAAAATGTTACATCCGAGATGTTAGGTTGCCTAAGATTAGGATATATACCGTTATAGACGCATGTAAAGTTACCACCGAGAAGTAGGGACCGACAGGCCTGGAATGCTGTAAAATGTTACATCCGATATGTTAGGTTGCCTAAGATTAGGATATATACCGCTATAGACGCATGTAATGTTACCACCGAGACGTAGGGACCGACACGCCAGGAATGTTATCAAATATTACATACGAGATGTTAGGTGGCCTTAGGTTAGGATATATAACGTTATAGACGCATGTAATGTTACCACCGAGACGTAGGGACCGACACGCCTGGAATGTGGTAAAATGTTACATCCGAGATGTTAGGTTGCCTAAGATTAGGATATATACCGTTATAGACGCATGTAATGTTACCACCGAGACGTAGGGACCGACACGCCTGGAATGTGGTAAAATGTTACATCCGAGATGTTAGGTTGCCTAAGATTAGGATATATACCGTTATAGACGCATGTAATGTTACCACCGAGACGTAGGGACCGACATGCCTGGAATGTTGTCAAATGTTACTTCCGAGATGTTAGGTTGCCTTAGGTTAGGATATATGACGTTATAGACGTATATACTGTTCCCTCCGAGAAGTAGGGTTCGACAGGCCAGGAATATTGTAAAATATTACGTCTGAGATAATAGGTTGCCTTAGATTAGGATATACAACGTTATAGACTCATATAATGTTCCCACCGAGAAGTAGGGTCCGACACGCCTGGAATGATGTAGAATATTACATCCGAGATGTCAGGTTGCCTTCGGTTAGGATATATAACGTTATAGACGTATATACTGTTCCCTCCGAGAAGTAGGGTCCGACATGCCTGGAATGATGTAGAATATTACATCCGAGATGTCAGGTTGCCTCCGGTTAGGATATATAACGTTATAGACGTATATACTGTTCCCTCCGAGAAGTAGGGTTCGACAGGCTAGGAATGTTGTCAAATATTGCATCCGAGATGTTAGGTTGCCTTAGATAAGGATATATAACGTAATAGACGCATATAATGTTACCACCGAGACGTAGGGACCGACATGCCTGGAATGTTGTCAGATGTTACATACGAGATGTTAGGTGGCTTTGGTTAGGGTATATAACGTTATAGACGCATGTAATGTTACCACCGAGACGTAGGGACCGACACGCCTGGAATGTGGTAAAATGTTACATCCGAGATGTTAGGTTGCCTAAGATTAGGATATATACCGTTATAGACGCATGTAATGTTACCACCGAGACGTAGCGACCGACACGCCTGGAATGTGGTAAAATGTTACATCCGAGATGTTAGGTTGCCTAAGATTAGGATATATACCGTTATAGACGCATGTAATGTTACCACCGAGACGTAGGGACCGACATGCCTGGAATGTTGTCAAATGTTACATCCGAGATGTTAGGTTGCCTTAGGTTAGGATATATGACGTTATAGACGTATATACTGTTCCCTCCGAGAAGTAGGGTTCGACAGGCCAGGAATGTTGTCAAATATTGCATCCGAGATGGTAGGTTGCCTTAGATTAGGAAATATACCGTTATAGACGCATGTAAGGTTACCACCGAGACGTAGGGACCGACACGCCTGGAATGTTGTCAAATGTTACATCCGAGATGTTAGGTTGCCTTAGGTTAGGATATATGACGTTATAGACGTATATACTTTTCCCTCCGAGAAGTAGGGTTCGACAGGCCACGAATGTTGTCAAATATTGCATCCGAGATGTTAGGTTGCCTTAGATTAGGATATATACCGTTATAGACGTATATACTGTTCCCTCCGAGCAGTAGAGTTCGACAGGCCAGGAATGTTGTCAAATATTGCATCCGAGATGTTAGGTTGCCTTAGATTAGGATATGCAACGTTATAGACGCATATAATGTTCCCACCGAGAAGTAGGGTCCGACACGCCTGGAAGGTTGTAGAATATTACATCCGAGATGTTAGGTTGCCTTAGGTTAGGATATATAACGTTATAGACGTACATACTGTTCCCTCCGAGAAGTAGGGTTCGACAGGCCAGGAATGTTGTCAAATTTTGCATCCGAGATGTTAGATTGCCTTAGATTACGATATCGACCGTTATGGACGAATATAATATTCCCACCGAAAAGTATGTACCGACACGCCAGGAATATTGTATAATATTACGTCTGAGATAATAGGTTGCCTTAGACTAGGATATACAACGTTATAGACTCATATAATGTTCCCACCGAAAAGTAGGGTCCGACATGCCTGGAATGATGTAGAATATTACATCCGAGATGTCAGGTTGCCTCCGGTTAGGATATATAACGTTATAGACGTATATACTGTTCCCTCCGAGAAGTAGGGTTCGACAGGCCAGGAATGTTGTCAAATATTGCATCCGAGATGTTAGGTTGCCTTAGATTAGGAAATATACCGTTATAGACGCATGTAATGTTACCACCGAGACGTAGGGACCGACACGTCTGGAATGTTGTCAAATGTTACATCCGAGATCTTAGGTTGCCTTAGGTTAGGATATATGACGTTATAGACGTATGTACCTTTCCCTCCGAGAAGTAGAGTTCGACAGGCCACGAATGTTGTAAAATATTGCATCCGAGAGGTTAGGTTGCCTTAGATAAGGATATACAACGTTATAGACGCATATAATGTTCCCACCGAGAAGTAGGGACCGACACGCCTGGAATGTTGTCAAATGTTACATTCGAAGATGTTAGGTTGTCTTAGGTTAGGATATATGACGTTACAGACGTATATACTGTTCCCTCCGAGATGTAGGGTTCGACAGGCCAGGAATGTTGTGAAATATTTCATCCGAGATGTTAGGTTGCCTTAGATTAGGATATATGACGTTATAGATGTATATGCTGTTCCCTCCAAGAAGTAGGCTTCGACAGGCCAGGAATGTTGTCAAATATTGCATCCGAGATGTTAGGTTGCCTAAGGTTAGGATATATAACGTTATAGACGCATGTAATGTTACCACCGAGACGTAGGGACCGACACGCCAGGAATGTTGTCAAATATTACATACGAGATGTTAGGTTGCCTAAGATTAGGATATATACCGTTATAGACGCATGTAATGTTACCACCGAGACGTAGGGACCGACACGCCTGGAATGTGGTAAAATGTTACATCCGAGATGTTAGGTTGCCTAAGATTAGGATATATACCGTTATAGACGCATGTAATGTTACCACCGAGACGTAGGCACCGACACGCCTGGAATGTGGTAAAATGTTACATCCGAGATGTTAGGTTGCCTAAGATTAGGATATATACCGTTATAGACGCATGTAATGTTACCACCGAGACGTAGGGACCGACACGCCTGGAATGTGGTAAAATGTTACATCCGAGATGTTAGGTTGCCTTAGATAAGGATATATAACGTAATAGACGCATATAATGTTACCACCGAGACGTAGGGACCGACATGCCTGGAATGTTGTCAGATGTTACATACGAGATGTTAGGTGGCTTTGGTTAGGGTATATAACGTTATAGACGCATGTAATGTTACCACCGAGACGTAGGGACCGACACGCCTGGAATGTGGTAAAATTTTACATCCGAGATGTTAGGTTGCCTAAGATTAGGATATATACCGTTATAGACGCATGTAATGTTACCACCGAGACGTAGGGACCGACACGCCTGGAATGTTATCAAATGTTACATCCGAGATGTTAGGTTGCCTAAGGCTAGGATATATGACGTTATAGATGTATATGCTGTTCCCTCCGAGAAGTAGGGTTCGACAGGCCAGGAATGTTGTCAAGTATTGCATTCGAGATGTTAGGTTGCCTAAGGTTAGGATATATAACGTTATAGACGCATGTAATGTTACCACCGAGACGTAGGGACCGACACGCCTGGAATGTGGTAAAATGTTACATCCGAGATGTTAGGTTGCCTAAGATTAGGATATATACCGTTATAGACGCATGTAATGTTACCACCGAGACGTAGCGACCGACACGCCTGGAATGTGGTAAAATGTTACATCCGAGATGTTAGGTTGCCTAAGATTAGGATATATACCGTTATAGACGCATGTAATGTTACCACCGAGACGTAGGGACCGACATGCCTGGAATGTTGTCAAATGTTACATCCGAGATGTTAGGTTGCCTTAGGTTAGGATATATGACGTTATAGACGTATATACTGTTCCCTCCGAGAAGTAGGGTTCGACAGGCCCGGAATGTTGTCAAATATTGCATCCGAGATGGTAGGTTGCCTTAGATTAGGAAATATACCGTTATAGACGCATGTAAGGTTACCACCGAGACGTAGGGACCGACACGCCTGGAATGTTGTCAAATGTTACATCCGAGATGTTAGGTTGCCTTAGGTTAGGATATATGACGTTATAGACGTATATACTTTTCCCTCCGAGAAGTAGGGTTCGACAGGCCACGAATGTTGTCAAATATTGCATCCGAGATGTTAGGTTGCCTTAGATTAGGATATATACCGTTATAGACGTATATACTGTTCCCTCCGAGCAGTAGAGTTCGACAGGCCAGGAATGTTGTCAAATATTGCATCCGAGATGTTAGGTTGCCTTAGATTAGGATATGCAACGTTATAGACGCATATAATGTTCCCACCGAGAAGTAGGGTCCGACACGCCTGGAAGGTTGTAGAATATTACATCCGAGATGTTAGGTTGCCTTAGGTTAGGATATATAACGTTATAGACGTACATACTGTTCCCTCCGAGAAGTAGGGTTCGACAGGCCAGGAATGTTGTCAAATTTTGCATCCGAGATGTTAGATTGCCTTAGATTACGATATCGACCGTTATGGACGAATATAATATTCCCACCGAAAAGTATGTACCGACACGCCAGGAATATTGTATAATATTACGTCTGAGATAATAGGTTGCCTTAGACTAGGATATACAACGTTATAGACTCATATAATGTTCCCACCGAAAAGTAGGGTCCGACATGCCTGGAATGATGTAGAATATTACATCCGAGATGTCAGGTTGCCTCCGGTTAGGATATATAACGTTATAGACGTATATACTGTTCCCTCCGAGAAGTAGGGTTCGACAGGCCAGGAATGTTGTCAAATATTGCATCCGAGATGTTAGGTTGCCTTAGATTAGGAAATATACCGTTATAGACGCATGTAATGTTACCACCGAGACGTAGGGACCGACACGTCTGGAATGTTGTCAAATGTTACATCCGAGATCTTAGGTTGCCTTAGGTTAGGATATATGACGTTATAGACGTATGTACCTTTCCCTCCGAGAAGTAGAGTTCGACAGGCCACGAATGTTGTAAAATATTGCATCCGAGAGGTTAGGTTGCCTTAGATAAGGATATACAACGTTATAGACGCATATAATGTTCCCACCGAGAAGTAGGGACCGACACGCCTGGAATGTTGTCAAATGTTACATTCGAAGATGTTAGGTTGTCTTAGGTTAGGATATATGACGTTACAGACGTATATACTGTTCCCTCCGAGATGTAGGGTTCGACAGGCCAGGAATGTTGTGAAATATTTCATCCGAGATGTTAGGTTGCCTTAGATTAGGATATATGACGTTATAGATGTATATGCTGTTCCCTCCAAGAAGTAGGCTTCGACAGGCCAGGAATGTTGTCAAATATTGCATCCGAGATGTTAGGTTGCCTAAGGTTAGGATATATAACGTTATAGACGCATGTAATGTTACCACCGAGACGTAGGGACCGACACGCCAGGAATGTTGTCAAATATTACATACGAGATGTTAGGTTGCCTAAGATTAGGATATATACCGTTATAGACGCATGTAATGTTACCACCGAGACGTAGGGACCGACACGCCTGGAATGTGGTAAAATGTTACATCCGAGATGTTAGGTTGCCTAAGATTAGGATATATACCGTTATAGACGCATGTAATGTTACCACCGAGACGTAGGCACCGACACGCCTGGAATGTGGTAAAATGTTACATCCGAGATGTTAGGTTGCCTAAGATTAGGATATATACCGTTATAGACGCATGTAATGTTACCACCGAGACGTAGGGACCGACACGCCTGGAATGTGGTAAAATGTTACATCCGAGATGTTAGGTTGCCTTAGATAAGGATATATAACGTAATAGACGCATATAATGTTACCACCGAGACGTAGGGACCGACATGCCTGGAATGTTGTCAGATGTTACATACGAGATGTTAGGTGGCTTTGGTTAGGGTATATAACGTTATAGACGCATGTAATGTTACCACCGAGACGTAGGGACCGACACGCCTGGAATGTGGTAAAATTTTACATCCGAGATGTTAGGTTGCCTAAGATTAGGATATATACCGTTATAGACGCATGTAATGTTACCACCGAGACGTAGGGACCGACACGCCTGGAATGTTATCAAATGTTACATCCGAGATGTTAGGTTGCCTAAGGCTAGGATATATGACGTTATAGATGTATATGCTGTTCCCTCCGAGAAGTAGGGTTCGACAGGCCAGGAATGTTGTCAAGTATTGCATTCGAGATGTTAGGTTGCCTAAGGTTAGGATATATAACGTTATAGACGCATGTAATGTTACCACCGAGACGTAGGGACCGACACGCCTGGAATGTGGTAAAATGTTACATCCGAGATGTTAGGTTGCCTAAGATTAGGATATATACCGTTATAGACGCATGTAATGTTACCACCGAGACGTAGCGACCGACACGCCTGGAATGTGGTAAAATGTTACATCCGAGATGTTAGGTTGCCTAAGATTAGGATATATACCGTTATAGACGCATGTAAAGTTACCACCGAGAAGTAGGGACCGACAGGCCTGGAATGCTGTAAAATGTTACATCCGATATGTTAGGTTGCCTAAGATTAGGATATATACCGCTATAGACGCATGTAATGTTACCACCGAGACGTAGGGACCGACACGCCTGGAATGTGGTAAAATGTTACATCCGAGATGTTAGGTTGCCTAAGATTAGGATATATACCGTCATAGACGCATGTAATGTTACCACCGAGACGTAGGGACCGACACGCCTGGAATGTGGTAAAATGTTACATCCGAGATGTTAGGTTGCCTAAGATTAGGATATATACCGTTATAGACGCATGTAATGTTACCACCGAGACGTAGGGACCGACATGCCTGGAATGTTGTCAAATGTTACTTCCGAGATGTTAGGTTGCCTTAGGTTAGGATATATGACGTTATAGACGTATATACTGTTCCCTCCGAGAAGTAGGGTTCGACAGGCCAGGAATATTGTAAAATATTACGTCTGAGATAATAGGTTGCCTTAGATTAGGATATACAACGTTATAGACTCATATAATGTTCCCACCGAGAAATAGGGTCCGACACGCCTGGAATGATGTAGAATATTACATCCGAGATGTCAGGTTGCCTTCGGTTAGGATATATAACGTTATAGACGTATATACTGTTCCCTCCGAGAAGTAGGGTCCGACATGCCTGGAATGATGTAGAATATTACATCCGAGATGTCAGGTTGCCTCCGGTTAGGATATATAACGTTATAGACGTATATACTGTTCCCTCCGAGAAGTAGGGTTCGACAGGCTAGGAATGTTGTCAAATATTGCATCCGAGATGTTAGGTTGCCTTAGATAAGGATATATAACGTAATAGACGCATATAATGTTACCACCGAGACGTAGGGACCGACATGCCTGGAATGTTGTCAAATGTTACATACGAGATGTTAGGTGGCTTTGGTTAGGATATATAACGTTATAGACGCATGTAATGTTACCACCGAGACGTAGGGACCGACACGCCTGGAATGTGGTAAAATTTTACATCCGAGATGTTAGGTTGCCTAAGATTAGGATATATACCGTTATAGACGCATGTAATGTTACCACCGAGACGTAGGGACCGACACGCCTGGAATGTTATCAAATGTTACATCCGAGATGTTAGGTTGCCTAAGGCTAGGATATATGACGTTATAGATGTATATGCTGTTCCCTCCGAGAAGTACGGTTCGACAGGCCAGGAATGTTGTCAAGTATTGCATTCGAGATGTTAGGTTGCCTAAGGTTAGGATATATAACGTTATAGACGCATGTAATGTTACCACCGAGACGTAGGGACCGACACGCCTGGAATGTGGTAAAATGTTACATCCGAGATGTTAGGTTGCCTAAGATTAGGATATATACCGTTATAGACGCATGTAATGTTACCACCGAGACGTAGGGACCGACACGCCTGGAATGTGGTAAAATGTTACATCCGAGATGTTAGGTTGCCTAAGATTAGGATATATACCGTTATAGACGCATGTAATGTTACCACCGAGACGTAGGGACCGACATGCCTGGAATGTTGTCAAATGTTACATCCGAGATGTTAGGTTGCCTTAGGTTAGGATATATGACGTTATAGACGTATATACTGTTCCCTCCGAGAAGTAGGGTTCGACAGGCCAGGAATGTTGTCAAATATTGCATCCGAGATGGTAGGTTGCCTTAGATTAGGAAATATACCGTTATAGACGCATGTAAGGTTACCACCGAGACGTAGGGACCGACACGCCTGGAATGTTGTCAAATGTTACATCCGAGATGTTTGGTTGCCTTAGGTTAGGATATATGACGTTATAGACGTATATACTTTTCCCTCCGAGAAGTAGGGTTCGACAGGCCACGAATGTTGTCAAATATTGCATCCGAGATGTTAGGTTGCCTTAGATTAGGATATATACCGTTATAGACGTATATACTGTTCCCTCCGAGCAGTAGAGTTCGACAGGCCAGGAATGTTGTCAAATATTGCATCCGAGATGTTAGGTTGCCTTAGATTAGGATATGCAACGTTATAGACGCATATAATGTTCCCACCGAGAAGTAGGGTCCGACACGCCTGGAAGGTTGTAGAATATTACATCCGAGATGTTAGGTTGCCTTAGGTTAGGATATATAACGTTATAGACGTACATACTGTTCCCTCCGAGAAGTAGGGTTCGACAGGCCAGGAATGTTGTCAAATTTTGCATCCGAGATGTTAGATTGCCTTAGATTACGATATCGACCGTTATGGACGAATATAATATTCCCACCGAAAAGTATGTACCGACACGCCAGGAATATTGTATAATATTACGTCTGAGATAATAGGTTGCCTTAGACTAGGATATACAACGTTATAGACTCATATAATGTTCCCACCGAGAAGTAGGGTCCGACATGCCTGGAATGATGTAGAATATTACATCCGAGATGTCAGGTTGCCTCCGGTTAGGATATATAACGTTATAGACGTATATACTGTTCCCTCCGAGAAGTAGGGTTCGACAGGCTAGGAATGTTGTCAAATATTGCATGCGAGATGTTAGGTTGCCTTAGATAAGGATATATAACGTAATAGACGCATATAATGTTACCACCGAGACGTAGGGACCGACATGCCTGGAATGTTGTCAAATGTTACATCCGAGATGTTAGGTTGCCTTAGGTTAGGATATATGACGTTATAGACGTATATACTGTTCCCTCCGAGAAGTAGGGTTCGACAGGCCAGGAATGTTGTCAAATATTGCATCCGAGATGTTAGGTTGCCTTAGATTAGGAAATATACCGTTATAGACGCATGTAATGTTACCACCGAGACGTAGGGACCGACACGTCTGGAATGTTGTCAAATGTTACATCCGAGATCTTAGGTTGCCTTAGGTTAGGATATATGACGTTATAGACGTATGTACCTTTCCCTCCGAGAAGTAGAGTTCGACAGGCCACGAATGTTGTAAAATATTGCATCCGAGAGGTTAGGTTGCCTTAGATAAGGATATATAACGTTATAGACGCATATAATGTTCCCACCGAGAAGTAGGGACCGACACGCCTGGAATGTTGTCAAATGTTACGTCCGAGATGTTAGGTTGTCTTAGGTTAGGATATATGACGTTACAGACGTATATACTGTTCCCTCCGAGATGTAGGGTTCTACAGGCCAGGAATGTTGTGAAATATTTCATCCGAGATGTTAGGTTGCCTTAGATTAGGATATATGACGTTATAGACGTATATGCTGTTCCCTCCGAGAAGTAGGGTTCGACAGGCCAGGAATGTTGTCAAATATTGCATCCGAGATGTTAGGTTGCCTAAGGTTAGGATATATAACGTTATAGACGCATGTAATGTTACCACCGAGACGTAGGGACCGACACGCCTGGAATGTGGTAAAATGTTACATCCGAGATGTTAGGTTGCCTAAGATTAGGATATATACCGTTATAGACGCAAGTAATGTTACCACCGAGACGTAGGGACCGACATGCCTGGAATGTTGTCAAATGTTACATCCGAGATCTTAGGTTGCCTTAGGTTAGGATATATGACGTTATAGACGTATATACCTTTCCCTCCGAGAAGTAGAGTTCGACAGGCCACGAATGTTGTCAAATATTGCATCCGAGAGGTTAGGTTGCCTTAGATAAGGATATACAACGTTATAGACGCATATAATGTTCCCACCGAGAAGTAGGGTCCGACACGCCTGGAATGATGTAGAATATTACATCCGAGATGTCAGGTTGCCTTAGGTTAGGATATATAACGTTATAGACGTACATACTGTTCCCTTCCGAGAGGTAGGGTTCGACAGGCTAGGAATGTTGTCAGATATAGCATCCGAGAGGTTAGGTTGCCTTAGATAAGGATATATAACGTTATAGACGCATATAATGTTACCACCGAGACGTAGGGTTCCAACACGCCTGGAATGTGGTAAAATGTTACATCCGAGATGTTAGGTTGCCAAAGATTAGGATATATACCGTTATAGACGCATGTAATGTTACCACCGAGACGTAGGGACCGACACGCCTGGAATGTTATCAAATGTTACATCCGAGATGTTAGGTTGCCTAAGGCTAGGATATATGACGTTATAGATGTATATGCTGTTCCCTCCGAGAAGTAGGGTTCGACAGGCCAGGAATTTTGTCAAATATTGCATTGGAGATGTTAGGTTGCCTAAGGTTAGGATATATAACGTTATAGACGCATGTAATGTTACCACCGAGACGTAGGGACCGACACGCCTGGAATGTTGTCAAATGTTACGTCCGAGATGTTAGGTTGTCTTAGGTTAGGATATATGACGTTACAGACGTATGTACTGTTCCCTCCGAGATGTAGGGTTCTACAGGCCAGGAATGTTGTCAAATATTACATACGAGATGTTAGGTGGCCTTAGGTTAGGATATATAACGTTATAGACGCATGTAATGTTACCACCGAGACGTAGGGACCGACACGCCTGGAATGTTGTCAAATGTTACATACGAGATGTTAGGTGGCTTTGGTTAGGATATATAACGTTATAGACGCATGTAATGTTACCACCGAGACGTAGGGACCGACACGCCTGGAATGTGGTAAAATTTTACATCCGAGATGTTAGGTTGCCTAAGATTAGGATATATACCGTTATAGACGCATGTAATGTTACCACCGAGACGTAGGGACCGACACGCCTGGAATGTTATCAAATGTTACATCCGAGATGTTAGGTTGCCTAAGGCTAGGATATATGACGTTATAGATGTATATGCTGTTCCCTCCGAGAAGTAGGGTTCGACAGGCCAGGAATGTTGTCAAGTATTGCATTCGAGATGTTAGGTTGCCTAAGGTTAGGATATATAACGTTATAGACGCATGTAATGTTACCACCGAGACGTAGGGACCGACACGCCTGGAATGTGGTAAAATGTTACATCCGAGATGTTAGGTTGCCTAAGATTAGGATATATACCGTTATAGACGCATGTAAAGTTACCACCGAGAAGTAGGGACCGACAGGCCTGGAATGCTGTAAAATGTTACATCCGATATGTTAGGTTGCCTAAGATTAGGATATATACCGCTATAGACGCATGTAATGTTACCACCGAGACGTAGGGACCGACACGCCAGGAATGTTATCAAATATTACATACGAGATGTTAGGTGGCCTTAGGTTAGGATATATCGTTATAGACGCATGTAATGTTACCACCGAGACGTAGGGACCGACACGCCTGGAATGTGGTAAAATGTTACATCCGAGATGTTAGGTTGCCTAAGATTAGGATATATACCGTTATAGACGCATGTAATGTTACCACCGAGACGTAGGGACCGACACGCCTGGAATGTGGTAAAATGTTACATCCGAGATGTTAGGTTGCCTAAGATTAGGATATATACCGTTATAGACGCATGTAATGTTACCACCGAGACGTAGGGACCGACATGCCTGGAATGTTGTCAAATGTTACTTCCGAGATGTTAGGTTGCCTTAGGTTAGGATATATGACGTTATAGACGTATATACTGTTCCCTCCGAGAAGTAGGGTTCGACAGGCCAGGAATATTGTAAAATATTACGTCTGAGATAATAGGTTGCCTTAGATTAGGATATACAACGTTATAGACTCATATAATGTTCCCACCGAGAAGTAGGGTCCGACACGCCTGGAATGATGTAGAATATTACATCCGAGATGTCAGGTTGCCTTCGGTTAGGATATATAACGTTATAGACGTATATACTGTTCCCTCCGAGAAGTAGGGTCCGACATGCCTGGAATGATGTAGAATATTACATCCGAGATGTCAGGTTGCCTCCGGTTAGGATATATAACGTTATAGACGTATATACTGTTCCCTCCGAGAAGTAGGGTTCGACAGGCTAGGAATGTTGTCAAATATTGCATCCGAGATGTTAGGTTGCCTTAGATAAGGATATATAACGTAATAGACGCATATAATGTTACCACCGAGACGTAGGGACCGACATGCCTGGAATGTTGTCAAATGTTACATACGAGATGTTAGGTGGCTTTGGTTAGGATATATAACGTTATAGACGCATGTAATGTTACCACCGAGACGTAGGGACCGACACGCCTGGAATGTGGTAAAATTTTACATCCGAGATGTTAGGTTGCCTAAGATTAGGATATATACCGTTATAGACGCATGTAATGTTACCACCGAGACGTAGGGACCGACATGCCTGGAATGTTGTCAAATGTTACATCCGAGATGTTAGGTTGCCTTAGGTTAGGATATATGACGTTATAGACGTATATACTGTTCCCTCCGAGAAGTAGGGTTCGACAGGCCAGGAATGTTGTCAAATATTGCATCCGAGATGTTAGGTTGCCTTAGATTAGGAAATATACCGTTATAGACGCATGTAATGTTACCACCGAGACGTAGGGACCGACACGTCTGGAATGTTGTCAAATGTTACATCCGAGATCTTAGGTTGCCTTAGGTTAGGATATATGACGTTATAGACGTATGTACCTTTCCCTCCGAGAAGTAGAGTTCGACAGGCCACGAATGTTCTTAAAATATTGCATCCGAGAGGTTAGGTTGCCTTAGATAAGGATATATAACGTTATAGACGCATATAATGTTCCCACCGAGAAGTAGGGACCGACACGCCTGGAATGTTGTCAAATGTTACATTCGAAGATGTTAGGTTGTCTTAGGTTAGGATATATGACGTTACAGACGTATATACTGTTCCCTCCGAGATGTAGGGTTCGACAGGCCAGGAATGTTGTGAAATATTTCATCCGAGATGTTAGGTTGCCTTAGATTAGGATATATGACGTTATAGATGTATATGCTGTTCCCTCCAAGAAGTAGGCTTCGACAGGCCAGGAATGTTGTCAAATATTGCATCCGAGATGTTAGGTTGCCTAAGGTTAGGATATATAACGTTATAGACGCATGTAATGTTACCACCGAGACGTAGGGACCGACACGCCTGGAATGTGGTAAAATGTTACATCCGAGATGTTTGGTTGCCTAAGATTAGGATATATACCGTTATAGACGCATGTAATGTTACCACCGAAACGTAGGGACCGACACGCCTGGAATGTGGTAAAATGTTACATCCGAGATGTTAGGTTGCCTAAGATTAGGATATATACCGTTATAGACGGATGTAATGTTACCACCGAGAAGTAGGGACCGACAGGCCTGGAATGTTGTAAAATGTTACATCCGATATGTTACGTTGCCTAAGATTAGGATATATACCGCTATAGACGCATGTAATGTTACCACCGAGACGTAGGGACCGACACGCCTGGAATGTTATCAAATGTTACATCCGAGATGTTAGGTTGCCTAAGGCTAGGATATATGACGTTATAGATGTATATGCTGTTCCCTCCGAGAAGTAGGGTTCGACAGGCCAGGAATATTGTCAAATATTGCATTCGAGATGTTAGGTTGCCTAAGGTTAGGATATATAACGTTATAGACGCATGTAATGTTACCACCGAGACGTAGGGACCGACACGCCTGGAATGTTGTCAAATGTTACGTCCGAGATGTTAGGTTGTCTTAGGTTAGGATATATGACGTTACAGACGTATATACTGTTCCCTCCGAGATGTAGGGTTCTACAGGCCAGGAATGTTGTGAAATATTTCATCCGAGATGTTAGGTTGCCTTAGATTAGGATATATGACGTTATAGACGTATATGCTGTTCCCTCCGAGAAGTAGGGTTCGACAGGCCAGGAATGTTGTCAAATATTGCATCCGAGATGTTAGGTTGCCTAAGGTTAGGATATATAACGTTATAGACGCATGTAATGTTACCACCGAGACGTAGGGACCGACACGCCTGGAATGTGGTAAAATGTTACAGCCGAGATGTTAGGTTGCCTAAGATTAGGATATATACCGTTATAGACGCAAGTAATGTTACCACCGAGACGTAGGGACCGACACGCCTGGAATGTGGTAAAATGTTGCATCCGAGATGTTGGGTTGCCTAAGATTAGGATATATACCGTTATAGACGCATGTAATGTTACCACCGAGAAGTAGGGCCAGACAGGCCTGGAATGTTGTAAAATGTTACATCCGATATGTTAGGTTGCCTAAGATTAGGATATATACCGCTATAGACGCATGTAATGTTACCACCGAGACGTAGGGACCGACACGCCTGGAATGTGGTAAAATGTTACATCCGAGATGTTAGGTTGCCTAAGATTAGGATATATACCGTTATAGACGCATGTAATGTTACCACCGAGACGTAGGGACCGACATGCCTGGAATGTTGTCAAATGTTACATCCGAGATGTTAGGTTGCCTTAGGTTAGGATATATGACGTTATAGACGTATATACTGTTCCCTCCGAGAAGTAGGGTTCGACAGGCCATGAATGTTGTCAAATTTTGCATCCGAGATGTTAGATTGCCTTAGATTACGATATCGACCGTTATGGACGAATATAATATTCCCACCGAAAAGTATGTACCGACACGCTAGGAATATTGTATAATATTACATCTGAGATAATAGGTTGCCTTAGATTAGGATATACAACGTTATAGACTCATATAATGTTCCCACCGAGAAGTAGGGTCCGACATGCCTGGAATGATGTAGAATATTACATCCGAGATGTTAGGTTGCTTCCGGTTAGGATATATAACGTTATAGACGTATATACTGTTCCCTCCGAGAAGTAGGGTTCGACAGGCTAGGAATGTTGTCAAATATTGCATCCGAGATGTTAGGTTGCCTTAGATAAGGATATATAACGTAATAGACGCATATAATGTTACCACCGAGACGTAGGGACCGACACGCCTGGAATGTTATCAAATGTTACATCCGAGATGTTAGGTTGCCTAAGGCTAGGATATATGACGTTATAGATGTATATGCTGTTCCCTCCGAGAAGTAGGGTTCGACAGGCCAGGAATTTTGTCAAATATTGCATTGGAGATGTTAGGTTGCCTAAGGTTAGGATATATAACGTTATAGACGCATGTAATGTTACCACCGAGACGTAGGGACCGACACGCCTGGAATGTTGTCAAATGTTACGTCCGAGATGTTAGGTTGTCTTAGGTTAGGATATATGACGTTACAGACGTATGTACTGTTCCCTCCGAGATGTAGGGTTCTACAGGCCAGGAATGTTGTCAAATATTACATACGAGATGTTAGGTGGCCTTAGGTTAGGATATATAACGTTATAGACGCATGTAATGTTACCACCGAGACGTAGGGACCGACACGCCTGGAATGTGGTAAAATGTTACATCCGAGATGTTAGGTTGCCTAAGATTAGGATATATACCGTTATAGACGCATGTAATGTTACCACCGAGAAGTAGGGTTCGACACGCCAGGAATGTTGTCAAATATTAGATACGAGATGTTAGGTGGGTTTAGGTTAGGATATATAACGTTATAGACGCATGTAATATTACCACCGAGACGTAGGGACCGACACGCCTGGAATCTGGTAAAATGTTACATCCGAGATGTTAGGTTGCCTAAGGCTAGGATATATGACGTTATAGATGTATATGCTGTTCCCTCCGAGAAGTAGGGTTCGACAGGCCAGGAATGTTGTCAAGTATTGCATTCGAGATGTTAGGTTGCCTAAGGTTAGGATATATAACGTTATAGACGCATGTAATGTTACCACCGAGACGTAGGGACCGACACGCCTGGAATGTGGTAAAATGTTACATCCGAGATGTTAGGTTGCCTAAGATTAGGATATATACCGTTATAGACGCATGTAAAGTTACCACCGAGAAGTAGGGACCGACAGGCCTGGAATGCTGTAAAATGTTACATCCGATATGTTAGGTTGCCTAAGATTAGGATATATACCGCTATAGACGCATGTAATGTTACCACCGAGACGTAGGGACCGACACGCCAGGAATGTTATCAAATATTACATACGAGATGTTAGGTGGCCTTAGGTTAGGATATATCGTTATAGACGCATGTAATGTTACCACCGAGACGTAGGGACCGACACGCCTGGAATGTGGTAAAATGTTACATCCGAGATGTTAGGTTGCCTAAGATTAGGATATATACCGTTATAGACGCATGTAATGTTACCACCGAGACGTAGGGACCGACACGCCTGGAATGTGGTAAAATGTTACATCCGAGATGTTAGGTTGCCTAAGATTAGGATATATACCGTTATAGACGCATGTAATGTTACCACCGAGACGTAGGGACCGACATGCCTGGAATGTTGTCAAATGTTACTTCCGAGATGTTAGGTTGCCTTAGGTTAGGATATATGACGTTATAGACGTATATACTGTTCCCTCCGAGAAGTAGGGTTCGACAGGCCAGGAATATTGTAAAATATTACGTCTGAGATAATAGGTTGCCTTAGATTAGGATATACAACGTTATAGACTCATATAATGTTCCCACCGAGAAGTAGGGTCCGACACGCCTGGAATGATGTAGAATATTACATCCGAGATGTCAGGTTGCCTTCGGTTAGGATATTTAACGTTATAGACGTATATACTGTTCCCTCCGAGAAGTAGGGTCCGACATGCCTGGAATGATGTAGAATATTACATCCGAGATGTCAGGTTGCCTCCGGTTAGGATATATAACGTTATAGACGTATATACTGTTCCCTCCGAGAAGTAGGGTTCGACAGGCTAGGAATGTTGTCAAATATTGCATCCGAGATGTTAGGTTGCCTTAGATAAGGATATATAACGTAATAGACGCATATAATGTTACCACCGAGACGTAGGGACCGACATGCCTGGAATGTTGTCAAATGTTACATACGAGATGATAGGTGGCTTTGGTTAGGATATATAACGTTATAGACGCATGTAATGTTACCACCGAGACGTAGGGACCGACACGCCTGGAATGTGGTAAAATTTTACATCCGAGATGTTAGGTTGCCTAAGATTAGGATATATACCGTTATAGACGCATGTAATGTTACCACCGAGACGTAGGGACCGACACGCCTGGAATGTTATCAAATGTTACATCCGAGATGTTAGGTTGCCTAAGGCTAGGATATATGACGTTACAGATGTATATGCTGTTCCCTCCGAGAAGTAGGGTTCGACAGGCCAGGAATGTTGTCAAGTATTGCATTCGAGATGTTAGGTTGCCTAAGGTTAGGATATATAACGTTATAGACGCATGTAATGTTACCACCGAGACGTAGGGACCGACACGCCTGGAATGTGGTAAAATGTTACATCCGAGATGTTAGGTTGCCTAAGATTAGGATATATACCGTTATAGACGCATGTAATGTTACCACCGAGACGTAGGGACCGACATGCCTGGAATGTTGTCAAATGTTACATCCGAGATGTTAGGTTGCCTTAGGTTAGGATATATGACGTTATAGACGTATATACTGTTCCCTCCGAGAAGTAGGGTTCGACAGGCCATGAATGTTGTCAAATTTTGCATCCGAGATGTTAGATTGCCTTAGATTACGATATCGACCGTTATGGACGAATATAATATTCCCACCGAAAAGTATGTACCGACACGCCAGGAATATTGTATAATATTACGTCTGAGATAATAGGTTGCCTTAGATTAGGATATACAACGTTATAGACTCATATAATGTTCCCACCGAGAAGTAGGGTCCGACATGCCTGGAATGATGTAGAATATTACATCCGAGATGTTAGGTTGCTTCCGGTTAGGATATATAACGTTATAGACGTATATACTGTTCCCTCCGAGAAGTAGGGTTCGACACGCTAGGAATGTTGTCAAATATTGCATCCGAGATGTTAGGTTGCCTTAGATAAGGATATATAACGTAATAGACGCATATAATGTTACCACCGAGACGGAGGGACCGACATGCCTGGAATGTTGTCAAATGTTACATCCGAGATCTTAGGTTGCCTTAGGTTAGGATATATGACGTTATAGACGTATATACCTTTCCCTCCGAGAAGTAGAGTTCGACAGGCCACGAATGTTGTCAAATATTGCATCCGAGAGGTTAGGTTGCCTTAGATAAGGATATACAACGTTATAGACGCATATAATGTTCCCACCGAGAAGTAGGGTCCGACACGCCTGGAATGATGTAGAATATTACATCCGAGATGTCAGGTTGCCTTAGGTTAGGATATATAACGTTATAGACGTACATACTGTTCCCTCCGAGAAGTAGGGTTCGACAGGCTAGGAATGTTGTCAGATATAGCATCCGAGAGGTTAGGTTGCCTTAGATAAGGATATATAACGTTATAGACGCATATATTGTTACCACCGAGACGTAGGGTTCCAACACGCCTGGAATGTGGTAAAATGTTACATCCGAGATGTTAGGTTGCCAAAGATTAGGATATATACCGTTATAGACGCATGTAATGTTACCACCGAGACGTAGGGACCGACACGCCTGGAATGTTATCAAATGTTACATCCGAGATGTTAGGTTGCCTAAGGCTAGGATATATGACGTTATAGATGTATATGCTGTTCCCTCCGAGAAGTAGGGTTCGACAGGCCAGGAATTTTGTCAAATATTGCATTGGAGATGTTAGGTTGCCTAAGGTTAGGATATATAACGTTATAGACGCATGTAATGTTACCACCGAGACGTAGGGACCGACACGCCTGGAATGTTGTCAAATGTTACGTCCGAGATGTTAGGTTGTCTTAGGTTAGGATATATGACGTTACAGACGTATGTACTGTTCCCTCCGAGATGTAGGGTTCTACAGGCCAGGAATGTTGTCAAATATTACATACGAGATGTTAGGTGGCCTTAGGTTAGGATATATAACGTTATAGACGCATGTAATGTTACCACCGAGACGTAGGGACCGACACGCCTGGAATGTGGTAAAATGTTACATCCGAGATGTTAGGTTGCCTAAGATTAGGATATATACCGTTATAGACGCATGTAATGTTACCACCGAGAAGTAGGGTTCGACACGCCAGGAATGTTGTCAAATATTACATACGAGATGTTAGGTGGGTTTAGGTTAGGATATATAACGTTATAGACGCATGTAATATTACCACCGAGACGTAGGGACCGACACGCCTGGAATCTGGTAAAATGTTACATCCGAGATGTTAGGTTGCCTAAGGCTAGGATATATGACGTTATAGATGTATATGCTGTTCCCTCCGAGAAGTAGGGTTCGACAGGCCAGGAATGTTGTCAAGTATTGCATTCGAGATGTTAGGTTGCCTAAGGTTAGGATATATAACGTTATAGACGCATGTAATGTTACCACCGAGACGTAGGGACCGACACGCCTGGAATGTGGTAAAATGTTACATCCGAGATGTTAGGTTGCCTAAGATTAGGATATATACCGTTATAGACGCACGTAAAGTTACCACCGAGAAGTAGGGACCGACAGGCCTGGAATGCTGTAAAATGTTACATCCGATATGTTAGGTTGCCTAAGATTAGGATATATACCGCTATAGACGCATGTAATGTTACCACCGAGACGTAGGGACCGACACGCCAGGAATGTTATCAAATATTACATACGAGATGTTAGGTGGCCTTAGGTTAGGATATATCGTTATAGACGCATATAATGTTACCACCGAGACGTAGGGACCGACACGCCTGGAATGTGGTAAAATGTTACATTCGAGATGTTAGGTTGCCTAAGATTAGGATATATACCGTTATAGACGCATGTAATGTTACCACCGAGACGTAGGGACCGACACGCCTGGAATGTGGTAAAATGTTACATCCGAGATGTTAGGTTGCCTAAGGCTAGGATATATGACGTTATAGATGTATATGCTGTTCCCTCCGAGAAGTAGGGTTCGACAGGCCAGGAATTTTGTCAAATATTGCATTGGAGATGTTAGGTTGCCTAAGGTTAGGATATATAACGTTATAGACGCATGTAATGTTACCACCGAGACGTAGGGACCGACACGCCTGGAATGTTGTCAAATGTTACGTCCGAGATGTTAGGTTGTCTTAGGTTAGGATATACAACGTTATAGACTCATATAATGTTCCCACCGAGAAGTAGGGTCCGACACGCCTGGAATGATGTAGAATATTACATCCGAGATGTCAGGTTGCCTTCGGTTAGGATATATAACGTTATAGACGTATATACTGTTCCCTCCGAGAAGTAGGGTCCGACATGCCTGGAATGATGTAGAATATTACATCCGAGATGTCAGGTTGCCTCCGGTTAGGATATATAACGTTATAGACGTATATACTGTTCCCTCCGAGAAGTAGGGTTCGACAGGATAGGAATGTTGTCAAATATTGCATCCGAGATGTTAGGTTGCCTTAGATAAGGATATATAACGTAATAGACGCATATAATGTTACCACCGAGACGTAGGGACCGACATGCCTGGAATGTTGTCAAATGTTACATACGAGATGTTAGGTGGCTTTGGTTAGGATATATAACGTTATAGACGCATGTAATGTTACCACCGAGACGGAGGGACCGACACGCCTGGAATGTGGTAAAATTTTACATCCGAGATGTTAGGTTGCCTAAGATTAGGATATATACCGTTATAGACGCATGTAATGTTACCACCGAGACGTAGGGACCGACACGCCTGGAATGTTATCAAATGTTACATCCGAGATGTTAGGTTGCCTAAGGCTAGGATATATGACGTTATAGATGTATATGCTGTTCCCTCCGAGAAGTAGGGTTCGACAGGCCAGGAATGTTGTCAAGTATTGCATTCGAGATGTTAGGTTGCCTAAGGTTAGGATATATAACGTTATAGACGCATGTAATGTTACCACCGAGACGTAGGGACCGACACGCCTGGAATGTGGTAAAATGTTACATCCGAGATGTTAGGTTGCCTAAGATTAGGATATATACCGTTATAGACGCATGTAATGTTACCACCGAGACGTAGGGACCGACACGCCTGGAATGTGGTAAAATGTTACATCCGAGATGTTAGGTTGCCTAAGATTAGGATATATACCGTTATAGACGCATGTAATGTTACCACCGAGACGTAGGGACCGACATGCCTGGAATGTTGTCAAATGTTACATCCGAGATGTTAGGTTGCCTTAGGTTAGGATATATGACGTTATAGACGTATATACTGTTCCCTCCGAGAAGTAGGGTTCGACAGGCCAGGAATGTTGTCAAATATTGCATCCGAGATGGTAGGTTGCCTTAGATTAGGAAATATACCGTTATAGACGCATGTAAGGTTACCAGCGAGACGTAGGGACCGACACGCCTGGAATGTTGTCAAATGTTACATCCGAGATGTTAGGTTGCCTTAGGTTAGGATATATGACGTTATAGACGTATATACTTTTCCCTCCGAGAAGTAGGGTTCGACAGGCCACGAATGTTGTCAAATATTGCATCCGAGATGTTAGGTTGCCTTAGATTAGGATATATACCGTTATAGACGTATATACTGTTCCCTCCGAGCAGTAGAGTTCGACAGGCCAGGAATGTTGTCAAATATTGCATCCGAGATGTTAGGTTGCCTTAGATTAGGATATGCAACGTTATAGACGCATATAATGTTCCCACCGAGAAGTAGGGTCCGACACGCCTGGAAGGTTGTAGAATATTACATCCGAGATGTTACGTTGCCTTAGGTTAGGATATATAACGTTATAGACGTACATACTGTTCCCTCCGAGAAGTAGGGTTCGACAGGCCAGGAATGTTGTCAAATTTTGCATCCGAGATGTTAGATTGCCTTAGATTACGATATCGACCGTTATGGACGAATATAATATTCCCACCGAAAAGTATGTACCGACACGCCAGGAATATTGTATAATATTACGTCTGAGATAATAGGTTGCCTTAGATTAGGATATACAACGTTATAGACTCATATAATGTTCCCACCGAGAAGTAGGGTCCGACATGCCTGGAATGATGTAGAATATTACATCCGAGATGTCAGGTTGCTTCCGGTTAGGATATATAACGTTATAGACGTATATACTGTTCCCTCCGAGAAGTAGGGTTCGACAGGCTAGGAATGTTGTCAAATATTGCATCCGAGATGTTAGGTTGCCTTAGATAAGGATATATAACGTAATAGACGCATATAATGTTACCACCGAGACGTAGGGACCGACATGCCTGGAATGTTGTCAAATGTTACATCCGAGATCTTAGGTTGCCTTAGGTTAGGATATATGACGTTATAGACGTATATACCTTTCCCTCCGAGAAGTAGAGTTCGACAGGCCACGAATGTTGTCAAATATTGCATCCGAGAGGTTAGGTTGCCTTAGATAAGGATATACAACGTTATAGACGCATATAATGTTCCCACCGAGAAGTAGGGTCCGACACGCCTGGAATGATGTAGAATATTACATCCGAGATGTCAGGTTGCCTTAGGTTAGGATATATAACGTTATAGACGTACATACTGTTCCCTCCGAGAAGTAGGGTTCGACAGGCTAGGAATGTTGTCAGATATAGCATCCGAGAGGTTAGGTTGCCTTAGATAAGGATATATAACGTTATAGACGCATATAATGTTACCACCGAGACGTAGGGTTCCAACACGCCTGGAATGTGGTAAAATGTTACATCCGAGATGTTAGGTTGCCAAAGATTAGGATATATACCGTTATAGACGCATGTAATGTTACCACCGAGACGTAGGGACCGACACGCCTGGAATGTTATCAAATGTTACATCCGAGATGTTAGGTTGCCTAAGGCTAGGATATATGACGTTATAGATGTATATGCTGTTCCCTCCGAGAAGTAGGGTTCGACAGGCCAGGAATTTTGTCAAATATTGCATTGGCGATGTTAGGTTGCCTAAGGTTAGGATATATAACGTTATAGACGCATGTAATGTTACCACCGAGACGTAGGGACCGACACGCCTGGAATGTTGTCAAATGTTACGTCCGAGATGTTAGGTTGTCTTAGGTTAGGATATATGACGTTACAGACGTATGTACTGTTCCCTCCGAGATGTAGGGTTCTACAGGCCAGGAATGTTGTCAAATATTACATACGAGATGTTAGGTGGCCTTAGGTTAGGATATATAACGTTATAGACGCATGTAATGTTACCACCGAGACGTAGGGACCGACACGCCTGGAATGTGGTAAAATGTTACATCCGAGATGTTAGGTTGCCTAAGATTAGGATATATACCGTTATAGACGCATGTAATGTTACCACCGAGAAGTAGGGTTCGATACGCCAGGAATGTTGTCAAATATTACATACGAGATGTTAGGTGGGTTTAGGTTAGGATATATAACGTTATAGACGCATGTAATATTACCACCGAGACGTAGGGACCGACACGCCTGGAATCTGGTAAAATGTTACATCCGAGATGTTAGGTTGCCTAAGATTAGGATATATACCGTTATAGACGCATGTAATGTTACCACCGAGACGTAGGGACCGACACGCCTGGAATGTTATCAAATGTTACATCCGAGATGTTAGGTTGCCTAAGGCTAGGATATCTGACGTTATAGATGTATATGCTGTTCCCTCCGAGAAGTAGGGTTCGACAGGCCAGGAATGTTGTCAAATATTGCATTCGAGATGTTAGGTTGCCTAAGGTTAGGATATATAACGTTATAGACGCATGTAATGTTACCACCGAGACGTAGGGACCGACACGCCAGGAATGTTGTCAAATATTACATACGAGATGTTAGGTGGCTTTGGTTAGGATATATAACGTTATAGACGCATGTAATGTTACCACCGAGACGTAGGGACCGACACGCCTGGAATGTGGTAAAATGTTACATCCGAGATGTTAGGTTGCCTAAGATTAGGATATATACCGTTATAGACGCATGTAATGTTACCACCGAGACGTAGGGACCGACACGCCTGGAATGTGGTAAAATGTTACATCCGAGATGTTAGGTTGCCTAAGATTAGGACATATACCGTTATAGACGCATATAATGTTCCCACCGAGAAGTAGGGTCCGACACGCCTGGAAGGTTGTAGAATATTACATCCGAGATGTTAGGTTGCCCTAGGTTAGGATATATAACGTTATAGACGTATATACTGTTCCCTCCGAGAAGTAGGGTTCGACAGGCCAGAAATGTTGTCAAATATTGCATCCTCAGATGTTAGATTGCCTTAGATTACGATATCGACCGTTATAGACGCATATAATATTCCCACCGAAAAGTATGCACCGACACGCCAGGAATATTGTAAAATATTACGTCTGAGATAAAAGGTTGCCTTAGATTAGGATATACAACGTTATAGACTCATATAATGTTCCCACCGAGAAGTAGGGTCCGACACGCCTGGAATGATGTAGAATATTACATCCGAGATGTCAGGTTGCCTTAGGTTAGGATATATAACGTTATAGACGTATATACTGTTCCCTCCGAGAAGTAGGGTTCGACAGGCTAGGAATGTTGTCAAATATAGCATCCGAGATGTTAGGTTGCCTTAGATAAGGATATATAACGTTATAGACGCATATAATGTTACCACCGAGAAGTAGGGACCGACACGCCTGGAATGTGGTAAAATGTTACATCCGAGATGTTAGGTTGCCTAAGATTAGGATATATACCGCTATAGACGCATGTAATGTTACCACCGAGACGTAGGGACCGACACGCCTGGAATGTGGTAAAATGTTACATCCGAGATGTTAGGTTGCCTAAGATTAGGATATATACCGTTATAGACGCATGTAATGTTACCACCGAGACGTAGGGACCGACATGCCTGGAATGTTGTCAAATGTTACATCCGAGATGTTAGGTTGCCTTAGGTTAGGATATATAACGTTATAGACGTACATACTGTTCCCTCCGAGAAGTAGGGTTCGACAGGCTAGGAATGTTGTCAGATATAGCATCCGAGAGGTTAGGTTGCCTTAGATAAGGATATATAACGTTATAGACGCATATAATGTTACCACCGAGACGTAGGGTTCCAACACGCCTGGAATGTTGTCAAATATTACATACGAGATGTTAGGTGGCTTTAGGTTAGGATATATAACGTTATAGACGCATGTAATGTTACCACCGAGACGTAGGGACCGACAGGCCTGGAATGTTGTAAAATGTTACATCAGAGATGTTAGGTTGCCTAAGATTAGGATATATACCGCTATAGACGCATGTAATGTTACCACCGAGACGTAGGGACCGACACGCCAGGAATGTTGTCAAATATTACATACGAGATGTTAGGTGGCTTTGGTTAGGATATATAACGTTATAGACGCATGTAATGTTACCACCGAGACGTAGGGACCGACACGCCTGGAATGTGGTAAAATGTTACAACCGAGATGTTAGGTTGCCTAAGATTAGGATATATACCGTTATAGACGCATGTAATGTTACCACCGAGACGTAGGGTTCGATACGCCAGGAATGTTGTCAAATATTACATACGAGATGTTAGGTGGCCTTAGGTTAGGATATATAACGTTATAGACGCATGTAATGTTCCCACCGAGAAGTAGGGACCGACACGCCTGGAATGTGGTAAAATGTTACATCCGAGATGTTAGGTTGCCTAAGATTAGGATATATACCGCTATAGACGCATGTAATGTTACCACCGAGACGTAGGGACCGACACGCCTGGAATGTGGTAAAATGTTACATCCGAGATGTTAGGTTGCCTAAGATTAGGATATATACCGTTATAGACGCATGTAATCTTACCACCGAGACGTAGGGACCGACATGCCTGGAATGTTGTCAAATGTTACATCCGAGATGTTAGGTTGCCTTAGGTTAGGATATATAACGTTATAGACGTATATACTGTTCCCACCGAGAAGTAGGGTTCGATACGCCAGGAATGTTGTCAAATATTACATACGAGATGTTAGGTGGCCTTAGGTTAGGATATATAACGTTATAGACGCATGTAATGTTACCACCGAGAAGTAGGGTTCGACACGCCAGGAATGTTGTCAAATATTACATACGAGATGTTAGGTGGCTTTAGGTTAGGATATATAACGTTATAGACGCATGTAATGTTACCACCGAGACGTAGGGACCGACAGGCCTGGAATGTTGTAAAATGTTACATCAGAGATGTTAGGTTGCCTAAGATTAGGATATATACCGCTATAGACGCATGTAATGTTACCACCGAGACGTAGGGACCGACACGCCAGGAATGTTGTCAAATATTACATACGAGATGTTAGGTGGCTTTGGTTAGGATATATAACGTTATAGACGCATGTAATGTTACCACCGAGACGTAGGGACCGACACGCCTGGAATGTGGTAAAATGTTACAACCGAGATGTTAGGTTGCCTAAGATTAGGATATATACCGTTATAGACGCATGTAATGTTACCACCGAGACGTAGGGTTCGATACGCCAGGAATGTTGTCAAATATTACATACGAGATGTTAGGTGGCCTTAGGTTAGGATATATAACGTTATAGACGCATGTAATGTTCCCACCGAGAAGTAGGGACCGACACGCCTGGAATGTGGTAAAATGTTACATCCGAGATGTTAGGTTGCCTTAGATTAGAAAATATACCGTTATAGACGCATGTAAGGTTACCACCGAGACGTAGGGACCGACACGCCTGGAATGTTGTCAAATGTTACATCCGAGATCTTAGGTTGCCTTAGGTTAGGATATATGACGTTATAGACGTATATACTTTCCCCCCGAGAAGTAGGGTTCGACAGGCCACGAATGTTGTCAAATATTGCATCCGAGAGGTTAGGTTGCCTTAGATAAGGATATACAACGTTATAGACGCATATAATGTTCCCACCGAGAAGTAGGGTCCGACACGCCTGGAAGGTTGTAGAATATTACATCCGAGATGTTAGGTTGCCCTAGGTTAGGATATATAACGTTATAGACGTATATACTGTTCCCTCCGAGAAGTAGGGTTCGACAGGCCAGAAATGTTGTCAAATATTGCATCCTCAGATGTTAGATTGCCTTAGATTACGATATCGACCGTTATAGACGCATATAATATTCCCACCGAAAAGTATGCACCGACACGCCAGGAATATTGTAAAATATTACGTCTGAGATAATAGGTTGCCTTAGATTAGGATATACAACGTTATAGACTCATATAATGTTCCCACCGAGAAGTAGGGTCCGACACGCCTGGAATGATGTAGAATATTACATCCGAGATGTCAGGTTGCCTTAGGTTAGGATATATAACGTTATAGACGTATATACTGTTCCCTCCGAGAAGTAGGGTTCGACAGGCTAGGAATGTTGTCAAATATAGCATCCGAGATGTTAGGTTGCCTTAGATAAGGATATATAACGTTATAGACGCATATAATGTTACCACCGAGACGTAGGGTTCCAACAGGCCTGGAATGTTGTCAAATGTTATATCCGAGATGCTAGGTTGCCTTAGGTTAGAATATATGACATTACAGGCGTATATACTGTTCCCACCGAGAAGTAGGGTCCGACACGCCAGGAATGTTGTCAAATATTACATCAGACATGTTAGGTTGCCTTAGGTTAGGATATATAACGTTATAGACGTATATACTGTTCCCTCCGAGAAGTAGGGTTCGATACGCCAGGAATGTTGTCAAATATTACATACGAGATGTTAGGTGGCCTTAGGTTAGGATATATAACGTTATAGACGCATGTAATGTTCCCACCGAGAAGTAGGGACCGAAACGCCTGGAATGTGGTAAAATGTTACATCCGAGATGTTAGGTTGCCTAAGATTAGGATATATACCGCTATAGACGCATGTAATGTTACCACCGAGACGTAGGGACCGACACGCCTGGAATGTGGTAAAATGTTACATCCGAGATGTTAGGTTGCCTAAGATTAGGATATATACCGTTATAGACGCATGTAATGTTACCACCGAGACGTAGGGACCGACATTCCTGGAATGTTGTCAAATGTTACATCCGAGATGTTAGGTTGCCTTAGGTTAGGATATATAACGTTATAGACGTATATACTGTTCCCACCGAGAAGTAGGGTTCGATACGCCAGGAATGTTGTCAAATATTACATACGAGATGTTAGGTGGCCTTAGGTTAGGATATATAACGTTATAGACGCATGTAATGTTACCACCGAGACGTAGGGACCGACACGCCTGGAATGTGGTAAAATGTTACATCCGAGATGTTAGGTTGCCTAAGATTAGGATATATACCGTTATAGACGCATGTAATGTTACCACCGAGAAGTAGGGTTCGACACGCCAGGAATGTTGTCAAATATTACATACGAGATGTTAGGTGGCTTTAGGTTAGGATATATAACGTTATAGACGCATGTAATGTTACCACCGAGACGTAGGGACCGACAGGCCTGGAATGTTGTAAAATGTTACATCAGAGATGTTAGGTTGCCTAAGATTAGGATATATACCGCTATAGACGCATGTAATGTTACCACCGAGACGTAGGGACCGACACGCCAGGAATGTTGTCAAATATTACATACGAGATGTTAGGTGGCTTTGGTTAGGATATATAACGTTATAGACGCATGTAATGTTACCACCGAGACGTAGGGACCGACACGCCTGGAATGTGGTAAAATGTTACATCCGAGATGTTAGGTTGCCTAAGATTAGGATATATACCGTTATAGACGCATGTAATGTTACCACCGAGACGTAGGGTTCGATACGCCAGGAATGTTGTCAAATATTACATACGAGAAGTTAGGTGGCCTTAGGTTAGGATATATAACGTTATAGACGCATGTAATGTTCCCACCGAGAAGTAGGGACCGACACGCCTGGAATGTGGTAAAATGTTACATCCGAGATGTTAGGTTGCCTTAGATTAGGAAATATACCGTTATAGACGCATGTAAGGTTACCACCGAGACGTAGGGACCGACACGCCTGGAATGTTGTCAAACGTTACATCCGAGATCTTAGGTTGCCTTAGGTTAGGATATATGACGTTATAGACGTATATACTTTCCCCCCGAGAAGTAGGGTTCGACAGGCCACGAATGTTGTCAAATATTGCATCCGAGAGGTTAGGTTGCCTTAGATAAGGATATACAACGTTATAGACGCATATAATGTTCCCACCGAGAAGTAGGGTCCGACACGCCTGGAAGGTTGTAGAATATTACATCCGAGATGTTAGGTTGCCCTAGGTTAGGATATATAACGTTATAGACGTATATACTGTTCCCTCCGAGAAGTAGGGTTCGACAGGCCAGAAATGTTGTCAAATATTGCATCCTCAGATGTTAGATTGCCTTAGATTACGATATCGACCGTTATAGACGCATATAATATTCCCACCGAAAAGTATGCACCGACACGCCAGGAATATTGTAAAATATTACGTCTGAGATAATAGGTTGCCTTAGATTAGGATATACAACGTTATAGACTCATATAATGTTCCCACCGAGAAGTAGGGTCCGACACGCCTGGAATGATGTAGAATATTACATCCGAGATGTCAGGTTGCCTTAGGTTAGGATATATAACGTTATAGACCTATATACTGTTCCCTCCGAGAAGTAGGGTTCGACAGGCTAGGAATGTTGTCAAATATAGCATCCGAGATGTTAGGTTGCCTTAGATAAGGATATATAACGTTATAGACGCATATAATGTTACCACCGAGACGTAGGGTTCCAACAGGCCTGGAATGTTGTCAAATGTTATATCCGAGATGCTAGGTTGCCTTAGGTTAGAATATATGACATTACAGGCGTATATACTGTTCCCACCGAGAAGTAGGGTCCGACACGCCAGGAATGTTGTCAAATATTACATCAGACATGTTAGGTTGCCTTAGGTTAGGATATATAACGTTATAGACGTATATACTGTTCCCTCCGAGAAGTAGGGTTCGATACGCCAGGAATGTTGTCAAATATTACATACGAGATGTTAGGTGGCCTTAGGTTAGGATATATAACGTTATAGACGCATGTAATGTTCCCACCGAGAAGTAGGGACCGACACGCCTGGAATGTGGTAAAATGTTACATCCGAGATGTTAGGTTGCCTAAGATTAGGATATATACCGCTATAGACGCATGTAATGTTACCACCGAGACGTAGGGACCGACACGCCTGGAATGTGGTAAAATGTTACATCCGAGATGTTAGGTTGCCTAAGATTAGGATATATACCGTTATAGACGCATGTAATGTTACCACCGAGACGTAGGGACCGACATGCCTGGAATGTTGTCAAATGTTACATCCGAGATGTTAGGTTGCCTTAGGTTAGGATATATAACGTTATAGACGTATATACTGTTCCCACCGAGAAGTAGGGTTCGATACGCCAGGAATGTTGTCAAATATTACATACGAGATGTTAGGTGGCCTTAGGTTAGGATATATAACGTTATAGACGCATGTAATGTTACTACCGAGACGTAGGGACCGACACGCCTGGAATGTGGTAAAATGTTACATCCGAGATGTTAGGTTGCCTAAGATTAGGATATATACCGTTATAGACGCATGTAATGTTACCACCGAGAAGTAGGGTTCGACACGCCAGGAATGTAGTCAAATATTACATACGAGATGTTAGGTGGCTTTAGGTTAGGATATATAACGTTATAGACGCATGTAATGTTACCACCGAGACGTAGGGACCGACAGGCGTGGAATGTTGTAAAATGTTACATCAGAGATGTTAGGTTGCCTAAGATTAGGATATATACCGCTATAGACGCATGTAATGTTACCACCGAGACGTAGGGACCGACACGCCAGGAATGTCGTCAAATATTACATACGAGATGTTAGGTGGCTTTGGTTAGGATATATAACGTTATAGACGCATGTAATGTTACCACCGAGACGTAGGGACCGACACGCCTGGAATGTGGTAAAATGTTACATCCGAGATGTTAGGTTGCCTAAGATTAGGATATATACCGTTATAGACGCATGTAATGTTACCACCGAGACGTAGGGACCGACACGCCTGGAATGTTATCAAATGTTACATCCGAGATGTTAGGTGGCCTTAGGTTAGGATATATAACGTTATAGACGCATGTAATGTTACCACCGAGAAGTAGGGTTCGATACGCCAGGAATGTTGTCAAATATTACATACGAGATGTTAGGTGGCCTTAGGTTAGGATATATAACGTTATAGACGCATGTAATGTTACCACCGAGACGTAGGGACCGACACGCCTGGAATGTGGTAAAATGTTACATCCGAGATGTTAGGTTGCCTAAGATTAGGATATATACCGTTATAGACGCATGTAATGTTACCACCGAGAAGTAGGGTTCGACACGCCAGGAATGTTGTCAAATATTACATACGAGATGTTAGGTGGCTTTAGGTTAGGATATATAACGTTATAGACGCATGTAATGTTACCACCGATACGTAGGGACCGACAGGCCTGGAATGTTGTAAAATGTTACATCAGAGATGTTAGGTTGCCTAAGATTAGGATATATACCGCTATAGACGCATGTAATGTTACCACCGAGACGTAGGGACCGACACGCCAGGAATGTTGTCAAATATTACATACGAGATGTTAGGTGGCTTTGGTTAGGATATATAACGTTATAGACGCATGTAATGTTACCACCGAGACGTAGGGACCGACACGCCTGGAATGTGGTAAAATGTTACATCCGAGATGTTAGGTTGCCTAAGATTAGGATATATACCGTTATAGACGCATGTAATGTTACCACCGAGACGTAGGGTTCGATACGCCAGGAATGTTGTCAAATATTACAAACGAGATGTTAGGTGGCCTTAGGTTAGGATATATAACGTTATAGACGCATGTAATGTTCCCACCGAGAAGTAGGGACCGACACGCCTGGAATGTGGTAAAATGTTACATCCGAGATGTTAGGTTGCCTTAGATTAGGAAATATACCGTTATAGACGCATGTAAGGTTACCACCGAGACGTAGGGACCGACACGCCTGGAATGTTGTCAAATGTTACATCCGAGATCTTAGGTTGCCTTAGGTTAGGATATATGACGTTATAGACGTATATACTTTCCCCCCGAGAAGTAGGGTTCGACAGGCCACGAATGTTGTCAAATATTGCATCCGAGAGGTTAGGTTGCCTTAGATAAGGATATACAACGTTATAGACGCATATAATGTTCCCACCGAGAAGTAGGGTCCGACACGCCTGGAAGGTTGTAGAATATTACATCCGAGATGTTAGGTTGCCCTAGGTTAGGATATATAACGTTATAGACGTATATACTGTTCCCTCCGAGAAGTAGGGTTCGACAGGCCAGAAATGTTGTCAAATATTGCATCCTCAGATGTTAGATTGCCTTAGATTACGATATCGACCGTTATAGACGCATATAATATTCCCACCGAAAAGTATGCACCGACACGCCAGGAATATTGTAAAATATTACGTCTGAGATAATAGGTTGCCTTAGATTAGGATATACAACGTTATAGACTCATATAATGTTCCCACCGAGAAGTAGGGTCCGACACGCCTGGAATGATATAGAATATTACATCCGAGATGTCAGGTTGCCTTAGGTTAGGATATATAACGTTATAGACGTATATACTGTTCCCTCCGAGAAGTAGGGTTCGACAGGCTAGGAATGTTGTCAAATATAGCATCCGAGATGTTAGGTTGCCTTAGATAAGGATATATAACGTTATAGACGCATGTAATGTTACCACCGAGAAGTAGGGTTCGACACGCCAGGAATGTTGTCAAATATTACATACGAGATGTTAGGTGGCTTTAGGTTAGGATATATAACGTTATAGACGCATGTAATGTTACCACCGAGACGTAGGGACCGACAGGCCTGGAATGTTGTAAAATGTTACATCAGAGATGTTAGGTTGCCTAAGATTAGGATATATACCGCTATAGGCGCATGTAATGTTACCACCGAGACGTAGGGACCGACACGCCTGGAATGTGGTAAAATGTTACATCCGAGATGTTAGGTTGCCTAAGATTAGGATATATACCGTTATAGACGCATGTAATGTTACCACCGAGACGTAGGGACCGACATGCCTGGAATGTTGTCAAATGTTACATCCGAGATGTTAGGTTGCCTTAGGTTAGGATATATAACGTTATAGACGTATATACTGTTCCCACCGAGAAGTAGGGTTCGATACGCCAGGAATGTTGTCAAATATTACATACGAGATGTTAGGTGGCCTTAGGTTAGGATATATAACGTTATAGACGCATGTAATGTTACCACCGAGACGTAGGGACCGACACGCCTGGAATGTGGTAAAATGTTACATCCGAGATGTTAGGTTGCCTAAGATTAGGATATATACCGTTATAGACGCATGTAATCTTACCACCGAGAAGTAGGGTTCGACACGCCAGGAATGTAGTCAAATATTACATACGAGATGTTAGGTGGCTTTAGGTTAGGATATATAACGTTATAGACTCATGTAATGTTACCACCGAGACGTAGGGACCGACACGCCTGGAATGTGGTAAAATGTTACATCCGAGATGTTAGGTTGCCTAAGATTAGGATATATACCGTTATAGACGCATGTAATCTTACCACCGAGAAGTAGGGTTCGACACGCCAGGAATGTAGTCAAATATTACATACGAGATGTTAGGTGGCTTTAGGTTAGGATATATAACGTTATAGACGCATGTAATGTTACCACCGAGACATAGGGACCGACAGGCCTGGAATGTTGTAAAATGTTACATCAGAGATGTTAGGTTGCCTAAGATTAGGATATATACCGCTATAGACGCATGTAATGTTACCACCGAGACGTAGGGACCGACACGCCTGGAATGTTGTCAAATGTTACATCCGAGATCTTAGGTTGCCTTAGGTTAGGATATATGACGTTATAGACGTATATACCTTTCCCTCCGAGAAGTAGAGTTCGACAGGCCACGAATGTTGTCAAATATTGCATCCGAGAGGTTAGGTTGCCTTAGATAAGGATATACAACGTTATAGACGCATGTAATGTTACCACCGAGACGTAGGGACCGACATGCCTGGAATGTTGTCAAATGTTACATCCGAGATGTTAGGTTGCCTTAGGTTAGGATATATAACGTTATAGACGTATATACTGTTCCCAGCGAGAAGTAGGGTTCGATACGCCAGGAATGTTGTCAAATATTACATACGAGATGTTAGGTGGCCTTAGGTTAGGATATATAACGTTATAGACGCATGTAATGTTACCACCGAGACATAGGGACCGACAGGCCTGGAATGTTGTAAAATGTTACATCAGAGATGTTAGGTTGCCTAAGATTAGGATATATACCGCTATAGACGCATGTAATGTTACCACCGAGACGTAGGGACCGACACGCCTGGAATGTTGTCAAATGTTACATTCGAGATCTTAGGTTGCCTTAGGTTAGGATATATGACGTTATAGACGTATATACCTTTCCCTCCGAGAAGTAGAGTTCGACAGGCCACGAATGTTGTCAAATATTGCATCCGAGAGGTTAGGTTGCCTTAGATAAGGATATACAACGTTATAGACGCATATAATGTTCCCACCGAGAAGTAGTGTCCGACACGCCTGGAATGATGTAGAATATTACATCCGAGATGTCAGGTTGCCTTAGGTTAGGATATATAACGTTATAGACGTACATACTGTTCCCTCCGAGAAGTAGGGTTCGACAGGCTAGGAATGTTGTCAAATATAGCATCCGAGAGGTTAGGTTGCCTTAGATAAGGATATATAACGTTATAGACGCATATAATGTTACCACCGAGACGTAGGGTTCCAACACGCCTGGAATGTGGTAAAATGTTACATCCGAGATGTTAGGTTGCCAAAGATTAGGATATATACCGTTATAGACGCATGTAATGTTACCACCGAGACGTAGGGACCGACACGCCTGGAATGTTATCAAATGTTACATCCGAGATGTTAGGTTGCCTAAGGCTAGGATATCTGACGTTATAGATGTATATGCTGTTCCCTCCGAGAAGTAGGGTTCGACAGGCCAGGAATGTTGTCAAATATTGCATTCGAGATGTTAGGTTGCCTAAGGTTAGGATATATAACGTTATAGACGCATGTAATGTTACCACCGAGACGTAGGGACCGACACGCCTGGAATGTTGTCAAATGTTACGTCCGAGATGTTAGGTTGTCTTAGGTTAGGATATATGACGTTACAGACGTATATACTGTTCCCTCCGAGATGTAGGGTTCTACAGGTCAGGAATGTTGTGACATATTTCATCCGAGATGTTAGGTTGTCTTAGATTAGGATAAATGACGTAATAGATGTATATGCTGTTCCCTCCGAGAAGTAGGGTTCGACAGGCCAGGAATGTTGTCAAATATTGCATTCGAGATGTTAGGTTGCCTAAGGTTAGGATATATAACGTTATAGACGCATGTAATGTTACCACCGAGACGTAGGGACCGACACGCCTGGAATGTTGTCAAATGTTACGTCCGAGATGTTAGGTTGTCTTAGGTTAGGATATATGACGTTACAGACGTATATACTGTTCCCTCCGAGATGTAGGGTTCTACAGGCCAGGAATGTTGTGAAATGTTTCATCCGAGATGTTAGGTTGTCTTAGATTAGGATATATGACGTAATAGATGTATATGCTGTTCCCTCCGAGAAGTAGGGTTCGACAGGCCAGGAATGTTGTCAAATATTGCATCCGAGATGTTAGGTTGCCTAAGGTTAGGATATATAACGTTATAGACGCATGTAATGTTACCACCGAGACGTAGGGACCGACACGCTTGGAATGTGGTAAAATGTTACATCCGAGATGTTAGGTTGCCTAAGATTAGGATATATACCGTTATAGACGCATGTAATGTTACCACCGAGAAGTAGGGACCGACAGGCCTGGAATGTTGTAAAATGTTACATCCGATATGTTAGGTTGCCTAAGATTAGGATATATACCGCTACAGACGCATGCAATGTTACCACCGAGACGTGGGGACCGACACGCCAGGAATGTTGTCAAATATTACATACGAGATGTTAGGTGGCCTTAGGTTAGGATATATAACGTTATAGACGCATGTAATATTACCACCGAGACGTAGGGACCGACACGCCTGGAATGTGGTAAAATGTTACATCCGAGATGTTAGGTTGCCTAAGATTAGGATATATACCGTTATAGACGCATGTAATGTTACCACCGAGACGTAGGGACCGACACGCCTGGAATGTTATCAAATGTTACATCCGAGATGTTAGGTTGCCTAAGGCTAGGATATCTGACGTTATAGATGTATATGCTGTTCCCTCCGAGAAGTAGGGTTCGACAGGCCAGGAATGTTGTCAAATATTGCATTCGAGATGTTAGGTTGCCTAAGGTTAGGATATATACCGTTATAGACGCATGTAATGTTACCACCGAGACGTAGGGACCGACACGCCTGGAATGTTATCAAATGTTACATCCGAGATGTTAGGTTGCCTAAGGCTAGGATATCTGACGTTATAGATGTATATGCTGTTCCCTCCGAGAAGTAGGGTTCGACAGGCCAGGAATGTTGTCAAATATTGCATTCGAGATGTTAGGTTGCCTAAGGTTAGGATATATAACGTTATAGACGCATGTAATGTTACCACCGAGACGTAGGGACCGACACGCCTGGAATGTTGTCAAATGTTACGTCCGAGATGTTAGGTTGTCTTAGGTTAGGATATATGACGTTACGGACGTATATACTGTTCCCTCCGAGATGTAGGGTTCTACAGGCCAGGAATGTTGTGAAATATTTCATCCGAGATGTTAGGTTGTCTTAGATTAGGATATATGACGTAATAGATGTATATGCTGTTCCCTCCGAGAAGTAGGGTTCGACAGGCCAGGAATGTTGTCAAATATTGCATTCGAGATGTTAGGTTGCCTAAGGTTAGGATATATAACGTTATAGACGCATGTAATGTTACCACCGAGACGTAGGGACCGACAGGCCTGGAATGTTGTAAAATGTTACATCAGAGATGTTAGGTTGCCTAAGATTAGGATATATACCGCTATAGACGCATGTAATGTTACCACCGAGACGTAGGGACCGACACGCCTGGAATGTGGTAAAATGTTACATCCGAGATGTTAGGTTGCCTAAGATTAGGATATATACCGTTATAGACGCATGTAATGTTACCACCGAGACGTAGGGACCGACATGCCTGGAATGTTGTCAAATGTTACATCCGAGATGTTAGGTTGCCTTAGGTTAGGATATATAACGTTATAGACGTATATACTGTTCCCACCGAGAAGTAGGGTTCGATACGCCAGGAATGTTGTCAAATATTACATACGAGATGTTAGGTGGCCTTAGGTTAGGATATATAACGTTATAGACGCATGTAATGTTACCACCGAGACGTAGGGACCGACACGCCTGGAATGTGGTAAAATGTTACATCCGAGATGTTAGGTTGCCTAAGATTAGGATATATACCGTTATAGACGCATGTAATGTTACCACCGAGAAGTAGGGTTCGACACGCCAGGAATGTAGTCAAATATTACATACGAGATGTTAGGTGGCTTTAGGTTAGGATATATAACGTTATAGACTCATGTAATGTTACCACCGAGACGTAGGGACCGACACGCCTGGAATGTTGTCAAATGTTACATCCGAGATCTTAGGTTGCCTTAGGTTAGGATATATGACGTTATAGACGTATATACCTTTCCCTCCGAGAAGTAGAGTTCGACAGGCCACGAATGTTGTCAAATATTGCATCCGAGAGGTTAGGTTGCCTTAGATAAGGATATACAACGTTATAGACGCATGTAATGTTACCACCGAGACGTAGGGACCGACATGCCTGGAATGTTGTCAAATGTTACATCCGAGATGTTAGGTTGCCTTAGGTTAGGATATATAACGTTATAGACGTATATACTGTTCCCACCGAGAAGTAGGGTTCGATACGCCAGGAATGTTGTCAAATATTACATACGAGATGTTAGGTGGCCTTAGGTTAGGATATATAACGTTATAGACGCATGTAATGTTACCACCGAGACATAGGGACCGACAGGCCTGGAATGTTGTAAAATGTTACATCAGAGATGTTAGGTTGCCTAAGATTAGGATATATACCGCTATAGACGCATGTAATGTTACCACCGAGACGTAGGGACCGACACGCCTGGAATGTTGTCAAATGTTACATTCGAGATCTTAGGTTGCCTTAGGTTAGGATATATGACGTTATAGACGTATATACCTTTCCCTCCGAGAAGTAGAGTTCGACAGGCCACGAATGTTGTCAAATATTGCATCCGAGAGGTTAGGTTGCCTTAGATAAGGATATACAACGTTATAGACGCATATAATGTTCCCACCGAGAAGTAGTGTCCGACACGCCTGGAATGATGTAGAATATTACATCCGAGATGTCAGGTTGCCTTAGGTTAGGATATATAACGTTATAGACGTACATACTGTTCCCTCCGAGAAGCAGGGTTCGACAGGCTAGGAATGTTGTCAAATATAGCATCCGAGAGGTTAGGTTGCCTTAGATAAGGATATATAACGTTATAGACGCATGTAATGTTACCACCGAGACGTAGGGACCGACACGCCTGGAATGTTGTCAAATGTTACGTCCGAGATGTTAGGTTGTCTTAGGTTAGGATATATGACGTTACAGACGTATATACTGTTCCCTCCGAGATGTAGGGTTCTACAGGCCAGGAATGTTGTGAAATGTTTCATCCGAGATGTTAGGTTGTCTTAGATTAGGATATATGACGTAATAGATGTATATGCTGTTCCCTCCGAGAAGTAGGGTTCGACAGGCCAGGAATGTTGTCAAATATTGCATCCGAGATGTTAGGTTGCCTAAGGTTAGGATATATAACGTTATAGACGCATGTAATGTTACCACCGAGACGTAGGGACCGACACGCTTGGAATGTGGTAAAATGTTACATCCGAGATGTTAGGTTGCCTAAGATTAGGATATATACCGTTATAGACGCATGTAATGTTACCACCGAGAAGTAGGGACCGACAGGCCTGGAATGTTGTAAAATGTTACATCCGATATGTTAGGTTGCCTAAGATTAGGATATATACCGCTACAGACGCATGCAATGTTACCACCGAGACGTGGGGACCGACACGCCAGGAATGTTGTCAAATATTACATACGAGATGTTAGGTGGCCTTAGGTTAGGATATATAACGTTATAGACGCATGTAATGTTACCACCGAGACGTAGGGACCGACACGCCTGGAATGTGGTAAAATGTTACATCCGAGATGTTAGGTTGCCTAAGATTAGGATATATACCGTTATAGACGCATGTAATGTTACCACCGAGAAGTAGGGTTCGACACGCCAGGAATGTGGTAAAATGTTACATCCGAGATGTTAGGTTGCCTAAGACTAGGATATATACCGTTATAGACGCATGTAATGTTACCACCGAGAAGTAGGGTTCGACACGCCAGGAATGTTGTCAAATATTACATACGAGATGTTAGGTGGGTTTAGGTTAGGATATATAACGTTATAGACGCATGTAATATTACCACCGAGACGTAGGGACCGACATCCTGGAATGTGGTAAAATGTTACATCCGAGATGTTAGGTTGCCTAAGATTAGGATATATACCGTTATAGACGCATGTAATGTTACCACCGAGACGTAGGGACCGACACGCCTGGAATGTTATCAAATGTTACATCCGAGATGTTAGGTTGCCTAAGGCTAGGATATCTGACGTTATAGATGTATATGCTGTTCCCTCCGAGAAGTAGGGTTCGACAGGCCAGGAATGTTGTCAAATATTGCATTCGAGATGTTAGGTTGCCTAAGGTTAGGATATATAACGTTATAGACGCATGTAATGTTACCACCGAGACGTAGGGACCGACACGCCTGGAATGTTGTCAAATGTTACGTCCGAGATTTTAGGTTGTCTTAGGTTAGGATATATGACGTTACAGACGTATATACTGTTCCCTCCGAGATGTAGGGTTCTACAGGCCAGGAATGTTGTGAAATGTTTCATCCGAGATGTTAGGTTGTCTTAGATTAGGATATATGACGTAATAGATGTATATGCTGTTCCCTCCGAGAAGTAGGGTTCGACAGGCCAGGAGTGTTGTCAAATATTGCATTCGAGATGTTAGGTTGCCTAACGTTAGGATATATAACGTTATAGACGCATGTAATGTTACCACCGAGACGTAGGGACCGACACGCCTGGAATGTTGTCAAATGTTACGTCCGAGATGTTAGGTTGTCTTAGGTTAGGATATATGACGTTACAGACGTATATACTGTTCCCTCCGTGATGTAGGGTTCTACAGGCCAGGAATGTTGTGAAATGTTTCATCCGAGATGTTAGGTTGTCTTAGATTAGGATATATGACGTAATAGATGTATATGCTGTTCCCTCCGAGAAGTAGGGTTCGACAGGCCAGGAATGTTGTCAAATATTGCATCCGAGATGTTAGGTTGCCTAAGGTTAGGATATATAACGTTATAGACGCATGTAATGTTACCACCGAGACGTAGGGACCGACACGCTTGGAATGTGGTAAAATGTTACATCCGAGATGTTAGGTTGCCTAAGATTAGGATATATACCGTTATAGACGCATGTAATGTTACCACCGAGACGTAGGGACCGACACGCCTGGAATATGGTAAAATGTTACATCCGAGATGTTAGGTTGCCTAAGATTAGGATATATACCGTTATAGACGCATGTAATGTTACCACCGAGAAGTAGGGACCGACAGGCCTGGAATGTTGTAAAATGTTACATCCGATATGTTAGGTTGCCTAAGATTAGGATATATACCGCTATAGACGCATGCAATGTTACCACCGAGACGTAGGGACCGACACGCCAGGAATGTTGTCAAATATTACATACGAGATGTTAGGTGGCCTTAGGTTAGGATATATAACGTTATAGACGCATGTAATGTTACCACCGAGACGTAGGGACCGACACGCCTGGAATGTGGCAAAATGTTACATCCGAGATGTTAGGTTGCCTAAGATTAGGATATATACCGTTATAGACGCATGTAATGTTACCACCGAGACGTAGGGACCGACACGCCTGGAATGTGGTAAAATGTTACATCCGAGATGTTAGGTTGCCTAAGATTAGGATATATACCGTTATAGACGCATGTAATGTTACCACCGAGAAGTAGGGTTCGACACGCCAGGAATGTGGTAAAATGTTACATCCGAGATGTTAGGTTGCCTAAGATTAGGATATATACCGTTATAGACGCATGTAATGATACCACCGAGAAGTAGGGTCCGACACGCCAGGAATGTAGTCAAATATTACATACGAGATGTTAGGTGGGTTTAGGTTAGGATATATAACGTTATAGACGCATGTTATGTTACCACCGAGACATAGGGACCGACAGGCCTGGAATGTTGTAAAATGTTACATCAGAGATGTTAGGTTGCCTAAGATTAGGATATATACCGCTATAGACGCATGTAATGTTACCACCGAGACGTAGGGACCGACACGCCTGGAATGTTGTCAAATGTTACATTCGAGATCTTAGGTTGCCTTAGGTTAGGATATATGACGTTATAGACGTATATACCTTTCCCTCCGAGAAGTAGAGTTCGACAGGCCACGAATGTTGTCAAATATTGCATCCGAGAGGTTAGGTTGCCTTAGATAAGGATATACAACGTTATAGACGCATATAATGTTCCCACCGAGAAGTAGTGTCCGACACGCCTGGAATGATGTAGAATATTACATCCGAGATGTCAGGTTGCCTTAGGTTAGGATATATAACGTTATAGACGTACATACTGTTCCCTCCGAGAAGCAGGGTTCGACAGGCTAGGAATGTTGTCAAATATAGCATCCGAGAGGTTAGGTTGCCTTAGATAAGGATATATAACGTTATAGACGCATATAATGTTACCACCGAGACGTAGGGTTCCAACACGCCTGGAATGTGGTAAAATGTTACATCCGAGATGTTAGGTTGCCAAAGATTAGGATATATACCGTTATAGACGCATGTAATGTTACCACCGAGACGTAGGGACCGACACGCCTGGAATGTTATCAAATGTTACATCCGAGATGTTAGGTTGCCTAAGGGTAGGATATATGACGTTACAGACGTATGTACTGTTCCCTCCGAGATGTAGGGTTCTACAGGCCAGGAATGTTGTGAAATATTTCATCCGATATGTTAGGTTGCCTTAGATTAGGATATATGACGTTATAGATGTATATGCTGTTCCCTCCGAGAATTAGGGTTCGACAGGCCAGGAATGTTGTCAAATATTGCATCCGAGATGTTAGGTTGCCTAAGGTTAGGATATATAACGTTATAGACGCATGTAATGTTACCACCGAGACGTAGGGACCGACACGCCAGGAATGTTGTCAAATATTACATACGAGATGTTAGGTTGCCTAAGATTAGGATATATACCGTTATAGACGCATGTAATGTTACCACCGAGACGTAGGGACCGACACGCCTGGAATGTGGTAAAATGTTACATCCGAGATGTTAGGTTGCCTAAGATTAGGATATATACCGTTATAGACGCATGTAATGTTACCACCGAGACGTAGGGACCGACATGCCTGGAATGTTGTCAAATGTTACATCCGAGATGTTAGGTTGCCTTCGGTTAGGATATATAACGTTATAGACGTATATACTGTTCCCACCGAGATGTAGGGTTCGATACGCCAGGAATGTTGTCGAATATTACATACGAGATGTTAGGTGGCCTTAGGTTAGGATATATAACGTTATAGACGCATGTAATGTTACCACCGAGACGTAGGGACCGACACGCCTGGAATGTGGTAAAATGTTACATCCGAGATGTTAGGTTGCCTAAGATTAGGATATATACCGTTATAGACGCATGTAATGTTACCACCGAGAAGTAGGGTTCGACACGCCAGGAATCTTGTCAAATATTACATACGAGGTGTTAGGTGGGTTTAGGTTAGGATATATAACGTTATAGACGCATGTAATATTACCACCGAGACGTAGGGACCGTCACGCCTGGAATGTGGTAAAATGTTACATCCGAGATGTTAGGTTGCCTAAGATTAGGATATATACCGTTATAGACGCATGTAATGTTACCACCGAGACGTAGGGACCGACACGCCTGGAATGTTATCAAATGTTACATCCGAGATGTTAGGTTGCCTAAGGCTAGGATATCTGACGTTATAGATGTATATGCTGTTCCCTCCGAGAAGTAGGGTTCGACAGGCCAGGAATGTTGTCAAATATTGCATTCGAGATGTTAGGTTGCCTAAGGTTAGGATATATAACGTTATAGACGCATGTAATGTTACCACCGAGACGTAGGGACCGACACGCCTGGAATGTTGTCAAATGTTACGTCCGAGATGTTAGGTTGTCTTAGGTTAGGATATATGACGTTACAGACGTATATACTGTTCCCTCCGAGATGTAGGGTTCTACAGGCCAGGAATGTTGTGAAATGTTTCATCCGAGATGTTAGGTTGTCTTAGATTAGGATATATGACGTAATAGATGTATATGCTGTTCCCTCCGAGAAGTAGGGTTCGACAGGCCAGGAATGTTGTCAAATATTGCATTCGAGATGTTAGGTTGCCTAAGGTTAGGATATATAATGTTATAGACGCATGTAATGTTACCACCGAGACGTAGGGACCGACACGCCTGGAATGTTGTCAAATGTTACGTCCGAGATGTTAGGTTGTCTTAGGTTAGGATATATGACGTTACAGACGTATATACTGTTCCCTCCGAGATGTAGGGTTCTACAGGCCAGGAATGTTGTGAAATGTTTCATCAGAGATATTAGGTTGTCTTAGATTAGGATATACGACGTAATAGATGTATATGCTGTTCCCTCCGAGAAGTAGGGTTCGACAGGCCAGGAATGTTGTCAAATATTGCATCCGAGATGTTAGGTTGCCTAAGGTTAGGATATATAACGTTATAGACGCATGTAATGTTACCACCGAGACGTAGGGACCGACACGCTTGGAATGTGGTAAAATGTTACATCCGAGATGTTAGGTTGCCTAAGATTAGGATATATACCGTTATAGACGCATGTAATGTTACCACCGAGAAGTAGGGACCGACAGGCCTGGAATGTTGTAAAATGTTACATCCGATATGTTAGGTTGCCTAAGATTAGGATATATACCGCTACAGACGCATGCAATGTTACCACCGAGACGTGGGGACCGACACGCCAGGAATGTTGTCAAATATTACATACGAGATGTTAGGTGGCCTTAGGTTAGGATATATAACGTTATAGACGCATGTAATGTTACCACCGAGACGTAGGGACCGACACGCCTGGAATGTGGTAAAATGTTACATCCGAGATGTTAGGTTGCCTAAGATTAGGATATATACCGTTATAGACGCATGTAATGTTACCACCGAGAAGTAGGGTTCGACACGCCAGGAATGTGGTAAAATGTTACATCCGAGATGTTAGGTTGCCTAAGATTAGGATATATACCGTTATAGACGCATGTAATGTTACCACCGAGAAGTAGGGTTCGACACGCCAGGAATGTTGTCAAATATTACATACGAGATGTTAGGTGGGTTTAGGTTAGGATATATAACGTTATAGACGCATGTAATATTACCACCGAGACGTAGGGACCGACACGCCAGGAATGTCGTCAAATATTACATACGAGATGTTAGGTGGCTTTGGTTAGGATATATAACGTTATAGACGCATGTAATGTTACCACCGAGACGTAGGGACCGACACGCCTGGAATGTGGTAAAATGTTACATCCGAGATGTTAGGTTGCCTAAGATTAGGATATATACCGTTATAGACGCATGTAATGTTACCACCGAGACGTAGGGACCGACACGCCTGGAATGTGGTAAAATGTTACATCCGAGATGTTAGGTTGCCTAAGATTAGGATATATACCGTTATAGACGCATGTAATGTTACCACCGAGACGTAGGGACCGACATGTCTGGAATGTTGTCAAATGTTACATCCGAGATGTTAGGTTGCCTTAGGTTAGGATATATAACGTTATAGACGTATATACTGTTCCCACCGAGAAGTAGGGTTCGATACGCCAGGAATGTTGTCAAATATTACATACGAGATGTTAGGTGGCCTTAGGTTAGGATATATAACGTTATAGACGCATGTAATGTTACCACCGAGACGTAGGGACCGACACGCCTGGAATGTGGTAAAATGTTACATCCGAGATGTTAGGTTGCCTAAGATTAGGATATATACCGTTATAGACGCATGTAATGTTACCACCGAGAAGTAGGGTTCGACACGCCAGGAATGTGGTAAAATGTTACATCCGAGATGTTAGGTTGCCTAAGATTAGGATATATACCGTTATAGACGCATGTAATGTTACCACCGAGAAGTAGGGTTCGACACGCCAGGAATGTTGTCAAATATTACATACGAGATGTTAGGTGGGTTTAGGTTAGGATATATAACGTTATAGACGCATGTAATATTACCACCGAGACGTAGGGACCGACACGCCTGGAATGTGGTAAAATGTTACATCCGAGATGTTAGGTAGCCTAAGATTAGGATATATACCGTTATAGACGCATGTAATGTTACCACCGAGACGTAGGGACCGACACGCCTGGAATGTTATCAAATGTTACATCCGAGATGTTAGGTTGCCTAAGGCTAGGATATCTGACGTTATAGATGTATATGCTGTTCCCTCCGAGAAGTAGGGTTCGACAGGCCAGGAATGTTGTCAAATATTGCATTCGAGATGTTAGGTTGCCTAAGGTTAGGATATATAACGTTATAGACGCATGTAATGTTACCACCGAGACGTAGGGACCGACACGCCTGGAATGTTGTCAAATGTTACGTCCGAGATGTTAGGTTGCCTAAGATTAGGATATATACCGTTATAGACGCATGTAATGTTACCACCGAGACGTAGGGACCGACACGCCTGGAATGTGGTAAAATGTTACATCCGAGATGTTAGGTTGCCTAAGATTAGGATATATACCGTTATAGACGCATGTAATGTTACCACCGAGAAGTAGGGACCGACAGGCCTGGAATGTTGTAAAATGTTACATCCGATATGTTAGGTTGCCTAAGATTAGGATATATACCGCTATAGACGCATGCAATGTTACCACCGAGACGTAGGGACCGACACGCCAGGAATATTGTCAAATATTACATACGAGATGTTAGGTGGCCTTAGGTTAGGATATATAACGTTATAGACGCATGTAATGTTACCACCGAGACGTAGGGACCGACACGCCTGGAATGTGGCAAAATGTTACATCCGAGATGTTAGGTTGCCTAAGATTAGGATATATACCGTTATAGACGCATGTAATGTTACCACCGAGAAGTAGGGTTCGACACGCCAGGAATGTTGTCAAATATTACATACGAGATGTTAGGTGGCTTTAGGTTAGGATATATAACGTTATAGACGCATGTAATGTTACCACCGAGACGTAGGGACCGACAGGCCTGGAATGTTGTAAAATGTTACATCAGAGATGTTAGGTTGCCTAAGATTAGGATATATACCGCTATAGACGCATGTAATGTTACCACCGAGACGTAGGGACCGACACGCCAGGAATGTTGTCAAATATTACATACGAGATGTTAGGTGGCTTTGGTTAGGATATATAACGTTATGGACGCATGTAATGTTACCACCGAGACGTAGGGACCGACACGCCTGGAATGTGGTAAAATGTTACATCCGAGATGTTAGGTTGCCTAAGATTAGGATATATACCGTTATAGACGCATGTAATGTTACCACCGAGACGTAGGGACCGACACGCCTGGAATGTTATCAAATGTTACATCCGAGATGTTAGGTTGCCTAAGGCTAGGATATATGACGTTATAGATGTATATGCTGTTCCCTCCGAGAAGTAGGGTTCGACAGGCCAGGAATGTTGTCAAATATTGCATTCGAGATGTTAGGTTGCCTAAGGTTAGGATATATAACGTTATAGACGCATGTAATGTTATCACCGAGACGTAGGGACCGACACGCCTGGAATGTTGTCAAATGTTACGTCCGAGATGTTAGGTTGTCTTAGGTTAGGATATATGACGTTACAGACGTATATACTGTTCCCTCCGAGATGTAGGGTTCGACAGGCCAGGAATGTTGTCAAATATTGCATTCGAGATGTTAGGTTGCCTAAGGTTAGGATATATAACGTTATAGACGCATGTAATGTTACCACCGAGACGTAGGGTCCGACACGCCTGGAATGATGTAGAATATTACATCCGAGATATCAGGTTGCCTTAGGTTAGGATATATAACGTTATAGACGTATATACTGTTCCCTCCGAGAAGTAGGGTTCGACAGGCTAGGAATGTTGTCAAATATAGCATCCCAGATGTTAGGTTGCCTTAGATAAGGATATATAACGTTATAGACGCATGTAATGTTACCACCGAGACGTAGGGACCGACACGCTTGGAATGTGGTAAAATGTTACATCCGAGATGTTAGGTTGCCTAAGATTAGGATATATACCGTTATAGACGCATGTAATGTTACCACCGAGACGTAGGGACCGACACGCCTGGAATGTGGTAAAATGTTACATCCGAGATGTTAGGTTGCCTAAGATTAGGATATATACCGTTATAGACGCATGTAATGTTACCACCGAGAAGTAGGGTTCGACACGCCAGGAATGTAGTCAAATATTACATACGAGATGTTAGGTGGCTTTAGGTTAGGATATATAACGTTATAGACGCATGTAATGTTACCACCGAGACGTAGGGACCGACAGGCCTGGAATGTTGTAAAATGTTACATCAGAGATGTTAGGTTGCCTAAGATTAGGATATATACCGCTATAGACGCATGTAATGTTACCACCGAGACGTAGGGACCGACACGCCAGGAATGTCGTCAAATATTACATACGAGATGTTAGGTGGCTTTGGTTAGGATATATAACGTTATAGACGCATGTAATGTTACCACCGAGACGTAGGGACCGACACGCCTGGAATGTGGTAAAATGTTACATCCGAGATGTTAGGTTGCCTAAGATTAGGATATATACCGTTATAGACGCATGTAATGTTACCACCGAGACGTAGGGACCGACACGCCTGGAATGTTATCAAATGTTACATCCGAGATGTTAGGTGGCCTTAGGTTAGGATATATAACGTTATAGACGCATGTAATGTTACCACCGAGACGTAGGGACCGATACGCCAGGAATGTTGTCAAATATTACATACGAGATGTTAGGTGGCCTTAGGTTAGGATATATAACGTTATAGACGCATGTAATGTTACCACCGAGACGTAGGGACCGACACGCCTGGAATGTGGTAAAATGTTACATCCGAGATGTTAGGTTGCCTAAGATTAGGATATATACCGTTATAGACGCATGTAATGTTACCACCGAGAAGTAGGGTTCGACACGCCAGGAATGTTGTCAAATATTACATACGAGATGTTAGGTGGCTTTAGGTTAGGATATATAACGTTATAGACGCATGTAATGTTACCACCGAGACGTAGGGACCGACAGGCCTGGAATGTTGTAAAATGTTACATCAGAGATGTTAGGTTGCCTAAGATTAGGATATATACCGCTATAGACGCATGTAATGTTACCACCGAGACGTAGGGACCGACACGCCAGGAATGTTGTCAAATATTACATACGAGATGTTAGGTGGCTTTGGTTAGGATATATACCGCTATAGACACATGTAATGTTACCACCGAGACGTAGGGACCGACACGCCTGGAATGTGGTAAAATGTTACATCCGAGATGTTAGGTTGCCTAAGATTAGGATATATACCGTTATAGACGCATGTAATGTTACCACCGAGAAGTAGGGTTCGACACGCCAGGAATGTAGTCAAATATTACATACGAGATGTTAGGTGGCTTTAGGTTAGGATATATAACGTTATAGACGCATGTAATGTTACCACCGAGACATAGGGACCGACAGGCCTGGAATGTTGTAAAATGTTACATCAGAGATGTTAGGTTGCCTAAGATTAGGATATATACCGTTATAGACGCATATAATGTTACCACCGAGACGTAGGGTTCCAACACGCCTGGAATGTGGTAAAATGTTACATCCGAGATGTTAGGTTGCCAAAGATTAGGATATATACCGTTATAGACGCATGTAATGTTACCACCGAGACGTAGGGACCGACACGCCTGGAATGTTATCAAATGTTACATCCGAGATGTTAGGTTGCCTAAGGCTAGGATATATGACGTTACAGACGTATGTACTGTTCCCTCCGAGATGTAGGGTTCTCCGGGCCAGGAATGTTGTGAAATATTTCATCCGAGATGTTAGGTTGCCCTAGATTAGGATATATGACGTTATAGATGTATATGCTGTTCCCTCCGAGAATTAGGGTTCGACAGGCCAGGAATGTTGTCAAATATTGCATCCGAGATGTTAGGTTGCCTAAGGTTAGGATATATAACGCTATAGACGCATGTAATGTTACCACCGAGACGTAGGGACCGACACGCCAGGAATGATGTCAAATATTACATACGAGATGTTAGGTTGCCTAAGATTAGGATATATACCGTTATAGACGCATGTAATGTTACCACCGAGACGTAGGGACCGACACGCCTGGAATGTGGTAAAATGTTACATCCGAGATGTTAGGTTGCCTAAGATTAGGATATATACCGTTATAGACGCATGTAATGTTACCACCGAGACGTAGGGACCGACATGCCTGGAATGTTGTCAAATGTTACATCCGAGATGTTAGGTTGCCTTAGGTTAGGATATATAACGTTATAGACGTATATACTGTTCCCACCGAGAAGTAGGGTTCGACAGGCCACGAATGTTGTCAAATATTGCATCCGAGATGTTAGGTTGCCTTAGATTAGGATATATACCGTTATAGACGTATATACTGTTCCCTCCGAGCAGTAGAGTTCGACAGGCCAGGAATGTTGTCAAATATTGCATCCGAGATGTTAGGTTGCCTTAGATTAGGATATGCAACGTTATAGACGCATATAATGGTCCCACCGAGAAGTAGGGTCCGACACGCCTGGAAGGTTGTAGAATATTACATCCGAGATGTTAGGTTGCCTTAGGTTAGGATATATAACGTTATAGACGTACATACTGTTCCCTCCGAGAAGTAGGGTTCGACAGGCCAGGAATGTTGTCAAATTTTGCATCCGAGATGTTAGATTGCCTTAGATTACGATATCGACCGTTATGGACGAATATAATATTCCCACCGAAAAGTATGTACCGACACGCCAGGAATATTGTATAATATTACGTCTGAGATAATAGGTTGCCTTAGATTAGGATATACAACGTTATAGTCTCATATAATGTTCCCACCGAGAAGTAGGGTCCGACATGCCTGGAATGATGTAGAATATTACATCCGAGATGTCAGGTTGCCTCCGGTTAGGATATATAACGTTATAGACGTATATACTGTTCCCTCCGAGAAGTAGGGTTCGACAGGCTAGGAATGTTGTCAAATATTGCATCCGAGATGTTAGGTTGCCTTAGATAAGGATATATAACGTAACAGACGCATATAATGTTACCACCGAGACGTAGGGACCGACATGCCTGGAATGTTGTCAAATGTTACATCCGAGATCTTAGGTTGCCTTAGGTTAGGATATATGACGTTATAGACGTATATACCTTTCCCTCCGAGAAGTAGAGTTCGACAGGCCACGAATGTTGTCAAATATTGCATCCGAGAGGTTAGGTTGCCTTAGATAAGGGTATACAACGTTATAGACGCATATAATGTTCCCACCGAGAAGTAGGGTCCGACACGCCTGGAAGGTTGTAGAATATTACATCCGAGATGTCAGGTTGCCTTAGGTTAGGATATATAACGTTATAGACGTATATACTGTTCCCTCCGAGAAGTAGGGTTCGACAGGCTAGGAATGTTGTCAAATATAGCATCCGAGATGTTAGGTTGCCTTAGATAAGGATATATAACGTTATAGATGAATATAATGTTACCACCGAGAAGTAGGGTTCCAACACGCCTGGAATGTTGTCAAATGTTATATCCGAGATGTTAGGTTGCCTTAGGTTAGAATATATGACATTACAGACGTATATACTGTTCCCACCGAGAAGTAGGGTCCGACACGCCAGGAATGTTGTCAAATATTACATCCGACATGTTAGGTTGCCTTAGGTTAGGATATATAACGTTATAGACGTATATACTGTTCCCTCCGAGAAGTAGGGTTCGATACGCCAGGAATCTTGTCAAATATTACATACGAGATGTTAGGTGGCCTTAGGTTAGGATATATAACGTTATAGACGCATGTAATGTTCCCACCGAGAAGTAGGGACCGACACGCCTGGAATGTGGTAAAATGTTACATCCGAGATGTTAGGTTGCCTAAGATTAGGATATATACCGTTATAGACGCATGTAATGTTACCACCGAGAAGTAGGGTTCGACACGCCAGGAATGTAGTCAAATATTACATACGAGATGTTAGGTGGCTTTAGGTTAGGATATATAACGTTATAGACGCATGTAATGTTACCACCGAGACGTAGGGACCGACAGGCCTGGAATGTTGTAAAATGTTACATCAGAGATGTTAGGTTGCCTAAGATTAGGATATATACCGCTATAGACGCATGTAATGTTACCACCGAGACGTAGGGACCGACACGCCAGGAATGTCGTCAAATATTACATACGAGATGTTAGGTGGCTTTGGTTAGGATATATAACGTTATAGACGCATGTAATGTTACCACCGAGACGTAGGGACCGACACGCCTGGAATGTGGTAAAATGTTACATCCGAGATGTTAGGTTGCCTAAGATTAGGATATATACCGTTATAGACGCATGTAATGTTACCACCGAGACGTAGGGACCGACACGCCTGGAATGTGGTAAAATGTTACATCCGAGATGTTAGGTTGCCTAAGATTAGGATATATACCGTTATAGACGCATGTAATGTTACCACCGAGAAGTAGGGTTCGACACGCCAGGAATGTTGTCAAATATTACATACGAGATGTTAGGTGGCTTTAGGTTAGGATATATAACGTTATAGACGCATGTAATGTTACCACCGAGACGTAGGGACCGACAGGCCTGGAATGTTGTAAAATGTTACATCAGAGATGTTAGGTTGCCTAAGATTAGGATATATACCGCTATAGACGCATGTAATGTTACCACCGAGACGTAGGGACCGACACGCCAGGAATGTTGTCAAATATTACATACGAGATGTTAGGTGGCTTTGGTTAGGATATATACCGCTATAGACACATGTAATGTTACCACCGAGACGTAGGGACCGACACGCCTGGAATGTGGTAAAATGTTACATCCGAGATGTTAGGTTGCCTAAGATTAGGATATATACCGTTATAGACGCATGTAATGTTACCACCGAGAAGTAGGGTTCGACACGCCAGGAATGTAGTCAAATATTACATACGAGATGTTAGGTGGCTTTAGGTTAGGATATATAACGTTATAGACGCATGTAATGTTACCACCGAGACATAGGGACCGACAGGCCTGGAATGTTGTAAAATGTTACATCAGAGATGTTAGGTTGCCTAAGATTAGGATATATACCGTTATAGACGCATATAATGTTACCACCGAGACGTAGGGTTCCAACACGCCTGGAATGTGGTAAAATGTTACATCCGAGATGTTAGGTTGCCAAAGATTAGGATATATACCGTTATAGACGCATGTAATGTTACCACCGAGACGTAGGGACCGACACGCCTGGAATGTTATCAAATGTTACATCCGAGATGTTAGGTTGCCTAAGGCTAGGATATATGACGTTACAGACGTATGTACTGTTCCCTCCGAGATGTAGGGTTCTCCGGGCCAGGAATGTTGTGAAATATTTCATCCGAGATGTTAGGTTGCCCTAGATTAGGATATATGACGTTATAGATGTATATGCTGTTCCCTCCGAGAATTAGGGTTCGACAGGCCAGGAATGTTGTCAAATATTGCATCCGAGATGTTAGGTTGCCTAAGGTTAGGATATATAACGCTATAGACGCATGTAATGTTACCACCGAGACGTAGGGACCGACACGCCAGGAATGATGTCAAATATTACATACGAGATGTTAGGTTGCCTAAGATTAGGATATATACCGTTATAGACGCATGTAATGTTACCACCGAGACGTAGGGACCGACACGCCTGGAATGTGGTAAAATGTTACATCCGAGATGTTAGGTTGCCTAAGATTAGGATATATACCGTTATAGACGCATGTAATGTTACCACCGAGACGTAGGGACCGACATGCCTGGAATGTTGTCAAATGTTACATCCGAGATGTTAGGTTGCCTTAGGTTAGGATATATAACGTTATAGACGTATATACTGTTCCCACCGAGAAGTAGGGTTCGACAGGCCACGAATGTTGTCAAATATTGCATCCGAGATGTTAGGTTGCCTTAGATTAGGATATATACCGTTATAGACGTATATACTGTTCCCTCCGAGCAGTAGAGTTCGACAGGCCAGGAATGTTGTCAAATATTGCATCCGAGATGTTAGGTTGCCTTAGATTAGGATATGCAACGTTATAGACGCATATAATGGTCCCACCGAGAAGTAGGGTCCGACACGCCTGGAAGGTTGTAGAATATTACATCCGAGATGTTAGGTTGCCTTAGGTTAGGATATATAACGTTATAGACGTACATACTGTTCCCTCCGAGAAGTAGGGTTCGACAGGCCAGGAATGTTGTCAAATTTTGCATCCGAGATGTTAGATTGCCTTAGATTACGATATCGACCGTTATGGACGAATATAATATTCCCACCGAAAAGTATGTACCGACACGCCAGGAATATTGTATAATATTACGTCTGAGATAATAGGTTGCCTTAGATTAGGATATACAACGTTATAGTCTCATATAATGTTCCCACCGAGAAGTAGGGTCCGACATGCCTGGAATGATGTAGAATATTACATCCGAGATGTCAGGTTGCCTCCGGTTAGGATATATAACGTTATAGACGTATATACTGTTCCCTCCGAGAAGTAGGGTTCGACAGGCTAGGAATGTTGTCAAATATTGCATCCGAGATGTTAGGTTGCCTTAGATAAGGATATATAACGTAACAGACGCATATAATGTTACCACCGAGACGTAGGGACCGACATGCCTGGAATGTTGTCAAATGTTACATCCGAGATCTTAGGTTGCCTTAGGTTAGGATATATGACGTTATAGACGTATATACCTTTCCCTCCGAGAAGTAGAGTTCGACAGGCCACGAATGTTGTCAAATATTGCATCCGAGAGGTTAGGTTGCCTTAGATAAGGGTATACAACGTTATAGACGCATATAATGTTCCCACCGAGAAGTAGGGTCCGACACGCCTGGAAGGTTGTAGAATATTACATCCGAGATGTCAGGTTGCCTTAGGTTAGGATATATAACGTTATAGACGTATATACTGTTCCCTCCGAGAAGTAGGGTTCGACAGGCTAGGAATGTTGTCAAATATAGCATCCGAGATGTTAGGTTGCCTTAGATAAGGATATATAACGTTATAGATGAATATAATGTTACCACCGAGAAGTAGGGTTCCAACACGCCTGGAATGTTGTCAAATGTTATATCCGAGATGTTAGGTTGCCTTAGGTTAGAATATATGACATTACAGACGTATATACTGTTCCCACCGAGAAGTAGGGTCCGACACGCCAGGAATGTTGTCAAATATTACATCCGACATGTTAGGTTGCCTTAGGTTAGGATATATAACGTTATAGACGTATATACTGTTCCCTCCGAGAAGTAGGGTTCGATACGCCAGGAATCTTGTCAAATATTACATACGAGATGTTAGGTGGCCTTAGGTTAGGATATATAACGTTATAGACGCATGTAATGTTCCCACCGAGAAGTAGGGACCGACACGCCTGGAATGTGGTAAAATGTTACATCCGAGATGTTAGGTTGCCTAAGATTAGGATATATACCGTTATAGACGCATGTAATGTTACCACCGAGAAGTAGGGTTCGACACGCCAGGAATGTAGTCAAATATTACATACGAGATGTTAGGTGGCTTTAGGTTAGGATATATAACGTTATAGACGCATGTAATGTTATCACCGAGACATAGGGACCGACAGGCCTGGAATGTTGTAAAATGTTACATCAGAGATGTTAGGTTGCCTAAGATTAGGATATATACCGCTATAGACGCATGTAATGTTACCACCGAGACGTAGGGACCGACACGCCAGGAATGTCGTCAAATATTACATACGAGATGTTAGGTGGCTTTGGTTAGGATATATAACGTTATAGACGCATGTAATGTTACCACCGAGACGTAGGGACCGACACGCCTGGAATGTGGTAAAATGTTACATCCGAGATGTTAGGTTGCCTAAGATTAGGATATATACCGTTATAGACGCATGTAATGTTACCACCGAGACGTAGGGACCGACACGCCTGGAATGTGGTAAAATGTTACATCCGAGATGTTAGGTTGCCTAAGATTAGGATATATACCGTTATAGACGCATATAATGTTACCACCGAGAAGTAGGGTTCGACACGCCAGGAATGTTGTCAAATATTACATACGAGATGTTAGGTGGCTTTAGGTTAGGATATATAACGTTATAGACGCATGTAATGTTACCACCGAGACGTAGGGACCGACAGGCCTGGAATGTTGTAAAATGTTACATCAGAGATGTTAGGTTGCCTAAGATTAGGATATATACCGCTATAGACGCATGTAATGTTACCACCGAGACGTAGGGACCGACACGCCAGGAATGTTGTCAAATATTACATACGAGGTGTTAGGTGGCTTTGGTTAGGATATATACCGCTATAGACACATGTAATGTTACCACCGAGACGTAGGGACCGACACGCCTGGAATGTGGTAAAATGTTACATCCGAGATGTTAGGTTGCCTAAGATTAGGATATATACCGTTATAGACGCATGTAATGTTACCACCGAGAAGTAGGGTTCGACACGCCAGGAATGTAGTCAAATATTACATACGAGATGTTAGGTGGCTTTAGGTTAGGATATATAACGTTATAGACGCATGTAATGTTACCACCGAGACATAGGGACCGACAGGCCTGGAATGTTGTAAAATGTTACATCAGAGATGTTAGGTTGCCTAAGATTAGGATATATACCGTTATAGACGCATATAATGTTACCACCGAGACGTAGGGTTCCAACACGCCTGGAATGTGGTAAAATGTTACATCCGAGATGTTAGGTTGCCAAAGATTAGGATATATACCGTTATAGACGCATGTAATGTTACCACCGAGACGTAGGGACCGACACGCCTGGAATGTTATCAAATGTTACATCCGAGATGTTAGGTTGCCTAAGGCTAGGATATATGACGTTACAGACGTATGTACTGTTCCCTCCGAGATGTAGGGTTCTCCGGGCCAGGAATGTTGTGAAATATTTCATCCGAGATGTTAGGTTGCCCTAGATTAGGATATATGACGTTATAGATGTATATGCTGTTCCCTCCGAGAATTAGGGTTCGACAGGCCAGGAATGTTGTCAAATATTGCATCCGAGATGTTAGGTTGCCTAAGGTTAGGATATATAACGCTATAGACGCATGTAATGTTACCACCGAGACGTAGGGACCGACACGCCAGGAATGATGTCAAATATTACATACGAGATGTTAGGTTGCCTAAGATTAGGATATATACCGTTATAGACGCATGTAATGTTACCACCGAGACGTAGGGACCGACACGCCTGGAATGTGGTAAAATGTTACATCCGAGATGTTAGGTTGCCTAAGATTAGGATATATACCGTTATAGACGCATGTAATGTTACCACCGAGACGTAGGGACCGACATGCCTGGAATGTTGTCAAATGTTACATCCGAGATGTTAGGTTGCCTTAGGTTAGGATATATAACGTTATAGACGTATATACTGTTCCCACCGAGAAGTAGGGTTCGACAGGCCACGAATGTTGTCAAATATTGCATCCGAGATGTTAGGTTGCCTTAGATTAGGATATATACCGTTATAGACGTATATACTGTTCCCTCCGAGCAGTAGAGTTCGACAGGCCAGGAATGTTGTCAAATATTGCATCCGAGATGTTAGGTTGCCTTAGATTAGGATATGCAACGTTATAGACGCATATAATGGTCCCACCGAGAAGTAGGGTCCGACACGCCTGGAAGGTTGTAGAATATTACATCCGAGATGTTAGGTTGCCTTAGGTTAGGATATATAACGTTATAGACGTACATACTGTTCCCTCCGAGAAGTAGGGTTCGACAGGCCAGGAATGTTGTCAAATTTTGCATCCGAGATGTTAGATTGCCTTAGATTACGATATCGACCGTTATGGACGAATATAATATTCCCACCGAAAAGTATGTACCGACACGCCAGGAATATTGTATAATATTACGTCTGAGATAATAGGTTGCCTTAGATTAGGATATACAACGTTATAGTCTCATATAATGTTCCCACCGAGAAGTAGGGTCCGACATGCCTGGAATGATGTAGAATATTACATCCGAGATGTCAGGTTGCCTCCGGTTAGGATATATAACGTTATAGACGTATATACTGTTCCCTCCGAGAAGTAGGGTTCGACAGGCTAGGAATGTTGTCAAATATTGCATCCGAGATGTTAGGTTGCCTTAGATAAGGATATATAACGTAACAGACGCATATAATGTTACCACCGAGACGTAGGGACCGACATGCCTGGAATGTTGTCAAATGTTACATCCGAGATCTTAGGTTGCCTTAGGTTAGGATATATGACGTTATAGACGTATATACCTTTCCCTCCGAGAAGTAGAGTTCGACAGGCCACGAATGTTGTCAAATATTGCATCCGAGAGGTTAGGTTGCCTTAGATAAGGGTATACAACGTTATAGACGCATATAATGTTCCCACCGAGAAGTAGGGTCCGACACGCCTGGAAGGTTGTAGAATATTACATCCGAGATGTCAGGTTGCCTTAGGTTAGGATATATAACGTTATAGACGTATATACTGTTCCCTCCGAGAAGTAGGGTTCGACAGGCTAGGAATGTTGTCAAATATAGCATCCGAGATGTTAGGTTGCCTTAGATAAGGATATATAACGTTATAGATGAATATAATGTTACCACCGAGAAGTAGGGTTCCAACACGCCTGGAATGTTGTCAAATGTTATATCCGAGATGTTAGGTTGCCTTAGGTTAGAATATATGACATTACAGACGTATATACTGTTCCCACCGAGAAGTAGGGTCCGACACGCCAGGAATGTTGTCAAATATTACATCCGACATGTTAGGTTGCCTTAGGTTAGGATATATAACGTTATAGACGTATATACTGTTCCCTCCGAGAAGTAGGGTTCGATACGCCAGGAATCTTGTCAAATATTACATACGAGATGTTAGGTGGCCTTAGGTTAGGATATATAACGTTATAGACGCATGTAATGTTCCCACCGAGAAGTAGGGACCGACACGCCTGGAATGTGGTAAAATGTTACATCCGAGATGTTAGGTTGCCTAAGATTAGGATATATACCGTTATAGACGCATGTAATGTTACCACCGAGAAGTAGGGTTCGACACGCCAGGAATGTAGTCAAATATTACATACGAGATGTTAGGTGGCTTTAGGTTAGGATATATAACGTTATAGACGCATGTAATGTTATCACCGAGACATAGGGACCGACAGGCCTGGAATGTTGTAAAATGTTACATCAGAGATGTTAGGTTGCCTAAGATTAGGATATATACCGCTATAGACGCATGTAATGTTACCACCGAGACGTAGGGACCGACACGCCTGGAATGTTGTCAAATGTTACATCCGAGATCTTAGGTTGCCTTAGGTTAGGATATATGACGTTATAGACGTATATACCTTTCCCTCCGAGAAGTAGAGTTCGACAGGCAACGAATGTTGTCAAATATTGCATCCGAGAGGTTAGGTTGCCTTAGATAAGGATATACAACGTTATAGACGCATATAATGTTCCCACCGAGAAGTAGGGTCCGACACGCCTGGAATGATGTAGAATATTACATCCGAGATGTCAGGTTGCCTTAGGTTAGGATATATAACGTTATAGACGTACATACTGTTCCCTCCGAGAAGTAGGGTTCGACAGGCTAGGAATGTTGTCAAATATAGCATCCGAGAGGTTAGGTTGCCTTAGATAAGGATATATAACGTTATAGACGCATATAATGTTACCACCGAGACGTAGGGTTCCAACACGCCTGGAATGTGGTAAAATGTTACATCCGAGATGTTAGGTTGCCAAAGATTAGGATATATACCGTTATAGACGCATGTAATGTTACCACCGAGACGTAGGGACCGACATGCCTGGAATGTTGTCAAATGTTACATCCGAGATGTTAGGTTGCCTTAGGTTAGGATATATAACGTTATAGACGTATATACTGTTCCCACCGAGAAGTAGGGTTCGATACGCCAGGAATGTTGTCAAATATTACATACGAGATGTTAGGTGGCCTTAGGTTAGGATATATAACGTTATAGACGCATGTAATGTTACCACCGAGACGTAGGGACCGACACGCCTGGAATGTGGTAAAATGTTACATCCGAGATGATAGGTTGCCTAAGATTAGGATATATACCGTTATAGACGCATGTAATGTTACCACCGAGAAGTAGGGTTCGACACGCCAGGAATGTTGTCAAATATTACATACGAGATGTTAGGTGGCTTTAGGTTAGGATATATAACGTTATAGACGCATGTAATGTTACCACCGAGACGCAGGGACCGACAGGCCTGGAATGTTGTAAAATGTTACATCAGAGATGTTAGGTTGCCTAAGATTAGGATATATACCGCTATAGACGCATGTAATGTTACCACCGAGACGTAGGGACCGACACGCCAGGAATGTTGTCAAATATTACATACGAGATGTTAGGTTGTCTTAGGTTAGGATATATGACGTTACAGACGTATATACTGTTCCCTCCGAGATGTAGGGTTCTACAGGCCAGGAATGTTGTGAAATGTTTCATCCGAGATGTTAGGTTGTCTTAGATTAGGATATATGACGTAATAGATGTATATGCTGTTCCCTCCGAGAAGTAGGGTTCGACAGGCCAGGAATGTTGTCAAATATTGCATCCGAGATGTTAGGTTGCCTAAGGTTAGGATATATAACGTTATAGACGCATGTAATGTTACCACCGAGACGTAGGGACCGACACGCTTGGAATGTGGTAAAATGTTACATCCGAGATGTTAGGTTGCCTAAGATTAGGATATATACCGTTATAGACGCATGTAATGTTACCACCGAGAAGTAGGGACCGACAGGCCTGGAATGTTGTAAAATGTTACATCCGATATGTTAGGTTGCCTAAGATTAGGATATATACCGCTATAGACGCATGCAATGTTACCACCGAGACGTAGGGACCGACACGCCAGGAATGTTGTCAAATATTACAATACGAGATGTTAGGTGGCCTTAGGTTAGGATATATAACGTTATAGACGCATGTAATGTTACCACCGAGACGTAGGGACCGACACGCCTGGAATGTGGTAAAATGTTACATCCGAGATGTTAGGTTGCCTAAGATTAGGATATATACCGTTATAGACGCATGTAATGTTACCACCGAGAAGTAGGGTTCGACACGCCAGGAATGTGGTAAAATGTTACATCCGAGATGTTAGGTTGCCTAAGATTAGGATATATACCGTTATAGACGCATGTAATGTTACCACCGAGAAGTAGGGTTCGACACGCCAGGAATGTTGTCAAATATTACATACGAGATGTTAGGTGGGTTTAGGTTAGGATATATAACGTTATAGACGCATGTAATATTACCACCGAGACGTAGGGACCGACACGCCTGGAATGTGGTAAAATGTTACATCCGAGATGTTAGGTTGCCTAAGATTAGGATATATACCGTTATAGACGCATGTAATGTTACCACCGAGACGTAGGGACCGACACGCCTGGAATGTTATCAAATGTTACATCCGAGATGTTAGGTTGCCTAAGGCTAGGATATCTGACGTTATAGATGTATATGCTGTTCCCTCCGAGAAGTAGGGTTCGACAGGCCAGGAATGTTGTCAAATATTGCATTCGAGATGTTAGGTTGCCTAAGGTTAGGATATATAACGTTATAGACGCATGTAATGTTACCACCGAGACGTAGGGACCGACACGCCTGGAATGTTGTCAAATGTTACGTCCGAGATGTTAGGTTGTCTTAGGTTAGGATATATGACGTTACAGACGTATATACTGTTCCCTCCGAGATGTAGGGTTCTACAGGCCAGGAATGTTGTGAAATGTTTCATCCGAGATGTTAGGTTCTCTTAGATTAGGATATATGACGTAATAGATGTATATGCTGTTCCCTCCGAGAAGTAGGGTTCGACAGGCCAGGAATGTTGTCAAATATTGCATCCGAGATGTTAGGTTGCCTAAGGTTAGGATATATAACGTTATAGACGCATGTAATGTTACCACCGAGACGTAGGGACCGACACGCCTGGAATGTTATCAAATGTTACATCCGAGATGTTAGGTTGCCTAAGGCTAGGATATATGACGTTATAGATGTATATGCTGTTCCCTCCGAGAAGTAGGGTTCGACAGGCCAGGAATGTTGTCAAATATTGCATTCGAGATGTTAGGTTGCCTAAGGTTAGGATATATAACGTTATAGACGCATGTAATGTTACCACCGAGACGTAGGGACCGACACGCCTGGAATGTTGTCAAATGTTACGTCCGAGATGTTAGGTTGTCTTAGGTTAGGATATATGACGTTACAGACGTATATACTGTTGCCTCCGAGATGTAGGGTTCGACAGGCCAGGAATGTTGTCAAATATTGCATTCGAGATGTTAGGTTGCCTAAGGTTAGGATATATAACGTTATAGACGCATGTAATGTTACCACCGAGACGTAGGGTCCGACACGCCTGGAATGATGTAGAATATTACATCCGAGATATCAGGTTGCCTTAGGTTAGGATATATAACGTTATAGACGTATATACTGTTCCCTCCGAGAAGTAGGGTTCGACAGGCTAGGAATGTTGTCAAATATAGCATCCCAGATGTTAGGTTGCCTTAGATAAGGATATATAACGTTATAGACGCATATAATGTTACCACCGAGACGTAGGGTTCCAACACGCCTGGAATGTTGTCAAATGTTATATCCGAGATGTTAGGTTGCCTTAGGTTAGAATATATGACATTACAGGCGTATATACTGTTCCCACCGAGAAGTAGGGTCCGACACGCCAGGAATGTTGTCAAATATTACATCAGACATGTTAGGTTGCCTTAGGTTAGGATATATAACGTTATAGACGCATGTAATGTTACCACCGAGACGTAGGGACCGTCACGCCTGGAATGTTATCAAATGTTACATCCGAGATGTTAGGTTGCCTAAGGCTAGGATATCTGACGTTATAGATGTATATGCTGTTCCCTCCGAGAAGTAGGGTTCGACAGGCCAGGAATGTTGTCAAATATTGCATTCGAGATGTTAGGTTGCCTAAGGTTAGGATATATAACGTTATAGACGCATGTAATGTTACCACCGAGACGTAGGGACCGACACGCCTGGAATGTTGTCAAATGTTACGTCCGAGATGTTAGGTTGTCTTAGGTTAGGATATATGACGTTACAGACGTATATACTGTTCCCTCCGAGATGTAGGGTTCTACAGGCCAGGAATGTTGTGAAATGTTTCATCCGAGATGTTAGGTTGTCTTAGATTAGGATATATGACGTAATAGATGTATATGCTGTTCCCTCCGAGAAGTAGGGTTCGACAGGCCAGGAATGTTGTCAAATATTGCATCCGAGATGTTAGGTTGCCTAAGGTTAGGATATATAACGTTATAGACGCATGTAATGTTACCACCGAGACGTAGGGACCGACACGCTTGGAATGTGGTAAAATGTTACATCCGAGATGTTAGGTTGCCTAAGATTAGGATATATACCGTTATAGACGCATGTAATGTTACCACCGAGACGTAGGGACCGACACGCCTGGAATGTGGTAAAATGTTACATCCGAGATGTTAGGTTGCCTAAGATTAGGATATATACCGTTATAGACGCATGTAATGTTACCACCGAGAAGTAGGGACCGACAGGCCTGGAATGTTGTAAAATGTTACATCCGATATGTTAGGTTGCCTAAGATTAGGATATATACCGCTATAGACGCATGCAATGTTACCACCGAGACGTAGGGACCGACACGCCAGGAATATTGTCAAATGTTACATACGAGATGTTAGGTGGCCTTAGGTTAGGATATATAACGTTATAGACGCATGTAATGTTACCACCGAGACGTAGGGACCGACACGCCTGGAATGTGGTAAAATGTTACATCCGAGATGTTAGGTTGCCTAAGATTAGGATATATACCGTTATAGACGCATGTAATGTTACCACCGAGAAGTAGGGTTCGACACGCCAGGAATGTAGTCAAATATTACATACGAGATGTTAGGTGGCTTTAGGTTAGGATATATAACGTTATAGACGCATGTAATGTTACCACCGAGACGTAGGGACCGACAGGCCTGGAATGTTGTAAAATGTTACATCAGAGATGTTAGGTTGCCTAAGATTAGGATATATACCGCTATAGACGCATGTAATGTTACCACCGAGACGTTGGGACCGACACGCCAGGAATGTCGTCAAATATTACATCCGAGATGTTAGGTTGCCTAAGATTAGGATATATACCGTTATAGACGCATGTAATGTTACCACCGAGAAGTAGGGACCGACACGCCTGGAATGTTATCAAATGTTACATCCGAGATGTTAGGTTGCCTAAGGCTAGGATATATGACGTTATAGATGTATATGCTGTTCCCTCCGAGAAGTAGGGTTCGACAGGCCAGGAATGTTGTCAAATATTGCATTCGAGATGTTAGGTTGCCTAAGGTTAGGATATATAACGTTATAGACGCATGTAATGTTACCACCGAGACGTAGGGACCGACACGCCTGGAATGTTGTCAAATGTTACGTCCGAGATGTTAGGTTGTCTTAGGTTAGGATATATGACGTTACAGACGTATATACTGTTCCCTCCGAGATGTAGGGTTCGACAGGCCAGGAATGTTGTCAAATATTGCATTCGAGATGTTAGGTTGCCTAAGGTTAGGATATATAACGTTATAGACGCATGTAATGTTACCACCGAGACGTAGGGTCCGACACGCCTGGAATGATGTAGAATATTACATCCGAGATGTCAGGTTGCCTTAGGTTAGGATATATAACGTTATAGACGTATATACTGTTCCCTCCGAGAAGTAGGGTTCGACAGGCTAGGAATGTTGTCAAATATAGCATCCCAGATGTTAGGTTGCCTTAGATAAGGATATATAACGTTATAGACGCATATAATGTTACCACCGAGACGTAGGGTTCCAACACGCCTGGAATGTTGTCAAATGTTATATCCGAGATGTTAGGTTGCCTTAGGTTAGAATATATGACATTACAGGCGTATATACTGTTCCCACCGAGAAGTAGGGTCCGACACGCCAGGAATGTTGTCAAATATTACATCAGACATGTTAGGTTGCCGTAGGTTAGGATATATAACGTTATAGACGTATATACTGTTCCCTCCGAGAAGTAGGGTTCGATACGCCAGGAATGTTGTCAAATATTACATACGAGATGTTAGGTGGCCTTAGGTTAGGATATATAACGTTATAGACGCATGTAATGTTCCCACCGAGAAGTAGGGACCGACACGCCTGGAATGTGGTAAAATGTTACATCCGAGATGTTAGGTTGCCTAAGATTAGGATATATACCGCTATAGACGCATGTAATGTTACCACCGAGACGTAGGGACCGACACGCCTGGAATGTGGTAAAATGTTACATCCGAGATGTTAGGTTGCCTAAGATTAGGATATATACCGTTATAGACGCATGTAATGTTACCACCGAGACGTAGGGACCGACATGCCTGGAATGTTGTCAAATGTTACATACGAGATGTTAGGTGGCTTTGGTTAGGATATATAACGTTATAGACGCATGTAATGTTACCACCGAGACGTAGGGACCGACACGCCTGGAATGTGGTAAAATGTTACATCCGAGATGTTAGGTTGCCTAAGATTAGGATATATACCGTTATAGACGCATGTAATGTTACCACCGAGACGTAGGGACCGACACGCCTGGAATGTTATCAAATGTTACATCCGAGATGTTAGGTTGCCTAAGGCTAGGATATATGACGTTATAGATGTATATGCTGTTCCCTCCGAGAAGTAGGGTTCGACAGGCCAGGAATGTTGTCAAATATTGCATTCGAGATGTTAGGTTGCCTAAGGTTAGGATATATAACGTTATAGACGCATGTAATGTTACCACCGAGACGTAGGGACCGACACGCCTGGAATGTTGTCAAATGTTACGTCCGAGATGTTAGGTTGTCTTAGGTTAGGATATATGACGTTACAGACGTATATACTGTTGCCTCCGAGATGTAGGGTTCGACAGGCCAGGAATGTTGTCAAATATTGCATTCGAGATGTTAGGTTGCCTAAGGTTAGGATATATAACGTTATAGACGCATGTAATGTTACCACCGAGACGTAGGGACCGACACGCCTGGAATGTTGTCAAATGTTACGTCCGAGATGTTAGGTTGTCTTAGGTTAGGATATATGACGTTACAGACGTATATACTGTTCCCTCCGAGATGTAGGGTTCGACAGGCCAGGAATGTTGTCAAATATTGCATTCGAGATGTTAGGTTGCCTAAGGTTAGGATATATAACGTTATAGACGCATGTAATGTTACCACCGAGACGTAGGGTCCGACACGCCTGGAATGATGTAGAATATTACATCCGAGATGTCAGGTTGCCTTAGGTTAGGATATATAACGTTATAGACGTATATACTGTTCCCTCCGAGAAGTAGGGTTCGACAGGCTAGGAATGTTGTCAAATATAGCATCCCAGATGTTAGGTTGCCTTAGATAAGGATATATAACGTTATAGACGCATATAATGTTACCACCGAGACGTAGGGTTCCAACACGCCTGGAATGTTGTCAAATGTTATATCCGAGATGTTAGGTTGCCTTAGGTTAGAATATATGACATTACAGGCGTATATACTGTTCCCACCGAGAAGTAGGGTCCGACACGCCAGGAATGTTGTCAAATATTACATCAGACATGTTAGGTTGCCGTAGGTTAGGATATATAACGTTATAGACGTATATACTGTTCCCTCCGAGAAGTAGGGTTCGATACGCCAGGAATGTTGTCAAATATTACATACGAGATGTTAGGTGGCCTTAGGTTAGGATATATAACGTTATAGACGCATGTAATGTTCCCACCGAGAAGTAGGGACCGACACGCCTGGAATGTGGTAAAATGTTACATCCGAGATGTTAGGTTGCCTAAGATTAGGATATATACCGCTATAGACGCATGTAATGTTACCACCGAGACGTAGGGACCGACACGCCTGGAATGTGGTAAAATGTTACATCCGAGATGTTAGGTTGCCTAAGATTAGGATATATACCGTTATAGACGCATGTAATGTTACCACCGAGACGTAGGGACCGACATGCCTGGAATGTTGTCAAATGTTACATACGAGATGTTAGGTGGCTTTGGTTAGGATATATAACGTTATAGACGCATGTAATGTTACCACCGAGACGTAGGGACCGACACGCCTGGAATGTGGTAAAATGTTACATCCGAGATGTTAGGTTGCCTAAGATTAGGATATATACCGTTATAGACGCATGTAATGTTACCACCGAGACGTAGGGACCGACACGCCTGGAATGTTATCAAATGTTACATCCGAGATGTTAGGTTGCCTAAGGCTAGGATATATGACGTTATAGATGTATATGCTGTTCCCTCCGAGAAGTAGGGTTCGACAGGCCAGGAATGTTGTCAAATATTGCATTCGAGATGTTAGGTTGCCTAAGGTTAGGATATATACCGTTATAGACGCATGTAATGTTACCACCGAGACATAGGGACCGACATGCCTGGAATGTTGTCAAATGTTACATACGAGATGTTAGGTGGCTTTGGTTAGGATATATAACGTTATAGACGCATGTAATGTTACCACCGAGACGTAGGGACCGACACGCCTGGAATGTGGTAAAATGTTACATCCGAGATGTTAGGTTGCCTAAGATTAGGATATATACCGTTATAGACGCATGTAATGTTACCACCGAGACGTAGGGACCGACACGCCTGGAATGTTATCAAATGTTACATCCGAGATGTTAGGTTGCCTAAGGCTAGGATATATGACGTTATAGATGTATATGCTGTTCCCTCCGAGAAGTAGGGTTCGACAGGCCAGGAATGTTGTCAAATATTGCATTCGAGATGTTAGGTTGCCTAAGGTTAGGATATATAACGTTATAGACGCATGTAATGTTACCACCGAGACGTAGGGACCGACACGCCTGGAATGTTGTCAAATGTTACGTCCGAGATGTTAGGTTGTCTTAGGTTAGGATATATGACGTTACAGACGTATATACTGTTGCCTCCGAGATGTAGGGTTCGACAGGCCAGGAATGTTGTCAAATATTGCATTCGAGATGTTAGGTTGCCTAAGGTTAGGATATATAACGTTATAGACGCATGTAATGTTACCACCGAGACGTAGGGTCCGACACGCCTGGAATGATGTAGAATATTACATCCGAGATATCAGGTTGCCTTAGGTTAGGATATATAACGTTATAGACGTATATACTGTTCCCTCCGAGAAGTAGGGTTCGACAGGCTAGGAATGTTGTCAAATATAGCATCCCAGATGTTAGGTTGCCTTAGATAAGGATATATATCGTTATAGACGCATATAATGTTACCACCGAGACGTAGGGTTCCAACACGCCTGGAATGTTGTCAAATGTTATATCCGAGATGTTAGGTTGCCTTAGGTTAGAATATATGACATTACAGGCGTATATACTGTTCCCACCGAGAAGTAGGGTCCGACACGCCAGGAATGTTGTCAAATATTACATCAGACATGTTAGGTTGTCTTAGATTAGGATATATGACGTAATAGATGTATATGCTGTTCTCTCCGAGAAGTAGGGTTCGACAGGCCAGGAATGTTGTCAAATATTGTATCCGAGATGTTAGGTTGCCTAAGGTTAGGATATATAACGTTATAGACGCATGTAATGTTACCACCGAGACGTAGGGACCGACACGCTTGGAATGTGGTAAAATGTTACATCCGAGATGTTAGGTTGCCTAAGATTAGGATATATACCGTTATAGACGCATGTAATGTTACCACCGAGAAGTAGGGACCGACACGCCTGGAATGTGGTAAAATGTTACATCCGAGATGTTAGGTTGCCTAAGATTAGGATATATACCGTTATAGACGCATGTAATGTTACCACCGAGAAGTAGGGACCGACAGGCCTGGAATGTTGTAAAATGGTACATCCTATATGTTAGGTTCCCTTAGGTTAGGATATATAACGTTATAGACGTATATACTGTTCCCACCGAGAAGTAGGGTTCGATACGCCAGGAATGTTGTCAAATATTACATACGGGATGTTAGGTGGCCTTAGGTTAGGATATATAACGTTATAGACGCATGTAATGTTACCACCGAGACGTAGGGACCGACACGCCTGGAATGTGGTAAAATGTTACATCCGAGATGTTAGGTTGCCTAAGATTAGGATATATACCGCTATAGACGCATGTAATGTTACCACCGAGACGTAGGGACCGACACGCCTGGAATGTGGTAAAATGTTACATCCGAGATGTTAGGTTGCCTAAGATTAGGATATATACCGTTATAGACGCATGTAATGTTACCACCGAGACGTAGGGACCGACATGCCTGGAATGTTGTCAAATGTTACATCCGAGATGTTAGGTTCCCTTAGGTTAGGATATATAACGTTATAGACGTATATACTGTTCCCACCGAGAAGTAGGGTTCGATACGCCAGGAATGTTGTCAAATATTACATACGAGATGTTAGGTGGCCTTAGGTTAGGATATATAACGTTATAGACGCATGTAATGTTACCACCGAGACGTAGGGACCGACACGCCTGGAATGTGGTAAAATGTTACATCCGAGATGTTAGGTTGCCTAAGATTAGGATATATACCGTTATAGACGCATGTAATGTTACCACCGAGAAGTAGGGTTCGACACGCCAGGAATGTAGTCAAATATTACATACGAGATGTTAGGTGGCTTTAGGTTAGGATATATAACGTTATAGACGCATGTAATGTTACCACCGAGACGTAGGGACCGACAGGCCTGGAATGTTGTAAAATGTTACATCAGAGATGTTAGGTTGCCTAAGATTAGGATATATACCGCTATAGACGCATGTAATGTTACCACCGAGACGTAGGGACCGACACGCCAGGAATGTCGTCAAATATTACATACGAGATGTTAGGTGGCTTTGGTTAGGATATATGACGTTACAGACGTATATACTGTTCCCTCCGAGATGTAGGGTTCGACAGGCCAGGAATGTTGTCAAATATTGCATTCGAGATGTTAGGTTGCCTAAGGTTAGGATATATAACGTTATAGACGCATGTAATGTTACCACCGAGACGTAGGGTCCGACACGCCTGGAATGATGTAGAATATTACATCCGAGATGTCAGGTTGCCTTAGGTTAGGATATATAACGTTATAGACGTATATACTGTTCCCTCCGAGAAGTAGGGTTCGACAGGCTAGGAATGTTGTCAAATATAGCATCCCAGATGTTAGGTTGCCTTAGATAAGGATATATAACGTTATAGACGCATATAATGTTACCACCGAGACGTAGGGTTCCAACACGCCTGGAATGTTGTCAAATGTTATATCCGAGATGTTAGGTTGCCTTAGGTTAGAATATATGACATTACAGGCGTATATACTGTTCCCACCGAGAAGTAGGGTCCGACACGCCAGGAATGTTGTCAAATATTACATCAGACATGTGAGGTTGCCGTAGGTTAGGATATATAACGTTATAGACGTATATACTGTTCCCTCCGAGAAGTAGGGTTCGATACGCCAGGAATGTTGTCAAATATTACATACGAGATGTTAGGTGGCCTTAGGTTAGGATATATAACGTTATAGACGCATGTAATGTTCCCACCGAGAAGTAGGGACCGACACGCCTGGAATGTGGTAAAATGTTACATCCGAGATGTTAGGTTGCCTAAGATTAGGATATATACCGCTATAGACGCATGTAATGTTACCACCGAGACGTAGGGACCGACACGCCTGGAATGTGGTAAAATGTTACATCCGAGATGTTAGGTTGCCTAAGATTAGGATATATACCGTTATAGACGCATGTAATGTTACCACCGAGACGTAGGGACCGACATGCCTGGAATGTTGTCAAATGTTACATCCGAGATGTTAGGTTCCCTTAGGTTAGGATATATAACGTTATAGACGTATATACTGTTCCCACCGAGAAGTAGGGTTCGATACGCCAGGAATGTTGTCAAATATTACATACGGGATGTTAGGTGGCCTTAGGTTAGGATATATAACGTTATAGACGCATGTAATGTTACCACCGAGACGTAGGGACCGACACGCCTGGAATGTGGTAAAATGTTACATCCGAGATGTTAGGTTGCCTAAGATTAGGATATATACCGCTATAGACGCATGTAATGTTACCACCGAGACGTAGGGACCGACACGCCTGGAATGTGGTAAAATGTTACATCCGAGATGTTAGGTTGCCTAAGATTAGGATATATACCGTTATAGACGCATGTAATGTTACCACCGAGACGTAGGGACCGACATGCCTGGAATGTTGTCAAATGTTACATCCGAGATGTTAGGTTCCCTTAGGTTAGGATATATAACGTTATAGACGTATATACTGTTCCCACCGAGAAGTAGGGTTCGATACGCCAGGAATGTTGTCAAATATTACATACGAGATGTTAGGTGGCCTTAGGTTAGGATATATAACGTTATAGACGCATGTAATGTTACCACCGAGACGTAGGGACCGACACGCCTGGAATGTGGTAAAATGTTACATCCGAGATGTTAGGTTGCCTAAGATTAGGATATATACCGTTATAGACGCATGTAATGTTACCACCGAGAAGTAGGGTTCGACACGCCAGGAATGTAGTCAAATATTACATACGAGATGTTAGGTGGCTTTAGGTTAGGATATATAACGTTATAGACGCATGTAATGTTACCACCGAGACGTAGGGACCGACAGGCCTGGAATGTTGTAAAATGTTACATCAGAGATGTTAGGTTGCCTAAGATTAGGATATATACCGCTATAGACGCATGTAATGTTACCACCGAGACGTAGGGACCGACACGCCAGGAATGTCGTCAAATATTACATACGAGATGTTAGGTGGCTTTGGTTAGGATATATAACGTTATAGACGCATGTAATGTTACCACCGAGACGTAGGGACCGACACGCCTGGAATGTGGTAAAATGTTACATCCGAGATGTTAGGTTGCCTAAGATTAGGATATATACCGTTATAGACGCATGTAATGTTACCACCGAGACGTAGGGACCGACACGCCTGGAATGTTATCAAATGTTACATCCGAGATGTTAGGTGGCCTTAGGTTAGGATATATACCGTTATAGACGCATGTAATGTTACCACCGAGACGTAGGAACCGACACGCCTGGAATGTGGTAAAATGTTACATCCGAGATGTTAGGTTGCCTAAGATTAGGATATATACCGTTGTAGACGCATGTAATGTTACCACCGAGACGTAGGGACCGACATGCCTGGAATGTTGTCAAATGTTACATCCGAGATGTTAGGTTGCCTTAGGTTAGGATATATAACGTTATAGACGTATATACTGTTCCCACCGAGAAGTAGGGTTCGATACGGCAGGAATGTTGTCAAATATTACATACGAGATGTTAGGTGGCCTTAGGTTAGGATATATAACGTTATAGACGCATGTAATGTTACCACCGAGACGTAGGGACCGACACGCCTGGAATGTGGTAAAATGTTACATCCGAGATGTTAGGTTGCCTAAGATTAGGATATATACCGTTATAGACGCATGTAATGTTACCACCGAGAAGTAGGGTTCGACACGCCAGGAATGTTGTCAAATATTACATACGAGATGTTAGGTGGCTTTAGGTTAGGATATATAACGTTATAGACGCATGTAATGTTACCACCGAGACGTAGGGACCGACAGGCCTGGAATGTTGTAAAATGTTACATCAGAGATGTTAGGTTGCCTAAGATTAGGATATATACCGCTATAGACGCATGTAATGTTACCACCGAGACGTAGGGACCGACACGCCAGGAATGTCGTCAAATATTACATACGAGATGTTAGGTGGCTTTGGTTAGGATATATAACGTTATAGACGCATGTAATGTTACCACCGAGACGTAGGGACCGACACGCCTGGAATGTGGTAAAATGTTACATCCGAGATGTTAGGTTGCCTAAGATTAGGATATATACCGTTATAGACGCATGTAATGTTACCACCGAGACGTAGGGACCGACACGCCTCGAATGTTATCAAATGTTACATCCGAGATGTTAGGTGGCCTTAGGTTAGGATATATAACGTTATAGACGCATGTAATGTTACCACCGAGACGTAGGGACCGACACGCCTGGAATGTGGTAAAATGTTACATCCGAGATGTTAGGTTGCCTAAGATTAGGATATATACCGCTATAGACGCATGTAATGTTACCACCGAGACGTAGGGACCGACACGCCTGGAATGTGGTAAAATGTTACATCCGAGATGTTAGGTTGCCTAAGATTAGGATATATACCGTTATAGACGCATGTAATGTTACCACCGAGACGTAGGGACCGACATGCCTGGAATGTTGTCAAATGTTACATCCGAGATGTTAGGTTGCCTTAGGTTAGGATATATAACGTTATAGACGTATATACTGTTCCCACCGAGAAGTAGGGTTCGATACGCCAGGAATGTTGTCAAATATTACATACGAGATGTTAGGTGGCCTTAGGTTAGGATATATAACGTTATAGACGCATGTAATGTTCCCACCGAGAAGTAGGGACCGACACGCCTGGAATGTGGTAAAATGTTACATCCGAGTTGTTAGGTTGCCTAAGATTAGGATATATACCGCTATAGACGCATGTAATGTTACCACCGAGACGTAGGGACCGACACGCCTGGAATGTGGTAAAATGTTACATCCGAGATGTTAGGTTGCCTAAGATTAGGATATATACCGTTATAGACGCATGTAATGTTACCACCGAGACGTAGGGACCGACATGCCTGGAATGTTGTCAAATGTTACATCCGAGATGTTAGGTTCCCTTAGGTTAGGATATATAACGTTATAGACGTATATACTGTTCCCACCGAGAAGTAGGGTTCGATACGCCAGGAATGTTGTCAAATATTACATACGGGATGTTAGGTGGCCTTAGGTTAGGATATATAACGTTATAGACGCATGTAATGTTACCACCGAGACGTAGGGACCGACACGCCTGGAATGTGGTAAAATGTTACATCCGAGATGTTAGGTTGCCTAAGATTAGGATATATACCGCTATAGACGCATGTAATGTTACCACCGAGACGTAGGGACCGACACGCCTGGAATGTGGTAAAATGTTACATCCGAGATGTTAGGTTGCCTAAGATTAGGATATATACCGTTATAGACGCATGTAATGTTACCACCGAGACGTAGGGACCGACATGCCTGGAATGTTGTCAAATGTTACATCCGAGATGTTAGGTTCCCTTAGGTTAGGATATATAACGTTATAGACGTATATACTGTTCCCACCGAGAAGTAGGGTTCGATACGCCAGGAATGTTGTCAAATATTACATACGAGATGTTAGGTGGCCTTAGGTTAGGATATATAACGTTATAGACGCATGTAATGTTACCACCGAGACGTAGGGACCGACACGCCTGGAATGTGGTAAAATGTTACATCCGAGATGTTAGGTTGCCTAAGATTAGGATATATACCGTTATAGACGCATGTAATGTTACCACCGAGAAGTAGGGTTCGACAGGCCACGAATGTTGTCAAATGTTACATCCGAGATGTTAGGTGGCCTTAGGTTAGGATATATAACGTTATAGACGCATGTAATGTTACCACCGAGACGTAGGGACCGACACGCCTGGAATGTGGTAAAATGTTACATCCGAGATGTTAGGTTGCCTAAGATTAGGATATATACCGTTATAGACGCATGTAATGTTACCACCGAGACGTAGGAACCGACACGCCTGGAATGTGGTAAAATGTTACATCCGAGATGTTAGGTTGCCTAAGATTAGGATATATACCGTTGTAGACGCATGTAATGTTACCACCGAGACGTAGGGACCGACATGCCTGGAATGTTGTCAAATGTTACATCCGAGATGTTAGGTTGCCTTAGGTTAGGATATATAACGTTATAGACGTATATACTGTTCCCACCGAGAAGTAGGGTTCGATACGCCAGGAATGTTGTCAAATATTACATACGAGATGTTAGGTGGCCTTAGGTTAGGATATATAACGTTATAGACGCATGTAATGTTACCACCGAGACGTAGGGACCGACACGCCTGCAATGTGGTAAAATGTTACATCCGAGATGTTAGGTTGCCTAAGATTAGGATATATACCGTTATAGACGCATGTAATGTTACCACCGAGAAGGAGGGTTCGACACGCCAGGAATGTTGTCAAATATTACATACGAGATGTTAGGTGGCTTTAGGTTAGGATATATAACGTTATAGACGCATGTAATGTTACCACCGAGACGTAGGGACCGACAGGCCTGGAATGTTGTAAAATGTTACATCAGAGATGTTAGGTTGCCTAAGATTAGGATATATACCGCTATAGACGCATGTAATGTTACCACCGAGACGTAGGCACCGACACGCCAGGAATGTCGTCAAATATTAGATACGAGATGTTAGGTGGCTTTGGATAGGATATATAACGTTATAGACGCATGTAATGTTACCACCGAGACGTAGGGACCGTCACGCCTGGAATGTGGTAAAATGTTACATCCGAGATGTTAGGTTGCCTAAGATTAGGATATATACCGTTATAGACGCATGTAATGTTACCACCGAGACGTAGGGACCGACACGCCTCGAATGTTATCAAATGTTACATCCGAGATGTTAGGTGGCCTTAGGTTAGGATATATAACGTTATAGACGCATGTAATGTTACCACCGAGACGTAGGGACCGACACGCCTGGAATGTGGTAAAATGTTACATCCGAGATGTTAGGTTGCCTAAGATTAGGATATATATCGCTATAGACGCATGTAATGTTACCACCGAGACGTAGGGACCGACACGCCTGGAATGTGGTAAAATGTTACATCCGAGATGTTAGGTTGCCTAAGATTAGGATATATACCGTTATAGACGCATGTAATGTTACCACCGAGACGTAGGGACCGACATGCCTGGAATGTTGTCAAATGTTACATCCGAGATGTTAGGTTGCCTTAGGTTAGGATATATAACGTTATAGACGTATATACTGTTCCCACCGAGAAGTAGGGTTCGATACGCCAGGAATGTTGTCAAATATTACATACGAGATGTTAGGTGGCCTTAGGTTAGGATGTATAACGTTATAGACGCATGTAATGTTACCACCGAGACGTAGGGACCGACACGCCTGGAATGTGGTAAAATGTTACATCCGAGATGTTAGGTTGCCTAAGATTAGGATATATACCGTTATAGACGCATGTAATGTTACCACCGAGAAGTAGGGTTCGACACGCCAGGAATGTAGTCAAATATTACATACGAGATGTTAGGTGGCTTTAGGTTAGGATATATAACGTTATAGACGCATGTAATGTTACCACCGAGACATAGGGACCGACAGGCCTGGAATGTTGTAAAATGTTACATCAGAGATGTTAGGTTGCCTAAGATTAGGATATATACCGCTATAGACGCATGTAATGTTACCACCGAGACGTAGGGACCGACACGCCTGGAATGTTGTCAAATGTTACATCCGAGATCTTAGGTTGCCTTAGGTTAGGATATATGACGTTATAGACGTATATACCTTTCCCTCCGAGAAGTAGAGTTCGACAGGCAACGAATGTTGTCAAATATTGCATCCGAGAGGTTAGGTTGCCTTAGATAAGGATATACAACGTTATAGACGCATATAATGTTCCCACCGAGAAGTAGGGTCCGACACGCCTGGAATGATGTAGAATATTACATCCGAGATGTCAGGTTGCCTTAGGTTAGGATATATAACGTTATAGACGTACATACTGTTCCCTCCGAGAAGTAGGGTTCGACAGGCTAGGAATGTTGTAAAATATAGCATCCGAGAGGTTAGGTTGCCTTAGATAAGGATATATAACGTTATAGACGCATATAATGTTACCACCGAGACGTAGGGTTCCAACACGCCTGGAATGTGGTAAAATGTTACATCCGAGATGTTAGGTTGCCAAAGATTAGGATATATACCGTTATAGACGCATGTAATGTTACCACCGAGACGTAGGGACCGACATGCCTGGAATGTTGTCAAATGTTACATCCGAGATGTTAGGTTGCCTTAGGTTAGGATATATAACGTTATAGACGTATATACTGTTCCCACCGAGAAGTAGGGTTCGATACGCCAGGAATGTTGTCAAATATTACATACGAGATGTTAGGTGGCCTTAGGTTAGGATATATAACGTTATAGACGCATGTAATGTTACCACCGAGACGTAGGGACCGACACGCCTGGAATGTGGTAAAATGTTACATCCGAGATGTTAGGTTGCCTAAGATTAGGATATATACCGTTATAGACGCATGTAATGTTACCACCGAGAAGTAGGGTTCGACACGCCAGGAATGTTGTCAAATATTACATACGAGATGTTAGGTGGCTTTAGGTTAGGATATATAACGTTATAGACGCATGTAATGTTACCACCGAGACGTAGGGACCGACAGGCCTGGAATGTTGTAAAATGTTACATCAGAGATGTTAGGTTGCCTAAGATTAGGATATATACCGCTATAGACGCATGTAATGTTACCACCGAGACGTAGGGACCGACACGCCAGGAATGTTGTCAAATATTACATACGAGATGTTAGGTGGCTTTGGTTAGGATATATACCGCTATAGACGCATGTAATGTTACCACCGAGACGTAGGGACCGACACGCCTGGAATGTGGTAAAATGTTACATCCGAGATGTTAGGTTGCCTAAGATTAGGATATATACCGTTATAGACGCATGTAATGTTACCACCGAGACGTAGGGACCGACATGCCTGGAATGTTGTCAAATGTTACATCCGAGATGTTAGGTTGCCTTAGGTTAGGATATATAACGTTATAGACGTATATACTGTTCCCACCGAGAAGTAGGGTTCGATACGCCAGGAATGTTGTCAAATATTACATACGAGATGTTAGGTGGCCTTAGGTTAGGATATATAACGTTATAGACGCATGTAATGTTACCACCGAGACGTAGGGACCGACACGCCTGGAATGTGGTAAAATGTTACATCCGAGATGTTAGGTTGCCTAAGATTAGGATATATACCGTTATAGACGCATGTAATGTTACCACCGAGAAGTAGGGTTCGACACGCCAGGAATGTAGTCAAATATTACATACGAGATGTTAGGTGGCTTTAGGTTAGGATATATAACGTTATAGACGCATGTAATGTTACCACCGAGACATAGGGACCGACAGGCCTGGAATGTTGTAAAATGTTACATCAGAGATGTTAGGTTGCCTAAGATTAGGATATATACCGTTATAGACGCATGTAATGTTACCACCGAGACGTAGGGACCGACACGCCTGGAATGTTGTCAAATGTTACATTCGAGATCTTAGGTTGCCTTAGGTTAGGATATATGACGTTATAGACGTATATACCTTTCCCTCCGAGAAGTAGAGTTCGACAGGCCACGAATGTTGTCAAATATTGCATACGAGAGGTTAGGTTGCCTTAGATAAGGATATACAACGTTATAGACGCATATAATGTTCCCACCGAGAAGTAGGGTCCGACACGCCTGGAATGATGTAGAATATTACATCCGAGATGTCAGGTTGCCTTAGGTTAGGATATATAACGTTACAGACGTACATACTGCTCCCTCCGAGAAGTAGGGTTCGACAAGCTAGGAATGTTGTCAAATATAGCATCCGAGAGGTTAGGTTGCCTTAGATAAGGATATATAACGTTATAGACGCATATAATGTTACCACCGAGACGTAGGGTTCCAACACGCCTGGAATGTGGTAAAATGTTACATCCGAGATGTTAGGTTGCCAAAGATTAGGATATATACCGTTATAGACGCATGTAATGTTACAACCGAGACGTAGGGACCGACACGCCTGGAATGTTATCAAATGTTACATCCGAGATGTTAGGTTGCCTAAGGCTAGGATATATGACGTTATAGATGTATATGCTGTTCCCTCCGAGAAGTAGGGTTCGACAGGCCAGGAATGTTGTCAAATATTGCATTGGAGATGTTAGGTTGCCTAAGGATTGGATATATAACGTTATAGACGCATGTAATGTTACCACCGAGACGTTGGGACCGACACGCCTGGAATGTTGTCAAATGTTACGTCCGAGATGTTAGGTTGTCTTAGGTTAGGATGTATGACGTTACAGACGTATGTACTGTTCCCTCCGAGATGTAGGGTTCTCCAGGCCAGGAATGTTGTGAAATATTTCATCCGAGATGTTAGGTTGCCTTAGATTAGGATATATGACGTTATAGATGTATATGCTGTTCCCTCCGAGAATTAGGGTTCGACAGGCCAGGAATGTTGTCAAATATTGCATCCGAGATGTTAGGTTGCCTAAGGTTAGGATATATAACGCTATAGACGCATGTAATGTTACCACCGAGACGTAGGGACCGACACGCCAGGAATGATGTCAAATATTACATACGAGATGTTAGGTTGCCTAAGATTAGGATATATACCGTTATAGACGCATGTAATGTTACCACCGAGACGTAGGGACCGACACGCCTGGAATGTGGTAAAATGTTACATCCGAGATGTTAGGTTGCCTAAGATTAGGATATATACCGTTATAGACGCATGTAATGTTACCACCGAGACGTAGGGACCGACATGCCTGGAATGTTGTCAAATGTTACATCCGAGATGTTAGGTTGCCTTAGGTTAGGATATATAACGTTATAGACGTATATACTGTTCCCACCGAGAAGTAGGGTTCGACAGGCCACGAATGTTGTCAAATATTGCATCCGAGATGTTAGGTTGCCTTAGATTAGGATATATACCGTTATAGACGCATGTAATGTTACCACCGAGACGTAGGGACCGACACGCCTGGAATGTGGTAAAATGTTACATCCGAGATGTTAGGTTGCCTAAGATTAGGATATATACCGTTATAGACGCATGTAATGTTACCACCGAGAAGTAGGGTTCGACACGCCAGGAATGTAGTCAAATATTACATACGAGATGTTAGGTGGCTTTAGGTTAGGATATATAACGTTATAGACGCATGTAATGTTACCACCGAGACATAGGGACCGACAGGCCTGGAATGTTGTAAAATGTTACATCAGAGATGTTAGGTTGCCTAAGATTAGGATATATACCGTTATAGACGCATGTAATGTTACCACCGAGACGTAGGGACCGACACGCCTGGAATGTTGTCAAATGTTACATTCGAGATCTTAGGTTGCCTTAGGTTAGGATATATGACGTTATAGACGTATATACCTTTCCCTCCGAGAAGTAGAGTTCGACAGGCCACGAATGTTGTCAAATATTGCATACGAGAGGTTAGGTTGCCTTAGATAAGGATATACAACGTTATAGACGCATATAATGTTCCCACCGAGAAGTAGGGTCCGACACGCCTGGAATGATGTAGAATATTACATCCGAGATGTCAGGTTGCCTTAGGTTAGGATATATAACGTTACAGACGTACATACTGCTCCCTCCGAGAAGTAGGGTTCGACAAGCTAGGAATGTTGTCAAATATAGCATCCGAGAGGTTAGGTTGCCTTAGATAAGGATATATAACGTTATAGACGCATATAATGTTACCACCGAGACGTAGGGACCGACATGCCTGGAATGTTGTCAAATGTTACATCCGAGATGTTAGGTTCCCTTAGGTTAGGATATATAACGTTATAGACGTATATACTGTTCCCACCGAGAAGTAGGGTTCGATACGCCAGGAATGTTGTCAAATATTACATACGGGATGTTAGGTGGCCTTAGGTTAGGATATATAACGTTATAGACGCATGTAATGTTACCACCGAGACGTAGGGACCGACACGCCTGGAATGTGGTAAAATGTTACATCCGAGATGTTAGGTTGCCTAAGATTAGGATATATACCGCTATAGACGCATGTAATGTTACCACCGAGACGTAGGGACCGACACGCCTGGAATGTGGTAAAATGTTACATCCGAGATGTTAGGTTGCCTAAGATTAGGATATATACCGTTATAGACGCATGTAATGTTACCACCGAGACGTAGGGACCGACATGCCTGGAATGTTGTCAAATGTTACATCCGAGATGTTAGGTTCCCTTAGGTTAGGATATATAACGTTATAGACGTATATACTGTTCCCACCGAGAAGTAGGGTTCGATACGCCAGGAATGTTGTCAAATATTACATACGAGATGTTAGGTGGCCTTAGGTTAGGATATATAACGTTATAGACGCATGTAATGTTACCACCGAGACGTAGGGACCGACACGCCTGGAATGTGGTAAAATGTTACATCCGAGATGTTAGGTTGCCTAAGATTAGGATATATACCGTTATAGACGCATGTAATGTTACCACCGAGAAGTAGGGTTCGACAGGCCACGAATGTTGTCAAATGTTACATCCGAGATGTTAGGTGGCCTTAGGTTAGGATATATAACGTTATAGACGCATGTAATGTTACCACCGAGACGTAGGGACCGACACGCCTGGAATGTGGTAAAATGTTACATCCGAGATGTTAGGTTGCCTAAGATTAGGATATATACCGTTATAGACGCATGTAATGTTACCACCGAGACGTAGGAACCGACACGCCTGGAATGTGGTAAAATGTTACATCCGAGATGTTAGGTTGCCTAAGATTAGGATATATACCGTTGTAGACGCATGTAATGTTACCACCGAGACGTAGGGACCGACATGCCTGGAATGTTGTCAAATGTTACATCCGAGATGTTAGGTTGCCTTAGGTTAGGATATATAACGTTATAGACGTATATACTGTTCCCACCGAGAAGTAGGGTTCGATACGCCAGGAATGTTGTCAAATATTACATACGAGATGTTAGGTGGCCTTAGGTTAGGATATATAACGTTATAGACGCATGTAATGTTACCACCGAGACGTAGGGACCGACACGCCTGCAATGTGGTAAAATGTTACATCCGAGATGTTAGGTTGCCTAAGATTAGGATATATACCGTTATAGACGCATGTAATGTTACCACCGAGAAGGAGGGTTCGACACGCCAGGAATGTTGTCAAATATTACATACGAGATGTTAGGTGGCTTTAGGTTAGGATATATAACGTTATAGACGCATGTAATGTTACCACCGAGACGTAGGGACCGACAGGCCTGGAATGTTGTAAAATGTTACATCAGAGATGTTAGGTTGCCTAAGATTAGGATATATACCGCTATAGACGCATGTAATGTTACCACCGAGACGTAGGCACCGACACGCCAGGAATGTCGTCAAATATTAGATACGAGATGTTAGGTGGCTTTGGATAGGATATATAACGTTATAGACGCATGTAATGTTACCACCGAGACGTAGGGACCGACACGCCTGGAATGTGGTAAAATGTTACATCCGAGATGTTAGGTTGCCTAAGATTAGGATATATACCGTTATAGACGCATGTAATGTTACCACCGAGACGTAGGGACCGACACGCCTCGAATGTTATCAAATGTTACATCCGAGATGTTAGGTGGCCTTAGGTTAGGATATATAACGTTATAGACGCATGTAATGTTACCACCGAGACGTAGGGACCGACACGCCTGGAATGTGGTAAAATGTTACATCCGAGATGTTAGGTTGCCTAAGATTAGGATATATATCGCTATAGACGCATGTAATGTTACCACCGAGACGTAGGGACCGACACGCCTGGAATGTGGTAAAATGTTACATCCGAGATGTTAGGTTGCCTAAGATTAGGATATATACCGTTATAGACGCATGTAATGTTACCACCGAGACGTAGGGACCGACATGCCTGGAATGTTGTCAAATGTTACATCCGAGATGTTAGGTTGCCTTAGGTTAGGATATATAACGTTATAGACGTATATACTGTTCCCACCGAGAAGTAGGGTTCGATACGCCAGGAATGTTGTCAAATATTACATACGAGATGTTAGGTGGCCTTAGGTTAGGATGTATAACGTTATAGACGCATGTAATGTTACCACCGAGACGTAGGGACCGACACGCCTGGAATGTGGTAAAATGTTACATCCGAGATGTTAGGTTGCCTAAGATTAGGATATATACCGTTATAGACGCATGTAATGTTACCACCGAGAAGTAGGGTTCGACACGCCAGGAATGTAGTCAAATATTACATACGAGATGTTAGGTGGCTTTAGGTTAGGATATATAACGTTATAGACGCATGTAATGTTACCACCGAGACATAGGGACCGACAGGCCTGGAATGTTGTAAAATGTTACATCAGAGATGTTAGGTTGCCTAAGATTAGGATATATACCGCTATAGACGCATGTAATGTTACCACCGAGACGTAGGGACCGACACGCCTGGAATGTTGTCAAATGTTACATCCGAGATCTTAGGTTGCCTTAGGTTAGGATATATGACGTTATAGACGTATATACCTTTCCCTCCGAGAAGTAGAGTTCGACAGGCAACGAATGTTGTCAAATATTGCATCCGAGAGGTTAGGTTGCCTTAGATAAGGATATACAACGTTATAGACGCATATAATGTTCCCACCGAGAAGTAGGGTCCGACACGCCTGGAATGATGTAGAATATTACATCCGAGATGTCAGGTTGCCTTAGGTTAGGATATATAACGTTATAGACGTACATACTGTTCCCTCCGAGAAGTAGGGTTCGACAGGCTAGGAATGTTGTAAAATATAGCATCCGAGAGGTTAGGTTGCCTTAGATAAGGATATATAACGTTATAGACGCATATAATGTTACCACCGAGACGTAGGGTTCCAACACGCCTGGAATGTGGTAAAATGTTACATCCGAGATGTTAGGTTGCCAAAGATTAGGATATATACCGTTATAGACGCATGTAATGTTACCACCGAGACGTAGGGACCGACATGCCTGGAATGTTGTCAAATGTTACATCCGAGATGTTAGGTTGCCTTAGGTTAGGATATATAACGTTATAGACGTATATACTGTTCCCACCGAGAAGTAGGGTTCGATACGCCAGGAATGTTGTCAAATATTACATACGAGATGTTAGGTGGCCTTAGGTTAGGATATATAACGTTATAGACGCATGTAATGTTACCACCGAGACGTAGGGACCGACACGCCTGGAATGTGGTAAAATGTTACATCCGAGATGTTAGGTTGCCTAAGATTAGGATATATACCGTTATAGACGCATGTAATGTTACCACCGAGAAGTAGGGTTCGACACGCCAGGAATGTTGTCAAATATTACATACGAGATGTTAGGTGGCTTTAGGTTAGGATATATAACGTTATAGACGCATGTAATGTTACCACCGAGACGTAGGGACCGACAGGCCTGGAATGTTGTAAAATGTTACATCAGAGATGTTAGGTTGCCTAAGATTAGGATATATACCGCTATAGACGCATGTAATGTTACCACCGAGACGTAGGGACCGACACGCCAGGAATGTTGTCAAATATTACATACGAGATGTTAGGTGGCTTTGGTTAGGATATATACCGCTATAGACGCATGTAATGTTACCACCGAGACGTAGGGACCGACACGCCTGGAATGTGGTAAAATGTTACATCCGAGATGTTAGGTTGCCTAAGATTAGGATATATACCGTTATAGACGCATGTAATGTTACCACCGAGACGTAGGGACCGACATGCCTGGAATGTTGTCAAATGTTACATCCGAGATGTTAGGTTGCCTTAGGTTAGGATATATAACGTTATAGACGTATATACTGTTCCCACCGAGAAGTAGGGTTCGATACGCCAGGAATGTTGTCAAATATTACATACGAGATGTTAGGTGGCCTTAGGTTAGGATATATAACGTTATAGACGCATGTAATGTTACCACCGAGACGTAGGGACCGACACGCCTGGAATGTGGTAAAATGTTACATCCGAGATGTTAGGTTGCCTAAGATTAGGATATATACCGTTATAGACGCATGTAATGTTACCACCGAGAAGTAGGGTTCGACACGCCAGGAATGTAGTCAAATATTACATACGAGATGTTAGGTGGCTTTAGGTTAGGATATATAACGTTATAGACGCATGTAATGTTACCACCGAGACATAGGGACCGACAGGCCTGGAATGTTGTAAAATGTTACATCAGAGATGTTAGGTTGCCTAAGATTAGGATATATACCGTTATAGACGCATGTAATGTTACCACCGAGACGTAGGGACCGACACGCCTGGAATGTTGTCAAATGTTACATTCGAGATCTTAGGTTGCCTTAGGTTAGGATATATGACGTTATAGACGTATATACCTTTCCCTCCGAGAAGTAGAGTTCGACAGGCCACGAATGTTGTCAAATATTGCATACGAGAGGTTAGGTTGCCTTAGATAAGGATATACAACGTTATAGACGCATATAATGTTCCCACCGAGAAGTAGGGTCCGACACGCCTGGAATGATGTAGAATATTACATCCGAGATGTCAGGTTGCCTTAGGTTAGGATATATAACGTTACAGACGTACATACTGCTCCCTCCGAGAAGTAGGGTTCGACAAGCTAGGAATGTTGTCAAATATAGCATCCGAGAGGTTAGGTTGCCTTAGATAAGGATATATAACGTTATAGACGCATATAATGTTACCACCGAGACGTAGGGTTCCAACACGCCTGGAATGTGGTAAAATGTTACATCCGAGATGTTAGGTTGCCAAAGATTAGGATATATACCGTTATAGACGCATGAAATGTTACAACCGAGACGTAGGGACCGACACGCCTGGAATGTTATCAAATGTTACATCCGAGATGTTAGGTTGCCTAAGGCTAGGATATATGACGTTATAGATGTATATGCTGTTCCCTCCGAGAAGTAGGGTTCGACAGGCCAGGAATGTTGTCAAATATTGCATTGGAGATGTTAGGTTGCCTAAGGATTGGATATATAACGTTATAGACGCATGTAATGTTACCACCGAGACGTTGGGACCGACACGCCTGGAATGTTGTCAAATGTTACGTCCGAGATGTTAGGTTGTCTTAGGTTAGGATGTATGACGTTACAGACGTATGTACTGTTCCCTCCGAGATGTAGGGTTCTCCAGGCCAGGAATGTTGTGAAATATTTCATCCGAGATGTTAGGTTGCCTTAGATTAGGATATATGACGTTATAGATGTATATGCTGTTCCCTCCGAGAATTAGGGTTCGACAGGCCAGGAATGTTGTCAAATATTGCATCCGAGATGTTAGGTTGCCTAAGGTTAGGATATATAACGCTATAGACGCATGTAATGTTACCACCGAGACGTAGGGACCGACACGCCAGGAATGATGTCAAATATTACATACGAGATGTTAGGTTGCCTAAGATTAGGATATATACCGTTATAGACGCATGTAATGTTACCACCGAGACGTAGGGACCGACACGCCTGGAATGTGGTAAAATGTTACATCCGAGATGTTAGGTTGCCTAAGATTAGGATATATACCGTTATAGACGCATGTAATGTTACCACCGAGACGTAGGGACCGACATGCCTGGAATGTTGTCAAATGTTACATCCGAGATGTTAGGTTGCCTTAGGTTAGGATATATAACGTTATAGACGTATATACTGTTCCCACCGAGAAGTAGGGTTCGACAGGCCACGAATGTTGTCAAATATTGCATCCGAGATGTTAGGTTGCCTTAGATTAGGATATATACCGTTATAGACGCATGTAATGTTACCACCGAGACGTAGGGACCGACACGCCTGGAATGTGGTAAAATGTTACATCCGAGATGTTAGGTTGCCTAAGATTAGGATATATACCGTTATAGACGCATGTAATGTTACCACCGAGAAGTAGGGTTCGACACGCCAGGAATGTAGTCAAATATTACATACGAGATGTTAGGTGGCTTTAGGTTAGGATATATAACGTTATAGACGCATGTAATGTTACCACCGAGACATAGGGACCGACAGGCCTGGAATGTTGTAAAATGTTACATCAGAGATGTTAGGTTGCCTAAGATTAGGATATATACCGTTATAGACGCATGTAATGTTACCACCGAGACGTAGGGACCGACACGCCTGGAATGTTGTCAAATGTTACATTCGAGATCTTAGGTTGCCTTAGGTTAGGATATATGACGTTATAGACGTATATACCTTTCCCTCCGAGAAGTAGAGTTCGACAGGCCACGAATGTTGTCAAATATTGCATACGAGAGGTTAGGTTGCCTTAGATAAGGATATACAACGTTATAGACGCATATAATGTTCCCACCGAGAAGTAGGGTCCGACACGCCTGGAATGATGTAGAATATTACATCCGAGATGTCAGGTTGCCTTAGGTTAGGATATATAACGTTACAGACGTACATACTGCTCCCTCCGAGAAGTAGGGTTCGACAAGCTAGGAATGTTGTCAAATATAGCATCCGAGAGGTTAGGTTGCCTTAGATAAGGATATATAACGTTATAGACGCATATAATGTTACCACCGAGACGTAGGGTTCCAACACGCCTGGAATGTGGTAAAATGTTACATCCGAGATGTTAGGTTGCCAAAGATTAGGATATATACCGTTATAGACGCATGTAATGTTACAACCGAGACGTAGGGACCGACACGCCTGGAATGTTATCAAATGTTACATCCGAGATGTTAGGTTGCCTAAGGCTAGGATATATGACGTTATAGATGTATATGCTGTTCCCTCCGAGAAGTAGGGTTCGACAGGCCAGGAATGTTGTCAAATATTGCATTGGAGATGTTAGGTTGCCTAAGGATTGGATATATAACGTTATAGACGCATGTAATGTTACCACCGAGACGTAGGGACCGACACGCCTGGAATGTTGTCAAATGTTACGTCCGAGATGTTAGGTTGTCTTAGGTTAGGATGTATGACGTTACAGACGTATGTACTGTTCCCTCCGAGATGTAGGGTTCTCCAGGCCAGGAATGTTGTGAAATATTTCATCCGAGATGTTAGGTTGCCTTAGATTAGGATATATGACGTTATAGATGTATATGCTGTTCCCTCCGAGAATTAGGGTTCGACAGGCCAGGAATGTTGTCAAATATTGCATCCGAGATGTTAGGTTGCCTAAGGTTAGGATATATAACGCTATAGACGCATGTAATGTTACCACCGAGACGTAGGGACCGACACGCCAGGAATGATGTCAAATATTACATACGAGATGTTAGGTTGCCTAAGATTAGGATATATACCGTTATAGACGCATGTAATGTTACCACCGAGACGTAGGGACCGACACGCCTGGAATGTGGTAAAATGTTACATCCGAGATGTTAGGTTGCCTAAGATTAGGATATATACCGTTATAGACGCATGTAATGTTACCACCGAGACGTAGGGACCGACATGCCTGGAATGTTGTCAAATGTTACATCCGAGATGTTAGGTTGCCTTAGGTTAGGATATATAACGTTATTGACGTATATACTGTTCCCACCGAGAAGTAGGGTTCGACAGGCCACGAATGTTGTCAAACATTGCATCCGAGATGTTAGGTTGCCTTAGATTAGGATATATACCGTTATAGACGTATATACTGTTCCCTCCGAGCAGTAGAGTTCGACAGGCCAGGAATGTTGTCAAATATTGCATCCGAGATGTTAGGTTGCCTTAGATTAGGATATGCAACGTTATAGACGCATATAATGGTCCCACCGAGAAGTAGGGTCCGACACGCCTGGAAGGTTGTAGAATATTACATCCGAGATGTTAGGTTGCCTTAGGTTAGGATATATAACGTTATAGACGTACATACTGTTCCCTCCGAGAAGTAGGGTTCGACAGGCCAGGAATGTTGTCAAATTTTGCATCCGAGATGTTAGATTGCCTTAGATTACGATATCGACCGTTATGGACGAATATAATATTCCCACCGAAAAGTATGTACCGACACGCCAGGAATATTGTATAATATTACGTCTGAGATAATAGGTTGCCTTAGATTAGGATATACAACGTTATAGTCTCATATAATGTTCCCACCGAGAAGTAGGGTCCGACATGCCTGGAATGATGTAGAATATTACATCCGAGATGTCAGGTTGCCTCCGGTTAGGATATATAACGTTATAGACGGATATACTGTTCCCTCCGAGAAGTAGGGTTCGACAGGCTAGGAATGTTGTCAAATATTGCATCCGAGATGTTAGGTTGCCTTAGATAAGGATATATAACGTAACAGACGCATATAATGTTACCACCGAGACGTAGGGACCGACATGCCTGGAATGTTGTCAAATGTTACATCCGAGATCTTAGGTTGCCTTAGGTTAGAATATATGACATTACAGACGTATATACTGTTCCCACCGAGAAGTAGGGTCCGACACGCCAGGAATGTTGTCAAATATTACATCCGACATGTTAGGTTGCCTTAGGTTAAGATATATAACGTTATAGACGTATATACTGTTCCCTCCGAGAAGTAGGGTTCGATACGCCAGGAATCTTGTCAAATATTACATACGAGATGTTAGGTGGCCTTAGGTTAGGATATATAACGTTATAGACGCATGTAATGTTCCCACCGAGAAGTAGGGACCGACACGCCTGGAATGTGGTAAAATGTTACATCCGAGATGTTAGGTTGCCTAAGATTAGGATATATACCGTTATAGACGCATGTAATGTTACCACCGAGAAGTAGGGTTCGACACGCCAGGAATGTAGTCAAATATTACATACGAGATGTTAGGTGGCTTTAGGTTAGGATATATAACGTTATAGACGCATGTAATGTTACCACCGAGACATAGGGACCGACAGGCCTGGAATGTTGTAAAATGTTACATCAGAGATGTTAGGTTGCCTAAGATTAGGATATATACCGCTATAGACGCATGTAATGTTACCACCGAGACGTAGGGACCGACACGCCTGGAATGTTGTCAAATGTTACATCCGAGATCTTAGGTTGCCTTAGGTTAGGATATATGACGTTATAGACGTATATACCTTTCCCTCCGAGAAGTAGAGTTCGACAGGCAACGAATGTTGTCAAATATTGCATCCGAGAGGTTAGGTTGCCTTAGATAAGGATATACAACGTTATAGACGCATATAATGTTCCCACCGAGAAGTAGGGTCCGACACGCCTGGAATGATGTAGAATATTACATCCGAGATGTCAGGTTGCCTTAGGTTAGGATATATAACGTTATAGACGTACATACTGTTCCCTCCGAGAAGTAGGGTTCGACAGGCTAGGAATGTTGTCAAATATAGCATCTGAGAGGTTAGGTTGCCTTAGATAAGGATATATAACGTTATAGACGCATATAATGTTACCACCGAGACGTAGGGTTCCAACACGCCTGGAATGTGGTAAAATGTTACATCCGAGATGTTAGGTTGCCAAAGATTAGGATATATACCGTTATAGACGCATGTAATGTTACCACCGAGACGTAGGGACCGACATGCCTGGAATGTTGTCAAATGTTACATCCGAGATGTTAGGTTCCCTTAGGTTAGGATATATAACGTTATAGACGTATATACTGTTCCCACCGAGAAGTAGGGTTCGATACGCCAGGAATGTTGTCAAATATTACATACGAGATGTTAGGTGGCCTTAGGTTAGGATATATAACGTTATAGACGCATGTAATGTTACCACCGAGACGTAGGGACCGACACGCCTGGAATGTGGTAAAATGTTACATCCGAGATGTTAGGTTGCCTAAGATTAGGATATATACCGTTATAGACGCATGTAATGTTACCACCGAGAAGTAGGGTTCGACACGCCAGGAATGTTGTCAAATATTACATACGAGATGTTAGGTGGCTTTAGGTTAGGATATATAACGTTATAGACGCATGTAATGTTACCACCGAGACGTAGGGACCGACAGGCCTGGATTGTTGTAAAATGTTACATCAGAGATGTTAGGTTGCCTAAGATTAGGATATATACCGCTATAGACGCATGTAATGTTACCACCGAGACGTAGGGACCGACACGCCAGGAATGTTGTCAAATATTACATACGAGATGTTAGGTGGCTTTGGTTAGGATATATAACGTTATAGACGCATGTAATGTTACCACCGAGACGTAGGGACCGACACGCCTGGAATGTGGTAAAATGTTACATCCGAGATGTTAGGTTGCCTAAGATTAGGATATATACCGTTATAGACGCATGTAATGTTACCACCGAGACGTAGGGTTCCAACACGCCTGGAATGTTGTCAAATGTTATATCCGAGATGTTAGGTTGCCTTAGGTTAGAATATATGACATTACAGACGTATATACTGTTCCCACCGAGAAGTAGGGTCCGACACGCCAGGAATGTTGTCAAATATTACATCAGACATGTTAGGTTGCCTTAGGTTAGGATATATAACGTTATAGACGTATATACTGTTCCCTCCGAGAAGTAGGGTTCGATACGCCAGGAATGTTGTCAAATATTACATACGAGATGTTAGGTGGCCTTAGGTTAGGATATATAACGTTATAGACGCATGTAATGTTCCCACCGAGAAGTAGGGACCGACACGCCTGGAATGTGGTAAAATGTTACATCCGAGATGTTAGGTTGCCTAAGATTAGGATATATACCGCTATAGACGCATGTAATGTTACCACCGAGACGTAGGGACCGACACGCCTGGAATGTGGTAAAATGTTACATCCGAGATGTTAGGTTGCCTAAGATTAGGATATATACCGTTATAGACGCATGTAATGTTATCACCGAGACGTAGGGACCGACATGCCTGGAATGTTGTCAAATGTTACATCCGAGATGTTAGGTTGCCTTAGGTTAGGATATATAACGTTATAGACGTATATACTGTTCCCACCGAGAAGTAGGGTTCGATACGCCAGGAATGTTGTCAAATATTACATACGAGATGTTAGGTGGCCTTAGGTTAGGATATATAACGTTATAGACGCATGTAATGTTACCACCGAGACGTAGGGACCGACAGGCCTGGAATGTTGTAAAATGTTACATCAGAGATGTTAGGTTGCCTAAGATTAGGATATATACCGTTATAGACGCATGTAATGTTACCACCGAGACGTAGGGACCGACACGCCTGGAATGTTGTCAAATGTTACATCCGAGATCTTAGGTTGCCTTTGGTTAGGATATATGACGTTATAGACGTATATACCTTTCCCTCCGAGAAGTAGAGTTCGACAGGCCACGAATGTTGTCAAATATTGCATCCGAGAGGTTAGGTTGCCTTAGATAAGGATATACAACGTTATAGACGCATATAATGTTCCCACCGAGAAGTAGGGTCCGACACGCCTGGAATGATGTAGAATATTACATCCGAGATGTCAGGTTGCCTTAGGTTAGGATATATAACGTTATAGACGTACATACTGTTCCCTCCGAGAAGTAGGGTTCGACAGGCTAGGAATGTTGTCAAATATAGCATCCGAGAGGTTAGGTTGCCTTAGATAAGGATATATAACGTTATAGACGCATATAATGTTACCACCGAGACGTAGGGTTCCAACACGCCTGGAATGTGGTAAAATGTTACATCCGAGATGTTAGGTTGCCAAAGATTAGGATATATACCGTTATAGACGCATGTAATGTTACCACCGAGACGTAGGGACCGACACGCCTGGAATGTTATCAAATGTTACATCCGAGATGTTAGGTTGCCTAAGGCTAGGATATATGACGTTATAGATGTATATGCTGTTCCCTCCGAGAAGTAGGGTTCGACAGGCCAGGAATGTTGTCAAATATTGCATTGGAGATGTTAGGTTGCCTAAGGTTAGGATATATAACGTTATAGACGCATGTAATGTTACCACCGAGACGTAGGGACCGACATGCCTGGAATGTTGTCAAATGTTACGTCCGAGATGTTAGGTTGTCTTAGGTTAGGATATATGACGTTACAGACGTATGTACTGTTCCCTCCGAGATGTAGGGTTCTCCAGGCCAGGAATGTTGTGAAATATTTCATCCGAGATGTTAGATTGCCTTAGATTAGGATATATGACGTTATAGATGTATATGCTGTTCCCTCCGAGAATTAGGGTTCGACAGGCCAGGAATGTTGTCAAATATTGCATCCGAGATGTTAGGTTGCCTAAGGTTAGGATATATAACGCTATAGACGCATGTAATGTTACCACCGAGACGTAGGGACCGACACGCCATGAATGATGTCAAATATTACATACGAGATGTTAGGTTGCCTAAGATTAGGATATATACCGTTATAGACGCATGTAATGTTACCACCGAGACGTAGGGACCGACAGGCCTGGAATGTGGTAAAATGTTACATCCGAGATGTTAGGTTGCCTAAGATTAGGATATATACCGTTATAGACGCATGTAATGTTACCACCGAGACGTAGGGACCGACATGCCTGGAATGTTGTCAAATGTTACATCCGAGATGTTAGGTTGCCTTAGGTTAGGATATATAACGTTATAGACGTATATACTGTTCCCACCGAGAAGTAGGGTTCGACAGGCCACGAATGTTGTCAAATATTGCATCCGAGATGTTAGGTTGCCTTAGATTAGGATATATACCGTTATAGACGTATATACCGTTCCCTCCGAGCAGTAGAGTTCGACAGGCCAGGAATGTTGTCAAATATTGCATCCGAGATGTTAGGTTGCCTTAGATTAGGATATGCAACGTTATAGACGCATATAATGGTCCCACCGAGAAGTAGGGTCCGACACGCCTGGAAGGTTGTAGAATATTACATCCGAGATGTTAGGTTGCCTTAGGTTAGGATATATAACGTTATAGACGTACATACTGTTCCCTCCGAGAAGTAGGGTTCGACAGGCCAGGAATGTTGTCAAATTTTGCATCCGAGATGTTAGATTGCCTTAGATTACGATATCGACCGTTATGGACGAATATAATATTCCCACCGAAAAGTATGTACCGACACGCCAGGAATATTGTATAATATTACGTCTGAGATAATAGGTTGCCTTAGATTAGGATATACAACGTTATAGTCTCATATAATGTTCCCACCGAGAAGTAGGGTCCGACATGCCTGGAATGATGTAGAATATTACATCCGAGATGTCAGGTTGCCTCCGGTTAGGATATATAACGTTATAGACGTATATACTGTTCCCTCCGAGAAGTAGGGTTCGACAGGCTAGGAATGTTGTCAAATATTGCATCCGAGATGTTAGGTTGCCTTAGATAAGGATATATAACGTAACAGACGCATATAATGTTACCACCGAGACGTAGGGACCGACATGCCTGGAATGTTGTTAAATGTTACATCCGAGATCTTAGGTTGCCTTAGGTTAGGATATATGACGTTATAGACGTATATACTGTTCCCTCCGAGAAGTAGGGTTCGACAGGCCACGAATGTTGTCAAATATTGCATCCGAGATGTTAGGTTGCCTTAGATTAGGAAATATACCGTTATAGACGCATGTAAGGTTACCACCGAGACGTAGGGACCGACACGCCTGGAATGTTGTCAAATGTTACATCCGAGATGTTAGGTTGCCTTAGGTTAGGATATATGACGTTATAGACGTATATACTTTTCCCTCCGAGAAGTAGGGTTCGATACGCCAGGAATGTTGTCAAATATTACATACGAGATGTTAGGTGGCCTTAGGTTAGGATGTATAACGTTATAGACGCATGTAATGTTCCCACCGAGAAGTAGGGACCGACACGCCTGGAATGTGGTAAAATGTTACATCCGAGATGTTAGGTTGCCTAAGATTAGGATATATACCGTTATAGACGCATGTAATGTTACCACCGAGAAGTAGGGTTCGACACGCCAGGAATGTTGTCAAATATTACATACGAGATGTTAGGTGGCCTTAGGTTAGGATATATAACGTTATAGACGCATGTAATGTTACCACCGAGACGTAGGGACCGACAGGCCTGGAATGTTGTAAAATGTTACATCCGAGATGTTAGCTTGCCTAAGATTAGGATATATACCGCTATAGACGCATGTAATGTTACCACCGAGACGTAGGGACCGACACGCCAGGAATGTTGTCAAATATTACATACGAGATGTTAGGTGGCTTTGGTTAGGATATATAACGTTATAGACGCATGTAATGTTACCACCGAGACGTAGGGACCGACACGCCTGGAATGTGGTAAAATGTTACATCCGAGATGTTAGGTTGCCTAAGATTAGGATATATACCGTTATAGACGCATGTAATGTTACCACCGAGACGTAGGGACCGACACGCCCGGAATGCTATCAAATTTTACATCCGAGATGTTAGGTTGCCTAAGGCTAGGATATATAACGTTATAGATGTATATGCTGTTCCCTCCGAGAAGTAGGGTTCGACATGCCTGGAATGTTGTCAAATGTTACATCCGAGATGTTAGGTTGCCTTAGGTTAGGATATATGACGTTATAGACGTATATACTGTTCCCTCCGAGAAGTAGGGTTCGACAGGCCAGGAATGTTGTCAAATATTGCATCCGAGATGTTAGGTTGCCTTAGATTAGGAAATATACCGTTATAGACGCATGTAATGTTATCACCAAGACGTAGGGACCGACACGCCTGGAATGTTGTCAAATGTTACATCCGAGATCTTAGGTTGCCTTAGGTTAGGATATATGACGTTATAGACGTATATACCTTTCCCTCCGAGAAGTAGAGTTCGACAGGCCACGAATGTTGTCAAATATTGCATCCGAGAGGTTAGGTTGCCTTAGATAAGGATATACAACGTTATAGACGCATATAATGTTCCCACCGAGAAGTAGGGTCCGACACGCCTGGAAGGTTGTAGAATATTACATCCGAGATGTCAGGTTGCCTTAGGTTAGGATATATAACGTTATAGACGTATATACTGTTCCCTCCGAGAAGTAGGGTTCGACAGGCTAGGAATGTTGTCAAATATAGCATCCGAGATGTTAGGTTGCCTTAGATAAGGATATATAACGTTATAGACGAATATAATGTTACCACCGAGACGTAGGGTTCCAACACGCCTGGAATGTTGTCAAATGTTATATCCGAGATGTTAGGTTGCCTTAGGTTAGAATATATGACATTACAGACGTATATACTGTTCCCACCGAGAAGTAGGGTCCGACACGCCAGGAATGTTGTCAAATATTACATCCGACATGTTAGGTTGCCTTTGGTTAGGATATATACCGTTATAGACGCATGTAATGTTACCACCGAGAAGTAGGGCCAGACAGGCCTGGAATGTTGTAAAATGTTACATCCGATATGTTAGGTTGCCTAAGATTAGGATATATACCGCTATAGACGCATGTAATGTTACCACCGAGACGTAGGGACCGACACGCCTGGAATGTGGTAAAATGTTACATCCGAGATGTTAGGTTGCCTAAGATTAGGATATATACCGTTATAGACGCATGTAAAGTTACCACCGAGAAGTAGGGACCGACAGGCCTGGAATGCTGTAAAATGTTACATCCAATATGTTAGGTTGCCTAAGATTAGGATATATACCGCTATAGACGCATGTAATGTTACCACCGAGACGTAGGGACCGACACGCCAGGAATGTTGTCAAATATTACATACGAGATGTTAGGTGGCCTTAGGTTAGGATATATAACGTTATAGACGCATGTAATGTTACCACCGAGACGTAGGGACCGACACGCCTGGAATGTGGTAAAATGTTACATCCGACATGTTAGGTTGCCTAAGATTAGGATATATACCGCTATAGACGCATGTAATGTTACCACCGAGACGTAGGGACCGACACGCCAGGAATGTTGTCAAATATTACATACGAGATGTTAGGTGGCTTTGGTTAGGATATATAACGTTATAGACGCATGTAATGTTACCACCGAGACGTAGGGACCGACACGCCTGGAATGTGGTAAAATGTTACATCCGAGATGTTAGGTTGCCTAAGATTAGGATATATACCGTTATAGACGCATGTAATGTTACCACCGAGACGTAGGGACCGACACGCCCGGAATGCTATCAAATTTTACATCCGAGATGTTAGGTTGCCTAAGGCTAGGATATATAACGTTATAGATGTATATGCTGTTCCCTCCGAGAAGTAGGGTTCGACATGCCTGGAATGTTGTCAAATGTTACATCCGAGATGTTAGGTTGCCTTAGGTTAGGATATATGACGTTATAGACGTATATACTGTTCCCTCCGAGAAGTAGGGTTCGACAGGCCAGGAATGTTGTCAAATATTGCATCCGAGATGTTAGGTTGCCTTAGATTAGGAAATATACCGTTATAGACGCATGTAATGTTACCACCAAGACGTAGGGACCGACACGCCTGGAATGTTGTCAAATGTTACATCCGAGACCTTAGGTTGCCTTAGGTTAGGATATATGACGTTATAGACGTATATACCTTTCCCTCCGAGAAGTAGAGTTCGACAGGCCACGAATGTTGTCAAATATTGCATCCGAGAGGTTAGGTTGCCTTAGATAAGGATATACAACGTTATAGACGCATATAATGTTCCCACCGAGAAGTAGGGTCCGACACGCCTGGAAGGTTGTAGAATATTACATCCGAGATGTCAGGTTGCCTTAGGTTAGGATATATAACGTTATAGACGTATATACTGTTCCCTCCGAGAAGTAGGGTTCGACAGGCTAGGAATGTTGTCAAATATAGCATCCGAGATGTTAGGTTGCCTTAGATAAGGATATATAACGTTATAGACGAATATAATGTTACCACCGAGACGTAGGGTTCCAACACGCCTGGAATGTTATCAAATGTTATATCCGAGATGTTAGGTTGCCTAAGATTAGGATATATACCGTTATAGACGCATGTAAAGTTACCACCGAGAAGTAGGGACCGACAGGCCTGGAATGCTGTAAAATGTTACATCCAATATGTTAGGTTGCCTAAGATTAGGATATATACCGTTATAGACGCATGTAATGTTACCACCGAGACGTAGGGACCGACATGCCTGGAATGTTGTCAAATGTTACATCCGAGATGTTAGGTTGCCTTAGGTTAGGATATATAACGTTATAGACGTATATACTGTTCCCACCGAGAAGTAGGGTTCGATACGCCAGGAATGTTGTCAAATATTACATACGAGATGTTAGGTGGCCTTAGGTTAGGATGTATAACGTTATAGACGCATGTAATGTTACCACCGAGACATAGGGACCGACACGCCTGGAATGTGGTAAAATGTTACATCCGAGATGTTAGGTTGCCTAAGATTAGGATATATACCGTTATAGACGCATGTAATGTTACCACCGAGACGTAGGGACCGACATGCCTGGAATGTTGTCAAATGTTACATCCGAGATGTTAGGTTGCCTTAGGTTAGGATATATGACGTTATAGACGTATATACTGTTCCCTCCGAGAAGTAGGGTTCGACAGGCCAGGAATGTTGTCAAATATTGCATCCGAGATGTTGGGTTGCCTTAGATTAGGAAATATACCGTTATAGACGCATGTAAGGTTACCACCGAGACGTAGGGACCGACACGCCTGGAATGTTGTCAAATGTTACATCCGAGATGTTAGGTTGCCTTAGGTTAGGATATATGACGTTATAGACGTATATACTTTTCCCTCCGAGAAGTAGGGTTCGACAGGCCACGAATGTTGTCAAATATTGCATCCGAGATGTTAGGTTGCCTTAGATTAGGATATATACCGTTATAGACGTATATACTGTTCCCTCCGAGCAGTAGAGTTCGACAGGCCAGGAATGTTGTCAAATATTGCATCAGAGATGTTAGGTTGCCTAAGATTAGGATATGCAACGTTATAGACGCATATAATGTTCCCACCGAGAAGTAGGGTCCGACACGCCTGGAAGGTTGTAGAATATTACATCCGAGATGTTAGGTTGCCTTAGGTTAGGATATATAACGTTATAGACGTACATACCGTTCCCTCCGACAAGTAGGGTTCGACAGGCCAGGAATGTTGTCAAATTTTGCATCCGAGATGTTAGATTGCCTTAGATTACGATATCGACCGTTATGGACGAATATAATATTCCCACCGAAAAGTATGTACCGACACGCCCGGAATATTGTATAATATTACGTCTGAGATAATAGGTTGCCTTAGATTAGGATATACAACGTTATAGACTCATATAATGTTCCCACCGAGAAGTAGGGTCCGACATGCCTGGAATGATGTAGAATATTACATCCGAGATGTCAGGTTGCCGCCGGTTAGGATATATAACGTTATAGACGTATATACTGTTCCCTCCGAGAAGTAGGGTTCGACAGGCTAGGAATGTTGTCAAATATTGCATCCGAGATGTTAGGTTGCCTTAGATAAGGATATATAACGTAACAGACGCATATAATGTTACCACCGAGACGTAGGGACCGACATGCCTGGAATGTTGTCAAATGTTACATCCGAGATGTTAGGTTGCCTTAGGTTAGGATATATGACGTTATAGACGTATATACTGTTCCCTCCGAGAAGTAGGGTTCGACAGGCCAGGAATGTTGTCAAATATTGCATCCGAGATGTTAGGTTGCCTTAGATTAGGAAATATACCGTTATAGACGCATGTAATGTTACCACCGAGACGTAGGGACCGACACGCCTGGAATGTTGTCAAATGTTACATCCGAGATCTTAGGTTGCCTTAGGTTAGGATATATGACGTTATAGACGTATATACCTTTCCCTCCGAGAAGTAGAGTTCGACAGGCCACGAATGTTGTCAAATATTGCATCCGAGAGGTTAGGTTGCCTTAGATAAGGATATACAACGTTATAGACGCATATAATGTTCCCACCGAGAAGTAGGGTCCGACACGCCTGGAAGGTTGTAGAATATTACATCCGAGATGTCAGGTTGCCTTAGGTTAGGATATATAACGTTATAGACGTATATACTGTTCCCTCCGAGAAGTAGGGTTCGACAGGCTAGGAATGTTGTCAAATATAGCATCCGAGATGTTAGGTTGCCTTAGGTTAGGATATATAACGTTATAGACGCATGTAATGTTACCACCGAGACGTAGGGACCGACAGGCCTGGAATGTTGTAAAATGTTACATCCGAGATGTTAGGTTGCCTAAGATTAGGATATATACCGCTATAGACGCATGTAATGTTACCACCGAGACGTAGGGACCGACACGCCAGGAATGTTGTCAAATATTACATATGAGATGTTCGGTGGCTTTGGTTAGGATATATAACGTTATAGACGCATGTAATGTTACCACCGAGACGTAGGGACCGACACGCCTGGAATGTTGTCAAATGTTACATCCGAGATGTTAGGTTGCCTTAGGTTAGGATATATGACGTTATAGACGTATATACTGTTCCCTCCGAGAAGTAGGGTTCGACAGGCCAGGAATGTTGTCAAATATTGCATCCGAGATGTTAGGTTGCCTTAGATTAGGAAATATACCGTTATAGACGCATGTAAGGTTACCACCGAGACGTAGGGACCGACACGCCTGGAATGTTGTCAAATGTTACATCCGAGATGTTAGGTTGCCTTAGGTTAGGATATATGACGTTATAGACGTATATACTTTTCCCTCCGAGAAGTAGGGTTCGATACGCCAGGAATGTTGTCAAATATTACATACGAGATGTTAGGTGGCCTTAGGTTAGGATGTATAACGTTATAGACGCATGTAATGTTCCCACCGAGAAGTAGGGACCGACACGCCTGGAATGTGGTAAAATGTTACATCCGAGATGTTAGGTTGCCTAAGATTAGGATATATACCGTTATAGACGCATGTAATGTTACCACCGAGAAGTAGGGTTCGACACGCCAGGAATGTTGTCAAATATTACATACGAGATGTTAGGTGGCCTTAGGTTAGGATATATAACGTTATAGACGCATGTAATGTTACCACCGAGACGTAGGGACCGACAGGCCTGGAATGTTGTAAAATGTTACATCCGAGATGTTAGGTTGCCTAAGATTAGGATATATACCGCTATAGACGCATGTAATGTTACCACCGAGACGTAGGGACCGACACGCCAGGAATGTTGTCAAATATTACATACGAGATGTTAGGTGGCCTTAGGTTAGGATATATAACGTTATAGACGCATGTAATGTTACCACCGAGACGTAGGGACCGACACGCCTGGAATGTGGTAAAATGTTACATCCGAGATGTTAGGTTGCCTAAGATTAGGATATATACCGTTATAGACGCATGTAATGTTACCACCGAGACGTAGGGACCGACACGCCCGGAATGCTATCAAATTTTACATCCGAGATGTTAGGTTGCCTAAGGCTAGGATATATAACGTTATAGATGTATATGCTGTTCCCTCCGAGAAGTAGGGTTCGCCATGCCTGGAATGTTGTCAAATGTTACATCCGAGATGTTAGGTTGCCTTAGGTTAGGATATATGACGTTATAGACGTATATACTGTTCCCTCCGAGAAGTAGGGTTCGACAGGCCAGGAATGTTGTCAAATATTGCATCCGAGATGTTAGGTTGCCTTAGATTAGGAAATATACCGTTATAGACGCATGTAATGTTATCACCAAGACGTAGGGACCGACACGCCTGGAATGTTGTCAAATGTTACATCCGAGATCTTAGGTTGCCTTAGGTTAGGATATATGACGTTATAGACGTATATACCTTTCCCTCCGAGAAGTAGAGTTCGACAGGCCACGAATGTTGTCAAAAATTGCATCCGAGAGGTTAGGGTGCCTTAGATAAGGATATACAACGTTATAGACGCATATAATGTTCCCACCGAGAAGTAGGGTCCGACACGCCTGGAAGGTTGTAGAATATTACATCCGAGATGTCAGGTTGCCTTAGGTTAGGATATATAACGTTATAGACGTATATACTGTTCCCTCCGAGAAGTAGGGTTCGACAGGCTAGGAATGTTGTCAAATATAGCATCCGAGATGTTAGGTTGCCTTAGATAAGGATATATAACGTTATAGACGAATATAATGTTACCACCGAGACGTAGGGTTCCAACACGCCTGGAATGTTGTCAAATGTTATATCCGAGATGTTAGGTTGCCTTAGGTTAGAATATATGACATTACAGACGTATATACTGTTCCCACCGAGAAGTAGGGTCCGACACGCCAGGAATGTTGTCAAATATTACATCCGACATGTTAGGTTGCCTTAGGTTAGGATATATACCGTTATAGACGCATGTAATGTTACCACCGAGAAGTAGGGCCAGACAGGCCTGGAATGTTGTAAAATGTTACATCCGATATGTTAGGTTGCCTAAGATTAGGATATATACCGCTATAGACGCATGTAATGTTACCACCGAGACGTAGGGACCGACACGCCTGGAATGTGGTAAAATGTTACATCCGAGATGTTAGGTTGCCTAAGATTAGGATATATACCGTTATAGACGCATGTAAAGTTACCACCGAGAAGTAGGGACCGACAGGCCTGGAATGCTATCAAATTTTACATCCAATATGTTAGGTTGCCTTAGGTTAGGATATATGACGTTATAGACGTATATACTTTTCCCTCCGAGAAGTAGGGTTCGACAGGCCACGAATGTTGTCAAATATTGCATCCGAGATGTTAGGTTGCCTTAGATTAGGATATATACCGTTATAGACGTATATACTGTTCCCTCCGAGCAGTAGAGTTCGACAGGCCAGGAATGTTGTCAAATATTGCATCCGAGATGTTAGGTTGCCTAAGATTAGGATATGCAACGTTATAGACGCATATAATGTTCCCACCGAGAAGTAGGGTCCGACACGCCTGGAAGGTTGTAGAATATTACATCCGAGATGTTAGGTTGCCTTAGGTTAGGATATATAACGTTATAGACGTACATACCGTTCCCTCCGACAAGTAGGGTTCGACAGGCCAGGAATGTTGTCAAATTTTGCATCCGAGATGTTAGATTGCCTTAGATTACGATATCGACCGTTATGGACGAATATAATATTCCCACCGAAAAGTATGTACCGACACGCCAGGAATATTGTATAATATTACGTCTGAGATAATAGGTTGCCTTAGATTAGGATATACAACGTTATAGACTCATATAATGTTCCCACCGAGAAGTAGGGTCCGACATGCCTGGAATGATGTAGAATATTACATCCGAGATGTCAGGTTGCCTCCGGTTAGGATATATAACGTTATAGACGTATATACTGTTCCCTCCGAGAAGTAGGGTTCGACAGGCTAGGAATGTTGTCAAATATTGCATCCGAGATGTTAGGTTGCCTTAGATAAGGATATATAACGTAACAGACGCATATAATGTTACCACCGAGACGTAGGGACCGACATGCCTGGAATGTTGTCAAATGTTACATCCGAGATGTTAGGTTGCCTTAGGTTAGGATATATGACGTTATAGACGTATATACTGTTCCCTCCGAGAAGTAGGGTTCGACAGGCCAGGAATGTTGTCAAATATTGCATCCGAGATGTTAGGTTGCCTTAGATTAGGAAATATACCGTTATAGACGCATGTAATGTTATCACCAAGACGTAGGGACCGACACGCCTGGAATGTTGTCAAATGTTACATCCGAGATCTTAGGTTGCCTTAGGTTAGGATATATGACGTTATAGACGTATATACCTTTCCCTCCGAGAAGTAGAGTTCGACAGGCCACGAATGTTGTCAAATATTGCATCCGAGAGGTTAGGTTGCCTTAGATAAGGATATACAACGTTATAGACGCATATAATGTTCCCACCGAGAAGTAGGGTCCGACACGCCTGGAAGGTTGTAGAATATTACATCCGAGATGTCAGGTTGCCTTAGGTTAGCATATATAACGTTATAGACGTATATACTGTTCCCTCCGAGAAGTAGGGTTCGACAGGCTAGGAATGTTGTCAAATATAGCATCCGAGATGTTAGGTTGCCTTAGATAAGGATATATAACGTTATAGACGAATATAATGTTACCACCGAGACGTAGGGTTCCAACACGCCTGGAATGTTGTCAAATGTTATATCCGAGATGTTAGGTTGCCTTAGGTTAGAATATATGACATTACAGACGTATATACTGTTCCCACCGAGAAGTAGGGTCCGACACGCCAGGAATGTTGTCAAATATTACATCCGACATGTTAGGTTGCCTTAGGTTAGGATATATACCGTTATAGACGCATGTAATGTTACCACCGAGAAGTAGGGCCAGACAGTCCTGGAATGTTGTAAAATGTTACATCCGATATGTTAGGTTGCCTAAGATTAGGATATATACCGCTATAGACGCATGTAATGTTACCACCGAGACGTAGGGACCGACACGCCTGGAATGTGGTAAAATGTTACATCCGAGATGTTAGGTTGCCTAAGATTAGGATATATACCGTTATAGACGCATGTAAAGTTACCACCGAGAAGTAGGGACCGACAGGCCTGGAATGCTATCAAATTTTACATCCAATATGTTAGGTTGCCTTAGGTTAGGATATATGACGTTATAGACGTATATACTTTTCCCTCCGAGAAGTAGGGTTCGACAGGCCACGAATGTTGTCAAATATTGCATCCGAGATGTTAGGTTGCCTTAGATTAGGATATATACCGTTATAGACGTATATACTGTTCCCTCCGCGCAGTAGAGTTCGACAGGCCAGGAATGTTGTCAAATATTGCATCCGAGATGTTAGGTTGCCTAAGATTAGGATATGCAACGTTATAGACGCATATAATGTTCCTACCGAGAAGTAGGGTCCGACACGCCTGGAAGGTTGTAGAATATTACATCCGAGATGTTAGGTTGCCTTAGGTTAGGATATATAACGTTATAGACGTACATACCGTTCCCTCCGACAAGTAGGGTTCGACAGGCCAGGAATGTTGTCAAATTTTGCATCCGAGATGTTAGATTGCCTTAGATTACGATATCGACCGTTATGGACGAATATAATATTCCCACCGAAAAGTATGTACCGACACGCCAGGAATATTGTATAATATTACGTCTGAGATAATAGGTTGCCTTAGATTAGGATATACAACGTTATAGACTCATATAATGTTCCCACCGAGAAGTAGGGTCCGACATGCCTGGAATGATGTAGAATATTACATCCGAGATGTCAGGTTGCCTCCGGTTAGGATATATAACGTTATAGACGTATATACTGTTCCCTCCGAGAAGTAGGGTTCGACAGGCTAGGAATGTTGTCAAATATTGCATCCGAGATGTTAGGTTGCCTTAGATAAGGATATATAACGTAACAGACGCATATAATGTTACCACCGAGACGTAGGGACCGACATGCCTGGAATGTTGTCAAATGTTACATCCGAGGTGTTAGGTTGCCTTAGGTTAGGATATATGACGTTATAGACGTATATACTGTTCCCTCCGAGAAGTAGGGTTCGACAGGCCAGGAATGTTGTCAAATATTGCACCCGAGATGTTAGGTTGCCTTAGATTAGGAAATATACCGTTATAGACGCATGTAATGTTACCACCGAGACGTAGGGACCGACACGCCTGGAATGTTGTCAAATGTTACATCCGAGATCTTAGGTTGCCTTAGGTTAGGATATATGACGTTATAGACGTATATACCTTTCCCTCCGAGAAGTTGAGTTCGACAGGCCACGAATGTTGTCAAATATTGCATCCGAGAGGTTAGGTTGCCTTAGATAAGGATATACAACGTTATAGACGCATATAATGTTCCCACCGAGAAGTAGGGTCCGACACGCCTGGAAGGTTGTAGAATATTACATCCGAGATGTCAGGTTGCCTTAGGTTAGGATATATAACGTTATAGACGTATATACTGTTCCCTCCGAGAAGTAGGGTTCGACAGGCTAGGAATGTTGTCAAATATAGCATCCGAGATGTTAGGTTGCCTTAGGTTAGGATATATAACGTTATAGACGCATGTAATGTTACCACCGAGACGTAGGGACCGACAGGCCTGGAATGTTGTAAAATGTTACATCCGAGATGTTAGGTTGCCTAAGATTAGGATATATACCGCTATAGACGCATGTAATGTTACCACCGAGACGTAGGGACCGACACGCCAGGAATGTTGTCAAATATTACATACGAGATGTTAGGTGGCTTTGGTTAGGATATATAACGTTATAGACGCATGTAATGTTACCACCGAGACGTAGGGACCGACACGCCTGGAATGTGGTAAAATGTTACATCCGAGATGTTAGGTTGTCTAAGATTAGGATATATACCGTTATAGACGCATGTAATGTTACCACCGAGACGTAGGGACCGACAGGCCCGGAATGCTATCAAATGTTTCATCCGAGATGTTAGGTTGCCTAAGGCTAGCATATATAACGTTATAGATGTATATGCTGTTCCCTCCGAGAAGTAGGGTTCGACAGGCCAGGAATGTTGTCAAATATTGCATCTGAGATGTTAGGTTGCCTAAGGTTAGGATATATAACGTTATAGACGCATGTAATGTTACCACCGAGACGTAGGGACCGACACGCCTGGAATGTTGTCAAATGTTACATTCGAGATGTTAGGTTGTCTTAGGTTAGGATATATGACGTTATAGATGTATATGCTGTTCCCTCCTAGAAGTAGGCTTCGACAGGCCAGGAATGTTGTCAAATATTGCATCCGAGATGTTAGGTTGCCTAAGGCTAGGATATATAACGTTATAGACGCATGTAATGTTACCACCGAGACGTAGGGACCGACACGCCTGGAATGTGGTAAAATGTTACATCCGAGATGTTAGGTTGCCTAAGATTAGGATATATACCGTTATAGACGCATGTAATGTTACCACCGAAACGTAGGGACCGACACGCCTGGAATGTGGTAAAATGTTGCATCCGAGATGTTAGGTTGCCTAAGATTAGGATATATACCGTTATAGACGCATGTAATGTTACCACCGAGAAGTAGGGCCAGACAGGCCTGGAATGTTGTAAAATGTTACATCCGATATGTTAGGTTGCCTAAGATTAGGATATATACCGCTATAGACGCATGTAATGTTACCACCGAGACGTAGGGACCGACACGCCTGGAATGTGGTAAAATGTTACATCCGAGATGTTAGGTTGCCTAAGATTAGGATATATACTGTTATAGACGCATGTAAAGTTACCACCGAGAAGTAGGGACCGACAGGCCTGGAATGCTGTAAAATGTTACATCCGATATGTTAGGTTGCCTAAGATTAGGATATATACCGCTATAGACGCATGTAATGTTACCACCGAGACGTAGGGACCGACACGCCAGGAATGTTGTCAAATATTACATACGAGATGTTAGGTGGCCTTAGGTTAGGATATATAACGTTATAGACGCATGTAATGTTACCACCGAGACGTAGGGACCGACACGCCTGGAATGTGGTAAAATGTTACATCCGAGATGTTAGGTTGCCTAAGATTAGGATATATACCGTTATAGACGCATGTAAAGTTACCACCGAGAAGTAGGGACCGACAGGCCTGGAATGCTATCAAATTTTACATCCAATATGTTAGGTTGCCTTAGGTTAGGATATATGACGTTATAGACGTATATACTTTTCCCTCCGAGAAGTAGGGTTCGACAGGCCACGAATGTTGTCAAATATTGCATCCGAGATGTTAGGTTGCCTTAGATTAGGATATATACCGTTATAGACGTATATACTGTTCCCTCCGCGCAGTAGAGTTCGACAGGCCAGGAATGTTGTCAAATATTGCATCCGAGATGTTAGGTTGCCTAAGATTAGGATATGCAACGTTATAGACGCATATAATGTTCCTACCGAGAAGTAGGGTCCGACACGCCTGGAAGGTTGTAGAATATTACATCCGAGATGTTAGGTTGCCTTAGGTTAGGATATATAACGTTATAGACGTACATACCGTTCCCTCCGACAAGTAGGGTTCGACAGGCCAGGAATGTTGTCAAATTTTGCATCCGAGATGTTAGATTGCCTTAGATTACGATATCGACCGTTATGGACGAATATAATATTCCCACCGAAAAGTATGTACCGACACGCCAGGAATATTGTATAATATTACGTCTGAGATAATAGGTTGCCTTAGATTAGGATATACAACGTTATAGACTCATATAATGTTCCCACCGAGAAGTAGGGTCCGACATGCCTGGAATGATGTAGAATATTACATCCGAGATGTCAGGTTGCCTCCGGTTAGGATATATAACGTTATAGACGTATATACTGTTCCCTCCGAGAAGTAGGGTTCGACAGGCTAGGAATGTTGTCAAATATTGCATCCGAGATGTTAGGTTGCCTTAGATAAGGATATATAACGTAACAGACGCATATAATGTTACCACCGAGACGTAGGGACCGACATGCCTGGAATGTTGTCAAATGTTACATCCGAGATGTTAGGTTGCCTTAGGTTAGGATATATGACGTTATAGACGTATATACTGTTCCCTCCGAGAAGTAGGGTTCGACAGGCCAGGAATGTTGTCAAATATTGCATCCGAGATGTTAGGTTGCCTTAGATTAGGAAATATACCGTTATAGACGCATGTAATGTTACCACCGAGACGTAGGGACCGACACGCCTGGAATGTTGTCAAATGTTACATCCGAGATCTTAGGTTGCCTTAGGTTAGGATATATGACGTTATAGACGTATATACCTTTCCCTCCGAGAAGTAGAGTTCGACAGGCCACGAATGTTGTCAAATATTGCATCCGAGAGGTTAGGTTGCCTTAGATAAGGATATACAACGTTATAGACGCATATAATGTTCCCACCGAGAAGTAGGGTCCGACACGCCTGGAAGGTTGTAGAATATTACATCCGAGATGTCAGGTTGCCTTAGGTTAGGATATATAACGTTATAGACGTATATACTGTTCCCTCCGAGAAGTAGGGTTCGACAGGCTAGGAATGTTGTCAAATATAGCATCCGAGATGTTAGGTTGCCTTAGGTTAGGATATATAACGTTATAGACGCATGTAATGTTACCACCGAGACGTAGGGACCGACAGGCCTGGAATGTTGTAAAATGTTACATCCGAGATGTTAGGTTGCCTAAGATTAGGATATATACCGCTATAGACGCATGTAATGTTACCACCGAGACGTAGGGACCGACACGCCAGGAATGTTGTCAAATATTACATACGAGATGTTAGGTGGCTTTGGTTAGGATATATAACGTTATAGACGCATGTAATGTTACCACCGAGACGTAGGGACCGACACGCCTGGAATGTGGTAAAATGTTACATCCGAGATGTTAGGTTGTCTAAGATTAGGATATATACCGTTATAGACGCATGTAATGTTACCACCGAGACGTAGGGACCGACACGCCCGGAATGCTATCAAATGTTTCATCCGAGATGTTAGGTTGCCTAAGGCTAGCATATATAACGTTATAGATGTATATGCTGTTCCCTCCGAGAAGTAGGGTTCGACAGGCCAGGAATGTTGTGAAATATTGCATCTGAGATGTTAGGTTGCCTAAGGTTAGGATATATAACGTTATAGACGCATGTAATGTTACCACCGAGACGTAGGGACCGACACGCCTGGAATGTTGTCAAATGTTACATTCGAGATGTTAGGTTGTCTTAGGTTAGGATATATGACGTTATAGATGTATATGCTGTTCCCTCCTAGAAGTAGGCTTCGACAGGCCAGGAATGTTGTCAAATATTGCATCCGAGATGTTAGGTTGCCTAAGGCTAGGATATATAACGTTATAGACGCATGTAATGTTACCACCGAGACGTAGGGACCGACACGCCTGGAATGTGGTAAAATGTTACATCCGAGATGTTAGGTTGCCTAAGATTAGGATATATACCGTTATAGACGCATGTAATGTTACCACCGAAACGTAGGGACCGACACGCCTGGAATGTGGTAAAATGTTGCATCCGAGATGTTAGGTTGCCTAAGATTAGGATATATACCGTTATAGACGCATGTAATGTTACCACCGAGAAGTAGGGCCAGACAGGCCTGGAATGTTGTAAAATGTTACATCCGATATGTTAGGTTGCCTAAGATTAGGATATATACCGCTATAGACGCATGTAATGTTACCACCGAGACGTAGGGACCGACACGCCAGGAATGTTGTCAAATATTACATACGAGATGTTAGGTGGCCTTAGGTTAGGATATATAACGTTATAGACGCATGTAATGTTACCACCGAGACGTAGGGACCGACACGCCTGGAATGTGGTAAAATGTTACATCCGAGATGTTAGGTTGCCTAAGATTAGGATATATACCGTTATAGACGCATGTAATGTTACCACCGAGACGTAGGGACCGACACGCCTGGAATGTGGTAAAATGTTACATCCGAGATGTTAGGTTGCCTAAGATTAGGATATATACCGTTATAGACGCATGTAATGTTACCACCGAGAAGTAGGGACCGACATGCCTGGAATGTTGTCAAATGTTACATCCGAGATGTTAGGTTGCCTTAGGTTAGGATATATGACGTTATAGACGTATATACTGTTCCCTCCGAGAAGTAGGGTTCGACAGGCCAGGAATGTTGTCAAATATTGCATCCGAGATGTTGGGTTGCCTTAGATTAGGAAATATACCGTTATAGACGCATGTAAGGTTACCACCGAGACGTAGGGACCGACACGCCTGGAATGTTGTCAAATGTTACATCCGAGATGTTAGGTTGCCTTAGGTTAGGATATATGACGTTATAGACGTATATACTTTTCCCTCCGAGAAGTAGGGTTCGACAGGCCACGAATGTTGTCAAATATTGCATCCGAGATGTTAGGTTGCCTTAGATTAGGATATATACCGTTATAGACGTATATACTGTTCCCTCCGAGCAGTAGAGTTCGACAGGCCAGGAATGTTGTCAAATATTGCATCCGAGATGTTAGGTTGCCTTAGATTAGGATATGCAACGTTATAGACGCATGTAATGTTGCCACCGAGAAGTAGGGTCCGACACGCCTGGAAGGTTGTAGAATATTACATCCGAGATGTTAGGTTGCCTTAGGTTAGGATATATAACGTTATAGACGTACATACTCTTCCCTCCGACAAGTAGGGTTCGACAGGCCAGGAATGTTGTCAAATTTTGCATCCGAGATGTTAGATTGCCTTAGATTACGATATCGACCGTTACGGACGAATATAATATTCCTACCGAAAAGTATGTACCGACACGCCAGGAATATTGTATAATATTACGTCTGAGATAATAGGTTGCCTTAGATTAGGATATACAACGTTATAGACTCATATAATGTTCCCACCGAGAAGTAGGGTCCGACATGCCTGGAATGATGTAGAATATTACATCCGAGATGTCAGGTTGCCTCCGGTTAGGATATATAACGTTATAGACGTATATACTGTTCCCTCCGAGAAGTAGGGTTCGACAGGCTAGGAATGTTGTCAAATATTGCATCCGAGATGTTAGGTTGCCTTAGATAAGGATATATAACGTAACAGACGCATATAATGTTACCACCGAGACGTAGGGACCGACATGCCTGGAATGTTGTCAAATGTTACATCCGAGGTGTTAGGTTGCCTTAGGTTAGGATATATGACGTTATAGACGTATATACTGTTCCCTCCGAGAAGTAGGGTTCGACAGGCCAGGAATGTTGTCAAATATTGCATCTGAGATGTTAGGTTGCCTAAGGTTAGGATATATAACGTTATAGACGCGTGTAATGTTACCACCGAGACGTAGGGACCGACACGCCTGGAATGTTGTCAAATGTTACATTCGAGATGTTAGGTTGTCTTAGGTTAGGATATATGACGTTATAGATGTATATGCTGTTCCCTCCTAGAAGTAGGCTTCGACAGGCCAGGAATGTTGTCAAATATTGCATCCGAGATGTTAGGTTGCCTAAGGCTAGGATATATAACGTTATAGACGCATGTAATGTTACCACCGAGACGTAGGGACCGACACGCCTGGAATGTGGTAAAATGTTACATCCGAGATGTTAGGTTGCCTAAGATTAGGATATATACCGTTATAGACGCATGTAATGTTACCACCGAAACGTAGGGACCGACACGCCTGGAATGTGGTAAAATGTTGCATCCGAGATGTTAGGTTGCCTAAGATTAGGATATATACCGTTATAGACGCATGTAATGTTACCACCGAGAAGTAGGGCCAGACAGGCCTGGAATGTTGTAAAATGTTACATCCGATATGTTAGGTTGCCTAAGATTAGGATATATACCGCTATAGACGCATCTAATGTTACCACCGAGACGTAGGGACCGACACGCCTGGAATGTGGTAAAATGTTACATCCGAGATGTTAGGTTGCCTAAGATTAGGATATATACTGTTATAGACGCATGTAAAGTTACCACCGAGAAGTAGGGACCGACAGGCCTGGAATGCTGTAAAATGTTACATCCGATATGTTAGGTTGCCTAAGATTAGGATATATACCGCTATAGACGCATGTAATGTTACCACCGAGACGTAGGGACCGACACGCCAGGAATGTTGTCAAATATTACATACGAGATGTTAGGTGGCCTTAGGTTAGGATATATAACGTTATAGACGCATGTAATGTTACCACCGAGACGTAGGGACCGACACGCCTGGAATGTGGTAAAATGTTACATCCGAGATGTTAGGTTGCCTAAGATTAGGATATATACCGTTATAGACGCATGTAATGTTACCACCGAGACGTAGGGACCGACACGCCTGGAATGTGGTAAAATGTTACATCCGAGATGTTAGGTTGCCTAAGATTAGGATATATACCGTTATAGACGCATGTAATGTTACCACCGAGAAGTAGGGACCGACATGCCTGGAATGTTGTCAAATGTTACATCCGAGATGTTAGGTTGCCTTAGGTTAGGATATATGACGTTATAGACGTATATACTGTTCCCTCCGAGAAGTAGGGTTCGACAGGCCAGGAATGTTGTCAAATATTGCATCCGAGATGTTGGGTTGCCTTAGATTAGGAAATATACCGTTATAGACGCATGTAAGGTTACCACCGAGACGTAGGGACCGACACGCCTGGAATGTTGTCAAATGTTACATCCGAGATGTTAGGTTGCCTTAGGTTAGGATATATGACGTTATAGACGTATATACTTTTCCCTCCGAGAAGTAGGGTTCGACAGGCCACGAATGTTGTCAAATATTGCATCCGAGATGTTAGGTTGCCTTAGATTAGGATATATACCGTTATAGACGTATATACTGTTCCCTCCGAGCAGTAGAGTTCGACAGGCCAGGAATGTTGTCAAATATTGCATCCGAGATGTTAGGTTGCCTTAGATTAGGATATGCAACGTTATAGACGCATGTAATGTTGCCACCGAGAAGTAGGGTCCGACACGCCTGGAAGGTTGTAGAATATTACATCCGAGATGTTAGGTTGCCTTAGGTTAGGATATATAACGTTATAGACGTACATACTCTTCCCTCCGACAAGTAGGGTTCGACAGGCCAGGAATGTTGTCAAATTTTGCATCCGAGATGTTAGATTGCCTTAGATTACGATATCGACCGTTACGGACGAATATAATATTCCTACCGAAAAGTATGTACCGACACGCCAGGAATATTGTATAATATTACGTCTGAGATAATAGGTTGCCTTAGATTAGGATATACAACGTTATAGACTCATATAATGTTCCCACCGAGAAGTAGGGTCCGACATGCCTGGAATGATGTAGAATATTACATCCGAGATGTCAGGTTGCCTCCGGTTAGGATATATAACGTTATAGACGTATATACTGTTCCCTCCGAGAAGTAGGGTTCGACAGGCTAGGAATGTTGTCAAATATTGCATCCGAGATGTTAGGTTGCCTTAGATAAGGATATATAACGTAACAGACGCATATAATGTTACCACCGAGACGTAGGGACCGACATGCCTGGAATGTTGTCAAATGTTACATCCGAGGTGTTAGGTTGCCTTAGGTTAGGATATATGACGTTATAGACGTATATACTGTTCCCTCCGAGAAGTAGGGTTCGACAGGCCAGGAATGTTGTCAAATATTGCATCCGAGATGTTAGGTTGCCTTAGATTAGGAAATATACCGTTATAGACGCATGTAATGTTACCACCGAGACGTAGGGACCGACACGCCTGGAATGTTGTCAAATGTTACATCCGAGATCTTAGGTTGCCTTAGGTTAGGATATATGACGTTATAGACGTATATACCTTTCCCTCCGAGAAGTAGAGTTCGACAGGCCACGAATGTTGTCAAATATTGCATCCGAGAGGTTAGGTTGCCTTAGATAAGGATATACAACGTTATAGACGCATATAATGTTCCCACCGAGAAGTAGGGTCCGACACGCCTGGAAGGTTGTAGAATATTACATCCGAGATGTCAGGTTGCCTTAGGTTAGGATATATAACGTTATAGACGTACATACTGTTCCCTCCGAGAAGTAGGGTTCGACAGGCTAGGAATGTTGTCAAATATAGCATCCGAGATGTTAGGTTGCCTTAGATAAGGATACATAACGTTATAGACGAATATAATGTTACCACCGAGACGTAGGGTTCCAACACGCCTGGAATGTTGTCAAATGTTATATCCGAGATGTTAGGTTGCCTTAGGTTAGAATATATGACATTACAGACGTATATACTCTTCCCACCGAGAAGTAGGGACCGACACGCCTGGAATGTGGTAAAATGTTACATCCGAGATGTTAGGTGGCCTTAGGTTAGGATATATAACGTTATAGACGCATGTAACGTTACCACCGAGACGTAGGGACCGACAGGCCTGGAATGTTGTAAAATGTTACATCCGAGATGTTAGGTTGCCTAAGATTAGGATATATACCGCTATAGACGCATGTAATGTTACCACCGAGACGTAGGGACCGACACGCCAGGAATGTTGTCAAATATTACATACGAGATGTTAGGTGGCTTTGGTTAGGATATATAACGTTATAGACGCATGTAATGTTACCACCGAGACGTAGGGACCGACACGCCTGGAATGTGGTAAAATGTTACATCCGAGATGTTAGGTTGCCTAAGATTAGGATATATACCGTTATAGACGCATGTAATGTTACCACCGAGACGTAGGGACCGACACGCCCGGAATGCTATCAACTGTTACATCCGAGATGTTAGGTTGCCTAAGGCTAGGATATATGACGTTATAGATGTATATGCTGTTCCCTCCGAGAAGTAGGGTTCGACAGGCCAGGAATGTTGTCAAATATTGCATCTGAGATGTTAGGTTGCCTAAGGTTAGGATATATAACGTTATAGACGCATGTAATGTTACCACCGAGACGTAGGGACCGACACGCCTGGAATGTTGTCAAATGTTACATTCGAGATGTTAGGTTGTCTTAGGTTAGGATATATGACGTTACAGACGTATATACTGTTCCCTCCGAGATGTAGGGTTCGACAGGCCAGGAATGTTGTGAAATATTTCATCCGAGATGTTAGGTTGCCTTAGATTAGGATATATGACGTTATAGATGTATATGCTGTTCCCTCCTAGAAGTAGGCTTCGACAGGCCAGGAATGTTGTCAAATATTGCATCCGAGATGTTAGGTTGCCTAAGGTTAGGATATATAACGTTATAGACGCATGTAATGTTACCACCGAGACGTAGGGCCAGACAGGCCTGGAATGTTGTAAAATGTTACATCCGATATGTTAGGTTGCCTAAGATTAGGATATATACCGCTATAGACGCATGTAATGTTACCACCGAGACGTAGGGACCGACACGCCTGGAATGTGGTAAAATGTTACATCCGAGATGTTAGGTTGCCTAAGATTAGGATATATACCGTTATAGACGCATGTAATGTTACCACCGAGAAGTAGGGACCGACAGGCCTGGAATGCTGTAAAATGTTACATCCGATATGTTAGGTTGCCTAAGATTAGGATATATACCGCTATAGACGCATGTAATGTTACCACCGAGACGTAGGGACCGACACGCCAGGAATGTTGTCAAATATTACATACGAGATGTTAGGTGGCCTTAGGTTAGGATATATAACGTTATAGACGCATGTAATGTTACCACCGAGACGTAGGGACCGACACGCCTGGAATGTGGTAAAATGTTACATCCGAGATGTTAGGTTGCCTAAGATTAGGATATATACCGTTATAGACGCATGTAATGTTACCACCGAGACGTAGGGACCGACACGCCTGGAATGTGGTAAAATGTTACATCCGAGATGTTAGGTTGCCTAAGATTAGGATATATACCGTTATAGACGCATGTAATGTTACCACCGAGAAGTAGGGACCGACATGCCTGGAATGTTGTCAAATGTTACATCCGAGATGTTAGGTTGCCTTAGGTTAGGATATATGACGTTATAGACGTATATACTGTTCCCTCCGAGAAGTAGGGTTCGACAGGCCAGGAATGTTGTCAAATATTGCATCCGAGATGTTGGGTTGCCTTAGATTAGGAAATATACCGTTATAGACGCATGTAAGGTTACCACCGAGACGTAGGGACCGACACGCCTGGAATGTTGTCAAATGTTACATCCGAGATGTTAGGTTGCCTTAGGTTAGGATATATGACGTTATAGACGTATATACTTTTCCCTCCGAGAAGTAGGGTTCGACAGGCCACGAATGTTGTCAAATATTGCATCCGAGATGTTAGGTTGCCTTAGATTAGGATATATACCGTTATAGACGTATATACTGTTCCCTCCGAGCAGTAGAGTTCGACAGGCCAGGAATGTTGTCAAATATTGCATCCGAGATGTTAGGTTGCCTTAGATTAGGATATGCAACGTTATAGACGCATGTAATGTTGCCACCGAGAAGTAGGGTCCGACACGCCTGGAAGGTTGTAGAATATTACATCCGAGATGTTAGGTTGCCTTAGGTTAGGATATATAACGTTATAGACGTACATACTCTTCCCTCCGACAAGTAGGGTTCGACAGGCCAGGAATGTTGTCAAATTTTGCATCCGAGATGTTAGATTGCCTTAGATTACGATATCGACCGTTACGGACGAATATAATATTCCTACCGAAAAGTATGTACCGACACGCCAGGAATATTGTATAATATTACGTCTGAGATAATAGGTTGCCTTAGATTAGGATATACAACGTTATAGACTCATATAATGTTCCCACCGAGAAGTAGGGTCCGACATGCCTGGAATGATGTAGAATATTACATCCGAGATGTCAGGTTGCCTCCGGTTAGGATATATAACGTTATAGACGTATATACTGTTCCCTCCGAGAAGTAGGGTTCGACAGGCTAGGAATGTTGTCAAATATTGCATCCGAGATGTTAGGTTGCCTTAGATAAGGATATATAACGTAACAGACGCATATAATGTTACCACCGAGACGTAGGGACCGACATGCCTGGAATGTTGTCAAATGTTACATCCGAGGTGTTAGGTTGCCTTAGGTTAGGATATATGACGTTATAGACGTATATACTGTTCCCTCCGAGAAGTAGGGTTCGACAGGCCAGGAATGTTGTCAAATATTGCATCCGAGATGTTAGGTTGCCTTAGATTAGGAAATATACCGTTATAGACGCATGTAATGTTACCACCGAGACGTAGGGACCGACACGCCTGGAATGTTGTCAAATGTTACATCCGAGATCTTAGGTTGCCTTAGGTTAGGATATATGACGTTATAGACGTATATACCTTTCCCTCCGAGAAGTAGAGTTCGACAGGCCACGAATGTTGTCAAATATTGCATCCGAGAGGTTAGGTTGCCTTAGATAAGGATATACAACGTTATAGACGCATATAATGTTCCCACCGAGAAGTAGGGTCCGACACGCCTGGAAGGTTGTAGAATATTACATCCGAGATGTCAGGTTGCCTTAGGTTAGGATATATAACGTTATAGACGTACATACTGTTCCCTCCGAGAAGTAGGGTTCGACAGGCTAGGAATGTTGTCAAATATAGCATCCGAGATGTTAGGTTGCCTTAGATAAGGATACATAACGTTATAGACGAATATAATGTTACCACCGAGACGTAGGGTTCCAACACGCCTGGAATGTTGTCAAATGTTATATCCGAGATGTTAGGTTGCCTTAGGTTAGAATATATGACATTACAGACGTATATACTCTTCCCACCGAGAAGTAGGGACCGACACGCCTGGAATGTGGTAAAATGTTACATCCGAGATGTTAGGTGGCCTTAGGTTAGGATATATAACGTTATAGACGCATGTAATGTTACCACCGAGACGTAGGGACCGACAGGCCTGGAATGTTGTAAAATGTTACATCCGAGATGTTAGGTTGCCTAAGATTAGGATATATACCGCTATAGACGCATGTAATGTTACCACCGAGACGTAGGGACCGACACGCCAGGAATGTTGTCAAATATTACATACGAGATGTTAGGTGGCTTTGGTTAGGATATATAACGTTATAGACGCATGTAATGTTACCACCGAGACGTAGGGACCGACACGCCTGGAATGTGGTAAAATGTTACATCCGAGATGTTAGGTTGCCTAAGATTAGGATATATACCGTTATAGACGCATGTAATGTTACCACCGAGACGTAGGGACCGACACGCCCGGAATGCTATCAACTGTTACATCCGAGATGTTAGGTTGCCTAAGGCTAGGATATATGACGTTATAGATGTATATGCTGTTCCCTCCGAGAAGTAGGGTTCGACAGGCCAGGAATGTTGTCAAATATTGCATCTGAGATGTTAGGTTGCCTAAGGTTAGGATATATAACGTTATAGACGCATGTAATGTTACCACCGAGACGTAGGGACCGACACGCCTGGAATGTTGTCAAATGTTACATTCGAGATGTTAGGTTGTCTTAGGTTAGGATATATGACGTTACAGACGTATATACTGTTCCCTCCGAGATGTAGGGTTCGACAGGCCAGGAATGTTGTGAAATATTTCATCCGAGATGTTAGGTTGCCTTAGATTAGGATATATGACGTTATAGATGTATATGCTGTTCCCTCCTAGAAGTAGGCTTCGACAGGCCAGGAATGTTGTCAAATATTGCATCCGAGATGTTAGGTTGCCTAAGGTTAGGATATATAACGTTATAGACGCATGTAATGTTACCACCGAGACGTAGGGCCAGACAGGCCTGGAATGTTGTAAAATGTTACATCCGATATGTTAGGTTGCCTAAGATTAGGATATATACCGCTATAGACGCATGTAATGTTACCACCGAGACGTAGGGACCGACACGCCTGGAATGTGGTAAAATGTTACATCCGAGATGTTAGGTTGCCTAAGATTAGGATATATACCGCTATAGACGCATGTAATGTTACCACCGAGACGTAGGGACCGACACGCCAGGAATGTTGTCAAATATTACATACGAGATGTTAGGTGGCTTTGGTTAGGATATATAACGTTATAGACGCATGTAATGTTACCACCGAGACGTAGGGATCGACACGCCTGGAATGTGGTAAAATGTTACATCCGAGATGTTAGGTTGCCTAAGATTAGGATATATACCGTTATAGACGCATGTAATGTTACCACCGAGACGTAGGGACCGACACGCCCGGAATGTTATCAAATGTTACATCCGAGATGTTAGGTTGCCTAAGGTTAGGATATATAACGTTATAGACGTATATACTGTTCCCTCCGAGAAGTAGGGTTCGACAGGCTAGGAATGTTGTCAAATATTGCATCCGAGATGTTAGGTTGCCTTAGATAAGGATATATAACGTAATAGACGCATATAATGTTACCACCGAGACGTAGGGACCGACATGCCTGGAATGTTGTCAAATGTTACATCCGAGATGTTAGGTTGCCTTAGGTTAGGATATATGACGTTATAGACGTATATACTGTTCCCTCCGAGAAGTAGGGTTCGACAGGCCAGGAATGTTGTCAAATATTGCATCCGAGATGTTAGGTTGCCTTAGATTAGGAAATATACCGTTATAGACGCATGTAATGTTACCACCGAGACGTAGGGACCGACACGCCTGGAATGTTGTCAAATGTTACATCCGAGATCTTAGGTTGCCTTAGGTTAGGATATATGACGTTATAGACGTATATACCTTTCCCTCCGAGAAGTAGAGTTCGACAGGCCACGAATGTTGTCAAATATTGCATCCGAGAGGTTAGGTTGCCTTAGATAAGGATATACAACGTTATAGACGCATATAATGTTCCCACCGAGAAGTAGGGTCCGACACGCCTGGAAGGTTGTAGAATATTACATCCGAGATGTCAGGTTGCCTTAGGTTAGGATATATGACGTTACAGACGTATATACGGTTCCCTCCGAGATGTAGGGTTCTACAGGCCAGGAATGTTGTGAAATATTTCATCCGAGATGTTAGGTTGCCTTAGATTAGGATATGTGACGTTATAGACGTATAAGCTGTTCCCTCCGAGAAGTAGGGTTCGACAGGCCAGGAATGTTGTCAAATATTGCATCCGAGATGTTAGGTTGTCTAAGGTTAGGATATATAACGTTATAGACGCATGTAATGTTACCACCGAGACGTAGGGACCGACACGCCTGGAATGTGGTAAAATGTTACATCCGAGATGTTAGGTTGCCCAAGATTAGGATATATACCGTTATAGACGCAAGTAATGTTACCACCGAGACGTAGGGACCGACACGCCTGGAATGTGGTAAAATGTTGCATCCGAGATGTTAGGTTGCCTAAGATTAGGATATATACCGCTATAGACGCATGTAATGTTACCACCGAGACGTAGGGACCGACACGCCTGGAATGTGGTAAAATGTTACATCCGAGATGTTAGGTTGCCTAAGATTAGGATATATACCGCTATAGACGCATGTAATGTTACCACCTAGACGTAGGGACCGACACGCCAGGAATGTTGTCAAATATTACATACGAGATGTTAGGTGGCCTTAGGTTAGGATATATAACGTTATAGACGCATGTAATGTTACCACCGAGACGTAGGGACCGACACGCCTGGAATGTGGTAAAATGTTACATCCGAGATGTTAGGTTGCCTAAGATTAGGATATATACCGTTATAGACGCATGTAATGTTACCACCGAGACGTAGGGACCGACACGCCTGGAATGTTGTCAAATGTTACATCCGAGATGTTAGGTTGCCTTAGGCTAGGATATATGACGTTATAGATGTATATGCTGTTCCCTCCGAGAAGTAGGGTTCGACAGGCCAGGAATGTTGTCAAATATTGCATCCGAGATGTTAGGTTGCCTAAGGTTAGGATATATAACGTTATAGACGCATGTAATGTTACCACCGAGACGTAGGGACCGACACGCCTGGAATGTGGTAAAATGTTACATCCGAAATGTTAGGTTGCCTAAGATTAGGATATATACCGTTATAGACGCATATAATGTTACCACCGAGAAGTAGGGTCCGACACGCCTGGAAGGTTGTAGAATATTATATCCGAGATGTTAGGTTGCCTTAGGCTAGGATATATGACGTTATAGATGTATATGCTGTTCCCTCCGAGAAGTAGGGTTCGACAGGCCAGGAATGTTGTCAAATATTGCGTCCGAGATGCTAGGTTGCCTTAGATTAGGATATGCAACGTTATAGACGCATATAATGTTCCCACCGAGAAGTAGGGTCCGACACGCCTGGAAGGTTGTAGAATATTACATCCGAGATGTTAGGGTGCCTTAGGTTAGGATATATAACGTTATAGACGTACATACTGTTCCCTCCGAGAAGTAGGGTTCGACAGGCCAGGAATGTTGTCAAATATTGCATCCGAGATGTTAGATTGCCTTAGATTACGATATCGACCGTTATGGACGCATATAATATTCCCACCGAAAAGTATGCACCGACACGCCAGGAATATTGTAAAATATTACGTCTGAGATAATAGGTTGCCTTAGATTAGGATATACAACCTTATAGACTCATATAATGTTCCCACCGAGAAGTAGGGTCCGACACGCCTGGAATGTTGTCAAATGTTACATCCGAGATGTTAGGTTGCCTTAGGTTAGGATATATGACGTTATAGACGTATATACTGTTCCCTCCGAGAAGTAGGGTTCGACAGGCCAGGAATGTTGTCAAATATTGCATCCGAGATGTTAGGTTGCCTTAGATTAGGAAATATACCGTTATAGACGCATGTAATGTTACCACCGAGACGTAGGGACCGACACGCCTGGAATGTTGTCAAATGTTACATCCGAGATCTTAGGTTGCCTTAGGTTAGGATATATGACGTTATAGACGTATATACCTTTCCCTCCGAGAAGTAGGGTTCGACAGGCTAGGAATGTTGTCAAATATAGCATCCGAGATGTTAGGTTGCCTTAGATAAGGATATATAACTTTATAGACGAATATAATGTTACCACCGAGACGTAGGGTTCCAACACGCCTGGAATGTTGTCAAATGTTATATCCGAGATTTTAGGTTGCCTTAGGTTAGAATATATGACATTACAGACGTATATACTGTTCCCACCGAGAAGTAGGGTCCGACACGCCAGGAATGTTGTCAAATATTACATCCGACATGTTAGGTTGCCTTAGGTTAGGATATATAACGTTATAGACGTATATACTGTTCCCTCCGAGAAGTAGGGTTCGATACGCCAGGAATCTTGTCAAATATTACATACGAGATGTTAGGTGGCCTTAGGTTAGGATATATAACGTTATAGACGCATGTAATGTTCCCACCGAGAAGTAGGGACCGACACGCCTGGAATGTGGTAAAATGTTACATCCGAGATGTTAGGTTGCCTAAGATTAGGATATATACCGTTATAGACGCATGTAATGTTACCACCGAGAAGTAGGGTTCGACACGCCAGGAATGTTGTCAAATATTACATACGAGATGTTAGGTGGCCTTAGGTTAGGATATATAACGTTATAGACGCATGTAATGTTACCACCGAGACGTAGGGACCGACAGGCCTGGAATGTTGTAAAATGTTACATTCGAGATGTTAGGTTGCCTAAGATTAGGATATATACCGCTATAGACGCATGTAATGTTACCACCGAGACGTAGGGACCGACACGCCAGGAATGTTGTCAAATATTACATACGAGATGTTAGGTGGCTTTGGTTAGGATATATAACGTTATAGACGCATGTAATGTTACCACCGAGACGTAGGGACCGACACGCCTGGAATGTGGTAAAATGTTACATCCGAGATGTTAGGTTGCCTAAGATTAGGATATATACCGTTATAGACGCATGTAATGTTACCACCGAGACGTAGGGACCGACACGCCTGGAATGTTGTCAAATGTTACATCCGAGATGTTAGGTTGCCTTAGGCTAGGATATATGACGTTATAGATGTATATGCTGTTCCCTCCGAGAAGTAGGGTTCGACAGGCCAGGAATGTTGTCAAATATTGCATCCGAGATGTTAGGTTGCCTAAGGCTAGGATATATAACATTATAGACGCATGTAATGTTACCACCGAGACGTAGGGACCGACACGCCTGGAATGTGGTAAAATGTTACATCCGAAATGTTAGGTTGCCTAAGATTAGGATATATACCGTTATAGACGCATATAATGTTACCACCGAGAAGTAGGGTCCGACACGCCTGGAAGGTTGTAGAATATTATATCCGAGATGTTAGGTTGCCCTAGGTTAGGATATATAACGTTATAGACGTATATACTGTTCCCTCCGAGAAGTAGGGTTCGACAGGCCAGGAATGTTGTCAAATGTTACATCCGAGATGTTAGGTTGCCTTAGGCTAGGATATATGACGTTATAGATGTATATGCTGTTCCCTCCGAGAAGTAGTGTTCGACAGGCCAGGAATGTTGTCAAATATTGCATCCGAGATGCTAGGTTGCCTTAGATTAGGATATGCAACGTTATAGACGCATATAATGTTCCCACCGAGAAGTAGGGTCCGACACGCCTGGAAGGTTGTAGAATATTACATCCGAGATGTTAGGTTGCCTTAGGTTAGGATATATAACGTTATAGACGTACATACTGTTCCCTCCGAGAAGTAGGGTTCGACAGGCCAGGAATGTTGTCAAATATTGCATCCGAGATGTTAGATTGCCTTAGATTACGATATCGACCGTTATGGACGCATATAATATTCCCACCGAAAAGTATGCACCGACACGCCAGGAATATTGTAAAATATTACGTCTGAGATAATAGGTTGCCTTAGATTAGGATATACAACCTTATAGACTCATATAATGTTCCCACCGAGAAGTAGGGTCCGACACGCCTGGAATGATGTAGAATATTACATCCGAGATGTCAGGTTGCCTTAGGTTAGGATATATAACGTTATAGACGTATATACTGTTCAGTCCGAGAAGTAGGGTTCGACAGGCTAAGAATGTTGTCAAATATTGCATCCGAGGTGTTAGGTTGCCTTAGATAAGGATATATAACGTTATAGACGCATATAATGTTACCACCGAGACGTAGGGACCGACATGCCTGGAATGTTGTCAAATGTTACATCCGAGATGTTAGGTTGCCTTAGGTTAGGATATATGACGTTATAGACGTATATACTGTTCCCTCCGAGAAGTAGGGTTCGACAGGCCAGGAATGTTGTCAAATATTGCATCCGAGATGTTAGGTTGCCTTAGATCAGGAAATATACCGTTATAGACGCATGTAATGTTACCACCGAGACGTAGGGTTCGACAGGCTAGGAATGTTGTCAAATATTGCATCGGAGATGTTAGGTTGCCTTAGATAAGGATATATAACGTTATAGACGCATATAATGTTACCACCGAGACGTAGGACCAACATGCCTGGAATGTTGTCAAATGTTACATCCGAGATGTTAGGTTGCCTTAGGTTAGGATATATAACGTTATAGACGTATATACTGTTCCCTCCGAGATGTAGGGTTCGACAGGCCAGGAATGTTGTCAAATATTGCATCCGAGATGTTAGGTTGCTTTAGGTTAGGATATATAACGTTATAGACGCATATAATGTTACCACCGAGAAGTAGGGTCCGACACGCCTGGAAGGTTGTAGAATATTACATCCGAGATGTTAGTTTGCCTTAGGTTAGGGTATATAACGTTATAGACGTACATACTGTTCCCTCCGAGAAGTAGGGTTCGACAGGCAAGGAATGTTGTCAAATATTGCATCCGAGATGTTAGGTTGCCTTAGATTAGGATATGCAACGTTATAGACGCATATAATGTTACCACCGAGAAGTAGGCTCCGACACGCCTGGAACGTTGTAGAATATTGCATCCGAGATGTTAGATTGCCTTAGATTACGATATCGACCGTTATGGACGCATATAATATTCCCACCGAAAAGTATGCACCGACACGCGAGGAATATTGTAAAATATTACGTCTGACATAATAGGTTGCCTTAGATTAGGATACACAACGTTATAGACTCATATAATGTTCCCACCGAGAAGTAGGGTCCGACACGCCTTGAATGATGTTGAATATTACATCCGAGATGTCAGGTTGCCTTCGGTTAGGATATATAACGTTATAGACTTATATACTGTTCCCTCCGAGAAGTAGGGTTCGACAGGCCAGGAATGTTGTCAAATATTGCATCCGAGATGTTAGGTTGCCTTAGATTAGGATATATACCGCTATAGACGTATATACTGTTCCCTCCGAGATGTAGGGTTCGACAGGCCAGGAATGTTGTCAAATATTGCATCCGAGATGTTAGGTTGCCTTAGATTAGGATATACAACGTTATAGACGCATATAATGTTCCCACCGAGAAGTAGGGTCCAACACGCCTGGAATGTTGCAGAATAATATATCCGAGATGTCATGTTGCCTTAGGTTAGGATATATAACGTTATAGACGTATATAGTGTTCCCTCCGAGAAGTAGGGTTCGACAGGCCAGGAATGTTGTCAAATATTGCATCCGAGATGTTAGGTTGCCTTAGATAAGGATATATAACGATATAGACGCATATAATGTTACCACCGAGACGTAGGGACCGACATGCCTGGAATGTTGTCAAATGTTACATCCTAGATGTTAGGTTGCCTTAGGTTAGGATAAATAACGTTATAGACGTATATACTGTTCCCTCCGAGAAGTATTGTTCGACAGGCCAGGAATGTTGTCAAATTATGCATCCGAGATGTTAGGTTGCCTTAGGTTAGGATATATAACGTTATAGACGCATGTAACGTTACCACCGAGACGTAGGGACCGACACGCCTGGAATGTTGTCAAATCTTACATCCGAGATGTTAGGTTGCCTTAGGTTAGGATTTATGACGTTATAGACGTATATGCTGTTCCCTCCGAGAAGTAGGGTTCGACAGGCCAGGAATGTTGTCAAATATTGCATCCGAAATGTTAGGTTGCCTTAGGTTAGCATATATGACGTTATAGACGCACGTAATGTTACCAGCGAGACGTAGGGTTCCAACACGCCTGGAATGTTGTCAAATGTTATATCCGAGATGTTAGGTTGCGTTAGGATAGGATATATAACGTTATAGACGTATATACTGTTCCCACCGAGAAGTAGGGTTCGACACGCCAGGAATGTTGTCAAATATTACATACGAGATGTTAGTTGGCCTTAGGTTAGGATATATAACGTTATAGACGCTGGTAATGTTACCACCGAGACGTAGGGACCGACACGCCTGGAATGTGGTAAAATGTTGCATCCGAGATGTTAGGTTGCCTAAGATTAGGATATATACCGTTATAGACGCATGTAATGTTACCACCGAGAAGTAGGGCCAGACAGGCCTGGAATGTTGTAAAATGTTACATCCGATATGTTAGGTTGCCTAAGATTAGGATATATACCGCTATAGACGCATGTAATGTTACCACCGAGACGTAGGGACCGACACGCCTGGAATGTGGTAAAATGTTACATCCGAGATGTTAGGTTGCCTAAGATTAGGATATATACCGTTATAGACGCATGTAATGTTACCACCGAGACGTAGGGACCGACATGCCTGGAATGTTGTCAAATGTTACATCCGAGATGTTAGGTTGCCTTAGGTTAGGATATATGACGTTATAGACGTATATACTGTTCCCTCCGAGAAGTAGGGTTCGACAGGCCAGGAATATTGTAAAATATTACGTCTGAGATAATAGGTTGCCTTAGATTAGGATATACAATGTTATAGACTCATATAATGTTCCCACCGAGAAGTAGGGTCCGACACGCCTGGAATGATGTAGAATATTACATCCGAGATGTCAGGTTGCCTTCGGTTAGGATATATAACGTTATAGACGTATATACTGTTCCCTCCGACAAGTAGGGTTCGACAGGCTAGGAATGTTGTCAAATATTGCATCCGAGATGTTAGGTTGCCTTAGATTAGGATATATACCGTTATGGACGAATATAATATTCCCACCGAAAAGTATGTACCGACACGCCAGGAATATTGTATAATATTACGTCTGAGATAATAGGTTGCCTTAGATTAGGATATACAACGTTATAGACTCATATAATGTTCCCACCGAGAAGTAGGGTCCGACATGCCTGGAATGATGTAGAATATTACATCCGAGATGTCAGGTTGCCTCCGGTTAGGATATATAACGTTATAGACGTATATACTGTTCCCGCCGAGAAGTAGGGTTCGACAGGCTAGGAATGTTGTCAAATATTGCATCCGAGATGTTAGGTTGCCTTAGATAAGGATATATAACGTAATAGACGCATATAATGTTACCACCGAGACGTAGGGACCGACATGCCTGGAATGTTGTCAAATGTTACATCCGAGATGTTAGGTTGCCTTAGGTTAGGATATATGACGTTATACACGTATATACTGTTCCCTCCGAGAAGTAGGGTTCGACAGGCCAGGAATGTTGTCAAATATTGCATCCGAGATGTTAGGTTGCCTTAGATTAGGATATATACCGCTATAGACGTATATACTGTTCCCTCCGAGATGTAGGGTTCGACAGGCCAGGAATGTTGTCAAATATTGCATCCGAGATGTTAGGTTGCCTTAGATTAGGATATACAACGTTATAGACGCATATAATGTTCCCACCGAGAAGTAGGGTCCAACACGCCTGGAATGTTGCAGAATAATATATCCGAGATGTCATGTTGCCTTAGGTTAGGATATATAACGTTATAGACGTATATAGTGTTCCCTCCGAGAAGTAGGGTTCGACAGGCCAGGAATGTTGTCAAATATTGCATCCGAGATGTTAGGTTGCCTTAGATAAGGATATATAACGATATAGACGCATATAATGTTACCACCGAGACGTAGGGACCGACATGCCTGGAATGTTGTCAAATGTTACATCCTAGATGTTAGGTTGCCTTAGGTTAGGATAAATAACGTTATAGACGTATATACTGTTCCCTCCGAGAAGTATTGTTCGACAGGCCAGGAATGTTGTCAAATTATGCATCCGAGATGTTAGGTTGCCTTAGGTTAGGATATATAACGTTATAGACGCATGTAACATTACCACCGAGACGTAGGGACCGACACGCCTGGAATGTTGTCAAATCTTACATCCGAGATGTTAGGTTGCCTTAGGTTAGGATTTATGACGTTATAGACGTATATGCTGTTCCCTCCGAGAAGTAGGGTTCGACAGGCCAGGAATGTTGTCAAATATTGCATCCGAAATGTTAGGTTGCCTTAGGTTAGCATATATGACGTTATAGACGCACGTAATGTTACCAGCGAGACGTAGGGTTCCAACACGCCTGGAATGTTGTCAAATGTTATATCCGAGATGTTAGGTTGCGTTAGGTTAGGATATATAACGTTATAGACGTATATACTGTTCCCACCGAGAAGTAGGGTTCGACACGCCAGGAATGTTGTCAAATATTACATACGAGATGTTAGTTGGCCTTAGGTTAGGATATATAACGTTATAGACGCTGGTAATGTTACCACCGAGACGTAGGGACCGACACGCATGGAATGTGGTAAAATGTTGCATCCGAGATGTTAGGTTGCCTAAGATTAGGATATATACCGTTATAGACGCATGTAATGTTACCACCGAGAAGTAGGGCCAGACAGGCCTGGAATGTTGTAAAATGTTACATCCGATATGTTAGGTTGCCTAAGATTCGGATATATACCGCTATAGACGCATGTAATGTTACCACCGAGACGTAGGGACCGACACGCCTGGAATGTGGTAAAATGTTACATCCGATATGTTAGGTTGCCTAAGATTAGGATATATACCGTTATAGACGCATGTAATGTTACCACCGAGACGTAGGGACCGACATGCCTGGAATGTTGTCAAATGTTACATCCGAGGTGTTAAGTTGCCTTAGGTTAGGATATATGACGTTATAAACGTATATACTGTTCCCTCCGAGAAGTAGGGTTCGACAGGCCAGGAATATTGTAAAATATTACGTCTGAGATAATAGGTTGCCTTAGATTAGGATATACAATGTTATAGACTCATATAATGTTCCCACCGAGAAGTAGGGTCCGACACGCCTGGAATGATGTAGAATATTACATCCGAGATGTCAGGTTGCCTTCGGTTAGGATATATAACGTTATAGACGTATATACTGTTCCCTCCGACAAGTAGGGTTCGACAGGCTAGGAATGTTGTCAAATATTGCATCCGAGATGTTAGGTTGCCTTAGATTAGGATATATACCGTTATGGACGAATATAATATTCCCACCGAAAAGTATGTACCGACACGCCAGGAATATTGTATAATATTACGTCTGAGATAATAGGTTGCCTTAGATTAGGATATACAACGTTATAGACTCATATAATGTTCCCACCGAGAAGTAGGGTCCGACATGCCTGGAATGATGTAGAATATTACATCCGAGATGTCAGGTTGCCTCCGGTTAGGATATATAACTTTATAGACGTATATACTGTTCCCGCCGAGAAGTAGGGTTCGACAGGCTAGGAATGTTGTCAAATATTGCATCCGAGATGTTAGGTTGCCTTAGATAAGGATATATAACGTAATAGACGCATATAATGTTACCACCGAGACGTAGGGACCGACATGCCTGGAATGTTGTCAAATGTTACATCCGAGATGTTAGGTTGCCTTAGGTTAGGATATATGACGTTATACACGTATATACTGTTCCCTCCGAGAAGTAGGGTTCGACAGGCCAGGAATGTTGTCAAATATTGCATCCGAGATGTTAGGTTGCCTTAGATTAGGAAATATACCGTTATAGACGCATGTAATGTTACCACCGAGACGTAGGGACCGACACGCCTGGAATGTTGTCAAATGTTACATCCGAGATCTTAGGTTGCCTTAGGTTAGGATATATGACGTTATAGACGTATATACCTTTCCCTCCGAGAAGTAGAGTTCGACAGGCCTCGAATGTTGTCAAATATTGCATCCGAGAGGTTAGGTTGCCTTAGATAAGGACATACAACGTTATAGACGCATATAATGTTCCCACCGAGAAGTAGGGTCCGACACGCCTGGAAGGTTGTAGAATATTACATCCGAGGTGTCAGGTTGCCTTAGGTTAGGATATATAACGTTATAGACGTATATACTGTTCCCTCCGAGAAGTAGGGTTCGACAGGCTAGGAATGTTGTCAAATATAGCATCCGAGATGTTAGGTTGCCTTAGATAAGGATATATAACGTTATAGACGAATATAATGTTACCACCGAGACGTAGGGTTCCAACACGCCTGGAATGTTGTCAAATGTTATATCCGAGATGTTAGGTTGCCTTAGGTTAGAATATATGACATTACAGACGTATATACTGTTCCCACCGAGAAGTAGGGTCCGACACGCCAGGAATGTTGTCAAATATTACATCCGACATGTTAGGTTGCCTTAGGTTAGGATATATAACGTTATAGACGTATATACTGTTCCCTCCGAGAAGTAGGGTTCGATACGCCAGGAATCTTGTCAAATATTACATACGAGATGTTAGGTGGCCTTAGGTTAGGATATATAACGTTATAGACGCATGTAATGTTCCCACCGAGAAGTAGGGACCGACACGCCTGGAATGTGGTAAAATGTTACATCCGAGATGTTAGGTTGCCTAAGATTAGGATATATACCGTTATAGACGCATGTAATGTTACCACCGAGAAGTAGGGTTCGACACGCCAGGAATGTTGTCAAATATTACATACGAGATGTTAGGTGGCCTTAGGTTAGGATATATAACGTTATAGACGCATGTAATGTTACCACCGAGACGTAGGGACCGACAGGCCTGGAATGTTGTAAAATGTTACATCCGAGATGTTAGGTTGCCTAAGATTAGGATATATACCGCTATAGACGCATGTAATGTTACCACCGAGACGTAGGGACCGACACGCCAGGAATGTTGTCAAATATTACATACGAGATGTTAGGTGGCTTTGGTTAGGATATATAACGTTATAGACGCATGTAATGTTACCACCGAGACGTAGGGACCGACACGCCTGGAATGTGGTAAAATGTTACATCCGAGATGTTAGGTTGCCTAAGATTAGGATATATACCGTTATAGACGCATGTAATGTTACCACCGAGACGTAGGGACCGACACGCCCGGAATGTTATCAAATGTTACATCCGAGATGTTAGGTTGCCTAAGGCTAGGATATATGACGTTATAGATGTATATGCTGTTCCCTCCGAGAAGTAGGGTTCGACAGGCCAGGAATGTTGTCAAATATTGCATCTGAGATGTTAGGTTGCCAAAGGTTAGGATATATAACGTTATAGACGCATGTAATGTTACCACCGAGACGTAGGGACCGACACGACTGGAATGTTGTCAAATGTTACATTCGAGATGTTAGGTTGTCTTAGGTTAGGATATATGACGTTACAGACGTATATACTGTTCCCTCCGAGATGTAGGGTTCGACAGGCCAGGAATGTTGTGAAATATTTCATCCGAGATGTTAGGTTGCCTTAGATTAGGATATATAACGTTATAGATGTATATGCTGTTCCCTCCTAGAAGTAGGCTTCGACAGGCCAGGAATGTTGACAAATATTGCATCCGAGATGTTAGGTTGCCTAAGGTTAGGATATATAACGTTATAGACGCATGTAATGTTACCACCGAGACGTAGGGACCGACACGCCTGGAATGTGGTAAAATGTTACATCCGAGATGTTAGGTTGCCTAAGATTAGGATATATACCGTTATGGACGAATATAATATTCCCACCGAAAAGTATGTACCGACACGCCAGGAATATTGTATAATATTACGTCTGAGATAATAGGTTGCCTTAGATTAGGATATACAACGTTATAGACTCATATAATGTTCCCACCGAGAAGTAGGGTCCGACATGCCTGGAATGATGTAGAATATTACATCCGAGATGTCAGGTTGCCTCCGGTTAGGATATATAACGTTATAGACGTATATACTGTTCCCGCCGAGAAGTAGGGTTCGACAGGCTAGGAATGTTGTCAAATATTGCATCCGAGATGTTAGGTTGCCTTAGATAAGGATATATAACGTAATAGACGCATATAATGTTACCACCGAGACGTAGGGACCGACATGCCTGGAATGTTGTCAAATGTTACATCCGAGATGTTAGGTTGCCTTAGGTTAGGATATATGACGTTATACACGTATATACTGTTCCCTCCGAGAAGTAGGGTTCGACAGGCCAGGAATGTTGTCAAATATTGCATCCGAGATGTTAGGTTGCCTTAGATTAGGATATATACCGCTATAGACGTATATACTGTTCCCTCCGAGATGTAGGGTTCGACAGGCCAGGAATGTTGTCAAATATTGCATCCGAGATGTTAGGTTGCCTTAGATTAGGATATACAACGTTATAGACGCATATAATGTTCCCACCGAGAAGTAGGGTCCAACACGCCTGGAATGTTGCAGAATAATATATCCAAGATGTCATGTTGCCTTAGGTTAGGATATATAACGTTATAGACGTATATAGTGTTCCCTCCGAGAAGTAGGGTTCGACAGGCCAGGAATGTTGTCAAATATTGCATCCGAGATGTTAGGTTGCCTTAGATAAGGATATATAACGATATAGACGCATATAATGTTACCACCGAGACGTAGGGACCGACATGCCTGGAATGTTGTCAAATGTTACATCCTAGATGTTAGGTTGCCTTAGGTTAGGATAAATAACGTTATAGACGTATATACTGTTCCCTCCGAGAAGTATTGTTCGACAGGCCAGGAATGTTGTCAAATTATGCATCCGAGATGTTAGGTTGCCTTAGGTTAGGATATATAACGTTATAGACGCATGTAACGTTACCAGCGAGACGTAGGGTTCCAACACGCCTGGAATGTTGTCAAATGTTATATCCGAGATGTTAGGTTGCGTTAGGTTAGGATATATAACGTTATAGACGTATATACTGTTCCCACCGAGAAGTAGGGTTCGACACGCCAGGAATGTTGTCAAATATTACATACGAGATGTTAGTTGGCCTTAGGTTAGGATATATAACGTTATAGACGCTGGTAATGTTACCACCGAGACGTAGGGACCGACACGCCTGGAATGTTGTCAAATGTTACATCCGAGATGTTAGGTTGCCTTAGGTTAGGATATATGACGTTATAGACGTATATGCTGTTCCCTCCGAGATGTAGGGTTCGACAGGCCAGGAATGTTGTCAAATATTGCATCCGAGATGTTAGGTTGCCTTAGGTTAGCATATATAACGTTATAGACGCACGTAATGTTACCAGCGAGATGTCGGGTTCCACAGGCCAGGAATGTTGTCAAATATTGCATCCGAGATGCTAGGTTGCCTTAGATTAGGATATGCAACGTTATAGACGCATATAATGTTACCACCGAGAAGTAGGGTCCGACACGCCTGGAAGGTTGTAGAATATTACATCCGAGATGTTAGGTTGCCTTAGGTTAGGATATATAACGTTATAGACGTACATACTGTTCCCTTCCGAGAAGTAGGGTTCGACAGGCAAGGAATGTTGTCAAATATTGCATCCGAGATGTTAGGTTGCCTTAGATTAGGATATGCAACGTTATAGACGCATATAATGTTACCACCGAGAAGTAGGCTCCGACACGCCTGGAAGGTTGTAGAATATTGCATCCGAGATGTTAGATTGCCTTAGATTACGATATCGACCGTTATGGACGCATATAATATTCCCACCGAAAAGTATGCACCGACACGCGAGGAATATTGTAAAATATTACGTCTGAGATAATAGGTTGCCTTAGATTAGGATATACAACGTTATATACTCATATAATGTTCCCACCGAGAAGTAGGGTCCGACATGCCTTGAATGATGTTGAATATTACATCCGAGATGTTAGGTTGCCTTCGGTTAGGATATATAACGTTATAGACGCATGTAATGTTACCACCGAGACGTTGGGTTCGACAGGCTAGGAATGTTGTCAAATATTGCTACCGAGATGTTAGGTTGCCTTAGGTTAGGATATATAACGTTATAGACGTATATACTGTTCCCTCCGAGAAGTATTGTTCGACAGGCCAGGAATGTTGTCAAATATTGCATCCGAGATGTTAGGTTGCCTTAGGTTAGGATATATAACGTTATAGACGCACGTAATGTTACCACCGAGACGTAGGGACCGACACGCCTGGAATGCTGTCAAATGTTACATCCGGGATGTTAGGTTGTCTTAGGTTAGGCTATATGACGTTACAGACGTATATACTGTTCCCTCCGAGATGTCGGGTTCGACAGGCCAGGAATGTTGTCACATATTTCATCCGAGATGTTAGGTTGCCTTAGATTAGGATATATACCGTTATAGATGTATATACTGTTCCCTCCGAGCAGTCGGGTTCGACAGGCCAGGAATGTTGTCAAATATTGCATCCGAGATGTTAGGTTGCCTTAGGTTAGCACATATAACGTTATAGACGCACGTAATGTTACCAGCGAGACGTAGGGTTCCAACACGCCTGGAATGTTGTCAAATGTTATATCCGAGATGTTAGGTTGCCTTAGGTTAGGATATATAACGTTATAGACGTATATACTGTTCCCACCGAGAAGTAGGGTTCGACACGCCTGGAATGTTGCAGAATAATATATCCGAGATGTCATGTTGCCTTAGGTTAGGATATATAACGTTATAGACGTATATAGTGTTCCCTCCGAGAAGTAGGGTTCGACAGGCCAGGAATGTTGTCAAATATTGCATCCGAGATGTTAGGTTGCCTTAGATAAGGATATATAACGTTATAGACGCATATAATGTTACCACCGAGACGTAGGGACCGACATGCCTGGAATGTTGTCAAATGTTACATCCTAGATGTTAGGTTGCCTTAGGTTAGGATAAATAACGTTATAGACGTATATACTGTTCCCTCCGAGAAGTATTGTTCGACAGGCCAGGAATGTTGTCAAATTATGCATCCGAGATGTTAGGTTGCCTTAGGTTAGGATATATAACGTTATAGACGCATGTAACGTTACCAGCGAGACGTAGGGTTCCAACACGCCTGGAATGTTGTCAAATGTTATATCCGAGATGTTAGGTTGCGTTAGGTTAGGATATATAACGTTATAGACGTATATACTGTTCCCACCGAGAAGTAGGGTTCGACACGCCAGGAATGTTGTCAAATATTACATACGAGATGTTAGTTGGCCTTAGGTTAGGATATATAACGTTATAGACGCTGGTAATGTTACCACCGAGACGTAGGGACCGACAGGCCTGGAATGTGGTCAAATGTTACATCCAAGATGTTAGGTTGCCTAAGATTAGGATATATACCGTTATAGACGCATGTAATGTTACCACCGAGACGTAGGGACCGACACGCCTGGAATGTTGTCAAATGTTACATCCGAGATGTTAGGTTGCCTTAGGCTAGGATATATGACGTTATAGATGTATATGCTGTTCCCTCCGAGAAGTAGGGTTCGACAGGCTAAGAATGTTGTCAAATATTGCATCCGAGGTGTTAGGTTGCCTTAGATAAGGATATATAACGTTATAGACGCATATAATGTTACCACCGAGACGTAGGGACCGACATGCCTGGAATGTTGTCAAATGTTACATCCGAGTTGTTAGGTTGCCTTAGGTTAGGATATATGACGTTATAGACGTATATACTGTTCCCTTCGAGAAGTAGGGTTCGACAGGCCAGGAATGTTGTCAAATATTGCATCCGAGATGTTAGGTTGCCTTAGATCAGGAAATATACCGTTATAGACGCATGTAATGTTACCACCGAGACGTAGGGTTCGACAGGCTAGGAATGTTGTCAAATATTGCATCGGAGATGTTAGGTTGCCTTAGATAAGGATATATAACGTTATAGACTCATATAATGTTACCACCGAGACGTAGGACCAACATGCCTGGAATGTTGTCAAATGTTACATCCGAGATGTTAGGTTGCCTTTGGTTAGGATATATAACGTTATAGACGTATATACTGTTCCCTCCGAGAAGTATTGTTCGACAGGCCAGGAATGTTGTCAAATATTGCATCCGAGATGTTAGGTTGCCTTAGGTTAGGATATATAACGTTATGGACGCATATAATGTTACCACCGAGAAGTAGGGTCCGACACGCCTGGAAGGTTGTAGAATATTACATCCGAGATGTTAGTTTGCCTTAGGTTAGGATATATAACGTTATAGACGTACATACTGTTCCCTCCGAGAAGTAGGGTTCGACAGGCAAGGAATGTTGTCAAATATTGCATCCGAGATGTTAGGTTGCCTTAGATTAGGATATGCAACGTTATAGACGCATATAATGTTACCACCGAGAAGTAGGCTCCGACACGCCTGGAACGTTGTAGAATATTGCATCCGAGATGTTAGATTGCCTTAGATTACGATATCGACCGTTATGGACGCATATAATATTCCCACCGAAAAGTATGCACCGACACGCGAGGAATATTGTAAAATATTACGTCTGAGATAATAGGTTGCCTTAGATTAGGATATACAACGTTATAGACTCATATAATGTTCCCACCGAGAAGTAGGGTCCGACACGCCTTGAATGATGTTGAATATTACATCCGAGATGTCAGGTTGCCTTCGGTTAGGATATATAACGTTATAGACTTATATACTGTTCCCTCCGAGAAGTAGGGTTCGACAGGCCAGGAATGTTGTCAAATATTGCATCCGAGATGTTAGGTTGCCTTAGATTAGGATATATACCGCTATAGACGTATATACTGTTCCCTCCGAGATGTAGGGTTCGACAGGCCAGGAATGTTGTCAAATATTGCATCCGAGATGTTAGGTTGCCTTAGATTAGGATATACAACGTTATAGACGCATATAATGTTCCCACCGAGAAGTAGGGTCCGACACGCCTGGAATGTTGCAGAATAATATATCCGAGATGTCATGTTGCCTTAGGTTAGGATATATATAACGTTATAGACGTATATAGTGTTCCCTCCGAGAAGTAGGGTTCGACAGGCCAGGAATGTTTTCAAATATTGCATCCGAGATGTTAGGTTGCCTTAGATAAGGACATATAACGTTATAGACGCATATAATGTTACCACCGAGACGTAGGGACCGACATGCCTGGAATGTTGTCAAATGTTACATCCTAGATGTTAGGTTGCCTTAGGTTAGGATAAATAACGTTATAGACGTATATACTGTTCCCTCCGAGAAGTATTGTTCGACAGGCCAGGAATGTTGTCAAATTATGCATCCGAGATGTTAGGTTGCCTTAGGTTAGGATATATAACGTTATAGACGCATGTAACGTTACCACCGAGACGTAGGGACCGACACGCCTGGAATTTTGTCAAATCTTACATCCGAGATGTTAGGTTGCCTTAGGTTAGGATTTATGACGTTATAGACGTATATGCTGTTCCCTCCGAGAAGTAGGGTTCGACAGGCCAGGAATGTTGTCAAATATTGCATCCGAAATGTTAGGTTGCCTTAGGTTAGCATATATGACGTTATAGACGCACGTAATGTTACCAGCGAGACGTAGGGTTCCAACACGCCTGGAATGTTGTCAAATGTTATATCCGAGATGTTAGGTTGCCTTAGGTTAGGATATATAACGTTATAGACGTATATACTGTTCCCTCCGAGAAGTAGGGTTCGACAGGCCAGGAATGTTGTCAAATATTGCATCCGAGATGTTAGGTTGCCTTAGATAAGGATATATAACGTTATAGACGCATATAATGTTACCACCGAGACGTAGGGACCGACATGCCTGGAATGTTGTCAAATGTTACATCCGAGTTGTTAGGTTGCCTTAGGTTAGGATATATGACGTTATAGACGTATATACTGTTCCCTCCGAGAAGTAGGGTTCGACAGGCCAGGAATGTTGTCAAATATTGCATCCGAGATGTTAGGTTGCCTTAGATCAGGAAATATACCGTTATAGACGCATGTAATGTTACCACCGAGACGTAGGGTTCGACAGGCTAGGAATGTTGTCAAATATTGCATCGGAGATGTTAGGTTGCCTTAGATAAGGATATATAACGTTATAGACGCATGTAATGTTACCACCGAGACGTAGGACCAACATGCCTGGAATGTTGTCAAATGTTACATCCGAGATGTTAGGTTGCCTAAGGCTAGGATATATGACGTTATAGATGTATATGCTGTTCCCTCCGAGAAGTAGGGTTCGACAGGCCAGGAATGTTGTCAAATATTGCATCTGAGATGTTAGGTTGCCAAAGGTTAGGATATATAACGTTATAGACGCATGTAATGTTACCACCGAGAAGTAGGGTCCGACACGCCTGGAAGGTTGTAGAATATTACATCCGAGATGTTAGTTTGCCTTAGGTTAGGATATATAACGTTATAGACGTACATACTGTTCCCTCCGAGAAGTAGGGTTCGACAGGCAAGGAATGTTGTCAAATATTGCATCCGAGATGTTAGGTTGCCTTAGATTAGGATATGCAACGTTATAGACGCATATAATGTTACCACCGAGAAGTAGGCTCCGACACGCCTGGAACGTTGTAGAATATTGCATCCGAGATGTTAGATTGCCTTAGATTACGATATCGACCGTTATGGACGCATATAATATTCCCACCGAAAAGTATGCACCGACACGCGAGGAATATTGTAAAATATTACGTCTGAGATAATAGGTTGCCTTAGATTAGGATATACAACGTTATAGACTCATATAATGTTCCCACCGAGAAGTAGGGTCCGACACGCCTTGAATGATGTTGAATATTACATCCGAGATGTCAGGTTGCCTTCGGTTAGGATATATAAGGTTATAGACGTATATACTGTTCCCACCGAGAAGTAGGGTTCGACACGCCAGGAATGTTGTCAAATATTACATACGAGATGTTAGTTGGCCTTAGGTTAGGATATATACCGCTATAGACGTATATACTGTTCCCTCCGAGATGTAGGGTTCGACAGGCCAGGAATGTTGTCAAATATTGCATCCGAGATGTTAGGTTGCCTTAAATTAGGATATACAACGTTATAGACGCATATAATGTTCCCGCCGAGAAGTAGGGTCCGACACGCCTGGAATGTTGCAGAATAATATATCCGAGATGTCATGTTGCCTTAGGTTATGATATATATAACGTTATAGACGCATATAATGTTACCACCGAGACGTAGGGACCGACATGCCTGGAATGTTGTCAAATGTTACATCCTAGATGTTAGGTTGCCTTAGGTTAGGATAAATAACGTTATAGACGTATATACTGTTCCCTCCGAGAAGTATTGTTCGACAGGCCAGGAATGTTGTCAAATTATGCATCCGAGATGTTAGGTTGCCTTAGATAAGGATATATAACGTTATAGACGCATATAATGTTACCACCGAGACGTAGGGTTCCAACACGCCTGGAATGTTGTCAAATGTTATATCCGAGATGTTAGGTTGCCTTAGGTTAGAATATATGACATTACAGACGTATATACTGTTCCCACCGAGAAGTAGGGTCCGACACGCCAGGAATGTTGTCAAATATTACATCCGACATGTTAGGTTGCCTTAGGTTAGGATATATAACGTTATAGACGTATATACTGTTCCCTCCGAGAAGTAGGGTTCGATACGCCAGGAATCTTGTCAAATATTACATACGAGATGTTAGGTGGCCTTAGGTTAGGATATATAACGTTATAGACGCATGTAATGTTCCCACTGAGAAGTAGGGACCGACACGCCTGGAATGTGGTAAAATGTTACATCCGAGATGTTAGGTTGCCTAAGATTAGGATATATACCGTTATAGACGCATGTAATGTTACCACCGAGAAGTAGGGTTCGACACGCCAGGAATGTTGTCAAATATTACATACGAGATGTTAGGTGGCCTTAGGTTAGGATATATAACGTTATAGACGCATGTAATGTTACCACCGAGACGTAGGGACCGACAGGCCTGGAATGTTGTAAAATGTTACATCCGAGATGTTAGGTTGCCTAAGATTAGGATATATACCGCTATAGACGCATGTAATGTTACCACCGAGACGTAGGGACCGACACGCCAGGAATGTTGTCAAATATTACATACGAGATGTTAGGTGGCTTTGGTTAGGATATATAACGTTATAGACGCATGTAATGTTACCACCGAGACGTAGGGACCGACACGCCTGGAATGTGGTAAAATGTTACATCCGAGATGTTAGGTTGCCTAAGATTAGGATATATACCGTTATAGACGCATGTAATGTTACCACCGAGACGTAGGGACCGACACGCCCGGAATGTTATCAAATGTTACATCCGAGATGTTAGGTTGCCTTAGGTTAGGATATATAACGTTATAGACGTATATACTGTTCCCTCCGAGAAGTATTGTTCGACAGGCCAGGAATGTTGTCAAATATTGCATCCGAGATGTTAGGTTGCCTTAGGTTAGGATATATAACGTTATAGACGCATATAATGTTACCACCGAGAAGTAGGGTCCGACACGCCTGGAAGGTTGTAGAATATTACATCCGAGATGTTAGTTTGCCTTAGGTTAGGATATATAACGTTATAGACGTACATACTGTTCCCTCCGAGAAGTAGGGTTCGACAGGCAAGGAATGTTGTCAAATATTGCATCCGAGATGTTAGGTTGCCTTAGATTAGGATATGCAACGTTATAGACGCATATAATGTTACCACCGAGAAGTAGGCTCCGACACGCCTGGAACGTTGTAGAATATTCCATCCGAGATGTTAGATTGCCTTAGATTACGATATCGACCGTTATGGACGCATATAATATTCCCACCGAAAAGTATGCACCGACACGCGAGGAATATTGTAAAATATTACGTCTGAGATAATAGGTTGCCTTAGATTAGGATATACAACGTTATAGACTCATATAATGTTCCCACCGAGAAGTAGGCTCCGACACGCCTTGAATGATGTTGAATATTACATCCGAGATGTCAGGTTGCCTTCGGTTAGGATATATAACGTTATAGACTTATATACTGTTCCCTCCGAGAAGTAGGGTTCGACAGGCCAGGAATGTTGTCAAATATTGCATCCGAGATGTTAGGTTGCCTTAGATTAGGATATATACCGCTATAGACGTATATACTGTTCCCTCCGAGATGTAGGGTTCGACAGGCCAGGAATGTTGTCAAATATTGCATCCGAGATGTTAGGTTGCCTTAGATTAGGATATACAACGTTATAGACGCATATAATGTTCCCGCCGAGAAGTAGGGTCCGACACGCCTGGAATGTTGCAGAATAATATATCCGAGATGTCATGTTGCCTTAGGTTATGATATATATAACGTTATAGACGCATATAATGTTACCACCGAGACGTAGGGACCGACATGCCTGGAATGTTGTCAAATGTTACATCCTAGATGTTAGGTTGCCTTAGGTTAGGATAAATAACGTTATAGACGTATATACTGTTCCCTCCGAGAAGTATTGTTCGACAGGCCAGGAATGTTGTCAAATTATGCATCCGAGATGTTAGGTTGCCTTAGATAAGGATATATAACGTTATAGACGCATATAATGTTACCACCGAGACGTAGGGTTCCAACACGCCTGGAATGTTGTCAAATGTTATATCCGAGATGTTAGGTTGCCTTAGGTTAGAATATATGACATTACAGACGTATATACTGTTCCCACCGAGAAGTAGGGTCCGACACGCCAGGAATGTTGTCAAATATTACATCCGACATGTTAGGTTGCCTTAGGTTAGGATATATAACGTTATAGACGTATATACTGTTCCCTCCGAGAAGTAGGGTTCGATACGCCAGGAATCTTGTCAAATATTACATACGAGATGTTAGGTGGCCTTAGGTTAGGATATATAACGTTATAGACGCATGTAATGTTCCCACCGAGAAGTAGGGACCGACACGCCTGGAATGTGGTAAAATGTTACATCCGAGATGTTAGGTTGCCTAAGATTAGGATATATACCGTTATAGACGCATGTAATGTTACCACCGAGAAGTAGGGTTCGACACGCCAGGAATGTTGTCAAATATTACATACGAGATGTTAGGTGGCCTTAGGTTAGGATATATAACGTTATAGACGCATGTAATGTTACCACCGAGACGTAGGGACCGACAGGCCTGGAATGTTGTAAAATGTTACATCCGAGATGTTAGGTTGCCTAAGATTAGGATATATACCGCTATAGACGCATGTAATGTTACCACCGAGACGTAGGGACCGACACGCCAGGAATGTTGTCAAATATTACATACGAGATGTTAGGTGGCTTTGGTTAGGATATATAACGTTATAGACGCATGTAATGTTACCACCGAGACGTAGGGACCGACACGCCTGGAATGTGGTAAAATGTTACATCCGAGATGTTAGGTTGCCTAAGATTAGGATATATACCGTTATAGACGCATGTAATGTTACCACCGAGACGTAGGGACCGACACGCCCGGAATGTTATCAAATGTTACATCCGAGATGTTAGGTTGCCTAAGGCTAGGATATATGACGTTATAGATGTATATGCTGTTCCCTCCGAGAAGTAGGGTTCGACAGGCCAGGAATGTTGTCAAATATTGCATCTGAGATGTTAGGTTGCCAAAGGTTAGGATATATAACGTTATAGACGCATGTAATGTTACCACCGAGACGTAGGGACCGACACGCCTGGAATGTTGTCAAATGTTACATTCGAGATGTTAGGTTGTCTTAGGTTAGGATATATGACGTTACAGACGTATATACTGTTCCCTCCGAGATGTAGGGTTCGACAGGCCAGGAATGTTGTGAAATATTTCATCCGAGATGTTAGGTTGCCTTAGATTAGGATATATAACGTTATAGATGTATATGCTGTTCCCTCCTAGAAGTAGGCTTCGACAGGCCAGGAATGTTGACAAATATTGCATCCGAGATGTTAGGTTGCCTAAGGTTAGGATATATAACGTTATAGACGCATGTAATGTTACCACCGAGACGTAGGGACCGACACGCCTGGAATGTGGTAAAATGTTACATCCGAGATGTTAGGTTGCCTAAGATTAGGATATATACCGTTATAGACGCATGTAATGTTACCACCGAAACGTAGGGACCGACACGCCTGGAATGTGGTAAAATGTTACATCCGAGATGTTAGGTTGCCTAAGATTAGGATATATACCGTTATAGACGGATGTAATGTTACCACCGAGAAGTAGGGACCGACAGGCCTGGAATGTTGTAAAATGTTACATCCGATATGTTACGTTGCCTAAGATTAGGATATATACCGCTATAGACGCATGTAATGTTACCACCGAGACGTAGGGACCGACACGCCTGGAATGTTATCAAATGTTACATCCGAGATGTTAGGTTGCCTAAGGCTAGGATATATGACGTTATAGATGTATATGCTGTTCCCTCCGAGAAGTAGGGTTCGACAGGCCAGGAATATTGTCAAATATTGCATTCGAGATGTTAGGTTGCCTGAGGTTAGGATATATAACGTTATAGACGCATATAATGTTACCACCGAGAAGTAGGGTCCGACACGCCTGGAAGGTTGTAGAATATTACATCCGAGATGTTAGTTTGCCTTAGGTTAGGATATATAACGTTATAGACGTACATACTGTTCCCTCCGAGAAGTAGGGTTCGACAGGCAAGGAATGTTGTCAAATATTGCATCCGAGATGTTAGGTTGCCTTAGATTAGGATATGCAACGTTATAGACGCATATAATGTTACCACCGAGAAGTAGGCTCCGACACGCCTGGAACGTTGTAGAATATTGCATCCGAGATGTTATATTGCCTTAGATTACGATATCGACCGTTATGGACGCATATAATATTCCCACCGAAAAGTATGCACCGACACGCGAGGAATATTGTAAAATATTACGTCTGAGATAATAGGTTGCCTTAGATTAGGATATACAACGTTATAGACTCATATAATGTTCCCACCGAGAAGTAGGGTCCGACACGCCTTGAATGATGTTGAATATTACATCCGAGATGTCAGGTTGCCTTCGGTTAGGATATATAAGGTTATAGACGTATATACTGTTCCCACCGAGAAGTAGGGTTCGACACGCCAGGAATGTTGTCAAATATTACATACGAGATGTTAGTTGGCCTTAGTTTAGGATATATAACGTTATAGACGCTGGTAATGTTACCACCGAGACGTAGGGACCGACACGCCTGGAATGTGGTAAAATGTTACATCCGAGATGTTAGGTTGCCTAAGATTAGGATATATACCGTTATAGACGCATGTAATGTTACCACCGAGACGTAGGGACCGACACGCCTGGAATGTTGTCTAATGTTACATCCGAGATGTTAGGTTGCCTTAGGCTAGGATATATGACGTTATAGATGTATATGCTGTTCCCTCCGAGAAGTAGGGTTCGACAGGCCAGGAATGTTGTCAAATATTGCATCCGAGATGTTAGGTTGCCTTAGGTAAGGATATACAACGTTATAGACGCATATAATGTTCCCACCGAGAAGTAGGGTCCGACACGCCTGGAATGTTGTAGAATAATATATCCGAGATGTCAGGTTGCCTTAGGTTAGGATATATAACGTTATAGACGTATATACTGTTCCCTCCGAGAAGTATTGTTCGACAGGCCAGGAATGTTGTCAAATATTGCATCCGAGATGTTAGGTTGCCTTAGGTTAGGGTATATAACGTTATAGACGCATGTAACGTTACCACCGAGACGTAGGGACCGACACGCCTGGAATGTTGTCAAATGTTACATCCGAGATGTTAGGTTGCCTTAGGTTAGGATATATGACGTTATAGACGTATATGCTGTTCCCTCCGAGATGTAGGGTTCGACAGGCCAGGAATGTTGTCAAATATTGCATCCGAGATGTTAGGTTGCCTTAGGTTAGCATATATAACGTTATAGACGCACGTAATGTTACCAGCGAGATGTCGGGTTCCACAGGCCAGGAATGTTGTCAAATATTGCATCCGAGATGCTAGGTTGCCTTAGATTAGGATATGCAACGTTATAGACGCATATAATGTTACCACCGAGAAGTAGGGTCCGACACGCCTGGAAGGTTGTAGAATATTACATCCGAGATGTTAGGTTGCCTTAGGTTAGGATATATAACGTTATAGACGTACATACTGTTCCCTTCCGAGAAGTAGGGTTCGACAGGCAAGGAATGTTGTCAAATATTGCATCCGAGATGTTAGGTTGCCTTAGATTAGGATATGCAACGTTATAGACGCATATAATGTTACCACCGAGAAGTAGGCTCCGACACGCCTGGAAGGTTGTAGAATATTGCATCCGAGATGTTAGATTGCCTTAGATTACGATATCGACCGTTATGGACGCATATAATATTCCCACCGAAAAGTATGCACCGACACGCGAGGAATATTGTAAAATATTACGTCTGAGATAATAGGTTGCCTTAGATTAGGATATACAACGTTATATACTCATATAATGTTCCCACCGAGAAGTAGGGTCCGACATGCCTTGAATGATGTTGAATATTACATCCGAGATGTTAGGTTGCCTTCGGTTAGGATATATAACGTTATAGACGCATGTAATGTTACCACCGAGACGTTGGGTTCGACAGGCTAGGAATGTTGTCAAATATTGCTACCGAGATGTTAGGTTGCCTTAGGTTAGGATATATAACGGTATAGACGTATATACTGTTCCCTCCGAGAAGTATTGTTCGACAGGCCAGGAATGTTGTCAAATATTGCATCCGAGATGTTAGGTTGCCTTAGGTTAGGATATATAACGTTATAGACGCACGTAATGTTACCACCGAGACGTAGGGACCGACACGCCTGGAATGCTGTCAAATGTTACATCCGGGATGTTAGGTTGTCTTAGGTTAGGCTATATGACGTTACAGACGTATATACTGTTCCCTCCGAGATGTCGGGTTCGACAGGCCAGGAATGTTGTCACATATTTCATCCGAGATGTTAGGTTGCCTTAGATTAGGATATATACCGTTATAGATGTATATACTGTTCCCTCCGAGCAGTCGGGTTCGACAGGCCAGGAATGTTGTCAAATATTGCATCCGAGATGTTAGGTTGCCTTAGGTTAGCATATATAACGTTATAGACGCACGTAATGTTACCAGCGAGACGTAGGGTTCCAACACGCCTGGAATGTTGTCAAATGTTATATCCGAGATGTTAGGTTGCCTTAGGTTAGGATATATAACGTTATAGACGTATATACTGTTCCCACCGAGAAGTAGGGTTCGACACGCCTGGAATGTTGCAGAATAATATATCCGAGATGTCATGTTGCCTTAGGTTAGGATATATAACGTTATAGACGTATATAGTGTTCCCTCCGAGAAGTAGGGTTCGACAGGCCAGGAATGTTGTCAAATATTGCATCCGAGATGTTAGGTTGCCTTAGATAAGGATATATAACGTTATAGACGCATATAATGTTACCACCGAGACGTAGGGTTCCAACACGCCTGGAATGTTGTCAAATGTTATATCCGAGATGTTAGGTTGCCTTAGGTTAGAATATATGACATTACAGACGTATATACTGTTCCCACCGAGAAGTAGGGTCCGACACGCCAGGAATGTTGTCAAATATTACATCCGACATGTTAGGTTGCCTTAGGTTAGGATATATAACGTTATAGACGTATATACTGTTCCCTCCGAGAAGTAGGGTTCGATACGCCAGGAATCTTGTCAAATATTACATACGAGATGTTAGGTGGCCTTAGGTTAGGATATATAACGTTATAGACGCATGTAATGTTCCCACTGAGAAGTAGGGACCGACACGCCTGGAATGTGGTAAAATGTTACATCCGAGATGTTAGGTTGCCTAAGATTAGGATATATACCGTTATAGACGCATGTAATGTTACCACCGAGAAGTAGGGTTCGACACGCCAGGAATGTTGTCAAATATTACATACGAGATGTTAGGTGGCCTTAGGTTAGGATATATAACGTTATAGACGCATGTAATGTTACCACCGAGACGTAGGGACCGACAGGCCTGGAATGTTGTAAAATGTTACATCCGAGATGTTAGGTTGCCTAAGATTAGGATATATACCGCTATAGACGCATGTAATGTTACCACCGAGACGTAGGGACCGACACGCCAGGAATGTTGTCAAATATTACATACGAGATGTTAGGTGGCTTTGGTTAGGATATATAACGTTATAGACGCATGTAATGTTACCACCGAGACGTAGGGACCGACACGCCTGGAATGTGGTAAAATGTTACATCCGAGATGTTAGGTTGCCTAAGATTAGGATATATACCGTTATAGACGCATGTAATGTTACCACCGAGACGTAGGGACCGACACGCCCGGAATGTTATCAAATGTTACATCCGAGATGTTAGGTTGCCTTAGGTTAGGATATATAACGTTATAGACGTATATACTGTTCCCTCCGAGAAGTATTGTTCGACAGGCCAGGAATGTTGTCAAATATTGCATCCGAGATGTTAGGTTGCCTTAGGTTAGGATATATAACGTTATAGACGCATATAATGTTACCACCGAGAAGTAGGGTCCGACACGCCTGGAAGGTTGTAGAATATTACATCCGAGATGTTAGTTTGCCTTAGGTTAGGATATATAACGTTATAGACGTACATACTGTTCCCTCCGAGAAGTAGGGTTCGACAGGCAAGGAATGTTGTCAAATATTGCATCCGAGATGTTAGGTTGCCTTAGATTAGGATATGCAACGTTATAGACGCATATAATGTTACCACCGAGAAGTAGGCTCCGACACGCCTGGAACGTTGTAGAATATTCCATCCGAGATGTTAGATTGCCTTAGATTACGATATCGACCGTTATGGACGCATATAATATTCCCACCGAAAAGTATGCACCGACACGCGAGGAATATTGTAAAATATTACGTCTGAGATAATAGGTTGCCTTAGATTAGGATATACAACGTTATAGACTCATATAATGTTCCCACCGAGAAGTAGGCTCCGACACGCCTTGAATGATGTTGAATATTACATCCGAGATGTCAGGTTGCCTTCGGTTAGGATATATAACGTTATAGACTTATATACTGTTCCCTCCGAGAAGTAGGGTTCGACAGGCCAGGAATGTTGTCAAATATTGCATCCGAGATGTTAGGTTGCCTTAGATTAGGATATATACCGCTATAGACGTATATACTGTTCCCTCCGAGATGTAGGGTTCGACAGGCCAGGAATGTTGTCAAATATTGCATCCGAGATGTTAGGTTGCCTTAGATTAGGATATACAACGTTATAGACGCATATAATGTTCCCGCCGAGAAGTAGGGTCCGACACGCCTGGAATGTTGCAGAATAATATATCCGAGATGTCATGTTGCCTTAGGTTATGATATATATAACGTTATAGACGCATATAATGTTACCACCGAGACGTAGGGACCGACATGCCTGGAATGTTGTCAAATGTTACATCCTAGATGTTAGGTTGCCTTAGGTTAGGATAAATAACGTTATAGACGTATATACTGTTCCCTCCGAGAAGTATTGTTCGACAGGCCAGGAATGTTGTCAAATTATGCATCCGAGATGTTAGGTTGCCTTAGATAAGGATATATAACGTTATAGACGCATATAATGTTACCACCGAGACGTAGGGTTCCAACACGCCTGGAATGTTGTCAAATGTTATATCCGAGATGTTAGGTTGCCTTAGGTTAGAATATATGACATTACAGACGTATATACTGTTCCCACCGAGAAGTAGGGTCCGACACGCCAGGAATGTTGTCAAATATTACATCCGACATGTTAGGTTGCCTTAGGTTAGGATATATAACGTTATAGACGTATATACTGTTCCCTCCGAGAAGTAGGGTTCGATACGCCAGGAATCTTGTCAAATATTACATACGAGATGTTAGGTGGCCTTAGGTTAGGATATATAACGTTATAGACGCATGTAATGTTCCCACCGAGAAGTAGGGACCGACACGCCTGGAATGTGGTAAAATGTTACATCCGAGATGTTAGGTTGCCTAAGATTAGGATATATACCGTTATAGACGCATGTAATGTTACCACCGAGAAGTAGGGTTCGACACGCCAGGAATGTTGTCAAATATTACATACGAGATGTTAGGTGGCCTTAGGTTAGGATATATAACGTTATAGACGCATGTAATGTTACCACCGAGACGTAGGGACCGACAGGCCTGGAATGTTGTAAAATGTTACATCCGAGATGTTAGGTTGCCTAAGATTAGGATATATACCGCTATAGACGCATGTAATGTTACCACCGAGACGTAGGGACCGACACGCCAGGAATGTTGTCAAATATTACATACGAGATGTTAGGTGGCTTTGGTTAGGATATATAACGTTATAGACGCATGTAATGTTACCACCGAGACGTAGGGACCGACACGCCTGGAATGTGGTAAAATGTTACATCCGAGATGTTAGGTTGCCTAAGATTAGGATATATACCGTTATAGACGCATGTAATGTTACCACCGAGACGTAGGGACCGACACGCCCGGAATGTTATCAAATGTTACATCCGAGATGTTAGGTTGCCTAAGGCTAGGATATATGACGTTATAGATGTATATGCTGTTCCCTCCGAGAAGTAGGGTTCGACAGGCCAGGAATGTTGTCAAATATTGCATCTGAGATGTTAGGTTGCCAAAGGTTAGGATATATAACGTTATAGACGCATGTAATGTTACCACCGAGACGTAGGGACCGACACGCCTGGAATGTTGTCAAATGTTACATTCGAGATGTTAGGTTGTCTTAGGTTAGGATATATGACGTTACAGACGTATATACTGTTCCCTCCGAGATGTAGGGTTCGACAGGCCAGGAATGTTGTGAAATATTTCATCCGAGATGTTAGGTTGCCTTAGATTAGGATATATAACGTTATAGATGTATATGCTGTTCCCTCCTAGAAGTAGGCTTCGACAGGCCAGGAATGTTGACAAATATTGCATCCGAGATGTTAGGTTGCCTAAGGTTAGGATATATAACGTTATAGACGCATGTAATGTTACCACCGAGACGTAGGGACCGACACGCCTGGAATGTGGTAAAATGTTACATCCGAGATGTTAGGTTGCCTAAGATTAGGATATATACCGTTATAGACGCATGTAATGTTACCACCGAAACGTAGGGACCGACACGCCTGGAATGTGGTAAAATGTTACATCCGAGATGTTAGGTTGCCTAAGATTAGGATATATACCGTTATAGACGGATGTAATGTTACCACCGAGAAGTAGGGACCGACAGGCCTGGAATGTTGTAAAATGTTACATCCGATATGTTACGTTGCCTAAGATTAGGATATATACCGCTATAGACGCATGTAATGTTACCACCGAGACGTAGGGACCGACACGCCTGGAATGTTATCAAATGTTACATCCGAGATGTTAGGTTGCCTAAGGCTAGGATATATGACGTTATAGATGTATATGCTGTTCCCTCCGAGAAGTAGGGTTCGACAGGCCAGGAATATTGTCAAATATTGCATTCGAGATGTTAGGTTGCCTGAGGTTAGGATATATAACGTTATAGACGCATATAATGTTACCACCGAGAAGTAGGGTCCGACACGCCTGGAAGGTTGTAGAATATTACATCCGAGATGTTAGTTTGCCTTAGGTTAGGATATATAACGTTATAGACGTACATACTGTTCCCTCCGAGAAGTAGGGTTCGACAGGCAAGGAATGTTGTCAAATATTGCATCCGAGATGTTAGGTTGCCTTAGATTAGGATATGCAACGTTATAGACGCATATAATGTTACCACCGAGAAGTAGGCTCCGACACGCCTGGAACGTTGTAGAATATTGCATCCGAGATGTTAGATTGCCTTAGATTACGATATCGACCGTTATGGACGCATATAATATTCCCACCGAAAAGTATGCACCGACACGCGAGGAATATTGTAAAATATTACGTCTGAGATAATAGGTTGCCTTAGATTAGGATATACAACGTTATAGACTCATATAATGTTCCCACCGAGAAGTAGGGTCCGACACGCCTTGAATGGTGTTGAATATTACATCCGAGATGTCAGGTTGCCTTCGGTTAGGATATATAAGGTTATAGACGTATATACTGTTCCCACCGAGAAGTAGGGTTCGACACGCCAGGAATGTTGTCAAATATTACATACGAGATGTTAGTTGGCCTTAGGTTAGGATATATAACGTTATAGACGCTGGTAATGTTACCACCGAGACGTAGGGACCGACACGCCTGGAATGTGGTAAAATGTTACATCCGAGATGTTAGGTTGCCTAAGATTAGGATATATACCGTTATAGACGCATGTAATGTTACCACCGAGACGTAGGGACCGACACGCCTGGAATGTTGTCTAATGTTACATCCGAGATGTTAGGTTGCCTTAGGCTAGGATATATGACGTTATAGATGTATATGCTGTTCCCTCCGAGAAGTAGGGTTCGACAGGCCAGGAATGTTGTCAAATATTGCATCCGAGATGTTAGGTTGCCTTAGGTAAGGATATACAACGTTATAGACGCATATAATGTTCCCACCGAGAAGTAGGGTCCGACACGCCTGGAATGTTGTAGAATAATATATCCGAGATGTCAGGTTGCCTTAGGTTAGGATATATAACGTTATAGACGTATATACTGTTCCCTCCGAGAAGTATTGTTCGACAGGCCAGGAATGTTGTCAAATATTGCATCCGAGATGTTAGGTTGCCTTAGGTTAGGGTATATAACGTTATAGACGCATGTAACGTTACCACCGAGACGTAGGGACCGACACGCCTGGAATGTTGTCAAATGTTACATCCGAGATGTTAGGTTGCCTTAGGTTAGGATATATGACGTTATAGACGTATATGCTGTTCCCTCCGAGATGTAGGGTTCGACAGGCCAGGAATGTTGTCAAATATTGCATCCGAGATGTTAGGTTGCCTTAGGTTAGCATATATAACGTTATAGACGCACGTAATGTTACCAGCGAGATGTCGGGTTCCACAGGCCAGGAATGTTGTCAAATATTGCATCCGAGATGCTAGGTTGCCTTAGATTAGGATATGCAACGTTATAGACGCATATAATGTTACCACCGAGAAGTAGGGTCCGACACGCCTGGAAGGTTGTAGAATATTACATCCGAGATGTTAGGTTGCCTTAGGTTAGGATATATAACGTTATAGACGTACATACTGTTCCCTTCCGAGAAGTAGGGTTCGACAGGCAAGGAATGTTGTCAAATATTGAATCCGAGATGTTAGGTTGCCTTAGATTAGGATATGCAACGTTATAGACGCATATAATGTTACCACCGAGAAGTAGGCTCCGACACGCCTGGAAGGTTGTAGAATATTGCATCCGAGATGTTAGATTGCCTTAGATTACGATATCGACCGTTATGGACGCATATAATATTCCCACCGAAAAGTATGCACCGACACGCGAGGAATATTGTAAAATATTACGTCTGAGATAATAGGTTGCCTTAGATTAGGATATACAACGTTATATACTCATATAATGTTCCCACCGAGAAGTAGGGTCCGACATGCCTTGAATGATGTTGAATATTACATCCGAGATGTTAGGTTGCCTTCGGTTAGGATATATAACGTTATAGACGCATGTAATGTTACCACCGAGACGTTGGGTTCGACAGGCTAGGAATGTTGTCAAATATTGCTACCGAGATGTTAGGTTGCCTTAGGTTAGGATATATAACGGTATAGACGTATATACTGTTCCCTCCGAGAAGTATTGTTCGACAGGCCAGGAATGTTGTCAAATATTGCATCCGAGATGTTAGGTTGCCTTAGGTTAGGATATATAACGTTATAGACGCACGTAATGTTACCACCGAGACGTAGGGACCGACACGCCTGGAATGCTGTCAAATGTTACATCCGGGATGTTAGGTTGTCTTAGGTTAGGCTATATGACGTTACAGACGTATATACTGTTCCCTCCGAGATGTCGGGTTCGACAGGCCAGGAATGTTGTCACATATTTCATCCGAGATGTTAGGTTGCCTTAGATTAGGATATATACCGTTATAGATGTATATACTGTTCCCTCCGAGCAGTCGGGTTCGACAGGCCAGGAATGTTGTCAAATATTGCATCCGAGATGTTAGGTTGCCTTAGGTTAGCATATATAACGTTATAGACGCACGTAATGTTACCAGCGAGACGTAGGGTTCCAACACGCCTGGAATGTTGTCAAATGTTATATCCGAGATGTTAGGTTGCCTTAGGTTAGGATATATAACGTTATAGACGTATATACTGTTCCCACCGAGAAGTAGGGTTCGACACGCCTGGAATGTTGCAGAATAATATATCCGAGATGTCATGTTGCCTTAGGTTAGGATATATAACGTTATAGACGTATATAGTGTTCCCTCCGAGAAGTAGGGTTCGACAGGCCAGGAATGTTGTCAAATATTGCATCCGAGATGTTAGGTTGCCTTAGATAAGGATATATAACGTTATAGACGCATATAATGTTACCACCGAGACGTAGGGACCGACATGCCTGGAATGTTGTCAAATGTTACATCCTAGATGTTAGGTGGCCTTAGGTTAGGATATATAACGTTATAGACGCATGTAATGTTCCCACTGAGAAGTAGGGACCGACACGCCTGGAATGTGGTAAAATGTTACATCCGAGATGTTAGGTTGCCTAAGATTAGGATATATACCGTTATAGACGCATGTAATGTTACCACCGAGAAGTAGGGTTCGACACGCCAGGAATGTTGTCAAATATTACATACGAGATGTTAGGTGGCCTTAGGTTAGGATATATAACGTTATAGACGCATGTAATGTTACCACCGAGACGTAGGGACCGACAGGCCTGGAATGTTGTAAAATGTTACATCCGAGATGTTAGGTTGCCTAAGATTAGGATATATACCGCTATAGACGCATGTAATGTTACCACCGAGACGTAGGGACCGACACGCCAGGAATGTTGTCAAATATTACATACGAGATGTTAGGTGGCTTTGGTTAGGATATATAACGTTATAGACGCATGTAATGTTACCACCGAGACGTAGGGACCGACACGCCTGGAATGTGGTAAAATGTTACATCCGAGATGTTAGGTTGCCTAAGATTAGGATATATACCGTTATAGACGCATGTAATGTTACCACCGAGACGTAGGGACCGACACGCCCGGAATGTTATCAAATGTTACATCCGAGATGTTAGGTTGCCTTAGGTTAGGATATATAACGTTATAGACGTATATACTGTTCCCTCCGAGAAGTATTGTTCGACAGGCCAGGAATGTTGTCAAATATTGCATCCGAGATGTTAGGTTGCCTTAGGTTAGGATATATAACGTTATAGACGCATATAATGTTACCACCGAGAAGTAGGGTCCGACACGCCTGGAAGGTTGTAGAATATTACATCCGAGATGTTAGTTTGCCTTAGGTTAGGATATATAACGTTATAGACGTACATACTGTTCCCTCCGAGAAGTAGGGTTCGACAGGCAAGGAATGTTGTCAAATATTGCATCCGAGATGTTAGGTTGCCTTAGATTAGGATATGCAACGTTATAGACGCATATAATGTTACCACCGAGAAGTAGGCTCCGACACGCCTGGAACGTTGTAGAATATTCCATCCGAGATGTTAGATTGCCTTAGATTACGATATCGACCGTTATGGACGCATATAATATTCCCACCGAAAAGTATGCACCGACACGCGAGGAATATTGTAAAATATTACGTCTGAGATAATAGGTTGCCTTAGATTAGGATATACAACGTTATAGACTCATATAATGTTCCCACCGAGAAGTAGGCTCCGACACGCCTTGAATGATGTTGAATATTACATCCGAGATGTCAGGTTGCCTTCGGTTAGGATATATAACGTTATAGACTTATATACTGTTCCCTCCGAGAAGTAGGGTTCGACAGGCCAGGAATGTTGTCAAATATTGCATCCGAGATGTTAGGTTGCCTTAGATTAGGATATATACCGCTATAGACGTATATACTGTTCCCTCCGAGATGTAGGGTTCGACAGGCCAGGAATGTTGTCAAATATTGCATCCGAGATGTTAGGTTGCCTTAGATTAGGATATACAACGTTATAGACGCATATAATGTTCCCGCCGAGAAGTAGGGTCCGACACGCCTGGAATGTTGCAGAATAATATATCCGAGATGTCATGTTGCCTTAGGTTATGATATATATAACGTTATAGACGCATATAATGTTACCACCGAGACGTAGGGACCGACATGCCTGGAATGTTGTCAAATGTTACATCCTAGATGTTAGGTTGCCTTAGGTTAGGATAAATAACGTTATAGACGTATATACTGTTCCCTCCGAGAAGTATTGTTCGACAGGCCAGGAATGTTGTCAAATTATGCATCCGAGATGTTAGGTTGCCTTAGATAAGGATATATAACGTTATAGACGCATATAATGTTACCACCGAGACGTAGGGTTCCAACACGCCTGGAATGTTGTCAAATGTTATATCCGAGATGTTAGGTTGCCTTAGGTTAGAATATATGACATTACAGACGTATATACCGTTCCCACCGAGAAGTAGGGTCCGACACGCCAGGAATGTTGTCAAATATTACATCCGACATGTTAGGTTGCCTTAGGTTAGGATATATAACGTTATAGACGTATATACTGTTCCCTCCGAGAAGTAGGGTTCGATACGCCAGGAATCTTGTCAAATATTACATACGAGATGTTAGGTGGCCTTAGGTTAGGATATATAACGTTATAGACGCATGTAATGTTCCCACCGAGAAGTAGGGACCGACACGCCTGGAATGTGGTAAAATGTTACATCCGAGATGTTAGGTTGCCTAAGATTAGGATATATACCGTTATAGACGCATGTAATGTTACCACCGAGAAGTAGGGTTCGACACGCCAGGAATGTTGTCAAATATTACATACGAGATGTTAGGTGGCCTTAGGTTAGGATATATAACGTTATAGACGCATGTAATGTTACCACCGAGACGTAGGGACCGACAGGCCTGGAATGTTGTAAAATGTTACATCCGAGATGTTAGGTTGCCTAAGATTAGGATATATACCGCTATAGACGCATGTAATGTTACCACCGAGACGTAGGGACCGACACGCCAGGAATGTTGTCAAATATTACATACGAGATGTTAGGTGGCTTTGGTTAGGATATATAACGTTATAGACGCATGTAATGTTACCACCGAGACGTAGGGACCGACACGCCTGGAATGTGGTAAAATGTTACATCCGAGATGTTAGGTTGCCTAAGATTAGGATATATACCGTTATAGACGCATGTAATGTTACCACCGAGACGTAGGGACCGACACGCCCGGAATGTTATCAAATGTTACATCCGAGATGTTAGGTTGCCTAAGGCTAGGATATATGACGTTATAGATGTATATGCTGTTCCCTCCGAGAAGTAGGGTTCGACAGGCCAGGAATGTTGTCAAATATTGCATCTGAGATGTTAGGTTGCCAAAGGTTAGGATATATAACGTTATAGACGCATGTAATGTTACCACCGAGACGTAGGGACCGACACGCCTGGAATGTTGTCAAATGTTACATTCGAGATGTTAGGTTGTCTTAGGTTAGGATATATGACGTTACAGACGTATATACTGTTCCCTCCGAGATGTAGGGTTCGACAGGCCAGGAATGTTGTGAAATATTTCATCCGAGATGTTAGGTTGCCTTAGATTAGGATATATAACGTTATAGATGTATATGCTGTTCCCTCCTAGAAGTAGGCTTCGACAGGCCAGGAATGTTGACAAATATTGCATCCGAGATGTTAGGTTGCCTAAGGTTAGGATATATAACGTTATAGACGCATGTAATGTTACCACCGAGACGTAGGGACCGACACGCCTGGAATGTGGTAAAATGTTACATCCGAGATGTTAGGTTGCCTAAGATTAGGATATATACCGTTATAGACGCATGTAATGTTACCACCGAAACGTAGGGACCGACACGCCTGGAATGTGGTAAAATGTTACATCCGAGATGTTAGGTTGCCTAAGATTAGGATATATACCGTTATAGACGGATGTAATGTTACCACCGAGAAGTAGGGACCGACAGGCCTGGAATGTTGTAAAATGTTACATCCGATATGTTACGTTGCCTAAGATTAGGATATATACCGCTATAGACGCATGTAATGTTACCACCGAGACGTAGGGACCGACACGCCTGGAATGTTATCAAATGTTACATCCGAGATGTTAGGTTGCCTAAGGCTAGGATATATGACGTTATAGATGTATATGCTGTTCCCTCCGAGAAGTAGGGTTCGACAGGCCAGGAATATTGTCAAATGTTGCATTCGAGATGTTAGGTTGCCTGAGGTTAGGATATATAACGTTATAGACGCATATAATGTTACCACCGAGAAGTAGGGTCCGACACGCCTGGAAGGTTGTAGAATATTACATCCGAGATGTTAGTTTGCCTTAGGTTAGGATATATAACGTTATAGACGTACATACTGTTCCCTCCGAGAAGTAGGGTTCGACAGGCAAGGAATGTTGTCAAATATTGCATCCGAGATGTTAGGTTGCCTTAGATTAGGATATGCAACGTTATAGACGCATATAATGTTACCACCGAGAAGTAGGCTCCGACACGCCTGGAACGTTGTAGAATATTGCATCCGAGATGTTAGATTGCCTTAGATTACGATATCGACCGTTATGGACGCATATAATATTCCCACCGAAAAGTATGCACCGACACGCGAGGAATATTGTAAAATATTACGTCTGAGATAATAGGTTGCCTTAGATTAGGATATACAACGTTATAGACTCATATAATGTTCCCACCGAGAAGTAGGGTCCGACACGCCTTGAATGGTGTTGAATATTACATCCGAGATGTCAGGTTGCCTTCGGTTAGGATATATAAGGTTATAGACGTATATACTGTTCCCACCGAGAAGTAGGGTTCGACACGCCAGGAATGTTGTCAAATATTACATACGAGATGTTAGTTGGCCTTAGGTTAGGATATATAACGTTATAGACGCTGGTAATGTTACCACCGAGACGTAGGGACCGACACGCCTGGAATGTGGTAAAATGTTACATCCGAGATGTTAGGTTGCCTAAGATTAGGATATATACCGTTATAGACGCATGTAATGTTACCACCGAGACGTAGGGACCGACACGCCTGGAATGTTGTCTAATGTTACATCCGAGATGTTAGGTTGCCTTAGGCTAGGATATATGACGTTATAGATGTATATGCTGTTCCCTCCGAGAAGTAGGGTTCGACAGGCCAGGAATGTTGTCAAATATTGCATCCGAGATGTTAGGTTGCCTTAGGTAAGGATATACAACGTTATAGACGCATATAATGTTCCCACCGAGAAGTAGGGTCCGACACGCCTGGAATGTTGTAGAATAATATATCCGAGATGTCAGGTTGCCTTAGGTTAGGATATATAACGTTATAGACGTATATACTGTTCCCTCCGAGAAGTATTGTTCGACAGGCCAGGAATGTTGTCAAATATTGCATCCGAGATGTTAGGTTGCCTTAGGTTAGGGTATATAACGTTATAGACGCATGTAACGTTACCACCGAGACGTAGGGACCGACACGCCTGGAATGTTGTCAAATGTTACATCCGAGATGTTAGGTTGCCTTAGGTTAGGATATATGACGTTATAGACGTATATGCTGTTCCCTCCGAGATGTAGGGTTCGACAGGCCAGGAATGTTGTCAAATATTGCATCCGAGATGTTAGGTTGCCTTAGGTTAGCATATATAACGTTATAGACGCACGTAATGTTACCAGCGAGATGTCGGGTTCCACAGGCCAGGAATGTTGTCAAATATTGCATCCGAGATGCTAGGTTGCCTTAGATTAGGATATGCAACGTTATAGACGCATATAATGTTACCACCGAGAAGTAGGGTCCGACACGCCTGGAAGGTTGTAGAATATTACATCCGAGATGTTAGGTTGCCTTAGGTTAGGATATATAACGTTATAGACGTACATACTGTTCCCTTCCGAGAAGTAGGGTTCGACAGGCAAGGAATGTTGTCAAATATTGCATCCGAGATGTTAGGTTGCCTTAGATTAGGATATGCAACGTTATAGACGCATATAATGTTACCACCGAGAAGTAGGCTCCGACACGCCTGGAAGGTTGTAGAATATTGCATCCGAGATGTTAGATTGCCTTAGATTACGATATCGACCGTTATGGACGCATATAATATTCCCACCGAAAAGTATGCACCGACACGCGAGGAATATTGTAAAATATTACGTCTGAGATAATAGGTTGCCTTAGATTAGGATATACAACGTTATATACTCATATAATGTTCCCACCGAGAAGTAGGGTCCGACATGCCTTGAATGATGTTGAATATTACATCCGAGATGTTAGGTTGCCTTCGGTTAGGATATATAACGTTATAGACGCATGTAATGTTACCACCGAGACGTTGGGTTCGACAGGCTAGGAATGTTGTCAAATATTGCTACCGAGATGTTAGGTTGCCTTAGGTTAGGATATATAACGGTATAGACGTATATACTGTTCCCTCCGAGAAGTATTGTTCGACAGGCCAGGAATGTTGTCAAATATTGCATCCGAGATGTTAGGTTGCCTTAGGTTAGGATATATAACGTTATAGACGCACGTAATGTTACCACCGAGACGTAGGGACCGACACGCCTGGAATGCTGTCAAATGTTACATCCGGGATGTTAGGTTGTCTTAGGTTAGGCTATATGACGTTACAGACGTATATACTGTTCCCTCCGAGATGTCGGGTTCGACAGGCCAGGAATGTTGTCACATATTTCATCCGAGATGTTAGGTTGCCTTAGATTAGGATATATACCGTTATAGATGTATATACTGTTCCCTCCGAGCAGTCGGGTTCGACAGGCCAGGAATGTTGTCAAATATTGCATCCGAGATGTTAGGTTGCCTTAGGTTAGCATATATAACGTTATAGACGCACGTAATGTTACCAGCGAGACGTAGGGTTCCAACACGCCTGGAATGTTGTCAAATGTTATATCCGAGATGTTAGGTTGCCTTAGGTTAGGATATATAACGTTATAGACGTATATACTGTTCCCACCGAGAAGTAGGGTTCGACACGCCTGGAATGTTGCAGAATAATATATCCGAGATGTCATGTTGCCTTAGGTTAGGATATATAACGTTATAGACGTATATAGTGTTCCCTCCGAGAAGTAGGGTTCGACAGGCCAGGAATGTTGTCAAATATTGCATCCGAGATGTTAGGTTGCCTTAGATAAGGATATATAACGTTATAGACGCATATAATGTTACCACCGAGACGTAGGGACCGACATGCCTGGAATGTTGTCAAATGTTACATCCTAGATGTTAGGTTGCCTTAGGTTAGGATAAATAACGTTATAGACGTATATACTGTTCCCTCCGAGAAGTATTGTTCGACAGGCCAGGAATGTTGTCAAATTATGCATCCGAGATGTTAGGTTGCCTTAGGTTAGGATATATAACGTTATAGACGCATGTAACGTTACCAGCGAGACGTAGGGTTCCAACACGCCTGGAATGTTGTCAAATGTTATATCCGAGATGTTAGGTTGCGTTAGGTTAGGATATATAACGTTATAGACGTATATACTGTTCCCACCGAGAAGTAGGGTTCGACACGCCAGGAATGTTGTCAAATATTACATACGAGATGTTAGTTGGCCTTAGGTTAGGATATATAACGTTATAGACGCTGGTAATGTTACCACCGAGACGTAGGGACCGACACGCCTGGAATGTGGTCAAATGTTACATCCAAGATGTTAGGTTGCCTAAGATTAGGATATATACCGTTATAGACGCATGTAATGTTACCACCGAGACGTAGGGACCGACACGCCTGGAATGTTGTCAAATGTTACATCCGAGATGTTAGGTTGCCTTAGGCTAGGATATATGACGTTATAGATGTATATGCTGTTCCCTCCGAGAAGTAGGGTTCGACAGGCTAAGAATGTTGTCAAATATTGCATCCGAGGTGTTAGGTTGCCTTAGATAACGATATATAACGTTATAGACGCATATAATGTTACCACCGAGACGTAGGGACCGACATGCCTGGAATGTTGTCAAATGTTACATCCGAGTTGTTAGGTTGCCTTAGGTTAGGATATATGACGTTATAGACGTATATACTGTTCCCTTCGAGAAGTAGGGTTCGACAGGCCAGGAATGTTGTCAAATATTGCATCCGAGATGTTAGGTTGCCTTAGATCAGGAAATATACCGTTATAGACGCATGTAATGTTACCACCGAGACGTAGGGTTCGACAGGCTAGGAATGTTGTCAAATATTGCATCGGAGATGTTAGGTTGCCTTAGATAAGGATATATAACGTTATAGACTCATATAATGTTACCACCGAGACGTAGGACCAACATGCCTGGAATGTTGTCAAATGTTACATCCGAGATGTTAGGTTGCCTTTGGTTAGGATATATAACGTTATAGACGTATATACTGTTCCCTCCGAGAAGTATTGTTCGACAGGCCAGGAATGTTGTCAAATATTGCATCCGAGATGTTAGGTTGCCTTAGGTTAGGATATATAACGTTATGGACGCATATAATGTTACCACCGAGAAGTAGGGTCCGACACGCCTGGAAGGTTGTAGAATATTACATCCGAGATGTTAGTTTGCCTTAGGTTAGGATATATAACGTTATAGACGTACATACTGTTCCCTCCGAGAAGTAGGGTTCGACAGGCAAGGAATGTTGTCAAATATTGCATCCGAGATGTTAGGTTGCCTTAGATTAGGATATGCAACGTTATAGACGCATATAATGTTACCACCGAGAAGTAGGCTCCGACACGCCTGGAACGTTGTAGAATATTGCATCCGAGATGTTAGATTGCCTTAGATTACGATATCGACCGTTATGGACGCATATAATATTCCCACCGAAAAGTATGCACCGACACGCGAGGAATATTGTAAAATATTACGTCTGAGATAATAGGTTGCCTTAGATTAGGATATACAACGTTATAGACTCATATAATGTTCCCACCGAGAAGTAGGGTCCGACACGCCTTGAATGATGTTGAATATTACATCCGAGATGTCAGGTTGCCTTCGGTTAGGATATGTAACGTTATAGACTTATATACTGTTCCCTCCGAGAAGTAGGGTTCGACAGGCCAGGAATGTTGTCAAATATTGCATCCGAGATGTTAGGTTGCCTTAGATTAGGATAAATACCGCTATAGACGTATATACTGTTCCCTCCGAGATGTAGGGTTCGACAGGCCAGGAATGTTGTCAAATATTGCATCCGAGATGTTAGGTTGCCTTAGATTAGGATATACAACGTTATAGACGCATATAATGTTCCCACCGAGAAGTAGGGTCCGACACGCCTGGAATGTTGCAGAATAATATATCCGAGATGTCATGTTGCCTTAGGTTAGGATATATATAACGTTATAGACGTATATAGTGTTCCCTCCGAGAAGTAGGGTTCGACAGGCCAGGAATGTTTTCAAATATTGCATCCGAGATGTTAGGTTGCCTTAGATAAGGACATATAACGTTATAGACGCATATAATGTTACCACCGAGACGTAGGGACCGACATGCCTGGAATGTTGTCAAATGTTACATCCTAGATGTTAGGTTGCCTTAGGTTAGGATAAATAACGTTATAGACGTATATACTGTTCCCTCCGAGAAGTATTGTTCGACAGGCCAGGAATGTTGTCAAATTATGCATCCGAGATGTTAGGTTGCCTTAGGTTAGGATATATAACGTTATAGACGCATGTAACGTTACCACCGAGACGTAGGGACCGACACGCCTGGAATTTTGTCAAATCTTACATCCGAGATGTTAGGTTGCCTTAGGTTAGGATTTATGACGTTATAGACGTATATGCTGTTCCCTCCGAGAAGTAGGGTTCGACAGGCCAGGAATGTTGTCAAATATTGCATCCGAAATGTTATGTTGCATTAGGTTAGCATATATGACGTTATAGACGCACGTAATGTTACCAGCGAGACGTAGGGTTCCAACACGCCTGGAATGTTGTCAAATGTTATATCCGAGATGTTAGGTTGCCTTAGGTTAGGATATATAACGTTATAGACGTATATACTGTTCCCTCCGAGAAGTAGGGTTCGACAGGCCAGGAATGTTGTCAAATATTGCATCCGAGATGTTAGGTTGCCTTAGATAAGGATATATAACGTTATAGACGCATATAACGTTACCACCGAGACGTAGGGACCGACATGCCTGGAATGTTGTCAAATGTTACATCCGAGTTGTTAGGTTGCCTTAGGTTAGGATATATGACGTTATAGACGTATATACTGTTCCCTCCGAGAAGTAGGGTTCGACAGGCCAGGAATTTTGTCAAATATTGCATCCGAGATGTTAGGTTGCCTTAGATCAGGAAATATACCGTTATAGACGCATGTAATGTTACCACCGAGACGTAGGGTTCGACAGGCTAGGAATGTTGTCAAATATTGCATCGGAGATGTTAGGTTGCCTTAGATAAGGATATATAACGTTATAGACGCATATAATGTTACCACCGAGACGTAGGACCAACATGCCTGGAATGTTGTCAAATGTTACATCCGAGATGTTAGGTTGCCTTAGGTTAGGATATATAACGTTATAGACGTATATACTGTTCCCTCCGAGAAGTATTGTTCGACAGGCCAGGAATGTTGTCAAATATTGCATCCGAGATGTTAGGTTGCCTTAGGTTAGGATATATAACGTTATAGACGCATATAATGTTACCACCGAGAAGTAGGGTCCGACACGCCTGGAAGGTTGTAGAATATTACATCCGAGATGTTAGTTTGCCTTAGGTTAGGATATATAACGTTATAGACGTACATACTGTTCCCTCCGAGAAGTAGGGTTCGACAGGCAAGGAATGTTGTCAAATATTGCATCCGAGATGTTAGGTTGCCTTAGATTAGGATATGCAACGTTATAGACGCATATAATGTTACCACCGAGAAGTAGGCTCCGACACGCCTGGAACGTTGTAGAATATTCCATCCGAGATGTTAGATTGCCTTAGATTACGATATCGACCGTTATGGACGCATATAATATTCCCACCGAAAAGTATGCACCGACACGCGAGGAATATTGTAAAATATTACGTCTGAGATAATAGGTTGCCTTAGATTAGGATATACAACGTTATAGACTCATATAATGTTCCCACCGAGAAGTAGGCTCCGACACGCCTTGAATGATGTTGAATATTACATCCGAGATGTCAGGTTGCCTTCGGTTAGGATATATAACGTTATAGACTTATATACTGTTCCCTCCGAGAAGTAGGGTTCGACAGGCCAGGAATGTTGTCAAATATTGCATCCGAGATGTTAGGTTGCCTTAGATTAGGATATATACCGCTATAGACGTATATACTGTTCCCTCCGAGATGTAGGGTTCGACAGGCCAGGAATGTTGTCAAATATTGCATCCGAGATGTTAGGTTGCCTTAGATTAGGATATACAACGTTATAGACGCATATAATATTCCCGCCGAGAAGTAGGGTCCGACACGCCTGGAATGTTGCAGAATAATATATCCGAGATGTCATGTTGCCTTAGGTTATGATATATATAACGTTATAGACGCATATAATGTTACCACCGAGACGTAGGGACCGACATGCCTGGAATGTTGTCAAATGTTACATCCTAGATGTTAGGTTGCCTTAGGTTAGGATAAATAACGTTATAGACGTATATACTGTTCCCTCCGAGAAGTATTGTTCGACAGGCCAGGAATGTTGTCAAATTATGCATCCGAGATGTTAGGTTGCCTTAGATAAGGATATATAACGTTATAGACGCATATAATGTTACCACCGAGACGTAGGGACCGACATGCCTGGAATTTTGTCAAATGTTACATCCGAGTTGTTAGGTTGCCTTAGGTTAGGATATATGACGTTATAGACGTATATACTGTTCCCTCCGAGAAGTAGGGTTCGACAGGCCAGGAATGTTGTCAAATATTGCATCCGAGATGTTAGGTTGCCTTAGATCAGGAAATATACCGTTATAGACGCATGTAATGTTACCACCGAGACGTAGAGTTCGACATGCTAGGAATGTTGTCAAATATTGCATCGGAGATGTTAGGTTGCCTTAGATAAGGATATATAACGTTATAGACGCATATAATGTTACCACCGAGACGTAGGACCAACATGCCTGGAATGTTGTCAAATGTTACATCCGAGATGTTAGGTTGCCTTAGGTTAGGATATATAACGTTATAGACGTATATACTGTTCCCTCCGAGAAGTATTGTTCGACAGGCCAGGAATGTTGTCAAATATTGCATCCGAGATGTTAGGTTGCCTTAGGTTAGGATATATAACGTTATAGACGCATATAATGTTACCACCGAGAAGTAGGGTCCGACACGCCTGGAAGGTTGTAGAATATTACATCCGAGATGTTAGTTTGCCTTAGGTTAGGATATATAACGTTATAGGCGTACATACTGTTCCCTCCGAGAAGTAGGGTTCGACAGGCAAGGAATGTTGTCAAATATTGCATCCGAGATGTTAGGTTGCCTTAGATTAGGATATGCAACGTTATAGACGCATATAATGTTACCACCGAGAAGTAGGCTCCGACACGCCTGGAACGTTGTAGAATATTGCATCCGAGATGTTAGATTGCCTTAGATTACGATATCGACCGTTATGGACGCATATAATATTCCCACCGAAAAGTATGCACCGACACGCGCGGAATATTGTAAAATATTACGTCTGATATAATAGGTTGCCTTAGATTAGGATATACAACGTTATATACTCATATAATGTTCCCACCGAGAAGTAGGGTCCGACACGCCTTGAATGATGTTGAATATTACATCCGAGATGTTAGGTTGCCTTCGGTTAGGATATATAACGTTATAGACGCATGTAACGTTACCACCGAGACGTAGGGACCGACACGCCTGGAATGTTGTCAAATGTTATATCCGAGATGTTAGGTTGCCTTAGGTTAGGATATATAACGTTATAGACGTATATACTGTTCCCACCGAGACGTAGGGACCGACACACCTGGAATGTGGTAAAATGTTACATCCGAGATGTTAGGTTGCCTAAGATTAGGATATATACCGTTATAGACGCATGTAATGTTACCACCGAGACGTAGGGACCGACACGCCTGGAATGTTGTCAAATGTTACATCCGAGATGTTAGGTTGCCTTAGGCTAGGATATATGACGTTATAGATGTATATGCTGTTCCCTCCGAGATGTATGGTTCGACAGGCCAGGAATGTTGTCTAATATTGCATCCGAGATATTAGGTTGCCTTAGGTTAGGATATACAACGTTATAGACGCATGTAATGTTACCACCGAGACGTAGGGACCGACACGCCTGGAATGCTGTCAAATGTTATATCCGAGATGTTAGGTTGCCTTAGGTTAGGATATATAACGTTATAGACGTATATACTGTTCCCACCGAGAAGTAGGGTTCGACACGCCAGGAATGTTGTCAAATATTACATACGAGATGTTAGTTGGGCTTAGGTTAGGATATATAACGTTATAGACGCATGTAATGTTACCACCGAGACGTAGAGACCGACACGCCTGGAATGTGGTAAAATGTTACATCCGAGATGTTAGGTTGCCTAAGATTAGGATATATACCGTTATAGACGCATGTAATGTTACCACCGAGACGTAGGGACCGACACGCCTGGAATGTTGTCAAATGTTACATCCGAGATGTTAGGTTGCCTTAGGCTAGGATATATGACGTTATAGATGTATATGCTGTTCCCTCCGAGAAGTAGGGTTCGACAGGCCAGGAATGTTGTCAAATATTGCATCCGAGATGTTAGGTTGCCTTAGGTTAGGATATACTACGTTATAGACGCATATAATGTTCTCACCGAGAAGTAGGGTCCGACACGCCTGGAATGTTGTAGAATAATATATCCGAGATGTCAGGTTGCCTTAGGTTAGGATATATAACGTTATAGACGTATATACTGTTCCCTCCGAGAAGTAGGGTTCGACAGGCCAGGAATGTTGTCAAATATTGCATCCGAGATGTTAGGTTGCCTTAGGTTAGGATATATAACGTTATAGACGCATGTAACTTTACCACCGAGACGTAGGGACCGACACGCCTGGAATGTTGTCAAATATTGCATCCGAGATGTTAGGTTGCCTTAGGTTAGCATATATAACGTTATAGACGCACGTAATGTTACCAGCGAGACGTAGGGTTCCAACACGCCTGGAATGTTGTCAAATGTTATATCCGAGATGTTAGGTTGCCTTAGGTTAGGATATATAACGTTATAGACGTATATACTGTTCCCACCGAGACGTAGGGACCGACACGCCTGGAATGTGGTAAAATGTTACATCCGAGATGTTAGGTTGCCTAAGATTAGGATATATACCGTTATAGACGCATGTAATGTTACCACCGAGACGTAGCGACCGACACGCCTGGAATGCTGTCAAATGTTACATCCGGGATGTTAGGTTGTCTTAGGTTAGGATATATGACGTTACAGACGTAAATACTGTTCCCTCCGAGATGTCGGGTTCGACAGGCCAGGAATGTTGTCACATATTTCATCCGAGATGTTAGGTTGCCTTAGATTAGGATATATACCGTTATAGATGTATATACTGTTCCCTCCGAGCAGTAGGGTTCGACAGGCCAGGAATGTTGTCAAATATTGCATCCGAGATGTTAGGTTGCCTTAGGTTAGCATATATAACGTTATAGACGCACGTAATGTTACCAGCGAGACGTAGGGTTCCAACACGCCTGGAATGTTGTCAAATGTTATATCCGAGATGTTAGGTTGCCTTAGGTTAGGATATTTAACGTTATAGACGTATATACTGTTCCCACCGAGAAGTAGGGTTCGACACGCCAGGAATGTTGTCAAATATTACATACGAGATGTTAGTTGGGCTTAGGTTAGGATATATAACGTTATAGACGCATGTAATGTTACCACCGAGACGTAGAGACCGACACGCCTGGAATGTGGTAAAATGTTACATCCGAGATGTTAGGTTGCCTAAGATTAGGATATATAACGTTATAGACGCATGTAACGTTACCACCGAGACGTAGGGACCGACACGCCTGGAATGTTGTCAAATCTTACATCCGAGATGTTAGGTTGCCTTAGGTTAGGATTTATGACGTTACAGACGTATATGCTGTTCCCTCCGAGAAGTAGGGTTCGACAGGCCAGGAATGTTGTCAAATATTGCATCCGAAATGTTAGGTTGCCTTAGGTTAGCATATATGACGTTATAGACGCACCGAATGTTACCAGCGAGACGTAGGGTTCCAACACGCCTGGAATGTTGTCAAATGTTATATCCGAGATGTTAGGTTGCGTTAGGTTAGGATATATAACGTTATAGACGTATATACTGTTCCCACCGAGAAGTAGGGTCCGACACGCCTGGAAGGTTGTAGAATATTACATCCGAGATGTTAGGTTGCCTTAGGTTAGGATATATAACGTTATAGACGTACATACTGTTCCCTTCCGAGAAGTAGGGTTCGACAGGCAAGGAATGTTGTCAAATATTGCATCCGAGATGTTAGGTTGCCTTAGATTAGGATATGCAACGTTATAGACGCATATAATGTTACCGCCGAGAAGTAGGCTCCGACACGCCTGGAAGGTTGTAGAATATTGCATCCGAGATGTTAGATTGCCTTAGATTACGATATCGACCGTTATGGACGCATATAATATTCCCACCGAAAAGTATGCACCGACACGCGAGGAATATTGTAAAATATTACGTCTGAGATAATAGGTTGCCTTAGATTAGGATATACAAAGTTATATACTCATATAATGTTCCCACCGAGAAGTAGGGTCCGACACGCCTTGAATGATGTTGAATATTACATCCGAGATGTTAGGTTGCCTTCGGTTAGGATATATAACGTTATAGACGCATATAATGTTACCACCGAGACGTAGGTTTCGACAGGCTAGGAATGTTGTCAAATATTGCTTCCGAGATGTTAGGTTGCCTTAGGTTAGGATATATAACGTTATAGACGTATATACTGCTCCCTCGGAGAAGTATTGTTCGACAGGCCAGGAATGTTGTCAAATATTGCATCCGAGATGTTAGGTTGCCTTAGGTTAGGATATATAACGTTATAGACGCATGTAACGTTACCACCGAGACGTAGGGACCGACACGCCTGGAATGTTGTCAAATGTTATATCCGAGATGTTAGGTTGCCTTAGGTTAGGATATATAACGTTATAGACGTATATACTGTTCCCTCCGAGAAGTAGGGTTCGACAGGCCAGAAATGTTGTCAAATATTGCATCCGAGATGTTAGGTTGCCTTAGATAAGGATATATAACGTTATAGACGCATATAATGTTACCACCGAGACGTAGGGACCGACATGCCTGGAATGTTGTCAAATGTTACATCCGAGATGTTAGGTTGCCTAAGATTAGGATATATACCGTTATAGACGCATGTAATGTTACCACCGAGACGTAGGGACCGACACGCCTGGAATGTTGTCAAATGTTACATCCGAGATGTTAGGTTGCCTTAGGCTAGGATATATGACGTTATAGATGTATATGCTGTTCCCTCCGAGAAGTAGGGTTCGACAGGCCAGGAATGTTGTCAAATATTGCATCCGAGATGTTAGGTTGCCTTATGTAAGCATATACAACGTTATAGACGCATATAATGTTCCCACCGAGAAGTAGGGTCCGACACGCCTGGAATGTTGTAGAATAATATATCCGAGATGTCAGGTTGCCTTAGGTTAGGATATATAACGTTATAGACGTATATACTGTTCCCTCCGAGAAGTATTGTTCGACAGGCCAGGAATGTTGTCAAATATTGCATCCGAGATGTTAGGTTGCCTTAGGTTAGGATATATAACGTTATAGACGCATGTAACGTTACCACCGAGACGTAGGGACCGACACGCCGGGAAAGTTGTCAAATGTTACATCCGAGATGTTAGGTTGCCTTAGGTTAGGATATATGACGTTATAGACGTACATGCTGTTCCCTCCGAGATGTAGGGTTCGACAGGCCAGGAATGTTGTCAAATATTGCATCCGAGATGTTAGGTTGCCTTAGGTTAGCATATATAACGTTATAGACGCACGTAATGTTACCAGCGAGATGTCGGGTTCCACAGGCCAGGAATGTTGTCAAATATTGCATCCGAGATGCTAGGTTGCCTTAGATTAGGATATGCAACGTTATAGACGCATATAATGTTACCACCGAGAAGTAGGGTCCGACACGCCTGGAAGGTTGTAGAATATTACATCCGAGATGTTAGGTTGCCTTAGGTTAGGATATATAACGTTATAGACGTACATACTGTTCCCTTCCGAGAAGTAGGGTTCGACAGGCAAGGAATGTTGTCAAATATTGCATCCGAGATGTTAGGTTGCCTTAGATTAGGATATGCAACGTTATAGACGCATATAATGTTACCACCGAGAAGTAGGCTCCGACACGCCTGGAAGGTTGTAGAATATTGCATCCGAGATGTTAGATTGCCTTAGATTACGATATCGACCGTTATGGACGCATATAATATTCCCACCGAAAAGTATGCACCGACACGCGAGGAATATTGTAAAATATAACGTCTGAGATAATAGGTTGCCTTAGATTAGGATATACAACGTTATATACTCATATAATGTTCCCACCGAGAAGTAGGGTCCGACACGCCTTGAATGATGTTGAATATTACATCCGAGATGTTAGGTTGCCTTCGGTTAGGATATATAACGTTATAGACGCATGTAACGTTACCACCGAGACGTAGGGACCGACACGCCTGGAATGTTGTCAAATGTTACATCCGAGATGTTAGGTTGCCTTAGATTAGGATATGCAACGTTATAGACGCATATAATGTTACCACCGAGAAGTAGGCTCCGACACGCCTGGAAGGTTGTAGAATATTGCATCCGAGATGTTAGATTGCCTTAGATTACGATATCGACCGTTATGGACGCATATAATATTCCCACCGAAAAGTATGCACCGACACGCGAGGAATATTGTAAAATATAACGTCTGAGATAATAGGTTGCCTTAGATTAGGATATACAACGTTATATACTCATATAATGTTCCCACCGAGAAGTAGGGTCCGACACGCCTTGAATGATGTTGAATATTACATCCGAGATGTTAGGTTGCCTTCGGTTAGGATATATAACGTTATAGACGCATGTAACGTTACCACCGAGACGTAGGGACCGACACGCCTGGAATGTTGTCAAATGTTATATCCGAGATGTTAGGTTGCCTTAGGTTAGGATATATAACGTTATAGACGTATATACTGTTCCCTCCGAGAAGTAGGGTTCGACAGGCCAGAAATGTTGTCAAATATTGCATCCGAGATGTTAGGTTGCCTTAGATAAGGATATATAACGTTATAGACGCATATAATGTTACCACCGAGACGTAGGGACCGACATGCCTGGAATGTTGTCAAATGTTACATCCGAGATGTTAGGTTGCCTAAGATTAGGATATATACCGTTATAGACGCATGTAATGTTACCACCGAGACGTAGGGACCGACACGCCTGGAATGTTGTCAAATGTTACATCCGAGATGTTAGGTTGCCTTAGGCTAGGATATATGACGTTATAGATGTATATGCTGTTCCCTCCGAGAAGTAGGGTTCGACAGGCCAGGAATGTTGTCAAATATTGCATCCGAGATGTTAGGTTGCCTTATGTAAGCATATACAACGTTATAGACGCATATAATGTTCCCACCGAGAAGTAGGGTCCGACACGCCTGGAATGTTGTAGAATAATATATCCGAGATGTCAGGTTGCCTTAGGTTAGGATATATAACGTTATAGACGTATATACTGTTCCCTCCGAGAAGTATTGTTCGACAGGCCAGGAATGTTGTCAAATATTGCATCCGAGATGTTAGGTTGCCTTAGGTTAGGATATATAACGTTATAGACGCATGTAACGTTACCACCGAGACGTAGGGACCGACACGCCGGGAAAGTTGTCAAATGTTACATCCGAGATGTTAGGTTGCCTTAGGTTAGGATATATGACGTTATAGACGTATATGCTGTTCCCTCCGAGATGTAGGGTTCGACAGGCCAGGAATGTTGTCAAATATTGCATCCGAGATGTTAGGTTGCCTTAGGTTAGCATATATAACGTTATAGACGCACGTAATGTTACCAGCGAGATGTCGGGTTCCACAGGCCAGGAATGTTGTCAAATATTGCATCCGAGATGCTAGGTTGCCTTAGATTAGGATATGCAACGTTATAGACGCATATAATGTTACCACCGAGAAGTAGGGTCCGACACGCCTGGAAGGTTGTAGAATATTACATCCAAGATGTTAGGTTGCCTTAGGTTAGGATATATAACGTTATAGACGTACATACTGTTCCCTTCCGAGAAGTAGGGTTCGACAGGCAAGGAATGTTGTCAAATATTGCATCCGAGATGTTAGGTTGCCTTAGATTAGGATATGCAACGTTATAGACGCATATAATGTTACCACCGAGAAGTAGGCTCCGACACGCCTGGAAGGTTGTAGAATATTGCATCCGAGATGTTAGATTGCCTTAGATTACGATATCGACCGTTATGGACGCATATAATATTCCCACCGAAAAGTATGCACCGACACGCGAGGAATATTGTAAAATATAACGTCTGAGATAATAGGTTGCCTTAGATTAGGATATACAACGTTATATACTCATATAATGTTCCCACCGAGAAGTAGGGTCCGACACGCCTTGAATGATGTTGAATATTACATCCGAGATGTTAGGTTGCCTTCGGTTAGGATATATAACGTTATAGACGCATGTAACGTTACCACCGAGACGTAGGGACCGACACGCCTGGAATGTTGTCAAATGTTACATCCGAGATGTTAGGTTGCCTTAGATTAGGATATGCAACGTTATAGACGCATATAATGTTACCACCGAGAAGTAGGCTCCGACACGCCTGGAAGGTTGTAGAATATTGCATCCGAGATGTTAGATTGCCTTAGATTACGATATCGACCGTTATGGACGCATATAATATTCCCACCGAAAAGTATGCACCGACACGCGAGGAATATTGTAAAATATAACGTCTGAGATAATAGGTTGCCTTAGATTAGGATATACAACGTTATATACTCATATAATGTTCCCACCGAGAAGTAGGGTCCGACACGCCTTGAATGATGTTGAATATTACATCCGAGATGTTAGGTTGCCTTCGGTTAGGATATATAACGTTATAGACGCATGTAACGTTACCACCGAGACGTAGGGACCGACACGCCTGGAATGTTGTCAAATGTTACATCCGAGATGTTAGGTTGCCTTAGGTTAGGATATATGACGTTATAGACGTATATGCTGTTCACTCCGAGAAGTAGGGTTCGACAGGCCAGGAATGTTGTCAAAATTGCATCCGAGATGTTAGGTAGCCTTAGGTTAGCATATATAACGTTATAGACGCACGTAATGTTACCAGCGAGACGTAGGGTTCCAACACGCCTAGAATGTTGTCAAATGTTATATCCGAGATGTTAGGTTGCCTTAGGTTAGGATATATAACGTTATAGACGTATATACTGTTCCCACCGAGACGTAGGGACCGACACACCTGGAATGTGGTAAAATGTTACATCCGAGATGTTAGGTTGCCTAAGATTAGGATATATACCGTTATAGACGCATGTAATGTTACCACCGAGACGTAGGGACCGACACGCCTGGAATGTTGTCAAATGTTACATCCGAGATGTTAGGTTGCCTTAGGCTAGGATATATGACGTTATAGATGTATATGCTGTTCCCTCCGAGATGTATGGTTCGACAGGCCAGGAATGTTGTCTAATATTGCATCCGAGATATTAGGTTGCCTTAGGTTAGGATATACAACGTTATAGACGCATGTAATGTTACCACCGAGACGTAGGGACCGACACGCCTGGAATGTTGTCAAATGTTACATCCGAGATGTTAGGTTGCCTTAGGCTAGGATATATGACGTTATAGATGTATATGCTGTTCCCTCCGAGAAGTAGGGTTCGACAGGCCAGGAATGTTGTCAAATATTGCATCCGAGATGTTAGGTTGCCTTAGGTTAGGATATACTACGTTATAGACGCATATAATGTTCTCACCGAGAAGTAGGGTCCGACACGCCTGGAATGTTGTAGAATAATATATCCGAGATGTCAGGTTGCCTTAGGTTAGGATATATAACGTTATAGACGTATATACTGTTCCCTCCGAGAAGTAGGGTTCGACAGGCCAGGAATGTTGTCAAATATTGCATCCGAGATGTTAGGTTGCCTTAGGTTAGGATATATAACGTTATAGACGCATGTAACGTTACCACCGAGACGTAGGGACCGACACGCCTGGAATGTTGTCAAATATTGCATCCGAGATGTTAGGTTGCCTTAGGTTAGCATATATAACGTTATAGACGCACGTAATGTTACCAGCGAGACGTAGGGTTCCAACACGCCTGGAATGTTGTCAAATGTTATATCCGAGATGTTAGGTTGCCTTAGGTTAGGATATATAACGTTATAGACGTATATACTGTTCCCACCGAGACGTAGGGACCGACACGCCTGGAATGTGGTAAAATGTTACATCCGAGATGTTAGGTTGCCTAAGATTAGGATATATACCGTTATAGACGCATGTAATGTTACCACCGAGACGTAGCGACCGACACGCCTGGAATGCTGTCAAATGTTACATCCGGGATGTTAGGTTGTCTTAGGTTAGGATATATGACGTTACAGACGTAAATACTGTTCCCTCCGAGATGTCGGGTTCGACAGGCCAGGAATGTTGTCACATATTTCATCCGAGATGTTAGGTTGCCTTAGATTAGGATATATACCGTTATAGATGTATATACTGTTCCCTCCGAGCAGTAGGGTTCGACAGGCCAGGAATGTTGTCAAATATTGCATCCGAGATGTTAGGTTGCCTTAGGTTAGCATATATAACGTTATAGACGCACGTAATGTTACCAGCGAGACGTAGGGTTCCAACACGCCTGGAATGTTGTCAAATGTTATATCCGAGATGTTAGGTTGCCTTAGGTTAGGATATATAACGTTATAGACGTATATACTGTTCCCACCGAGAAGTAGGGTTCGACACGCCAGGAATGTTGTCAAATATTACATACGAGATGTTAGTTGGGCTTAGGTTAGGATATATAACGTTATAGACGCATGTAATGTTACCACCGAGACGTAGAGACCGACACGCCTGGAATGTGGTAAAATGTTACATCCGAGATGTTAGGTTGCCTAAGATTAGGATATATAACGTTATAGACGCATGTAACGTTACCACCGAGACGTAGGGACCGACACGCCTGGAATGTTGTCAAATCTTACATCCGAGATGTTAGGTTGCCTTAGGTTAGGATTTATGACGTTACAGACGTATATGCTGTTCCCTCCGAGAAGTAGGGTTCGACAGGCCAGGAATGTTGTCAAATATTGCATCCGAAATGTTAGGTTGCCTTAGGTTAGCATATATGACGTTATAGACGCACGTAATGTTACCAGCGAGACGTAGGGTTCCAACACGCCTGGAATGTTGTCAAATGTTATATCCGAGATGTTAGGTTGCGTTAGGTTAGGATATATAACGTTATAGACGTATATACTGTTCCCACCGAGAAGTAGGGTCCGACACGCCTGGAAGGTTGTAGAATATTACATCCGAGATGTTAGGTTGCCTTAGGTTAGGATATATAACGTTATAGACGTACATACTGTTCCCTTCCGAGAAGTAGGGTTCGACAGGCAAGGAATGTTGTCAAATATTGCATCCGAGATGTTAGGTTGCCTTAGATTAGGATATGCAACGTTATAGACGCATATAATGTTACCGCCGAGAAGTAGGCTCCGACACGCCTGGAAGGTTGTAGAATATTGCATCCGAGATGTTAGATTGCCTTAGATTACGATATCGACCGTTATGGACGCATATAATATTCCCACCGAAAAGTATGCACCGACACGCGAGGAATATTGTAAAATATTACGTCTGAGATAATAGGTTGCCTTAGATTAGGATATACAAAGTTATATACTCATATAATGTTCCCACCGAGAAGTAGGGTCCGACACGCCTTGAATGATGTTGAATATTACATCCGAGATGTTAGGTTGCCTTCGGTTAGGATATATAACGTTATAGACGCATATAATGTTACCACCGAGACGTAGGGTTCGACAGGCTAGGAATGTTGTCAAATATTGCTTCCGAGATGTTAGGTTGCCTTAGGTTAGGATATATAACGTTATAGACGTATATACTGCTCCCTCGGAGAAGTATTGTTCGACAGGCCAGGAATGTTGTCAAATATTGCATCCGAGATGTTAGGTTGCCTTAGGTTAGGATATATAACGTTATAGACGCATGTAACGTTACCACCGAGACGTAGGGACCGACACGCCTGGAATGTTGTCAAATGTTATATCCGAGATGTTAGGTTGCCTTAGGTTAGGATATATAACGTTATAGACGTATATACTGTTCCCTCCGAGAAGTAGGGTTCGACAGGCCAGAAATGTTGTCAAATATTGCATCCGAGATGTTAGGTTGCCTTAGGTTAGCATATATAACGTTATAGACGCACGTAATGTTACCAGCGAGATGTCGGGTTCCACAGGCCAGGAATGTTGTCAAATATTGCATCCGAGATGCTAGGTTGCCTTAGATTAGGATATGCAACGTTATAGACGCATATAATGTTACCACCGAGAAGTAGGGTCCGACACGCCTGGAAGGTTGTAGAATATTACATCCGAGATGTTAGGTTGCCTTAGGTTAGGATATATAACGTTATAGACGTACATACTGTTCCCTTCCGAGAAGTAGGGTTCGACAGGCAAGGAATGTTGTCAAATATTGCATCCGAGATGTTAGGTTGCCTTAGATTAGGATATGCAACGTTATAGACGCATATAATGTTACCACCGAGAAGTAGGCTCCGACACGCCTGGAAGGTTGTAGAATATTGCATCCGAGATGTTAGATTGCCTTAGATTACGATATCGACCGTTATGGACGCATATAATATTCCCACCGAAAAGTATGCACCGACACGCGAGGAATATTGTAAAATATAACGTCTGAGATAATAGGTTGCCTTAGATTAGGATATACAACGTTATATACTCATATAATGTTCCCACCGAGAAGTAGGGTCCGACACGCCTTGAATGATGTTGAATATTACATCCGAGATGTTAGGTTGCCTTCGGTTAGGATATATAACGTTATAGACGCATGTAACGTTACCACCGAGACGTAGGGACCGACACGCCTGGAATGTTGTCAAATGTTACATCCGAGATGTTAGGTTGCCTTAGGTTAGGATATATGACGTTATAGACGTATATGCTGTTCACTCCGAGAAGTAGGGTTCGACAGGCCAGGAATGTTGTCAAAATTGCATCCGAGATGTTAGGTAGCCTTAGGTTAGCATATATAACGTTATAGACGCACGTAATGTTACCAGCGAGACGTAGGGTTCCAACACGCCTAGAATGTTGTCAAATGTTATATCCGAGATGTTAGGTTGCCTTAGGTTAGGATATATAACGTTATAGACGTATATACTGTTCCCACCGAGACGTAGGGACCGACACACCTGGAATGTGGTAAAATGTTACATCCGAGATGTTAGGTTGCCTAAGATTAGGATATATACCGTTATAGACGCATGTAATGTTACCACCGAGACGTAGGGACCGACACGCCTGGAATGTTGTCAAATGTTACATCCGAGATGTTAGGTTGCCTTAGGCTAGGATATATGACGTTATAGATGTATATGCTGTTCCCTCCGAGATGTATGGTTCGACAGGCCAGGAATGTTGTCTAATATTGCATCCGAGATATTAGGTTGCCTTAGGTTAGGATATACAACGTTATAGACGCATGTAATGTTACCACCGAGACGTAGGGACCGACACGCCTGGAATGCTGTCAAATGTTATATCCGAGATGTTAGGTTGCCTTAGGTTAGGATATATAACGTTATAGACGTATATACTGTTCCCACCGAGAAGTAGGGTTCGACACGCCAGGAATGTTGTCAAATATTACATACGAGATGTTAGTTGGGCTTAGGTTAGGATATATAACGTTATAGACGCATGTAATGTTACCACCGAGACGTAGAGACCGACACGCCTGGAATGTGGTAAAATGTTACATCCGAGATGTTAGGTTGCCTAAGATTAGGATATATACCGTTATAGACGCATGTAATGTTACCACCGAGACGTAGGGACCGACACGCCTGGAATGTTGTCAAATGTTACATCCGAGATGTTAGGTTGCCTTAGGCTAGGATATATACCGTTATAGATGTATATACTGTTCCCTCCGAGCAGTAGGGTTCGACAGGCCAGGAATGTTGTCAAATATTGCATCCGAGATGTTAGGTTGCCTTAGGTTAGCATATATAACGTTATAGACGGACGTAATGTTACCAGCGAGACGTAGGGTTCCAACACGCCTGGAATGTTGTCAAATGTTATATCCGAGATGTTAGGTTGCCTTAGGTTAGGATATATAACGTTATAGACGTATATACTGTTCCCACCGAGAAGTAGGGTTCGACACGCCAGGAATGTTGTCAAATATTACATACGAGATGTTAGTTGGGCTTAGGTTAGGATATATAACGTTATAGACGCATGTAATGTTACCACCGAGACGTAGAGACCGACACGCCTGGAATGTGGTAAAATGTTACATCCGAGATGTTAGGTTGCCTAAGATTAGGATATATAACGTTATAGACGCATGTAACGTTACCACCGAGACGTAGGGACCGACACGCCTGGAATGTTGTCAAATCTTACATCCGAGATGTTAGGTTGCCTTAGGTTAGGATTTATGACATTACAGACGTATATGCTGTTCCCTCCGAGAAGTAGGGTTCGACAGGCCAGGAATGTTGTCAAATATTGCATCCGAAATGTTAGGTTGCCTTTGGTTAGCATATATGACGTTATAGACGCACGTAATGTTACCAGCGAGACGTAGGGTTCCAACACGCCTGGAATGTTGTCAAATGTTATATCCGAGATGTTAGGTTGCGTTAGGTTAGGATATATAACGTTATAGACGTATATACTGTTCCCACCGAGAAGTAGGGTCCGACACGCCTGGAAGGTTGTAGAATATTACATCCGAGATGTTAGGTTGCCTTAGGTTAGGATATATAACGTTATAGACGTACATACTGTTCCCTTCCGAGAAGTAGGGTTCGACAGGCAAGGAATGTTGTCAAATATTGCATCCGAGATGTTAGGTTGCCTTAGATTAGGATATGCAACGTTATAGACGCATATAATGTTACCGCCGAGAAGTAGGCTCCGACACGCCTGGAAGGTTGTAGAATATTGCATCCGAGATGTTAGATTGCCTTAGATTACGATATCGACCGTTATGGACGCATATAATATTCCCACCGAAAAGTATGCACCGACACGCGAGGAATATTGTAAAATATTACGTCTGAGATAATAGGTTGCCTTAGATTAGGATATACAAAGTTATATACTCATATAATATTCCCACCGAGAAGTAGGGTCCGACACGCCTTGAATGATGTTGAATATTACATCCGAGATGTTAGGTTGCCTTCGGTTAGGATATATAACGTTATAGACGCATATAATGTTACCACCGAGACGTAGGGTTCGACAGGCTAGGAATGTTGTCAAATATTGCTTCCGAGATGTTAGGTTGCCTTAGGTTAGGATATATAACGTTATAGACGTATATACTGCTCCCTCGGAGAAGTATTGTTCGACAGGCCAGGAATGTTGTCAAATATTGCATCCGAGATGTTAGGTTGCCTTAGGTTAGGATATATAACGTTATAGACGCATGTAACGTTACCACCGAGACGTAGGGACCGACACGCCTGGAATGTTGTCAAATGTTACATCCGAGATGTTAGGTTGCCTTAGGTTAGGATATATGACGTTATAGACGTATATGCTGTTCACTCCGAGAAGTAGGGTTCGACAGGCCAGGAATGTTGTCAAATATTGCATCCGAGATGTTAGGTTGCCTTAGGTTAGCATATATAACGTTATAGACGCACGTAATGTTACCAGCGAGACGTAGGGTTCCAACACGCCTGGAATGTTGTCAAATGTTATATCCGAGATGTTAGGTTGCCTTAGGTTAGGATATATAACGTTATAGACGTATATACTGTTCCCACCGAGACGTAGGGACCGACACACCTGGAATGTGGTAAAATGTTACATCCGAGATGTTAGGTTGCCTAAGATTAGGATATATACCGTTATAGACGCATGTAATGTTACCACCGAGACGTAGGGACCGACACGCCTGGAATGTTGTCAAATGTTACATCCGAGATGTTAGGTAGCCTTAGGGTAGGATATATGACGTTATAGATGTATATGCTGTTCCCTCCGAGATGTATGGTTCGACAGGCCAGGAATGTTGTCAAATATTGCATCCGAGATATTAGGTTGCCTTAGGTTAGGATATACAACGTTATAGACGCATGTAATGTTACCACCGAGACGTAGGGACCGACACGCCTGGAATGCTGTCAAATGTTATATCCGAGATGTTAGGTTGCCTTAGGTTAGGATATATAACGTTATAGACGTATATACTGTTCCCACCGAGAAGTAGGGTTCGACACGCCAGGAATGTTGTCAAATATTACATACGAGATGTTAGTTGGGCTTAGGTTAGGATATATAACGTTATAGACGCATGTAATGTTACCACCGAGACGTAGAGACCGACACGCCTGGAATGTGGTAAAATGTTACATCCGAGATGTTAGGTTGCCTAAGATTAGGATATATAACGTTATAGACGCATGTAACGTTACCACCGAGACGTAGGGACCGACACGCCTGGAATGTTGTCAAATCTTACATCCGAGATGTTAGGTTGCCTTAGGTTAGGATATATAACGTTATAGACGCATGTAACGTTACCACCGAGATGTAGGGACCGACACGCCTGGAAAGTTGTCAAATGTTACATCCGAGATGTTAGGTTGCCTTAGGTTAGGATATAAGACGTTATAGACGTATATGCTGTTCCCTCCGAGATGTAGGGTTCAACAGGCCAGGCATGTTGTCAAATATTGCATCCGAGATGTTAGGTTGCCTTAGGTTAGCATATATAACGTTATAGACGCACGTAATGTTACCAGCGAGATGTCGGGTTCCACAGGCCAGGAATGTTGTCAAATATTGCATCCGAGATGCTAGGTTGCCTTAGATTAGGATATGCAACGTTATAGACGCATATAATGTTACCACCGAGAAGTAGGGTCCGACACGCCTGGAAGGTTGTAGAATATTACATCCGAGATGTTAGGTTGCCTTAGGTTAGGATATATAACGTTATAGACGTACATACTGTTCCCTTCCGAGAAGTAGGGTTCGACAGGCAAGGAATGTTGTCAAATATTGCATCCGAGATGTTAGGTTGCCTTAGATTAGGATATGCAACGTTATAGACGCATATAATGTTACCACCGAGAAGTAGGCTCCGACACGCCTGGAAGGTTGTAGAATATTGCATCCGAGATGTTAGATTGCCTTAGATTACGATATCGACCGTTATGGACGCATATAATATTCCCACCGAAAAGTATGCACCGACACGCGAGGAATATTGTAAAATATTACGTCTGAGATAATAGGTTGCCTTAGATTAGGATATACAACGTTATATACTCATATAATGTTCCCACCGAGAAGTAGGGTCCGACACGCCTTGAATGATGTTGAATATTACATCCGAGATGTTAGGTTGCCTTCGGTTAGGATATATAACGTTATAGACGCATGTAATGTTACCACCGAGACGTAGGGTTCGACAGGCTAGGAATGTTGTCAAATATTGCTTCCGAGATGTTAGGTTGCCTTAGGTTAGGATATACTACGTTATAGACGCATATAATGTTCTCACCGAGAAGTAGGGTCCGACACGCCTGGAATGTTGTAGAATAATATATCCGAGATGTCAGGTTACCTTAGGTTAGGATATATAACGTTATAGACGTATATACTGTTCCCTCCGAGAAGTAGGGTTCGACAGGCCAGGAATGTTGTCAAATATTGCATCCGAGATGTTAGGTTGCCTTAGGTTAGGATATATAACGTTATAGACGCATGTAACGTTACCACCGAGACGTAGGGACCGACACGCCTGGAAAGTTGTCAAATGTTACATCCGAGATGTTAGGTTGCCTTAGGTTAGGATATATGACGTTATAGACGTATATGCTGTTCCCTCCGAGATGTAGGGTTCGACAGGCCAGGAATGTTGTCAAATATTGCATCCGAGATGTTAGGTTGCCTTAGGTTAAGAGATATAACGTTCTAGACGTATATACTGTTCCCACCGAGACGTAGGGACCGACACGCCTGGAATGTGGTAAAATGTTACATCCGAGATGTTAGGTTGCCTAAGATTAGGATATATACCGTTATAGACGCATGTAATGTTACCACCGAGACGTAGGGACCGACACGCCTGGAATGTTGTCAAATGTTACATCCGAGATGTTAGGTTGCCTTAGGCTAGGATATATGACGTTATAGATGTATATGCTGTTCCCTCCGAGAAGTAGGGTTCGACAGGCCAGGAATGTTGTCAAATATTGCATCCGAGATGTTAGGTTGCCTTAGGTTAGGATATACAACGTTATAGACGCATATAATGTTCTCACCGAGAAGTAGGGTCCGACACGCCTGGAATGTTGTAGAATAATATATCCGAGATGTCAGGTTGCCTTAGGTTAGGATATATAACGTTATAGACGTATATACTGTTCCCTCCGAGAAGTAGGGTTCGACAGGCCAGGAATGTTGTCAAATATTGCATCCGAGATGTTAGGTTGCCTTAGATAAGGATATATAACGTTATAGACGCATATAATGTTACCACCGAGACGTAGGACCAACATGTCTGGAATGTTGTCAAATGTTACATCCGAGATGTTAGGTTGCCTTAGGTTAGGATATATAACGTTATAGACGTATATACTGTTCCCTCCGAGAAGTATTGTTCGACAGGCCAGGAATGTTGTCAAATATTGCATCCGAGATGTTAGGTTGCCTTAGGTTAGGATATATAACGTTATAGACGCATGTAACGTTACCACCGAGACGTAGGGACCGACGCGCCTGGAATGTTGTCAAATGTTACATCCGAGATGTTAGGTTGCCTTAGGTTAGGATATATGACGTTATAAACGTATATGCTGTTCACTCCGAGAAGTAGGGTTCGACAGGCCAGGAATGTTGTCAAATATTGCATCCGAGATGTTAGGTTGCCTTAGGTTAGCATATATAACGTTATAGACGCACGTAATGTTACCAGCGAGACGTAGGGTTCCAACACGCCTGGAATGTTGTCAAATGTTATATCCGAGATGTTAGGTTGCCTTAGGTTAGGATATATAACATTATAGACGTATATACTGTTCCCACCGGGAAGTAGGGTTCGACACGTCAGGAATGTTGTCAAATATTACATACGAGATGTTAGTTGGCCTTAGGTTAGGATATATAACGTTATAGACGCATATAATGTTACCACCGAGACGTAGGGACCGACATGCCTGGAATGTTGTCAAATGTTACATCCGAGATGTTAGGTTGCCTTAGGTTAGGATATATGACGTTGTAGACGTATATACTGTTCCCTCCGAGAAGTAGGGTTCGACAGGCCAGGAATGTTGTCAAATATTGCATCCGAGATGTTAGGTTGCCTTAGATAAGGATATATAACGTTATAGACGCATATAATGTTACCACCGAGACGTAGGGACCGACATGCCTGGAATGTTGTCAAATGTTACATCCGAGATGTTAGGTTGCCTTAGGTTAGGATATATGACGTTATAGACGTATATACTGTTCCCTCCGAGAAGTAGGGTTCGACAGGCCAGGAATGTTGTCAAATATTGCATCCGAGATGTTAGGTTGCCTTAGGTTAAGAGATATAACGTTCTAGACGTATATACTGTTCCCACCGAGACGTAGGGACCGACACGCCTGGAATGTGGTAAAATGTTACATCCGAGATGTTAGGTTGCCTAAGATTAGGATATATACCGTTATAGACGCATGTAATGTTACCACCGAGACGTAGCGACCGACACGCCTGGAATGCTGTCAAATGTTACATCCGGGATGTTAGGTTGTCTTAGGTTAGGATATATGACGTTACAGACGTATATACTGTTCCCTCCGAGATGTCGGGTTCGACAGGCCAGGAATGTTGTCACATATTTCATCCGAGATGTTAGGTTGCCTTAGATTAGGATATATACCGTTATAGATGTATATACTGTTCCCTCCGAGCAGTAGGGTTCGACAGGCCAGGAATGTTGTCAAATATTGCATCCGAGATGTTAGGTTGCCTTAGGATAGCATATATAACGTTATAGACGCATGTAATGTTACCACCGAGACGTAGAGACCGACACGCCTGGAATGTGGTAAAATGTTACATCCCAGATGTTAGGTTGCCTAAGATTAGGATATATAACGTTATAGACGCATGTAACGTTACCACCGAGACGTAGGGACCGACACGCCTGGAATGTTGTCAAATCTTACATCCGAGATGTTAGGTTGCCTTAGGTTAGGATTTATGACGTTATAGACGTATATGCTGTTCCCTCCGAGAAGTAGGGTTCGACAGGCCAGGAATGTTGTCAAATATTGCATCCGAAATGTTAGGTTGCCTTAGGTTAGCATATATGACGTTATAGACGCACGTAATGTTACCAGCGAGACGTAGGGTTCCAACACGCCTGGAATGTTGTCAAATGTTATATCCGAGATGTTAGGTTGCCTTAGGTTAGGATATATAACGTTATAGACGTATATACTGTTCCCACCGAGTCGTAGGGACCGACACGCCTGGAATGTGGTAAAATGTTACATCCGAGATGTTAGGTTGCCTAAGATTAGGATATATACCGTTATAGACGCATGTAATGTTACCACCGAGACGTAGGGACCGACACGCCTGGAATGTTGTCAAATGTTACATCCGAGATGTTAGGTTGCCTTAGGCTAGGATATATGACGTTATAGATGTATATGCTGTTCCCTCCGAGATGTAGGTTTCGACAGGCCAGGAATGTTGTCAAATATTGCATCCGAGATATTAGGTTGCCTTAGGTTAGGATATATAACGTTATAGACGCATGTAATGTTCCCACCGAGAAGTAGGGTTCGACACGTCAGGAATGTTGTCAAATATTACATACGAGATGTTAGGTTGCCTTAGGTTAGGATATATGACGTTATAGACGTATATACTGTTCCCTCCGAGAAGTAGGGTTCGACAGGCCAGGAATGTTGTCAAATATTGCATCCGAGATGTTAGGTTGCCTTAGGTTAAGAGATATAACGTTCTAGACGTATATACTGTTCCCACCGAGACGTAGGGACCGACACGCCTGGAATGTGGTAAAATGTTACATCCGAGATGTTAGGTTGCCTAAGATTAGGATATATACCGTTATAGACGCATGTAATGTTACCACCGAGACGTAGCGACCGACACGCCTGGAATGCTGTCAAATGTTGCATCCGGGATGTTAGGTTGTCTTAGGTTAGGATATATGACGTTACAGACGTATATACTGTTCCCTCCGAGATGTCGGGTTCGACAGGCCAGGAATGTTGTCACATATTTCATCCGAGATGTTAGGTTGCCTTAGATTAGGATATATACCGTTATAGATGTATATACTGTTCCCTCCGAGCAGTAGGGTTCGACAGGCCAGGAATGTTGTCAAATATTGCATCCGAGATGTTAGGTTGCCTTAGGTTAGCATATATAACGTTATAGACGCATGTAATGTTACCACCGAGACGTAGAGACCGACACGCCTGGAATGTGGTAAAATGTTACATCCCAGATGTTAGGTTGCCTAAGATTAGGATATATAACGTTATAGACGCATGTAACGTTACCACCGAGACGTAGGGACCGACACGCCTGGAATGTTGTCAAATCTTACATCCGAGATGTTAGGTTGCCTTAGGTTAGGATTTATGACGTTATAGACGTATATGCTGTTCCCTCCGAGAAGTAGGGTTCGACAGGCCAGGAATGTTGTCAAATATTGCATCCGAAATGTTAGGTTGCCTTAGGTTAACATATATGACGTTATAGACGCACGTAATGTTACCAGCGAGACGTAGGGTTCCAACACGCCTGGAATGTTGTCAAATGTTGTATCCGAGATGTTAGGTTGCCTTAGGTTAGGATATATAACGTTATAGACGTATATACTGTTCCCACCGAGTCGTAGGGACCGACACGCCTGGAATGTGGTAAAATGTTACATCCGAGATGTTAGGTTGCCTAAGATTAGGATATATACCGTTATAGACGCATGTAATGTTACCACCGAGACGTAGGGACCGACACGCCTGGAATGTTGTCAAATGTTACATCCGAGATGTTACGTTGCCTTAGGCTAGGATATATGACGTTATAGATGTATATGCTGTTCCCTCCGAGATGTAGGGTTCGACAGGCCAGGAATGTTGTTAAATATTGCATCCGAGATATTAGGTTGCCTTAGGTTAGGATATATAACGTTATAGACGCATGTAATGTTACCACCGAGACGTAGGGACCGACACGCCTGGAATGCTGTCAAATGTTACATCCGGGATGTTAGGTTGTCTTAGGTTAGGATATATGACGTTACAGACGTATATACTGTTCCCTCCGAGATGTCGGGTTCGACAGGCCAGGAATGTTGTCACATATTTCATCCGAGATGTTAGGTTGCCTTAGATTAGGATATATACCGTTATAGATGTATATACTGTTCCCTCCGAGCAGTAGGGTTCGACAGGCCAGGAATGTTGTCAAATATTGCATCCGAGATGTTAGGTTGCCTTAGGTTAGCATATATAACGTTATAGACGCACGTAATGTTACCAGCGAGACGTAGGGTTCCAACACGCCTGGAATGTTGTCAAATGTTATATCCGAGATGTTAGGTTGCCTTAGGTTAGGATATATAACGTTATAGACGTATATACTGTTCCCACCGAGAAGTAGGGTTCGACACGCCAGGAATGTTGTCAAATATTACATACGAGAAGTTAGTTGGGCTTAGGTTAGGATATATAACGTTATAGACGCATGTAATGTTACCACCGAGACGTAGGGACCGACACTCCTGGAATGTGGTAAAATGTTACATCCGAGATGTTAGGTTGCCTAAGATTAGGATATATACCGTTATAGACGCATGTAATGTTACCACCGAGACGTAGGGACCGACACGCCTGGAATGTTGTCAAATGTTACATCCGAGATGTTAGGTTGCCTTAGGCTAGGATATATGACGTTATAGATGTATATGCTGTTCCCTCCGAGAAGTAGGGTTCGACAGGCCAGGAATGTTGTCAAATATTGCGTCCGAGATGTTAGGTTGCCTTAGATAAGGATATATAACGTTATAGACGCATATAATGTTACCACCGAGACGTAGGGACCGACATGCCTGGAATGTTGTCAAATGTTACATCCGAGATGTTAGGTTGCCTTAGGTTAGGATATATGACGTTATAGACGTATATACTGTTCCCTCCAAGAAGTAGGGTTCGACAGGCCAGGAATGTTGTCAAATATTGCATCCGAGATGTTAGGTTGCCTTAGGTTAGCATATATAACGTTATAGACGCACGTAATGTTACCAGCGAGACGTAGGGTTCCAACACGCCTGGAATGTTGTCAAATGTTATATCCGAGATGTTAGGTTGCCTTAGGTTAGGATATATAACGTTATAGACGTATATACTGTTCCCACCGAGTCGTAGGGACCGACACGCCTGGAATGTGGTAAAATGTTACATCCGAGATGTTAGGTTGCCTAAGATTAGGATATATACCGTTATAGACGCATGTAATGTTACCACCGAGACGTAGGGACCGACACGCCTGGAATGTTGTCAAATGTTACATCCGAGATGTTAGGTTGCCTTAGGCTAGGATATATGACGTTATAGATGTATATGCTGTTCCCTCCGAGATGTAGGTTTCGACAGGCCAGGAATGTTGTCAAATATTGCATCCGAGATATTAGGTTGCCTTAGGTTAGGATATATAACGTTATAGACGCATGTAATGTTACCACCCAGACGTAGGGACCGACACGCCTGGAATGCTGTCAAATGTTACATCCGGGATGTTAGGTTGTCTTAGGTTAGGATATATGACGTTACAGACGTATATACTGTTCCTTCCGAGATGTCGGGTTCGACAGGCCAGGAATGTTGTCACATATTTCATCCGAGATGTTAGGTTGCCTTAGATTAGGATATATACCGTTATAGATGTATATACTGTTCCCTCCGAGCAGTAGGGTTCGACAGGCCAGGAATGTTGTCAAATATTGCATCCGAGATGTTAGGTTGCCTTAGGTTAGCATATATAACGTTATAGACGCACGTAATGTTACCAGCGAGACGTAGGGTTCCAACACGCCTGGAATGTTGTCAAATGTTATATCCGAGATGTTAGGTTGCCTTAGGTTAGGATATATAACATTATAGACGTATATACTGTTCCCACCGAGAAGTAGGGTTCGACACGTCAGGAATGTTGTCAAATATTACATACGAGATGTTAGTTGGCCTTAGGTTAGGATATATAACGTTATAGACGCATATAATGTTACCACCGAGACGTAGGACCAACATGCCTGGAATGTTGTCAAATGTTACATCCGAGATATTAGGTTGCCTTAGGTTAGGATATATAACGTTATAAACGTATATACTGTTCCCTCCGAGAAGTAGGGTTCGACAGGCCAGGAATGTTGTCAAATATTGCATCCGAGATGTTAGGTTGCCTTAGGTTAGGATATATAACGTTATAGATGCATGTAATATTACCACCGAGACGTAGGGACCGACACGCCTGGAATGTTGTCAAATGTTACATCCGAGATGTTAGGTTGCCTTAGGTTAGGATATGTGACGTTATAGACGTATATACTGTTCCCTCCGAGAAGTAGGGTTCGACAGGCCAGGAATGTTGTCAAATATTGCATCCGAGATGTTAGGTTGCCTTAGATCAGGAAATATACCGTTATAGACGCATGTAATGTTACCACCGAGACGTAGGGTTCGACAGGCTAGGAATGTTGTCAAATATTGCATCCGAGATGTTAGGTTGCCTTAGATAAGGATATATAACGTTATAGACGCATATAATGTTACCACCGAGACGTAGGACCAACATGTCTGGAATGTTGTCACATGTTACATCCGAGATGTTAGGTTGCCTTAGGTTAGGATATATAACGTTATAGACGTATATACTGTTCCCTCCGAGAAGTATTATTCGACAGGCCAGGAATGTTGTCAAATATTGCATCCGAGATGTTAGGTTGCCTTAGGTTAGGATATATAACGTTATAGACGCATGTAACGTTACCACCGAGACGTAGGGACCGACACGCCTGGAATGTTGTCAAATGTTACATCCGACATGTTAGGTTGCCTTAGGTTAGGATATATGACGTTATAGACGTATATGCTGTTCACTCCGAGAAGTAGGGTTCGACAGGCCAGGAATGTTGTCAAATATTGCATCCGAGATGTTAGGTTGCCTTAGGTTAGCATATATAACGTTATAGACGCACGTAATGTTACCAGCGAGACGTAGGGTTCCAACACGCCTGGAATGTTGTCAAATGTTATATCCGAGATGTTAGGTTGCCTTAGGTTAGGATATATAACGTTATAGACGTATATACTGTTCCCACCGAGTCGTAGGGACCGACACGCCTGGAATGTGGTAAAATGTTACATCCGAGATGTTAGGTTGCCTAAGATTAGGATATATACCGTTATAGACGCATGTAATGTTACCACCGAGACATAGGGACCGACACGCCTGGAATGTTGTCAAATGTTACATCCGAGATGTTACGTTGCCTTAGGCTAGGATATATGACGTTATAGATGTATATGCTGTTCCCTCCGAGATGTAGGGTTCGACAGGCCAGGAATGTTGTTAAATATTGCATCCGAGATATTAGGTTGCCTTAGGTTAGGATATATAACGTTATAGACGCATGTAATGTTACCACCGAGACGTAGGGACCGACACGCCTGGAATGCTGTCAAATGTTACATCCGGGATGTTAGGTTGTCTTAGGTTAGGATATATGACGTTACAGACGTATATACTGTTCCCTCCGAGATGTCGGGTTCGACAGGCCAGGAATGTTGTCACATATTTCATCCGAGATGTTAGGTTGCCTTAGATTAGGATATATACCGTTATAGATGTATATACTGTTCCCTCCGAGCAGTAGGGTTCGACAGGCCAGGAATGTTGTCAAATATTGCATCCGAGATGTTAGGTTGCCCTAGGTTAGCATATATAACGTTATAGACGCACGTAATGTTACCAGCGAGACGTAGGGTTCCAACACGCCTGGAATGTTGTCAAATGTTATATCCGAGATGTTAGGTTGCCTAGGTTAGGATATATAACATTATAGACGTATATACTGTTCCCACCGAGAAGTAGGGTTCGACACGTCAGGAATGTTGTCAAATATTACATACGAGATGTTAGTTGGCCTTAGGTTAGGATATATAACGTTATAGACGCATATAATGTTACCACCGAGACGTAGGGACCGACATGCCTGGAATGTTGTCAAATGTTACATCCGAGATGTTAGGTTGCCTTAGGTTAGGATATATGACGTTGTAGACGTATATACTGTTCCCTCCGAGAAGTAGGGTTCGACAGGCCAGGAATGTTGTCAAATATTGCATCCGAGATGTTAGGTTGCCTTAGATAAGGATATATAACGTTATAGACGCATATAATGTTACCACCGAGACGTAGGGACCGACATGCCTGGAATGTTGTCAAATGTTACATCCGAGATGTTAGGTTGCCTTAGGTTAGGATATATGACGTTATAGACGTATATACTGTTCCCTCCAAGAAGTAGGGTTCGACAGGCCAGGAATGTTGTCAAATATTGCATCCGAGATGTTAGGTTGCCTTAGGTTAGCATATATAACGTTATAGACGCACGTAATGTTACCAGCGAGACGTAGGGTTCCAACACGCCTGGAATGTTGTCAAATGTTATATCCGAGATGTTAGGTTGCCTTAGGTTAGGATATATAACGTTATAGACGTATATACTGTTCCCACCGAGTCGTAGGGACCGACACGCCTGGAATGTGGTAAAATGTTACATCCGAGATGTTAGGTTGCCTAAGATTAGGATATATACCGTTATAGACGCATGTAATGTTACCACCGAGACGTAGGGACCAACACGCCTGGAATGTTGTCAAATGTTACATCCGAGATGTTAGGTTGCCTTAGGCTAGGATATATGACGTTATAGATGTATATGCTGTTCCCTCCGAGATGTAGGTTTCGACAGGCCAGGAATGTTGTCAAATATTGCATCCGAGATATTAGGTTGCCTTAGGTTAGGATATATAACGTTATAGACGCATGTAATGTTACCACCCAGACGTAGGGACCGACACGCCTGGAATGCTGTCAAATGTTACATCCGGGATGTTAGGTTGTCTTAGGTTAGGATATATGACGTTACAGACGTATATACTGTTCCTTCCGAGATGTCGGGTTCGACAGGCCAGGAATGTTGTCACATATTTCATCCGAGATGTTAGGTTGCCTTAGATTAGGATATATACCGTTATAGATGTATATACTGTTCCCTCCGAGCAGTAGGGTTCGACAGGCCAGGAATGTTGTCAAATATTGCATCCGAGATGTTAGGTTGCCTTAGGTTAGCATATATAACGTTATAGACGCACGTAATGTTACCAGCGAGACGTAGGGTTCCAACACGCCTGGAATGTTGTCAAATGTTATATCCGAGATGTTAGGTTGCCTTAGGTTAGGATATATAACGTTATAGACGTATATACTGTTCCCACCGAGTCGTAGGGACCGACACGCCTGGAATGTGGTAAAATGTTACATCCGAGATGTTAGGTTGCCTAAGATTAGGATATATACCGTTATAGACGCATGTAATGTTACCACCGAGACGTAGGGACCAACACGCCTGGAATGTTGTCAAATGTTACATCCGAGATGTTAGGTTGCCTTAGGCTAGGATATATGACGTTATAGATGTATATGCTGTTCCCTCCGAGATGTAGGTTTCGACAGGCCAGGAATGTTGTCAAATATTGCATCCGAGATATTAGGTTGCCTTAGGTTAGGATATATAACGTTATAGACGCATGTAATGTTACCACCCAGACGTAGGGACCGACACGCCTGGAATGCTGTCAAATGTTACATCCGGGATGTTAGGTTGTCTTAGGTTAGGATATATGACGTTACAGACGTATATACTGTTCCTTCCGAGATGTCGGGTTCGACAGGCCAGGAATGTTGTCACATATTTCATCCGAGATGTTAGGTTGCCTTAGATTAGGATATATACCGTTATAGATGTATATACTGTTCCCTCCGAGCAGTAGGGTTCGACAGGCCAGGAATGTTGTCAAATATTGCATCCGAGATGTTAGGTTGCCTTAGGTTAGCATATATAACGTTATAGACGCACGTAATGTTACCAGCGAGACGTAGGGTTCCAACACGCCTGGAATGTTGTCAAATGTTATATCCGAGATGTTAGGTTGCCTTAGGTTAGGATATATAACATTATAGACGTATATACTGTTCCCACCGAGAAGTAGGGTTCGACACGTCAGGAATGTTGTCAAATATTACATACGAGATGTTAGTTGGCCTTAGGTTAGGATATATAACGTTATAGACGCATATAATGTTACCACCGAGACGTAGGACCAATATGCCTGGAATGTTGTCAAATGTTACATCCGAGATATTAGGTTGCCTTAGGTTAGGATATATAACGTTATAAACGTATATACTGTTCCCTCCGAGAAGTAGGGTTCGACAGGCCAGGAATGTTGTCAAATATTGCATCCGAGATGTTAGGTTGCCTTAGGTTAGGATATATAACGTTATAGACGCATGTAATATTACCACCGAGACGTAGGGACCGACACGCCTGGAATGTTGTCAAATGTTACATCCGAGATGTTAGGTTGCCTTAGGTTAGGATATGTGACGTTATAGACGTATATACTGTTCCATCCGAGAAGTAGGGTTCGACAGGCCAGGAATGTTGTCAAATATTGCATCCGAGATGTTAGGTTGCCTTAGATCAGGAAATATACCGTTATAGACGCATGTAATGTTACCACCGAGACGTAGGGTTCGACAGGCTAGGAATGTTGTCAAATATTGCATCCGAGATGTTAGGTTGCCTTAGATAAGGATATATAACGTTATAGACGCATATAATGTTACCACCGAGACGTAGGACCAACATGTCTGGAATGTTGTCACATGTTACATCCGAGATGTTAGGTTGCCTTAGGTTAGGATATATAACGTTATAGACGTATATACTGTTCCCTCCGAGAAGTATTGTTCGACAGGCCAGGAATGTTGTCAAATATTGCATCCGAGATGTTAGGTTGCCTTAGGTTAGGATATATAACGTTATAGACGCATGTAACGTTACCACCGAGACGTAGGGACCGACACGCCTGGAATGTTGTCAAATGTTACATCCGAGATGTTAGGTTGCCTTAGGTTAGGATATATGACGTTATAGACGTATATGCTGTTCACTCCGAGAAGTAGGGTTCGACAGGCCAGGAATGTTGTCAAATATTGCATCCGAGATGTTAGGTTGCCTTAGGTTAGCATATATAACGTTATAGACGCACATAATGTTACCAGCGAGACGTAGGGTTCCAACACGCCTGGAATGTTGTCAAATGTTATATCCGAGATGTTAGGTTGCCTTAGGTTAGGATATATAACGTTATAGACGTATATACTGTTCCCACCGAGTCGTAGGGACCGACACGCCTGGAATGTGGTAAAATGTTACATCCGAGATGTTAGGTTGCCTAAGATTAGGATATATACCGTTATAGACGCATGTAATGTTACCACCGAGACATAGGGACCGACACGCCTGGAATGTTGTCAAATGTTACATCCGAGATGTTACGTTGCCTTAGGCTAGGATATATGACGTTATAGACGTATATACTGTTCCCTCCGAGATGTCGGGTTCGACAGGCCAGGAATGTTGTCACATATTTCATCCGAGATGTTAGGTTGCCTTAGATTAGGATATATACCGTTATAGATGTATATACTGTTCCCTCCGAGCAGTAGGGTTCGACAGGCCAGGAATGTTGTCAAATATTGCATCCGAGATGTTAGGTTGCCCTAGGTTAGCATATATAACGTTATAGACGCACGTAATGTTACCAGCGAGACGTAGGGTTCCAACACGCCTGGAATGTTGTCAAATGTTATATCCGAGATGTTAGGTTGCCTAGGTTAGGATATATAACATTATAGACGTATATACTGTTCCCACCGAGAAGTAGGGTTCGACACGTCAGGAATGTTGTCAAATATTACATACGAGATGTTAGTTGGCCTTAGGTTAGGATATATAACGTTATAGACGCATATAATGTTACCACCGAGACGTAGGGACCGACATGCCTGGAATGTTGTCAAATGTTACATCCGAGATGTTAGGTTGCCTTAGGTTGGGATATATGACGTTGTAGACGTATATACTGTTCCCTCCGAGAAGTAGGGTTCGACAGGCCAGGAATGTTGTCAAATATTGCATCCGAGATGTTAGGTTGCCTTAGATAAGGATATATAACGTTATAGACGCATATAATGTTACCACCGAGACGTAGGGACCGACATGCCTGGAATGTTGTCAAATGTTACATCCGAGATGTTAGGTTGCCTTAGGTTAGGATATATGACGTTATAGACGTATATACTGTTCCCTCCGAGAAGTAGGGTTCGACAGGCCAGGAATGTTGTCAAATATTGCATCCGAGATGTTAGGTTGCCTTAGATAAGGATATATAACGTTATAGACGCATATAATGTTACCACCGAGACGTAGGACCAACATGCCTGGAATGTTGTCAAATGTTACATCCGAGATATTAGGTTGCCTTAGGTTAGGATATATAACGTTATAAACGTATATACTGTTCCCTCCGAGAAGTAGGGTTCGACAGGCCAGGAATGTTGTCAAATATTGCATCCGAGATGTTAGGTTGCCTTAGGTTAGGATATATAACGTTATAGACGCATGTAATATTACCACCGAGACGTAGGGACCGACACGCCTGGAATGTTGTCAAATGTTACATCCGAGATGTTAGGTTGCCTTAGGTTAGGATATGTGACGTTATAGACGTATATACTGTTCCCTCCGAGAAGTAGGGTTCGACAGGCCAGGAATGTTGTCAAATATTGCATCCGAGATGTTAGGTTGCCTTAGATGAGGAAATATACCGTTATAGACGCATGTAATGTTACCACCGAGACGTAGGGTTCGACAGGCTAGGAATGTTGTCAAATATTGCATCCGAGATGTTAGGTTGCCTTAGATAAGGATATATAACGTTATAGACGCATATAATGTTACCACCGAGACGTAGGACCAACATGTCTGGAATGTTGTCACATGTTACATCCGAGATGTTAGGTTGCCTTAGGTTAGGATATATAACGTTATAGACGTATATACTGTTCCCTCCGAGAAGTATTGTTCGACAGGCCAGGAATGTTGTCAAATATTGCATCCGAGATGTTAGGTTGCCTTAGGTTAGGATATATAACGTTATAGACGCATGTAACGTTACCACCGAGACGTAGGGACCGACACGCCTGGAATGTTGTCAAATGTTACATCCGAGATGTTAGGTTGCCTTAGGTTAGGATATATGACGTTATAGACGTATATGCTGTTCACTCCGAGAAGTAGGGTTCGACAGGCCAGGAATGTTGTCAAATATTGCATCCGAGATGTTAGGTTGCCTTAGGTTAGCATATATAACGCTATAGACGCACATAATGTTACCAGCGAGACGTAGGGTTCCAACACGCCTGCAATGTTGTCAAATGTTATATCCGAGATGTTAGGTTGCCTTAGGTTAGGATATATAACGTTATAGACGTATATACTGTTCCCACCGAGTCGTAGGGACCGACACGCCTGGAATGTGGTAAAATGTTACATCCGAGATGTTAGGTTGCCTAAGATTAGGATATATACCGTTATAGACGCATGTAATGTTACCACCGAGACATAGGGACCGACACGCCTGGAATGTTGTCAAATGTTACATCCGAGATGTTACGTTGCCTTAGGCTAGGATATATGACGTTATAGATGTATATGCTGTTCCCTCCGAGATGTAGGGTTCGACAGGCCAGGAATGTTGTTAAATATTGCATCCGAGATATTAGGTTGCCTTAGGTTAGGATATATAACGTTATAGACGCATGTAATGTTACCACCGTGACGTAGGGACCGACACGCCTGGAATGCTGTCAAATGTTACATCCGGGATGTTAGGTTGTCTTAGGTTAGGATATATGACGTTACAGACGTATATACTGTTCCCTCCGAGATGTCGGGTTCGACAGGCCAGGAATGTTGTCACATATTTCATCCGAGATGTTAGGTTGCCTTAGATTAGGATATATACCGTTATAGATGTATATACTGTTCCCTCCGAGCAGTAGGGTTCGACAGGCCAGGAATGTTGTCAAATATTGCATCCGAGATGTTAGGTTGCCTTAGGTTAGCATATATAACGTTATAGACGCACGTAATGTTACCAGCGAGACGTAGGGTTCCAACACGCCTGGAATGTTGTCAAATGTTATATCCGAGATGTTAGGTTGCCTTAGGTTAGGATATATAACATTATAGACGTATATACTGTTCCCACCGAGAAGTAGGGTTCGACACGTCAGGAATGTTGTCAAATATTACATACGAGATGTTAGTTGGCCTTAGGTTAGGATATATAACGTTATAGACGCATATAATGTTACCACCGAGACGTAGGGACCGACATGCCTGGAATGTTGTCAAATGTTACATCCGAGATGTTAGGTTGCCTTAGGTTGGGATATATGACGTTGTAGACGTATATACTGTTCCCTCCGAGAAGTAGGGTTCGACAGGCCAGGAATGTTGTCAAATATTGCATCCGAGATGTTAGGTTGCCTTAGATAAGGATATATAACGTTATAGACGCATATAATGTTACCACCGAGACGTAGGGACCGACATGCCTGGAATGTTGTCAAATGTTACATCCGAGATGTTAGGTTGCCTTAGGTTAGGATATATGACGTTATAGACGTATATACTGTTCCCTCCGAGAAGTAGGGTTCGACAGGCCAGGAATGTTGTCAAATATTGCATCCGAGATGTTAGGTTGCCTTAGATAAGGATATATAACGTTATAGACGCATATAATGTTACCACCGAGACGTAGGACCAACATGCCTGGAATGTTGTCAAATGTTACATCCGAGATATTAGGTTGCCTTAGGTTAGGATATATAACGTTATAAACGTATATACTGTTCCCTCCGAGAAGTAGGGTTCGACAGGCCAGGAATGTTGTCAAATATTGCATCCGAGATGTTAGGTTGCCTTAGGTTAGGATATATAACGTTATAGACGCATGTAATATTACCACCGAGACGTAGGGACCGACACGCCTGGAATGTTGTCAAATGTTACATCCGAGATGTTAGGTTGCCTTAGGTTAGGATATGTGACGTTATAGACGTATATACTGTTCCCTCCGAGAAGTAGGGTTCGACAGGCCAGGAATGTTGTCAAATATTGCATCCGAGATGTTAGGTTGCCTTAGATGAGGAAATATACCGTTATAGACGCATGTAATGTTACCACCGAGACGTAGGGTTCGACAGGCTAGGAATGTTGTCAAATATTGCATCCGAGATGTTAGGTTGCCTTAGATAAGGATATATAACGTTATAGACGCATATAATGTTACCACCGAGACGTAGGACCAACATGTCTGGAATGTTGTCACATGTTACATCCGAGATGTTAGGTTGCCTTAGGTTAGGATATATAACGTTATAGACGTATATACTGTTCCCTCCGAGAAGTATTGTTCGACAGGCCAGGAATGTTGTCAAATATTGCATCCGAGATGTTAGGTTGCCTTAGGTTAGGATATATAACGTTATAGACGCATGTAACGTTACCACCGAGACGTAGGGACCGACACGCCTGGAATGTTGTCAAATGTTACATCCGAGATGTTAGGTTGCCTTAGGTTAGGATATATGACGTTATAGACGTATATGCTGTTCACTCCGAGAAGTAGGGTTCGACAGGCCAGGAATGTTGTCAAATATTGCATCCGAGATGTTAGGTTGCCTTAGGTTAGCATATATAACGCTATAGACGCACATAATGTTACCAGCGAGACGTAGGGTTCCAACACGCCTGCAATGTTGTCAAATGTTATATCCGAGATGTTAGGTTGCCTTAGGTTAGGATATATAACGTTATAGACGTATATACTGTTCCCACCGAGTCGTAGGGACCGACACGCCTGGAATGTGGTAAAATGTTACATCCGAGATGTTAGGTTGCCTAAGATTAGGATATATACCGTTATAGACGCATGTAATGTTACCACCGAGACATAGGGACCGACACGCCTGGAATGTTGTCAAATGTTACATCCGAGATGTTACGTTGCCTTAGGCTAGGATATATGACGTTATAGATGTATATGCTGTTCCCTCCGAGATGTAGGGTTCGACAGGCCAGGAATGTTGTTAAATATTGCATCCGAGATATTAGGTTGCCTTAGGTTAGGATATATAACGTTATAGACGCATGTAATGTTACCACCGTGACGTAGGGACCGACACGCCTGGAATGCTGTCAAATGTTACATCCGGGATGTTAGGTTGTCTTAGGTTAGGATATATGACGTTACAGACGTATATACTGTTCCCTCCGAGATGTCGGGTTCGACAGGCCAGGAATGTTGTCACATATTTCATCCGAGATGTTAGGTTGCCTTAGATTAGGATATATACCGTTATAGATGTATATACTGTTCCCTCCGAGCAGTAGGGTTCGACAGGCCAGGAATGTTGTCAAATATTGCATCCGAGATGTTAGGTTGCCTTAGGTTAGCATATATAACGTTATAGACGCACGTAATGTTACCAGCGAGACGTAGGGTTCCAACACGCCTGGAATGTTGTCAAATGTTATATCCGAGATGTTAGGTTGCCTTAGGTTAGGATATATAACATTATAGACGTATATACTGTTCCCACCGAGAAGTAGGGTTCGACACGTCAGGAATGTTGTCAAATATTACATACGAGATGTTAGTTGGCCTTAGGTTAGGATATATAACGTTATAGACGCATATAATGTTACCACCGAGACGTAGGGACCGACATGCCTGGAATGTTGTCAAATGTTACATCCGAGATGTTAGGTTGCCTTAGGTTAGGATATATGACGTTGTAGACGTATATACTGTTCCCTCCGAGAAGTAGGGTTCGACAGGCCAGGAATGTTGTCAAATATTGCATCCGAGATGTTAGGTTGCCTTAGGTTAAGAGATATAACGTTCTAGACGCATGTAACGTTACCACCGAGACGTAGGGACCAACATGCCTGGAATGTTGTCAAATGTTACATCCGAGATATTAGGTTGCCTTAGGTTAGGATATATAACGTTATAAACGTATATACTGTTCCCTCCGAGAAGTAGGGTTCGACAGGCCAGGAATGTTGTCAAATATTGCATCCGAGATGTTAGGTTGCCTTAGGTTAGGATATATAACGTTATAGACGCATGTAATATTACCACCGAGACGTAGGGACCGACACGCCTGGAATGTTGTCAAATGTTACATCCGAGATGTTAGGTTGCCTTAGGTTAGGATATGTGACGTTATAGACGTATATACTGTTCCCTCCGAGAAGTAGGGTTCGACAGGCCAGGAATGTTGTCAAATATTGCATCCGAGATGTTAGGTTGCCTTAGATCAGGAAATATACCGTTATAGACGCATGTAATGTTACCACCGAGACGTAGGGTTCGGCAGGCTAGGAATGTTGTCAAATATTGCATCCGAGATGTTAGGTTGCCTTAGATAAGGATATATAACGTTATAGACGCATATAATGTTACCACCGAGACGTAGGACCAACATGTCTGGAATGTTGTCACATGTTACATCCGAGATGTTAGGTTGCCTTAGGTTAGGATATATAACGTTATAGACGTATATACTGTTCCCTCCGAGAAGTATTGTTCGACAGGCCAGGAATGTTGTCAAATATTGCATCCGAGATGTTAGGTTGCCTTAGGTTAGGATATATAACGTTATAGACGCATGTAACGTTACCACCGAGACGTAGGGACCGACACGCCTGGAATGTTGTCAAATGTTACATCCGAGATGTTAGGTTGCCTTAGGTTAGGATATATGACGTTATAGACGTATATGCTGTTCACTCCGAGAAGTAGGGTTCGACAGGCCAGGAATGTTGTCAAATATTGCATCCGAGATGTTAGGTTGCCTTAGGTTAGCATATATAACGTTATAGACGCACATAATGTTACCAGCGAGACGTAGGGTTCCAACACGCCTGGAATGTTGTCAAATGTTATATCCGAGATGTTAGGTTGCCTTAGGTTAGGATATATAACGTTATAGACGTATATACTGTTCCCACCGAGTCGTAGGGACCGACACGCCTGGAATGTGGTAAAATGTTACATCCGAGATGTTAGGTTGCCTAAGATTAGGATATATACCGTTATAGACGCATGTAATGTTACCACCGAGACATAGGGACCGACACGCCTGGAATGTTGTCAAATGTTACATCCGAGATGTTACGTTGCCTTAGGCTAGGATATATGACGTTATAGATGTATATGCTGTTCCCTCCGAGATGTAGGGTTCGACAGGCCAGGAATGTTGTTAAATATTGCATCCGAGATATTAGGTTGCCTTAGGTTAGGATATATAACGTTATAGACGCATGTAATGTTACCACCGAGACGTAGGGACCGACACGCCTGGAATGCTGTCAAATGTTACATCCGGGATGTTAGGTTGTCTTAGGTTAGGATATATGACGTTACAGACGTATATACTGTTCCCTCCGAGATGTCGGGTTCGACAGGCCAGGAATGTTGTCACATATTTCATCCGAGATGTTAGGTTGCCTTAGATTAGGATATATACCGTTATAGATGTATATACTGTTCCCTCCGAGCAGTAGGGTTCGACAGGCCAGGAATGTTGTCAAATATTGCATCCGAGATGTTAGGTTGCCCTAGGTTAGCATATATAACGTTATAGACGCACGTAATGTTACCAGCGAGACGTAGGGTTCCAACACGCCTGGAATGTTGTCAAATGTTATATCCGAGATGTTAGGTTGCCTAGGTTAGGATATATAACATTATAGACGTATATACTGTTCCCACCGAGAAGTAGGGTTCGACACGTCAGGAATGTTGTCAAATATTACATACGAGATGTTAGTTGGCCTTAGGTTAGGATATATAACGTTATAGACGCATATAATGTTACCACCGAGACGTAGGGACCGACATGCCTGGAATGTTGTCAAATGTTACATCCGAGATGTTAGGTTGCCTTAGGTTAGGATATATGACGTTGTAGACGTATATACTGTTCCCTCCGAGAAGTAGGGTTCGACAGGCCAGGAATGTTGTCAAATATTGCATCCGAGATGTTAGGTTGCCTTAGATAAGGATATATAACGTTATAGACGCATATAATGTTACCACCGAGACGTAGGGACCGACATGCCTGGAATGTTGTCAAATGTTACATCCGAGATGTTAGGTTGCCTTAGGTTAGGATATATGACGTTATAGACGTATATACTGTTCCCTCCGAGAAGTAGGGTTCGACAGGCCAGGAATGTTGTCAAATATTGCATCCGAGATGTTAGGTTGCCTTAGGTTAAGAGATATAACGTTCTAGACGCATGTAACGTTACCACCGAGACGTAGGGACCAACATGCCTGGAATGTTGTCAAATGTTACATCCGAGATATTAGGTTGCCTTAGGTTAGGATATATAACGTTATAAACGTATATACTGTTCCCTCCGAGAAGTAGGGTTCGACAGGCCAGGAATGTTGTCAAATATTGCATCCGAGATGTTAGGTTGCCTTAGGTTAGGATATATAACGTTATAGACGCATGTAATATTACCACCGAGACGTAGGGACCGACACGCCTGGAATGTTGTCAAATGTTACATCCGAGATGTTAGGTTGCCTTAGGTTAGGATATGTGACGTTATAGACGTATATACTGTTCCCTCCGAGAAGTAGGGTTCGACAGGCCAGGAATGTTGTCAAATATTGCATCCGAGATGTTAGGTTGCCTTAGATCAGGAAATATACCGTTATAGACGCATGTAATGTTACCACCGAGACGTAGGGTTCGGCAGGCTAGGAATGTTGTCAAATATTGCATCCGAGATGTTAGGTTGCCTTAGATAAGGATATATAACGTTATAGACGCATATAATGTTACCACCGAGACGTAGGACCAACATGTCTGGAATGTTGTCACATGTTACATCCGAGATGTTAGGTTGCCTTAGGTTAGGATATATAACGTTATAGACGTATATACTGTTCCCTCCGAGAAGTATTGTTCGACAGGCCAGGAATGTTGTCAAATATTGCATCCGAGATGTTAGGTTGCCTTAGGTTAGGATATATAACGTTATAGACGCATGTAACGTTACCACCGAGACGTAGGGACCGACACGCCTGGAATGTTGTCAAATGTTACATCCGAGATGTTAGGTTGCCTTAGGTTAGGATATATGACGTTATAGACGTATATGCTGTTCACTCCGAGAAGTAGGGTTCGACAGGCCAGGAATGTTGTCAAATATTGCATCCGAGATGTTAGGTTGCCTTAGGTTAGCATATATAACGTTATAGACGCACATAATGTTACCAGCGAGACGTAGGGTTCCAACACGCCTGGAATGTTGTCAAATGTTATATCCGAGATGTTAGGTTGCCTTAGGTTAGGATATATAACGTTATAGACGTATATACTGTTCCCACCGAGTCGTAGGGACCGACACGCCTGGAATGTGGTAAAATGTTACATCCGAGATGTTAGGTTGCCTAAGATTAGGATATATACCGTTATAGACGCATGTAATGTTACCACCGAGACATAGGGACCGACACGCCTGGAATGTTGTCAAATGTTACATCCGAGATGTTACGTTGCCTTAGGCTAGGATATATGACGTTATAGATGTATATGCTGTTCCCTCCGAGATGTAGGGTTCGACAGGCCAGGAATGTTGTTAAATATTCCATCCGAGATATTAGGTTGCCTTAGGTTAGGATATATAACGTTATAGACGCATGTAATGTTACCACCGAGACGTAGGGACCGACACGCCTGGAATGCTGTCAAATGTTACATCCGGGATGTTAGGTTGTCTTAGGTTAGGATATATGACGTTACAGACGTATATACTGTTCCCTCCGAGATGTCGGGTTCGACAGGCCAGGAATGTTGTCACATATTTCATCCGAGATGTTAGGTTGCCTTAGATTAGGATATATACCGTTATAGATGTATATACTGTTCCCTCCGAGCAGTAGGGTTCGACAGGCCAGGAATGTTGTCAAATATTGCATCCGAGATGTTAGGTTGCCCTAGGTTAGCATATATAACGTTATAGACGCACGTAATGTTACCAGCGAGACGTAGGGTTCCAACACGCCTGGAATGTTGTCAAATGTTATATCCGAGATGTTAGGTTGCCTAGGTTAGGATATATAACATTATAGACGTATATACTGTTCCCACCGAGAAGTAGGGTTCGACACGTCAGGAATGTTGTCAAATATTACATACGAGATGTTAGTTGGCCTTAGGTTAGGATATATAACGTTATAGACGCATATAATGTTACCACCGAGACGTAGGGACCGACATGCCTGGAATGTTGTCAAATGTTACATCCGAGATGTTAGGTTGCCTTAGGTTAGGATATATGACGTTGTAGACGTATATACTGTTCCCTCCGAGAAGTAGGGTTCGACAGGCCAGGAATGTTGTCAAATATTGCATCCGAGATGTTAGGTTGCCTTAGATAAGGATATATAACGTTATAGACGCATATAATGTTACCACCGAGACGTAGGGACCGACATGCCTGGAATGTTGTCAAATGTTACATCCGAGATGTTAGGTTGCCTTAGGTTAGGATATATGACGTTATAGACGTATATACTGTTCCCTCCGAGAAGTAGGGTTCGACAGGCCAGGAATGTTGTCAAATATTGCATCCGAGATGTTAGGTTGCCTTAGGTTAAGAGATATAACGTTCTAGACGCATGTAACGTTACCACCGAGACGTAGGGACCAACATGCCTGGAATGTTGTCAAATGTTACATCCGAGATATTAGGTTGCCTTAGGTTAGGATATATAACGTTATAAACGTATATACTGTTCCCTCCGAGAAGTAGGGTTCGACAGGCCAGGAATGTTGTCAAATATTGCATCCGAGATGTTAGGTTGCCTTAGGTTAGGATATATAACGTTATAGACGCATGTAATATTACCACCGAGACGTAGGGACCGACACGCCTGGAATGTTGTCAAATGTTACATCCGAGATGTTAGGTTGCCTTAGGTTAGGATATGTGACGTTATAGACGTATATACTGTTCCCTCCGAGAAGTAGGGTTCGACAGGCCAGGAATGTTGTCAAATATTGCATCCGAGATGTTAGGTTGCCTTAGATCAGGAAATATACCGTTATAGACGCATGTAATGTTACCACCGAGACGTAGGGTTCGGCAGGCTAGGAATGTTGTCAAATATTGCATCCGAGATGTTAGGTTGCCTTAGATAAGGATATATAACGTTATAGACGCATATAATGTTACCACCGAGACGTAGGACCAACATGTCTGGAATGTTGTCACATGTTACATCCGAGATGTTAGGTTGCCTTAGGTTAGGATATATAACGTTATAGACGTATATACTGTTCCCTCCGAGAAGTATTGTTCGACAGGCCAGGAATGTTGTCAAATATTGCATCCGAGATGTTAGGTTGCCTTAGGTTAGGATATATAACGTTATAGACGCATGTAACGTTACCACCGAGACGTAGGGACCGACACGCCTGGAATGTTGTCAAATGTTACATCCGAGATGTTAGGTTGCCTTAGGTTAGGATATATGACGTTATAGACGTATATGCTGTTCACTCCGAGAAGTAGGGTTCGACAGGCCAGGAATGTTGTCAAATATTGCATCCGAGATGTTAGGTTGCCTTAGGTTAGCATATATAACGTTATAGACGCACATAATGTTACCAGCGAGACGTAGGGTTCCAACACGCCTGGAATGTTGTCAAATGTTATATCCGAGATGTTAGGTTGCCTTAGGTTAGGATATATAACGTTATAGACGTATATACTGTTCCCACCGAGTCGTAGGGACCGACACGCCTGGAATGTGGTAAAATGTTACATCCGAGATGTTAGGTTGCCTAAGATTAGGATATATACCGTTATAGACGCATGTAATGTTACCACCGAGACATAGGGACCGACACGCCTGGAATGTTGTCAAATGTTACATCCGAGATGTTACGTTGCCTTAGGCTAGGATATATGACGTTATAGATGTATATGCTGTTCCCTCCGAGATGTAGGGTTCGACAGGCCAGGAATGTTGTTAAATATTGCATCCGAGATATTAGGTTGCCTTAGGTTAGGATATATAACGTTATAGACGCATGTAATGTTACCACCGAGACGTAGGGACCGACACGCCTGGAATGCTGTCAAATGTTACATCCGGGATGTTAGGTTGTCTTAGGTTAGGATATATGACGTTACAGACGTATATACTGTTCCCTCCGAGATGTCGGGTTCGACAGGCCAGGAATGTTGTCACATATTTCATCCGAGATGTTAGGTTGCCTTAGATTAGGATATATACCGTTATAGATGTATATACTGTTCCCTCCGAGCAGTAGGGTTCGACAGGCCAGGAATGTTGTCAAATATTGCATCCGAGATGTTAGGTTGCCCTAGGTTAGCATATATAACGTTATAGACGCACGTAATGTTACCAGCGAGACGTAGGGTTCCAACACGCCTGGAATGTTGTCAAATGTTATATCCGAGATGTTAGGTTGCCTAGGTTAGGATATATAACATTATAGACGTATATACTGTTCCCACCGAGAAGTAGGGTTCGACACGTCAGGAATGTTGTCAAATATTACATACGAGATGTTAGTTGGCCTTAGGTTAGGATATATAACGTTATAGACGCATATAATGTTACCACCGAGACGTAGGGACCGACATGCCTGGAATGTTGTCAAATGTTACATCCGAGATGTTAGGTTGCCTTAGGTTAGGATATATGACGTTGTAGACGTATATACTGTTCCCTCCGAGAAGTAGGGTTCGACAGGCCAGGAATGTTGTCAAATATTGCATCCGAGATGTTAGGTTGCCTTAGATAAGGATATATAACGTTATAGACGCATATAATGTTACCACCGAGACGTAGGGACCGACATGCCTGGAATGTTGTCAAATGTTACATCCGAGATGTTAGGTTGCCTTAGGTTAGGATATATGACGTTATAGACGTATATACTGTTCCCTCCGAGAAGTAGGGTTCGACAGGCCAGGAATGTTGTCAAATATTGCATCCGAGATGTTAGGTTGCCTTAGGTTAAGAGATATAACGTTCTAGACGCATGTAACGTTACCACCGAGACGTAGGGACCAACATGCCTGGAATGTTGTCAAATGTTACATCCGAGATATTAGGTTGCCTTAGGTTAGGATATATAACGTTATAAACGTATATACTGTTCCCTCCGAGAAGTAGGGTTCGACAGGCCAGGAATGTTGTCAAATATTGCATCCGAGATGTTAGGTTGCCTTAGGTTAGGATATATAACGTTATAGACGCATGTAATATTACCACCGAGACGTAGGGACCGACACGCCTGGAATGTTGTCAAATGTTACATCCGAGATGTTAGGTTGCCTTAGGTTAGGATATGTGACGTTATAGACGTATATACTGTTCCCTCCGAGAAGTAGGGTTCGACAGGCCAGGAATGTTGTCAAATATTGCATCCGAGATGTTAGGTTGCCTTAGATCAGGAAATATACCGTTATAGACGCATGTAATGTTACCACCGAGACGTAGGGTTCGGCAGGCTAGGAATGTTGTCAAATATTGCATCCGAGATGTTAGGTTGCCTTAGATAAGGATATATAACGTTATAGACGCATATAATGTTACCACCGAGACGTAGGACCAACATGTCTGGAATGTTGTCACATGTTACATCCGAGATGTTAGGTTGCCTTAGGTTAGGATATATAACGTTATAGACGTATATACTGTTCCCTCCGAGAAGTATTGTTCGACAGGCCAGGAATGTTGTCAAATATTGCATCCGAGATGTTAGGTTGCCTTAGGTTAGGATATATAACGTTATAGACGCATGTAACGTTACCACCGAGACGTAGGGACCGACACGCCTGGAATGTTGTCAAATGTTACATCCGAGATGTTAGGTTGCCTTAGGTTAGGATATATGACGTTATAGACGTATATGCTGTTCACTCCGAGAAGTAGGGTTCGACAGGCCAGGAATGTTGTCAAATATTGCATCCGAGATGTTAGGTTGCCTTAGGTTAGCATATATAACGTTATAGACGCACATAATGTTACCAGCGAGACGTAGGGTTCCAACACGCCTGGAATGTTGTCAAATGTTATATCCGAGATGTTAGGTTGCCTTAGGTTAGGATATATAACGTTATAGACGTATATACTGTTCCCACCGAGTCGTAGGGACCGACACGCCTGGAATGTGGTAAAATGTTACATCCGAGATGTTAGGTTGCCTAAGATTAGGATATATACCGTTATAGACGCATGTAATGTTACCACCGAGACATAGGGACCGACACGCCTGGAATGTTGTCAAATGTTACATCCGAGATGTTACGTTGCCTTAGGCTAGGATATATGACGTTATAGATGTATATGCTGTTCCCTCCGAGATGTAGGGTTCGACAGGCCAGGAATGTTGTTAAATATTGCATCCGAGATATTAGGTTGCCTTAGGTTAGGATATATAACGTTATAGACGCATGTAATGTTACCACCGAGACGTAGGGACCGACACGCCTGGAATGCTGTCAAATGTTACATCCGGGATGTTAGGTTGTCTTAGGTTAGGATATATGACGTTACAGACGTATATACTGTTCCCTCCGAGATGTCGGGTTCGACAGGCCAGGAATGTTGTCACATATTTCATCCGAGATGTTAGGTTGCCTTAGATTAGGATATATACCGTTATAGATGTATATACTGTTCCCTCCGAGCAGTAGGGTTCGACAGGCCAGGAATGTTGTCAAATATTGCATCCGAGATGTTAGGTTGCCCTAGGTTAGCATATATAACGTTATAGACGCACGTAATGTTACCAGCGAGACGTAGGGTTCCAACACGCCTGGAATGTTGTCAAATGTTATATCCGAGATGTTAGGTTGCCTAGGTTAGGATATATAACATTATAGACGTATATACTGTTCCCACCGAGAAGTAGGGTTCGACACGTCAGGAATGTTGTCAAATATTACATACGAGATGTTAGTTGGCCTTAGGTTAGGATATATAACGTTATAGACGCATATAATGTTACCACCGAGACGTAGGGACCGACATGCCTGGAATGTTGTCAAATGTTACATCCGAGATGTTAGGTTGCCTTAGGTTAGGATATATGACGTTGTAGACGTATATACTGTTCCCTCCGAGAAGTAGGGTTCGACAGGCCAGGAATGTTGTCAAATATTGCATCCGAGATGTTAGGTTGCCTTAGATAAGGATATATAACGTTATAGACGCATATAATGTTACCACCGAGACGTAGGGACCGACATGCCTGGAATGTTGTCAAATGTTACATCCGAGATGTTAGGTTGCCTTAGGTTAGGATATATGACGTTATAGACGTATATACTGTTCCCTCCGAGAAGTAGGGTTCGACAGGCCAGGAATGTTGTCAAATATTGCATCCGAGATGTTAGGTTGCCTTAGGTTAAGAGATATAACGTTCTAGACGCATGTAACGTTACCACCGAGACGTAGGGACCAACATGCCTGGAATGTTGTCAAATGTTACATCCGAGATATTAGGTTGCCTTAGGTTAGGATATATAACGTTATAAACGTATATACTGTTCCCTCCGAGAAGTAGGGTTCGACAGGCCAGGAATGTTGTCAAATATTGCATCCGAGATGTTAGGTTGCCTTAGATTAGGATATATAACGTTATAGACGCATGTAATATTACCACCGAGACGTAGGGACCGACACGCCTGGAATGTTGTCAAATGTTACATCCGAGATGTTAGGTTGCCTTAGGTTAGGATATGTGACGTTATAGACGTATATACTGTTCCCTCCGAGAAGTAGGGTTCGACAGGCCAGGAATGTTGTCAAATATTGCATCCGAGATGTTAGGTTGCCTTAGATCAGGAAATATACCGTTATAGACGCATGTAATGTTACCACCGAGACGTAGGGTTCGACAGGCTAGGAATGTTGTCAAATATTGCATCCGAGATGTTAGGTTGCCTTAGATAAGGATATATAACGTTATAGACGCATATAATGTTACCACCGAGACGTAGGACCAACATGTCTGGAATGTTGTCACATGTTACATCCGAGATGTTAGGTTGCCTTAGGTTAGGATATATAACGTTATAGATGTATATACTGTTCCCTCCGAGAAGTATTGTTCGACAGGCCAGGAATGTTGTCAAATATTGCATCCGAGATGTTAGGTTGCCTTAGGTTAGGATATATAACGTTATAGACGCATGTAACGTTACCACCGAGACGTAGGGACCGACACGCCTGGAATGTTGTCAAATGTTACATCCGAGATGTTAGGTTGCCTTAGGTTAGGATATATGACGTTATAGACGTATATGCTGTTCACTCCGAGAAGTAGGGTTCGACAGGCCAGGAATGTTGTCAAATATTGCATCCGAGATGTTAGGTTGCCTTAGGTTAGCATATATAACGCTATAGACGCACATAATGTTACCAGCGAGACGTAGGGTTCCAACACGCCTGCAATGTTGTCAAATGTTATATCCGAGATGTTAGGTTGCCTTAGGTTAGGATATATAACGTTATAGACGTATATACTGTTCCCACCGAGTCGTAGGGACCGACACGCCTGGAATGTGGTAAAATGTTACATCCGAGATGTTAGGTTGCCTAAGATTAGGATATATACCGTTATAGACGCATGTAATGTTACCACCGAGACGTAGGGACCGACACGCCTGGAATGTTGTCAAATGTTACATCCGAGATGTTAGGTTGCCTTAGGCTAGGATATATGACGTTATAGATGTATATGCTGTTCCCTCCGAGATGTAGGTTTCGACAGGCCAGGAATGTTGTCAAATATTGCATCCGAGATATTAGGTTGCCTTAGGTTAGGATATATAACGTTATAGACGCATGTAATGTTACCACCCAGACGTAGGGACCGACACGCCTGGAATGCTGTCAAATGTTACATCCGGGATGTTAGGTTGTCTTAGGTTAGGATATATGACGTTACAGACGTATATACTGTTCCTTCCGAGATGTCGGGTTCGACAGGCCAGGAATGTTGTCACATATTTCATCCGAGATGTTAGGTTGCCTTAGATTAGGATATATACCGTTATAGATGTATATACTGTTCCCTCCGAGCAGTAGGGTTCGACAGGCCAGGAATGTTGACAAATATTGCATCCGAGATGTTAGGTTGCCTTAGGTTAGCATATATAACGTTATAGACGCACGTAATGTTACCAGCGAGACGTAGGGTTCCAACACGCCTGGAATGTTGTCAAATGTTATATCCGAGATGTTAGGTTGCCTTAGGTTAGGATATATAACATTATAGACGTATATACTGTTCCCACCGAGAAGTAGGGTTCGACACGTCAGGAATGTTGTCAAATATTACATACGAGATGTTAGTTGGCCTTAGGTTAGGATATATAACGTTATAGACGCATATAATGTTACCACCGAGACGTAGGGACCGACATGCCTGGAATGTTGTCAAATGTTACATCCGAGATGTTAGGTTGCCTTAGGTTAGGATATATGACGTTGTAGACGTATATACTGTTCCCTCCGAGAAGTAGGGTTCGACAGGCCAGGAATGTTGTCAAATATTGCATCCGAGATGTTAGGTTGCCTTAGATAAGGATATATAACGTTATAGACGCATATAATGTTACCACCGAGACGTAGGGACCGACATGCCTGGAATGTTGTCAAATGTTACATCCGAGATGTTAGGTTGCCTTAGGTTAGGATATATGACGTTATAGACGTATATACTGTTCCCTCCGAGAAGTAGGGTTCGACAGGCCAGGAATGTTGTCAAATATTGCATCCGAGATGTTAGGTTGCCTTAGATAAGGATATATAACGTTATAGACGCATATAATGTTACCACCGAGACGTAGGACCAACATGCCTGGAATGTTGTCAAATGTTACATCCGAGATATTAGGTTGCCTTAGGTTAGGATATATAACGTTATAAACGTATATACTGTTCCCTCCGAGAAGTAGGGTTCGACAGGCCAGGAATGTTGTCAAATATTGCATCCGAGATGTTAGGTTGCCTTAGGTTAGGATATATAACGTTATAGACGCATGTAATATTACCACCGAGACGTAGGGACCGACACGCCTGGAATGTTGTCAAATGTTACATCCGAGATGTTAGGTTGCCTTAGGTTAGGATATGTGACGTTATAGACGTATATACTGTTCCCTCCGAGAAGTAGGGTTCGACAGGCCAGGAATGTTGTCAAATATTGCATCCGAGATGTTAGGTTGCCTTAGATGAGGAAATATACCGTTATAGACGCATGTAATGTTACCACCGAGACGTAGGGTTCGACAGGCTAGGAATGTTGTCAAATATTGCATCCGAGATGTTAGGTTGCCTTAGATAAGGATATATAACGTTATAGACGCATATAATGTTACCACCGAGACGTAGGACCAACATGTCTGGAATGTTGTCACATGTTACATCCGAGATGTTAGGTTGCCTAAGATTAGGATATATACCGTTATAGACGCATGTAATGTTACCACCGAGAAGTAGGGTTCGACACGCCAGGAATGTAGTCAAATATTACATACGAGATGTTAGGTGGCTTTAGGTTAGGATATATAACGTTATAGACGCATGTAATGTTACCACCGAGACATAGGGACCGACAGGCCTGGAATGTTGTAAAATGTTACATCAGAGATGTTAGGTTGCCTAAGATTAGGATATATACCGCTATAGACGCATGTAATGTTACCACCGAGACGTAGGGACCGACACGCCTGGAATGTTGTCAAATGTTACATCCGAGATCTTAGGTTGCCTTAGGTTAGGATATATGACGTTATAGACGTATATACCTTTCCCTCCGAGAAGTAGAGTTCGACAGGCAACGAATGTTGTCAAATATTGCATCCGAGAGGTTAGGTTGCCTTAGATAAGGATATACAACGTTATAGACGCATATAATGTTCCCACCGAGAAGTAGGGTCCGACACGCCTGGAATGATGTAGAATATTACATCCGAGATGTCAGGTTGCCTTAGGTTAGGATATATAACGTTATAGACGTACATACTGTTCCCTCCGAGAAGTAGGGTTCGACAGGCTAGGAATGTTGTCAAATATAGCATCTGAGAGGTTAGGTTGCCTTAGATAAGGATATATAACGTTATAGACGCATATAATGTTACCACCGAGACGTAGGGTTCCAACACGCCTGGAATGTGGTAAAATGTTACATCCGAGATGTTAGGTTGCCAAAGATTAGGATATATACCGTTATAGACGCATGTAATGTTACCACCGAGACGTAGGGACCGACATGCCTGGAATGTTGTCAAATGTTACATCCGAGATGTTAGGTTCCCTTAGGTTAGGATATATAACGTTATAGACGTATATACTGTTCCCACCGAGAAGTAGGGTTCGATACGCCAGGAATGTTGTCAAATATTACATACGAGATGTTAGGTGGCCTTAGGTTAGGATATATAACGTTATAGACGCATGTAATGTTACCACCGAGACGTAGGGACCGACACGCCTGGAATGTGGTAAAATGTTACATCCGAGATGTTAGGTTGCCTAAGATTAGGATATATACCGTTATAGACGCATGTAATGTTACCACCGAGAAGTAGGGTTCGACACGCCAGGAATGTTGTCAAATATTACATACGAGATGTTAGGTGGCTTTAGGTTAGGATATATAACGTTATAGACGCATGTAATGTTACCACCGAGACGTAGGGACCGACAGGCCTGGAATGTTGTAAAATGTTACATCAGAGATGTTAGGTTGCCTAAGATTAGGATATATACCGCTATAGACGCATGTAATGTTACCACCGAGACGTAGGGACCGACACGCCAGGAATGTTGTCAAATATTACATACGAGATGTTAGGTGGCTTTGGTTAGGATATATAACGTTATAGACGCATGTAATGTTACCACCGAGACGTAGGGACCGACACGCCTGGAATGTGGTAAAATGTTACATCCGAGATGTTAGGTTGCCTAAGATTAGGATATATACCGTTATAGACGCATGTAATGTTACCACCGAGACGTAGGGTTCCAACACGCCTGGAATGTTGTCAAATGTTATATCCGAGATGTTAGGTTGCCTTAGGTTAGAATATATGACATTACAGACGTATATACTGTTCCCACCGAGAAGTAGGGTCCGACACGCCAGGAATGTTGTCAAATATTACATCAGACATGTTAGGTTGCCTTAGGTTAGGATATATAACGTTATAGACGTATATACTGTTCCCTCCGAGAAGTAGGGTTCGATACGCCAGGAATGTTGTCAAATATTACATACGAGATGTTAGGTGGCCTTAGGTTAGGATATATAACGTTATAGACGCATGTAATGTTCCCACCGAGAAGTAGGGACCGACACGCCTGGAATGTGGTAAAATGTTACATCCGAGATGTTAGGTTGCCTAAGATTAGGATATATACCGCTATAGACGCATGTAATGTTACCACCGAGACGTAGGGACCGACACGCCTGGAATGTGGTAAAATGTTACATCCGAGATGTTAGGTTGCCTAAGATTAGGATATATACCGTTATAGACGCATGTAATGTTATCACCGAGACGTAGGGACCGACATGCCTGGAATGTTGTCAAATGTTACATCCGAGATGTTAGGTTGCCTTAGGTTAGGATATATAACGTTATAGACGTATATACTGTTCCCACCGAGAAGTAGGGTTCGATACGCCAGGAATGTTGTCAAATATTACATACGAGATGTTAGGTGGCCTTAGGTTAGGATATATAACGTTATAGACGCATGTAATGTTACCACCGAGACGTAGGGACCGACAGGCCTGGAATGTTGTAAAATGTTACATCAGAGATGTTAGGTTGCCTAAGATTAGGATATATACCGTTATAGACGCATGTAATGTTACCACCGAGACGTAGGGACCGACACGCCTGGAATGTTGTCAAATGTTACATCCGAGATCTTAGGTTGCCTTAGGTTAGGATATATGACGTTATAGACGTATATACCTTTCCCTCCGAGAAGTAGAGTTCGACAGGCCACGAATGTTGTCAAATATTGCATCCGAGAGGTTAGGTTGCCTTAGATAAGGATATACAACGTTATAGACGCATATAATGTTCCCACCGAGAAGTAGGGTCCGACACGCCTGGAATGATGTAGAATATTACATCCGAGATGTCAGGTTGCCTTAGGTTAGGATATATAACGTTATAGACGTACATACTGTTCCCTCCGAGAAGTAGGGTTCGACAGGCTAGGAATGTTGTCAAATATAGCATCCGAGAGGTTAGGTTGCCTTAGATAAGGATATATAACGTTATAGACGCATATAATGTTACCACCGAGACGTAGGGTTCCAACACGCCTGGAATGTGGTAAAATGTTACATCCGAGATGTTAGGTTGCCAAAGATTAGGATATATACCGTTATAGACGCATGTAATGTTACCACCGAGACGTAGGGACCGACACGCCTGGAATGTTATCAAATGTTACATCCGAGATGTTAGGTTGCCTAAGGCTAGGATATATGACGTTATAGATGTATATGCTGTTCCCTCCGAGAAGTAGGGTTCGACAGGCCAGGAATGTTGTCAAATATTGCATTGGAGATGTTAGGTTGCCTAAGGTTAGGATATATAACGTTATAGACGCATGTAATGTTACCACCGAGACGTAGGGACCGACATGCCTGGAATGTTGTCAAATGTTACGTCCGAGATGTTAGGTTGTCTTAGGTTAGGATATATGACGTTACAGACGTATGTACTGTTCCCTCCGAGATGTAGGGTTCTCCAGGCCAGGAATGTTGTGAAATATTTCATCCGAGATGTTAGATTGCCTTAGATTAGGATATATGACGTTATAGATGTATATGCTGTTCCCTCCGAGAATTAGGGTTCGACAGGCCAGGAATGTTGTCAAATATTGCATCCGAGATGTTAGGTTGCCTAAGGTTAGGATATATAACGCTATAGACGCATGTAATGTTACCACCGAGACGTAGGGACCGACACGCCATGAATGATGTCAAATATTACATACGAGATGTTAGGTTGCCTAAGATTAGGATATATACCGTTATAGACGCATGTAATGTTACCACCGAGACGTAGGGACCGACAGGCCTGGAATGTGGTAAAATGTTACATCCGAGATGTTAGGTTGCCTAAGATTAGGATATATACCGTTATAGACGCATGTAATGTTACCACCGAGACGTAGGGACCGACATGCCTGGAATGTTGTCAAATGTTACATCCGAGATGTTAGGTTGCCTTAGGTTAGGATATATAACGTTATAGACGTATATACTGTTCCCACCGAGAAGTAGGGTTCGACAGGCCACGAATGTTGTCAAATATTGCATCCGAGATGTTAGGTTGCCTTAGATTAGGATATATACCGTTATAGACGTATATACCGTTCCCTCCGAGCAGTAGAGTTCGACAGGCCAGGAATGTTGTCAAATATTGCATCCGAGATGTTAGGTTGCCTTAGATTAGGATATGCAACGTTATAGACGCATATAATGGTCCCACCGAGAAGTAGGGTCCGACACGCCTGGAAGGTTGTAGAATATTACATCCGAGATGTTAGGTTGCCTTAGGTTAGGATATATAACGTTATAGACGTACATACTGTTCCCTCCGAGAAGTAGGGTTCGACAGGCCAGGAATGTTGTCAAATTTTGCATCCGAGATGTTAGATTGCCTTAGATTACGATATCGACCGTTATGGACGAATATAATATTCCCACCGAAAAGTATGTACCGACACGCCAGGAATATTGTATAATATTACGTCTGAGATAATAGGTTGCCTTAGATTAGGATATACAACGTTATAGTCTCATATAATGTTCCCACCGAGAAGTAGGGTCCGACATGCCTGGAATGATGTAGAATATTACATCCGAGATGTCAGGTTGCCTCCGGTTAGGATATATAACGTTATAGACGTATATACTGTTCCCTCCGAGAAGTAGGGTTCGACAGGCTAGGAATGTTGTCAAATATTGCATCCGAGATGTTAGGTTGCCTTAGATAAGGATATATAACGTAACAGACGCATATAATGTTACCACCGAGACGTAGGGACCGACATGCCTGGAATGTTGTTAAATGTTACATCCGAGATCTTAGGTTGCCTTAGGTTAGGATATATGACGTTATAGACGTATATACTGTTCCCTCCGAGAAGTAGGGTTCGACAGGCCACGAATGTTGTCAAATATTGCATCCGAGATGTTAGGTTGCCTTAGATTAGGAAATATACCGTTATAGACGCATGTAAGGTTACCACCGAGACGTAGGGACCGACACGCCTGGAATGTTGTCAAATGTTACATCCGAGATGTTAGGTTGCCTTAGGTTAGGATATATGACGTTATAGACGTATATACTTTTCCCTCCGAGAAGTAGGGTTCGATACGCCAGGAATGTTGTCAAATATTACATACGAGATGTTAGGTGGCCTTAGGTTAGGATGTATAACGTTATAGACGCATGTAATGTTCCCACCGAGAAGTAGGGACCGACACGCCTGGAATGTGGTAAAATGTTACATCCGAGATGTTAGGTTGCCTAAGATTAGGATATATACCGTTATAGACGCATGTAATGTTACCACCGAGAAGTAGGGTTCGACACGCCAGGAATGTTGTCAAATATTACATACGAGATGTTAGGTGGCCTTAGGTTAGGATATATAACGTTATAGACGCATGTAATGTTACCACCGAGACGTAGGGACCGACAGGCCTGGAATGTTGTAAAATGTTACATCCGAGATGTTAGCTTGCCTAAGATTAGGATATATACCGCTATAGACGCATGTAATGTTACCACCGAGACGTAGGGACCGACACGCCAGGAATGTTGTCAAATATTACATACGAGATGTTAGGTGGCTTTGGTTAGGATATATAACGTTATAGACGCATGTAATGTTACCACCGAGACGTAGGGACCGACACGCCTGGAATGTGGTAAAATGTTACATCCGAGATGTTAGGTTGCCTAAGATTAGGATATATACCGTTATAGACGCATGTAATGTTACCACCGAGACGTAGGGACCGACACGCCCGGAATGCTATCAAATTTTACATCCGAGATGTTAGGTTGCCTTAGGTTAGGATATATGACGTTATAGACGTATATACTGTTCCCTCCGAGAAGTAGGGTTCGACAGGCCAGGAATGTTGTCAAATATTGCATCCGAGATGTTGGGTTGCCTTAGATTAGGAAATATACCGTTATAGACGCATGTAAGGTTACCACCGAGACGTAGGGACCGACACGCCTGGAATGTTGTCAAATGTTACATCCGAGATGTTAGGTTGCCTTAGGTTAGGATATATGACGTTATAGACGTATATACTTTTCCCTCCGAGAAGTAGGGTTCGACAGGCCACGAATGTTGTCAAATATTGCATCCGAGATGTTAGGTTGCCTTAGATTAGGATATATACCGTTATAGACGTACATACTGTTCCCTCCGAGCAGTAGAGTTCGACAGGCCAGGAATGTTGTCAAATATTGCATCCGAGATGTTAGGTTGCCTAAGATTAGGATATGCAACGTTATAGACGCATATAATGTTCCCACCGAGAAGTAGGGTCCGACACGCCTGGAAGGTTGTAGAATATTACATCCGAGATGTTAGGTTGCCTTAGGTTAGGATATATAACGTTATAGACGTACATACCGTTCCCTCCGACAAGTAGGGTTCGACAGGCCAGGAATGTTGTCAAATTTTGCATCCGAGATGTTAGATTGCCTTAGATTACGATATCGACCGTTATGGACGAATATAATATTCCCACCGAAAAGTATGTACCGACACGCCCGGAATATTGTATAATATTACGTCTGAGATAATAGGTTGCCTTAGATTAGGATATACAACGTTATAGACTCATATAATGTTCCCACCGAGAAGTAGGGTCCGACATGCCTGGAATGATGTAGAATATTACATCCGAGATGTCAGGTTGCCGCCGGTTAGGATATATAACGTTATAGACGTATATACTGTTCCCTCCGAGAAGTAGGGTTCGACAGGCTAGGAATGTTGTCAAATATTGCATCCGAGATGTTATGTTGCCTTAGATAAGGATATATAACGTAACAGACGCATATAATGTTACCACCGAGACGTAGGGACCGACATGCCTGGAATGTTGTCAAATGTTACATCCGAGATGTTAGGTTGCCTTAGGTTAGGATATATGACGTTATAGACGTATATACTGTTCCCTCCGAGAAGTAGGGTTCGACAGGCCAGGAATGTTGTCAAATATTGCATCCGAGATGTTAGGTTGCCTTAGATTAGGAAATATACCGTTATAGACGCATGTAATGTTACCACCGAGACGTAGGGACCGACACGCCTGGAATGTTGTCAAATGTTACATCCGAGATCTTAGGTTGCCTTAGGTTAGGATATATGACGTTATAGACGTATATACCTTTCCCTCCGAGAAGTAGAGTTCGACAGGCCACGAATGTTGTCAAATATTGCATCCGAGAGGTTAGGTTGCCTTAGATAAGGATATACAACGTTATAGACGCATATAATGTTCCCACCGAGAAGTAGGGTCCGACACGCCTGGAAGGTTGTAGAATATTACATCCGAGATGTCAGGTTGCCTTAGGTTAGGATATATAACGTTATAGACGTATATACTGTTCCCTCCGAGAAGTAGGGTTCGACAGGCTAGGAATGTTGTCAAATATAGCATCCGAGATGTTAGGTTGCCTTAGGTTAGGATATATAACGTTATAGACGCATGTAATGTTACCACCGAGACGTAGGGACCGACAGGCCTGGAATGTTGTAAAATGTTACATCCGAGATGTTAGGTTGCCTAAGATTAGGATATATACCGCTATAGACGCATGTAATGTTACCACCGAGACGTAGGGACCGACACGCCAGGAATGTTGTCAAATATTACATACGAGATGTTCGGTGGCTTTGGTTAGGATATATAACGTTATAGACGCATGTAATGTTACCACCGAGACGTAGGGACCGACACGCCTGGAATGTTGTCAAATGTTACATCCGAGATGTTAGGTTGCCTTAGGTTAGGATATATGACGTTATAGACGTATATACTGTTCCCTCCGAGAAGTAGGGTTCGACAGGCCAGGAATGTTGTCAAATATTGCATCCGAGATGTTAGGTTGCCTTAGATTAGGAAATATACCGTTATAGACGCATGTAAGGTTACCACCGAGACGTAGGGACCGACACGCCTGGAATGTTGTCAAATGTTACATCCGAGATGTTAGGTTGCCTTAGGCTGGATATATGACGTTATAGACGTATATACTTTTCCCTCCGAGAAGTAGGGTTCGATACGCCAGGAATGTTGTCAAATATTACATACGAGATGTTAGGTGGCCTTAGGTTAGGATGTATAACGTTATAGACGCATGTAATGTTCCCACCGAGAAGTAGGGACCGACACGCCTGGAATGTGGTAAAATGTTACATCCGAGATGTTAGGTTGCCTAAGATTAGGATATATACCGTTATAGACGCATGTAATGTTACCACCGAGAAGTAGGGTTCGACACGCCAGGAATGTTGTCAAATATTACATACGAGATGTTAGGTGGCCTTAGGTTAGGATATATAACGTTATAGACGCATGTAATGTTACCACCGAGACGTAGGGACCGACAGGCCTGGAATGTTGTAAAATGTTACATCCGAGATGTTAGGTTGCCTAAGATTAGGATATATACCGCTATAGACGCATGTAATGTTACCACCGAGACGTAGGGACCGACACGCCAGGAATGTTGTCAAATATTACATACGAGATGTTAGGTGGCTTTGGTTAGGATATATAACGTTATAGACGCATGTAATGTTACCACCGAGACGTAGGGACCGACACGCCTGGAATGTGGTAAAATGTTACATCCGAGATGTTAGGTTGCCTAAGATTAGGATATATACCGTTATAGACGCATGTAATGTTACCACCGAGACGTAGGGACCGACACGCCCGGAATGCTATCAAATTTTACATCCGAGATGTTAGGTTGCCTAAGGCTAGGATATATAACGTTATAGATGTATATGCTGTTCCCTCCGAGAAGTAGGGTTCGCCATGCCTGGAATGTTGTCAAATGTTACATCCGAGATGTTAGGTTGCCTTAGGTTAGGATATATGACGTTATAGACGTATATACTGTTCCCTCCGAGAAGTAGGGTTCGACAGGCCAGGAATGTTGTCAAATATTGCATCCGAGATGTTAGGTTGCCTTAGATTAGGAAATATACCGTTATAGACGCATGTAATGTTATCACCAAGACGTAGGGACCGACACGCCTGGAATGTTGTCAAATGTTACATCCGAGATCTTAGGTTGCCTTAGGTTAGGATATATGACGTTATAGACGTATATACCTTTCCCTCCGAGAAGTAGAGTTCGACAGGCCACGAATGTTGTCAAATATTGCATCCGAGAGGTTAGGGTGCCTTAGATAAGGATATACAACGTTATAGACGCATATAATGTTCCCACCGAGAAGTAGGGTCCGACACGCCTGGAAGGTTGTAGAATATTACATCCGAGATGTCAGGTTGCCTTAGGTTAGGATATATAACGTTATAGACGTATATACTGTTCCCTCCGAGAAGTAGGGTTCGACAGGCTAGGAATGTTGTCAAATATAGCATCCGAGATGTTAGGTTGCCTTAGATAAGGATATATAACGTTATAGACGAATATAATGTTACCACCGAGACGTAGGGTTCCAACACGCCTGGAATGTTGTCAAATGTTATATCCGAGATGTTAGGTTGCCTTAGGTTAGAATATATGACATTACAGACGTATATACTGTTCCCACCGAGAAGTAGGGTCCGACACGCCAGGAATGTTGTCAAATATTACATCCGACATGTTAGGTTGCCTTAGGTTAGGATATATACCGTTATAGACGCATGTAATGTTACCACCGAGAAGTAGGGCCAGACAGGCCTGGAATGTTGTAAAATGTTACATCCGATATGTTAGGTTGCCTAAGATTAGGATATATACCGCTATAGACGCATGTAATGTTACCACCGAGACGTAGGGACCGACACGCCTGGAATGTGGTAAAATGTTACATCCGAGATGTTAGGTTGCCTAAGATTAGGATATATACCGTTATAGACGCATGTAAAGTTACCACCGAGAAGTAGGGACCGACAGGCCTGGAATGCTATCAAATTTTACATCCAATATGTTAGGTTGCCTTAGGTTAGGATATATGACGTTATAGACGTATATACTTTTCCCTCCGAGAAGTAGGGTTCGACAGGCCACGAATGTTGTCAAATATTGCATCCGAGATGTTAGGTTGCCTTAGATTAGGATATATACCGTTATAGACGTATATACTGTTCCCTCCGAGCAGTAGAGTTCGACAGGCCAGGAATGTTGTCAAATATTGCATCCGAGATGTTAGGTTGCCTAAGATTAGGATATGCAACGTTATAGACGCATATAATGTTCCCACCGAGAAGTAGGGTCCGACACGCCTGGAAGGTTGTAGAATATTACATCCGAGATGTTAGGTTGCCTTAGGTTAGGATATATAACGTTATAGACGTACATACCGTTCCCTCCGACAAGTAGGGTTCGACAGGCCAGGAATGTTGTCAAATTTTGCATCCGAGATGTTAGATTGCCTTAGATTACGATATCGACCGTTATGGACGAATATAATATTCCCACCGAAAAGTATGTACCGACACGCCAGGAATATTGTATAATATTACGTCTGAGATAATAGGTTGCCTTAGATTAGGATATACAACGTTATAGACTCATATAATGTTCCCACCGAGAAGTAGGGTCCGACATGCCTGGAATGATGTAGAATATTACATCCGAGATGTCAGGTTGCCTCCGGTTAGGATATATAACGTTATAGACGTATATACTGTTCCCTCCGAGAAGTAGGGTTCGACAGGCTAGGAATGTTGTCAAATATTGCATCCGAGATGTTAGGTTGCCTTAGATAAGGATATATAACGTAACAGACGCATATAATGTTACCACCGAGACGTAGGGACCGACATGCCTGGAATGTTGTCAAATGTTACATCCGAGATGTTAGGTTGCCTTAGGTTAGGATATATGACGTTATAGACGTATATACTGTTCCCTCCGAGAAGTAGGGTTCGACAGGCCAGGAATGTTGTCAAATATTGCATCCGAGATGTTAGGTTGCCTTAGATTAGGAAATATACCGTTATAGACGCATGTAATGTTATCACCAAGACGTAGGGACCGACACGCCTGGAATGTTGTCAAATGTTACATCCGAGATCTTAGGTTGCCTTAGGTTAGGATATATGACGTTATAGACGTATATACCTTTCCCTCCGAGAAGTAGAGTTCGACAGGCCACGAATGTTGTCAAATATTGCATCCGAGAGGTTAGGTTGCCTTAGATAAGGATATACAACGTTATAGACGCATATAATGTTCCCACCGAGAAGTAGGGTCCGACACGCCTGGAAGGTTGTAGAATATTACATCCGAGATGTCAGGTTGCCTTAGGTTAGCATATATAACGTTATAGACGTATATACTGTTCCCTCCGAGAAGTAGGGTTCGACAGGCTAGGAATGTTGTCAAATATAGCATCCGAGATGTTAGGTTGCCTTAGATAAGGATATATAACGTTATAGACGAATATAATGTTACCACCGAGACGTAGGGTTCCAACACGCCTGGAATGTTGTCAAATGTTATATCCGAGATGTTAGGTTGCCTTAGGTTAGAATATATGACATTACAGACGTATATACTGTTCCCACCGAGAAGTAGGGTCCGACACGCCAGGAATGTTGTCAAATATTACATCCGACATGTTAGGTTGCCTTAGGTTAGGATATATACCGTTATAGACGCATGTAATGTTACCACCGAGAAGTAGGGCCAGACAGTCCTGGAATGTTGTAAAATGTTACATCCGATATGTTAGGTTGCCTAAGATTAGGATATATACCGCTATAGACGCATGTAATGTTACCACCGAGACGTAGGGACCGACACGCCTGGAATGTGGTAAAATGTTACATCCGAGATGTTAGGTTGCCTAAGATTAGGATATATTCCGTTATAGACGCATGTAAAGTTACCACCGAGAAGTAGGGACCGACAGGCCTGGAATGCTATCAAATTTTACATCCAATATGTTAGGTTGCCTTAGGTTAGGATATATGACGTTATAGACGTATATACTTTTCCCTCCGAGAAGTAGGGTTCGACAGGCCACGAATGTTGTCAAATATTGCATCCGAGATGTTAGGTTGCCTTAGATTAGGATATATACCGTTATAGACGTATATACTGTTCCCTCCGCGCAGTAGAGTTCGACAGGCCAGGAATGTTGTCAAATATTGCATCCGAGATGTTAGGTTGCCTAAGATTAGGATATGCAACGTTATAGACGCATATAATGTTCCTACCGAGAAGTAGGGTCCGACACGCCTGGAAGGTTGTAGAATATTACATCCGAGATGTTAGGTTGCCTTAGGTTAGGATATATAACGTTATAGACGTACATACCGTTCCCTCCGACAAGTAGGGTTCGACAGGCCAGGAATGTTGTCAAATTTTGCATCCGAGATGTTAGATTGCCTTAGATTACGATATCGACCGTTATGGACGAATATAATATTCCCACCGAAAAGTATGTACCGACACGCCAGGAATATTGTATAATATTACGTCTGAGATAATAGGTTGCCTTAGATTAGGATATACAACGTTATAGACTCATATAATGTTCCCACCGAGAAGTAGGGTCCGACATGCCTGGAATGATGTAGAATATTACATCCGAGATGTCAGGTTGCCTCCGGTTAGGATATATAACGTTATAGACGTATATACTGTTCCCTCCGAGAAGTAGGGTTCGACAGGCTAGGAATGTTGTCAAATATTGCATCCGAGATGTTAGGTTGCCTTAGATAAGGATATATAACGTAACAGACGCATATAATGTTACCACCGAGACGTAGGGACCGACATGCCTGGAATGTTGTCAAATGTTACATCCGAGATGTTAGGTTGCCTTAGGTTAGGATATATGACGTTATAGACGTATATACTGTTCCCTCCGAGAAGTAGGGTTCGACAGGCCAGGAATGTTGTCAAATATTGCATCCGAGATGTTAGGTTGCCTTAGATTAGGAAATATACCGTTATAGACGCATGTAATGTTACCACCGAGACGTAGGGACCGACACGCCCGGAATGTTGTCAAATGTTACATCCGAGATCTTAGGTTGCCTTAGGTTAGGATATATGACGTTATAGACGTATATACCTTTCCCTCCGAGAAGTAGAGTTCGACAGGCCACGAATGTTGTCAAATATTGCATCCGAGAGGTTAGGTTGCCTTAGATAAGGATATACAACGTTATAGACGCATATAATGTTCCCACCGAGAAGTAGGGTCCGACACGCCTGGAAGGTTGTAGAATATTACATCCGAGATGTCAGGTTGCCTTAGGTTAGGATATATAACGTTATAGACGTATATACTGTTCCCTCCGAGAAGTAGGGTTCGACAGGCTAGGAATGTTGTCAAATATAGCATCCGAGATGTTAGGTTGCCTTAGGTTAGGATATATAACGTTATAGACGCATGTAATGTTACCACCGAGACGTAGGGACCGACAGGCCTGGAATGTTGTAAAATGTTACATCCGAGATGTTAGGTTGCCTAAGATTAGGATATATACCGCTATAGACGCATGTAATGTTACCACCGAGACGTAGGGACCGACACGCCAGGAATGTTGTCAAATATTACATACGAGATGTTAGGTGGCTTTGGTTAGGATATATAACGTTATAGACGCATGTAATGTTACCACCGAGACGTAGGGACCGACACGCCTGGAATGTGGTAAAATGTTACATCCGAGATGTTAGGTTGCCTAAGATTAGGATATATACCGTTATAGACGCATGTAATGTTACCACCGAAACGTAGGGACCGACACGCCTGGAATGTGGTAAAATGTTGCATCCGAGATGTTAGGTTGCCTAAGATTAGGATATATACCGTTATAGACGCATGTAATGTTACCACCGAGAAGTAGGGCCAGACAGGCCTGGAATGTTGTAAAATGTTACATCCGATATGTTAGGTTGCCTAAGATTAGGATATATACCGCTATAGACGCATGTAATGTTACCACCGAGACGTAGGGACCGACACGCCTGGAATGTGGTAAAATGTTACATCCGAGATGTTAGGTTGCCTAAGATTAGGATATATACTGTTATAGACGCATGTAAAGTTACCACCGAGAAGTAGGGACCGACAGGCCTGGAATGCTGTAAAATGTTACATCCGATATGTTAGGTTGCCTAAGATTAGGATATATACCGCTATAGACGCATGTAATGTTACCACCGAGACGTAGGGACCGACACGCCAGGAATGTTGTCAAATATTACATACGAGATGTTAGGTGGCCTTAGGTTAGGATATATAACGTTATAGACGCATGTAATGTTACCACCGAGACGTAGGGACCGACACGCCTGGAATGTGGTAAAATGTTACATCCGAGATGTTAGGTTGCCTAAGATTAGGATATATACCGTTATAGACGCATGTAAAGTTACCACCGAGAAGTAGGGACCGACAGGCCTGGAATGCTATCAAATTTTACATCCAATATGTTAGGTTGCCTTAGGTTAGGATATATGACGTTATAGACGTATATACTTTTCCCTCCGAGAAGTAGGGTTCGACAGGCCACGAATGTTGTCAAATATTGCATCCGAGATGTTAGGTTGCCTTAGATTAGGATATATACCGTTATAGACGTATATACTGTTCCCTCCGCGCAGTAGAGTTCGACAGGCCAGGAATGTTGTCAAATATTGCATCCGAGATGTTAGGTTGCCTAAGATTAGGATATGCAACGTTATAGACGCATATAATGTTCCTACCGAGAAGTAGGGTCCGACACGCCTGGAAGGTTGTAGAATATTACATCCGAGATGTTAGGTTGCCTTAGGTTAGGATATATAACGTTATAGACGTACATACCGTTCCCTCCGACAAGTAGGGTTCGACAGGCCAGGAATGTTGTCAAATTTTGCATCCGAGATGTTAGGTTGCCTTAGGTTAGGATATATAACGTTATAGACGCATGTAATGTTACCACCGAGACGTAGGGACCGACAGGCCAGGAATGTTGTCAAATATTACATACGAGATGTTAGGTGGCTTTGGTTAGGATATATAACGTTATAGACGCATGTAATGTTACCACCGAGACGTAGGGACCGACACGCCTGGAATGTGGTAAAATGTTACATCCGAGATGTTAGGTTGTCTAAGATTAGGATATATACCGTTATAGACGCATGTAATGTTACCACCGAGACGTAGGGACCGACACGCCCGGAATGCTATCAAATGTTTCATCCGAGATGTTAGGTTGCCTAAGGCTAGCATATATAACGTTATAGATGTATATGCTGTTCCCTCCGAGAAGTAGGGTTCGACAGGCCAGGAATGTTGTGAAATATTGCATCTGAGATGTTAGGTTGCCTAAGGTTAGGATATATAACGTTATAGACGCATGTAATGTTACCACCGAGACGTAGGGACCGACACGCCTGGAATGTTGTCAAATGTTACATTCGAGATGTTAGGTTGTCTTAGGTTAGGATATATGACGTTATAGATGTATATGCTGTTCCCTCCTAGAAGTAGGCTTCGACAGGCCAGGAATGTTGTCAAATATTGCATCCGAGATGTTAGGTTGCCTAAGGCTAGGATATATAACGTTATAGACGCATGTAATGTTACCACCGAGACGTAGGGACCGACACGCCTGGAATGTGGTAAAATGTTACATCCGAGATGTTAGGTTGCCTAAGATTAGGATATATACCGTTATAGACGCATGTAATGTTACCACCGAAACGTAGGGACCGACACGCCTGGAATGTGGTAAAATGTTGCATCCGAGATGTTAGGTTGCCTAAGATTAGGATATATACCGTTATAGACGCATGTAATGTTACCACCGAGAAGTAGGGCCAGACAGGCCTGGAATGTTGTAAAATGTTACATCCGATATGTTAGGTTGCCTAAGATTAGGATATATACCGCTATAGACGCATGTAATGTTACCACCGAGACGTAGGGACCGACACGCCTGGAATGTGGTAAAATGTTACATCCGAGATGTTAGGTTGCCTAAGATTAGGATATATACTGTTATAGACGCATGTAAAGTTACCACCGAGAAGTAGGGACCGACAGGCCTGGAATGCTGTAAAATGTTACATCCGATATGTTAGGTTGCCTAAGATTAGGATATATACCGCTATAGACGCATGTAATGTTACCACCGAGACGTAGGGACCGACACGCCAGGAATGTTGTCAAATATTACATACGAGATGTTAGGTGGCCTTAGGTTAGGATATATAACGTTATAGACGCATGTAATGTTACCACCGAGACGTAGGGACCGACACGCCTGGAATGTGGTAAAATGTTACATCCGAGATGTTAGGTTGCCTAAGATTAGGATATATACCGTTATAGACGCATGTAATGTTACCACCGAGAAGTAGGGACCGACATGCCTGGAATGTTGTCAAATGTTACATCCGAGATGTTAGGTTGCCTTAGGTTAGGATATATGACGTTATAGACGTATATACTGTTCCCTCCGAGAAGTAGGGTTCGACAGGCCAGGAATGTTGTCAAATATTGCATCCGAGATGTTGGGTTGCCTTAGATTAGGAAATATACCGTTATAGACGCATGTAAGGTTACCACCGAGACGTAGGGACCGACACGCCTGGAATGTTGTCAAATGTTACATCCGAGATGTTAGGTTGCCTTAGGTTAGGATATATGACGTTATAGACGTATATACTTTTCCCTCCGAGAAGTAGGGTTCGACAGGCCACGAATGTTGTCAAATATTGCATCCGAGATGTTAGGTTGCCTTAGATTAGGATATATACCGTTATAGACGTATATACTGTTCCCTCCGAGCAGTAGAGTTCGACAGGCCAGGAATGTTGTCAAATATTGCATCCGAGATGTTAGGTTGCCTTAGATTAGGATATGCAACGTTATAGACGCATGTAATGTTGCCACCGAGAAGTAGGGTCCGACACGCCTGGAAGGTTGTAGAATATTACATCCGAGATGTTAGGTTGCCTTAGGTTAGGATATATAACGTTATAGACGTACATACTCTTCCCTCCGACAAGTAGGGTTCGACAGGCCAGGAATGTTGTCAAATTTTGCATCCGAGATGTTAGATTGCCTTAGATTACGATATCGACCGTTACGGACGAATATAATATTCCTACCGAAAAGTATGTACCGACACGCCAGGAATATTGTATAATATTACGTCTGAGATAATAGGTTGCCTTAGATTAGGATATACAACGTTATAGACTCATATAATGTTCCCACCGAGAAGTAGGGTCCGACATGCCTGGAATGATGTAGAATATTACATCCGAGATGTCAGGTTGCCTCCGGTTAGGATATATAACGTTATAGACGTATATACTGTTCCCTCCGAGAAGTAGGGTTCGACAGGCTAGGAATGTTGTCAAATATTGCATCCGAGATGTTAGGTTGCCTTAGATAAGGATATATAACGTAACAGACGCATATAATGTTACCACCGAGACGTAGGGACCGACATGCCTGGAATGTTGTCAAATGTTACATCCGAGGTGTTAGGTTGCCTTAGGTTAGGATATATGACGTTATAGACGTATATACTGTTCCCTCCGAGAAGTAGGGTTCGACAGGCCAGGAATGTTGTCAAATATTGCATCCGAGATGTTAGGTTGCCTTAGATTAGGAAATATACCGTTATAGACGCATGTAATGTTACCACCGAGACGTAGGGACCGACACGCCTGGAATGTTGTCAAATGTTACATCCGAGATCTTAGGTTGCCTTAGGTTAGGATATATGACGTTATAGACGTATATACCTTTCCCTCCGAGAAGTAGAGTTCGACAGGCCACGAATGTTGTCAAATATTGCATCCGAGAGGTTAGGTTGCCTTAGATTAGGATATACAACGTTATAGACTCATATAATGTTCCCACCGAGAAGTAGGGTCCGACATGCCTGGAATGATGTAGAATATTACATCCGAGATGTCAGGTTGCCTCCGGTTAGGATATATAACGTTATAGACGTATATACTGTTCCCTCCGAGAAGTAGGGTTCGACAGGCTAGGAATGTTGTCAAATATTGCATCCGAGATGTTAGGTTGCCTTAGATAAGGATATATAACGTAACAGACGCATATAATGTTACCACCGAGACGTAGGGACCGACATGCCTGGAATGTTGTCAAATGTTACATCCGAGATGTTAGGTTGCCTTAGGTTAGGATATATGACGTTATAGACGTATATACTGTTCCCTCCGAGAAGTAGGGTTCGACAGGCCAGGAATGTTGTCAAATATTGCATCCGAGATGTTAGGTTGCCTTAGATTAGGAAATATACCGTTATAGACGCATGTAATGTTACCACCGAGACGTAGGGACCGACACGCCTGGAATGTTGTCAAATGTTACATCCGAGATCTTAGGTTGCCTTAGGTTAGGATATATGACGTTATAGACGTATATACCTTTCCCTCCGAGAAGTAGAGTTCGACAGGCCACGAATGTTGTCAAATATTGCATCCGAGAGGTTAGGTTGCCTTAGATAAGGATATACAACGTTATAGACGCATATAATGTTCCCACCGAGAAGTAGGGTCCGACACGCCTGGAAGGTTGTAGAATATTACATCCGAGATGTCAGGTTGCCTTAGGTTAGGATATATAACGTTATAGACGTATATACTGTTCCCTCCGAGAAGTAGGGTTCGACAGGCTAGGAATGTTGTCAAATATAGCATCCGAGATGTTAGGTTGCCTTAGGTTAGGATATATAACGTTATAGACGCATGTAATGTTACCACCGAGACGTAGGGACCGACAGGCCTGGAATGTTGTAAAATGTTACATCCGAGATGTTAGGTTGCCTAAGATTAGGATATATACCGCTATAGACGCATGTAATGTTACCACCGAGACGTAGGGACCGACACGCCAGGAATGTTGTCAAATATTACATACGAGATGTTAGGTGGCTTTGGTTAGGATATATAACGTTATAGACGCATGTAATGTTACCACCGCGACGTAGGGACCGACACGCCTGGAATGTGGTAAAATGTTACATCCGAGATGTTAGGTTGTCTAAGATTAGGATATATACCGTTATAGACGCATGTAATGTTACCACCGAGACGTAGGGACCGACACGCCCGGAATGCTATCAAATGTTTCATCCGAGATGTTAGGTTGCCTAAGGCTAGCATATATAACGTTATAGATGTATATGCTGTTCCCTCCGAGAAGTAGGGTTCGACAGGCCAGGAATGTTGTCAAATATTGCATCTGAGATGTTAGGTTGCCTAAGGTTAGGATATATAACGTTATAGACGCATGTAATGTTACCACCGAGACGTAGGGACCGACACGCCTGGAATGTTGTCAAATGTTACATTCGAGATGTTAGGTTGTCTTAGGTTAGGATATATGACGTTATAGATGTATATGCTGTTCCCTCCTAGAAGTAGGCTTCGACAGGCCAGGAATGTTGTCAAATATTGCATCCGAGATGTTAGGTTGCCTAAGGCTAGGATATATAACGTTATAGACGCATGTAATGTTACCACCGAGACGTAGGGACCGACACGCCTGGAATGTGGTAAAATGTTACATCCGAGGTGTTAGGTTGCCTTAGGTTAGGATATATGACGTTATAGACGTATATACTGTTCCCTCCGAGAAGTAGGGTCCGACACGCCTGGAAGGTTGTAGAATATTACATCCGAGATGTTAGGTTGCCTTAGGTTAGGATATATAACGTTATAGACGTACATACCGTTCCCTCCGACAAGTAGGGTTCGACAGGCCAGGAATGTTGTCAAATTTTGCATCCGAGATGTTAGATTGCCTTAGATTACGATATCGTCCGTTATGGACGAATATAATATTCCCACCGAAAAGTATGTACCGACACGCCAGGAATATTGTATAATATTACGTCTGAGATAATAGGTTGCCTTAGATTAGGATATACAACGTTATAGACTCATATAATGTTCCCACCGAGAAGTAGGGTCCGACATGCCTGGAATGATGTAGAATATTACATCCGAGATGTCAGGTTGCCTCCGGTTAGGATATATAACGTTATAGACGTATATACTGTTCCCTCCGAGAAGTAGGGTTCGACAGGCTAGGAATGTTGTCAAATATTGCATCCGAGATGTTAGGTTGCCTTAGATAAGGATATATAACGTAACAGACGCATATAATGTTACCACCGAGACGTAGGGACCGACATGCCTGGAATGTTGTCAAATGTTACATCCGAGATGTTAGGTTGCCTTAGGTTAGGATATATGACGTTATAGACGTATATACTGTTCCCTCCGAGAAGTAGGGTTCGACAGGCCAGGAATGTTGTCAAATATTGCATCCGAGATGTTAGGTTGCCTTAGATTAGGAAATATACCGTTATAGACGCATGTAATGTTACCACCGAGACGTAGGGACCGACACGCCTGGAATGTTGTCAAATGTTACATCCGAGATCTTAGGTTGCCTTAGGTTAGGATATATGACGTTATAGACGTATATACCTTTCCCTCCGAGAAGTAGAGTTCGACAGGCCACGAATGTTGTCAAATATTGCATCCGAGAGGTTAGGTTGCCTTAGATAAGGATATACAACGTTATAGACGCATATAATGTTCCCACCGAGAAGTAGGGTCCGACACGCCTGGAAGGTTGTAGAATATTACATCCGAGATGTCAGGTTGCCTTAGGTTAGGATATATAACGTTATAGACGTATATACTGTTCCCTCCGAGAAGTAGGGTTCGACAGGCTAGGAATGTTGTCAAATATAGCATCCGAGATGTTAGGTTGCCTTAGGTTAGGATATATAACGTTATAGACGCATGTAATGTTACCACCGAGACGTAGGGACCGACAGGCCTGGAATGTTGTAAAATGTTACATCCGAGATGTTAGGTTGCCTAAGATTAGGATATATACCGCTATAGACGCATGTAATGTTACCACCGAGACGTAGGGACCGACACGCCAGGAATGTTGTCAAATATTACATACGAGATGTTAGGTGGCTTTGGTTAGGATATATAACGTTATAGACGCATGTAATGTTACCACCGCGACGTAGGGACCGACACGCCTGGAATGTGGTAAAATGTTACATCCGAGATGTTAGGTTGTCTAAGATTAGGATATATACCGTTATAGACGCATGTAATGTTACCACCGAGACGTAGGGACCGACACGCCTGGAATGTGGTAAAATGTTACATCCGAGATGTTAGGTTGCCTAAGATTAGGATATATACTGTTATAGACGCATGTAAAGTTACCACCGAGAAGTAGGGACCGACAGGCCTGGAATGCTGTAAAATGTTACATCCGATATGTTAGGTTGCCTAAGATTAGGATATATACCGCTATAGACGCATGTAATGTTACCACCGAGACGTAGGGACCGACACGCCAGGAATGTTGTCAAATATTACATACGAGATGTTAGGTGGCCTTAGGTTAGGATATATAACGTTATAGACGCATGTAATGTTACCACCGAGACGTAGGGACCGACACGCCTGGAATGTGGTAAAATGTTACATCCGAGATGTTAGGTTGCCTAAGATTAGGATATATACCGTTATAGACGCATGTAATGTTACCACCGAGACGTAGGGACCGACACGCCTGGAATGTGGTAAAATGTTACATCCGAGATGTTAGGTTGCCTAAGATTAGGATATATACCGTTATAGACGCATGTAATGTTACCACCGAGAAGTAGGGACCGACATGCCTGGAATGTTGTCAAATGTTACATCCGAGATGTTAGGTTGCCTTAGGTTAGAATATATGACGTTATAGACGTATATACTGTTCCCTCCGAGAAGTAGGGTTCGACAGGCCAGGAATGTTGTCAAATATTGCATCCGAGATGTTGGGTTGCCTTAGATTAGGAAATATACCGTTATAGACGCATGTAAGGTTACCACCGAGACGTAGGGACCGACACGCCTGGAATGTTGTCAAATGTTACATCCGAGATGTTAGGTTGCCTTAGGTTAGGATATATGACGTTATAGACGTATATACTTTTCCCTCCGAGAAGTAGGGTTCGACAGGCCACGAATGTTGTCAAATATTGCATCCGAGATGTTAGGTTGCCTTAGATTAGGATATATACCGTTATAGACGTATATACTGTTCCCTCCGAGCAGTAGAGTTCGACAGGCCAGGAATGTTGTCAAATATTGCATCCGAGATGTTAGGTTGCCTTAGATTAGGATATGCAACGTTATAGACGCATGTAATGTTGCCACCGAGAAGTAGGGTCCGACACGCCTGGAAGGTTGTAGAATATTACATCCGAGATGTTAGGTTGCCTTAGGTTAGGATATATAACGTTATAGACGTACATACTCTTCCCTCCGACAAGTAGGGTTCGACAGGCCAGGAATGTTGTCAAATTTTGCATCCGAGATGTTAGATTGCCTTAGATTACGATATCGACCGTTACGGACGAATATAATATTCCTACCGAAAAGTATGTACCGACACGCCAGGAATATTGTATAATATTACGTCTGAGATAATAGGTTGCCTTAGATTAGGATATACAACGTTATAGACTCATATAATGTTCCCACCGAGAAGTAGGGTCCGACATGCCTGGAATGATGTAGAATATTACATCCGAGATGTCAGGTTGCCTCCGGTTAGGATATATAACGTTATAGACGTATATACTGTTCCCTCCGAGAAGTAGGGTTCGACAGGCTAGGAATGTTGTCAAATATTGCATCCGAGATGTTAGGTTGCCTTAGATAAGGATATATAACGTAACAGACGCATATAATGTTACCACCGAGACGTAGGGACCGACATGCCTGGAATGTTGTCAAATGTTACATCCGAGGTGTTAGGTTGCCTTAGGTTAGGATATATGACGTTATAGACGTATATACTGTTCCCTCCGAGAAGTAGGGTTCGACAGGCCAGGAATGTTGTCAAATATTGCATCCGAGATGTTAGGTTGCCTTAGATTAGGAAATATACCGTTATAGACGCATGTAATGTTACCACCGAGACGTAGGGACCGACACGCCTGGAATGTTGTCAAATGTTACATCCGAGATCTTAGGTTGCCTTAGGTTAGGATATATGACGTTATAGACGTATATACCTTTCCCTCCGAGAAGTAGAGTTCGACAGGCCACGAATGTTGTCAAATATTGCATCCGAGAGGTTAGGTTGCCTTAGATAAGGATATACAACGTTATAGACGCATATAATGTTCCCACCGAGAAGTAGGGTCCGACACGCCTGGAAGGTTGTAGAATATTACATCCGAGATGTCAGGTTGCCTTAGGTTAGGATATATAACGTTATAGACGTACATACTGTTCCCTCCGAGAAGTAGGGTTCGACAGGCTAGGAATGTTGTCAAATATAGCATCCGAGATGTTAGGTTGCCTTAGATAAGGATACATAACGTTATAGACGAATATAATGTTACCACCGAGACGTAGGGTTCCAACACGCCTGGAATGTTGTCAAATGTTATATCCGAGATGTTAGGTTGCCTTAGGTTAGAATATATGACATTACAGACGTATATACTCTTCCCACCGAGAAGTAGGGACCGACACGCCTGGAATGTGGTAAAATGTTACATCCGAGATGTTAGGTGGCCTTAGGTTAGGATATATAACGTTATAGACGCATGTAATGTTACCACCGAGACGTAGGGACCGACAGGCCTGGAATGTTGTAAAATGTTACATCCGAGATGTTAGGTTGCCTAAGATTAGGATATATACCGCTATAGACGCATGTAATGTTACCACCGAGACGTAGGGACCGACACGCCAGGAATGTTGTCAAATATTACATACGAGATGTTAGGTGGCTTTGGTTAGGATATATAACGTTATAGACGCATGTAATGTTACCACCGAGACGTAGGGACCGACACGCCTGGAATGTGGTAAAATGTTACATCCGAGATGTTAGGTTGCCTAAGATTAGGATATATACCGTTATAGACGCATGTAATGTTACCACCGAGACGTAGGGACCGACACGCCCGGAATGCTATCAACTGTTACATCCGAGATGTTAGGTTGCCTAAGGCTAGGATATATGACGTTATAGATGTATATGCTGTTCCCTCCGAGAAGTAGGGTTCGACAGGCCAGGAATGTTGTCAAATATTGCATCTGAGATGTTAGGTTGCCTAAGGTTAGGATATATAACGTTATAGACGCATGTAATGTTACCACCGAGACGTAGGGACCGACACGCCTGGAATGTTGTCAAATGTTACATTCGAGATGTTAGGTTGTCTTAGGTTAGGATATATGACGTTACAGACGTATATACTGTTCCCTCCGAGATGTAGGGTTCGACAGGCCAGGAATGTTGTGAAATATTTCATCCGAGATGTTAGGTTGCCTTAGATTAGGATATATGACGTTATAGATGTATATGCTGTTCCCTCCTAGAAGTAGGCTTCGACAGGCCAGGAATGTTGTCAAATATTGCATCCGAGATGTTAGGTTGCCTAAGGTTAGGATATATAACGTTATAGACGCATGTAATGTTACCACCGAGACGTAGGGCCAGACAGGCCTGGAATGTTGTAAAATGTTACATCCGATATGTTAGGTTGCCTAAGATTAGGATATATACCGCTATAGACGCATGTAATGTTACCACCGAGACGTAGGGACCGACACGCCTGGAATGTGGTAAAATGTTACATCCGAGATGTTAGGTTGCCTAAGATTAGGATATATACCGTTATAGACGCATGTAATGTTACCACCGAGAAGTAGGGTTCGACACGCCAGGAATGTTGTCAAATATTACATACGAGATGTTAGGTGGCCTTAGGTTAGGATATATAACGTTATAGACGCATGTAATGTTACCACCGAGACGTAGGGACCGACAGGCCTGGAATGTTGTAAAATGTTACATCCAAGATGTTAGGTTGCCTAAGATTAGGATATATACCGCTATAGACGCATGTAATGTTACCACCGAGACGTAGGGACCGACACGCCAGGAATGTTGTCAAATATTACATACGAGATGTTAGGTGGCTTTGGTTAGGATATATAACGTTATAGACGCATGTAATGTTACCACCGAGACGTAGGGATCGACACGCCTGGAATGTGGTAAAATGTTACATCCGAGATGTTAGGTTGCCTAAGATTAGGATATATACCGTTATAGACGCATGTAATGTTACCACCGAGACGTAGGGACCGACACGCCCGGAATGTTATCAAATGCTACATCCGAGATGTTAGGTTGCCTAAGGTTAGGATATATAACGTTATAGACGTATATACTGTTCCCTCCGAGAAGTAGGGTTCGACAGGCTAGGAATGTTGTCAAATTTTGCATCCGAGATGTTAGATTGCCTTAGATTACGATATCGACCGTTATGGACGAATATAATATTCCCACCGAAAAGTATGTACCGACACACCAGGAATATTGTATAATATTACGTCTGAGATAATAGGTTGCCTTAGATTAGGATATACAACGTTATAGACTCATATAATGTTCCCACCGAGAAGTAGGGTCCGACATGCCTGGAATGATGTAGAATATTACATCCGAGATGTCAGGTTGCCTCCGGTTAGGATATATAACGTTATAGACGTATATACTGTTCCCTCCGAGAAGTAGGGTTCGACAGGCTAGGAATGTTGTCAAATATAGCATCCGAGATGTTAGGTGGCCTGAGGTTAGGATATATAACGTTATAGACGCATGTAATGTTCCCACCGAGAAGTAGGGACCGACACGTCTGGAATGTGGTAAAATGTCACATCCGAGATGTTAGGTTGCCTAAGATTAGGATATATACCGTTATAGACGCATGTAATGTTACCACCGAGAAGTAGGGTTCGACACGCCAGGAATGTTGTCAAATATTACATACGAGATGTTAGGTGGCCTTAGGTTAGGATATATAACGTTATAGACGCATGTAATGTTACCACCGAGACGTAGGGACCGACAGGCCTGGAATGTTGTAAAATGTTACAACCAAGATGTTAGGTTGCCTAAGATTAGGATATATACCGCTATAGACGCATGTAATGTTACCACCGAGACGTAGGGACCGACACGCCAGGAATGTTGTCAAATATTACATACGAGATGTTAGGTGGCTTTGGTTAGGATATATAACGTTATAGACGCATGTAATGTTACCACCGAGACGTAGGGATCGACACGCCTGGAATGTGGTAAAATGTTACATCCGAGATGTTAGGTTGCCTAAGATTAGGATATATACCGTTATAGACGCATGTAATGTTACCACCGAGACGTAGGGACCGACACGCCCGGAATGTTATCAAATGTTACATCCGAGATGTTAGGTTGCCTAAGGTTAGGATATATAACGTTATAGACGTATATACTGTTCCCTCCGAGAAGTAGGGTTCGACAGGCTAGGAATGTTGTCAAATATTGCATCCGAGATGTTAGGTTGCCTTAGATAAGGATATATAACGTAACAGACGCATATAATGTTACCACCGAGACGTAGGGACCGACATGCCTGGAATGTTGTCAAATGTTACATCCGAGATGTTAGGTTGCCTTAGGTTAGGATATATGACGTTATAGACGTATATACTGTTCCCTCCAAGAAGTAGGGTTCGACAGGCCAGGAATGTTGTCAAATATTGCATCCGAGATGTTAGGTTGCCTTAGATTAGGAAATATACCGTTATAGACGCATGTAATGTTACCACCGAGACGTAGGGACCGACACGCCTGGAATGTTGTCAAATGTTACATCCGAGATCTTAGGTTGCCTTAGGTTAGGATATATGACGTTATAGACGTATATACCTTTCCCTCCGAGAAGTAGAGTTCGACAGGCCACGAATGTTGTCAAATATTGCATCCGAGAGGTTAGGTTGCCTTAGATAAGGATATACAACGTTATAGACGCATATAATGTTCCCACCGAGAAGTAGGGTCCGACACGCCTGGAAGGTTGTAGAATATTACATCCGAGATGTCAGGTTGCCTTAGGTTAGGATATATGACGTTACAGACGTATATACGGTTCCCTCCGAGATGTAGGGTTCTACAGGCCAGGAATGTTGTGAAATATTTCATCCGAGATGTTAGGTTGCCTTAGATTAGGATATGTGACGTTATAGACGTATAAGCTGTTCCCTCCGAGAAGTAGGGTTCGACAGGCCAGGAATGTTGTCAAATATTGCATCCGAGATGTTAGGTTGTCTAAGGTTAGGATATATAACGTTATAGACGCATGTAATGTTACCACCGAGACGTAGGGACCGACACGCCTGGAATGTGGTAAAATGTTACATCCGAGATGTTAGGTTGCCCAAGATTAGGATATATACCGTTATAGACGCAAGTAATGTTACCACCGAGACGTAGGGACCGACACGCCTGGAATGTGGTAAAATGTTGCATCCGAGATGTTAGGTTGCCTAAGATTAGGATATATACCGCTATAGACGCATGTAATGTTACCACCGAGACGTAGGGACCGACACGCCTGGAATGTGGTAAAATGTTACATCCGAGATGTTAGGTTGCCTAAGATTAGGATATATACCGCTATAGACGCATGTAATGTTACCACCTAGACGTAGGGACCGACACGCCAGGAATGTTGTCAAATATTACATACGAGATGTTAGGTGGCCTTAGGTTAGGATATATAACGTTATAGACGCATGTAATGTTACCACCGAGACGTAGGGACCGACACGCCTGGAATGTGGTAAAATGTTACATCCGAGATGTTAGGTTGCCTAAGATTAGGATATATACCGTTATAGACGCATGTAATGTTACCACCGAGACGTAGGGACCGACACGCCTGGAATGTTGTCAAATGTTACATCCGAGATGTTAGGTTGCCTTAGGCTAGGATATATGACGTTATAGATGTATATGCTGTTCCCTCCGAGAAGTAGGGTTCGACAGGCCAGGAATGTTGTCAAATATTGCATCCGAGATGTTAGGTTGCCTAAGGTTAGGATATATAACGTTATAGACGCATGTAATGTTACCACCGAGACGTAGGGACCGACACGCCTGGAATGTGGTAAAATGTTACATCCGAAATGTTAGGTTGCCTAAGATTAGGATATATACCGTTATAGACGCATATAATGTTACCACCGAGAAGTAGGGTCCGACACGCCTGGAAGGTTGTAGAATATTATATCCGAGATGTTAGGTTGCCTTAGGCTAGGATATATGACGTTATAGATGTATATGCTGTTCCCTCCGAGAAGTAGGGTTCGACAGGCCAGGAATGTTGTCAAATATTGTGTCCGAGATGCTAGGTTGCCTTAGATTAGGATATGCAACGTTATAGACGCATATAATGTTCCCACCGAGAAGTAGGGTCCGACACGCCTGGAAGGTTGTAGAATATTACATCCGAGATGTTAGGGTGCCTTAGGTTAGGATATATAACGTTATAGACGTACATACTGTTCCCTCCGAGAAGTAGGGTTCGACAGGCCAGGAATGTTGTCAAATATTGCATCCGAGATGTTAGATTGCCTTAGATTACGATATCGACCGTTATGGACGCATATAATATTCCCACCGAAAAGTATGCACCGACACGCCAGGAATATTGTAAAATATTACGTCTGAGATAATAGGTTGCCTTAGATTAGGATATACAACCTTATAGACTCATATAATGTTCCCACCGAGAAGTAGGGTCCGACACGCCTGGAATGTTGTCAAATGTTACATCCGAGATGTTAGGTTGCCTTAGGTTAGGATATATGACGTTATAGACGTATATACTGTTCCCTCCGAGAAGTAGGGTTCGACAGGCCAGGAATGTTGTCAAATATTGCATCCGAGATGTTAGGTTGCCTTAGATTAGGAAATATACCGTTATAGACGCATGTAATGTTACCACCGAGACGTAGGGACCGACACGCCTGGAATGTTGTCAAATGTTACATCCGAGATCTTAGGTTGCCTTAGGTTAGGATATATGACGTTATAGACGTATATACCTTTCCCTCCGAGAAGTAGGGTTCGACAGGCTAGGAATGTTGTCAAATATAGCATCCGAGATGTTAGGTTGCCTTAGATAAGGATATATAACTTTATAGACGAATATAATGTTACCACCGAGACGTAGGGTTCCAACACGCCTGGAATGTTGTCAAATGTTATATCCGAGATTTTAGGTTGCCTTAGGTTAGAATATATGACATTACAGACGTATATACTGTTCCCACCGAGAAGTAGGGTCCGACACGCCAGGAATGTTGTCAAATATTACATCCGACATGTTAGGTTGCCTTAGGTTAGGATATATAACGTTATAGACGTATATACTGTTCCCTCCGAGAAGTAGGGTTCGATACGCCAGGAATCTTGTCAAATATTACATACGAGATGTTAGGTGGCCTTAGGTTAGGATATATAACGTTATAGACGCATGTAATGTTCCCACCGAGAAGTAGGGACCGACACGCCTGGAATGTGGTAAAATGTTACATCCGAGATGTTAGGTTGCCTAAGATTAGGATATATACCGTTATAGACGCATGTAATGTTACCACCGAGAAGTAGGGTTCGACACGCCAGGAATGTTGTCAAATATTACATACGAGATGTTAGGTGGCCTTAGGTTAGGATATATAACGTTATAGACGCATGTAATGTTACCACCGAGACGTAGGGACCGACAGGCCTGGAATGTTGTAAAATGTTACATTCGAGATGTTAGGTTGCCTAAGATTAGGATATATACCGCTATAGACGCATGTAATGTTACCACCGAGACGTAGGGACCGACACGCCAGGAATGTTGTCAAATATTACATACGAGATGTTAGGTGGCTTTGGTTAGGATATATAACGTTATAGACGCATGTAATGTTACCACCGAGACGTAGGGACCGACACGCCTGGAATGTGGTAAAATGTTACATCCGAGATGTTAGGTTGCCTAAGATTAGGATATATACCGTTATAGACGCATGTAATGTTACCACCGAGACGTAGGGACCGACACGCCTGGAATGTTGTCAAATGTTACATCCGAGATGTTAGGTTGCCTTAGGCTAGGATATATGACGTTATAGATGTATATGCTGTTCCCTCCGAGAAGTAGGGTTCGACAGGCCAGGAATGTTGTCAAATATTGCATCCGAGATGTTAGGTTGCCTAAGGCTAGGATATATAACATTATAGACGCATGTAATGTTACCACCGAGACGTAGGGACCGACACGCCTGGAATGTGGTAAAATGTTACATCCGAAATGTTAGGTTGCCTAAGATTAGGATATATACCGTTATAGACGCATATAATGTTACCACCGAGAAGTAGGGTCCGACACGCCTGGAAGGTTGTAGAATATTATATCCGAGATGTTAGGTTGCCCTAGGTTAGGATATATAACGTTATAGACGTATATACTGTTCCCTCCGAGAAGTAGGGTTCGACAGGCCAGGAATGTTGTCAAATGTTACATCCGAGATGTTAGGTTGCCTTAGGCTAGGATATATGACGTTATAGATGTATATGCTGTTCCCTCCGAGAAGTAGTGTTCGACAGGCCAGGAATGTTGTCAAATATTGCATCCGAGATGCTAGGTTGCCTTAGATTAGGATATGCAACGTTATAGACGCATATAATGTTCCCACCGAGAAGTAGGGTCCGACACGCCTGGAAGGTTGTAGAATATTACATCCGAGATGTTAGGTTGCCTTAGGTTAGGATATATAACGTTATAGACGTACATACTGTTCCCTCCGAGAAGTAGGGTTCGACAGGCCAGGAATGTTGTCAAATATTGCATCCGAGATGTTAGATTGCCTTAGATTACGATATCGACCGTTATGGACGCATATAATATTCCCACCGAAAAGTATGCACCGACACGCCAGGAATATTGTAAAATATTACGTCTGAGATAATAGGTTGCCTTAGATTAGGATATACAACCTTATAGACTCATATAATGTTCCCACCGAGAAGTAGGGTCCGACACGCCTGGAATGATGTAGAATATTACATCCGAGATGTCAGGTTGCCTTAGGTTAGGATATATAACGTTATAGACGTATATACTGTTCAGTCCGAGAAGTAGGGTTCGACAGGCTAAGAATGTTGTCAAATATTGCATCCGAGGTGTTAGGTTGCCTTAGATAAGGATATATAACGTTATAGACGCATATAATGTTACCACCGAGACGTAGGGACCGACATGCCTGGAATGTTGTCAAATGTTACATCCGAGATGTTAGGTTGCCTTAGGTTAGGATATATGACGTTATAGACGTATATACTGTTCCCTCCGAGAAGTAGGGTTCGACAGGCCAGGAATGTTGTCAAATATTGCATCCGAGATGTTAGGTTGCCTTAGATCAGGAAATATACCGTTATAGACGCATGTAATGTTACCACCGAGACGTAGGGTTCGACAGGCTAGGAATGTTGTCAAATATTGCATCGGAGATGTTAGGTTGCCTTAGATAAGGATATATAACGTTATAGACGCATATAATGTTACCACCGAGACGTAGGACCAACATGCCTGGAATGTTGTCAAATGTTACATCCGAGATGTTAGGTTGCCTTAGGTTAGGATATATAACGTTATAGACGTATATACTGTTCCCTCCGAGATGTAGGGTTCGACAGGCCAGGAATGTTGTCAAATATTGCATCCGAGATGTTAGGTTGCTTTAGGTTAGGATATATAACGTTATAGACGCATATAATGTTCCCACCGAGAAGTAGGGTCCGACACGCCTGGAAGGTTGTAGAATATTACATCCGAGATGTCAGGTTGCCTTAGGTTAGGATATATGACGTTACAGACGTATATACGGTTCCCTCCGAGATGTAGGGTTCTACAGGCCAGGAATGTTGTGAAATATTTCATCCGAGATGTTAGGTTGCCTTAGATTAGGATATGTGACGTTATAGACGTATAAGCTGTTCCCTCCGAGAAGTAGGGTTCGACAGGCCAGGAATGTTGTCAAATATTGCATCCGAGATGTTAGGTTGTCTAAGGTTAGGATATATAACGTTATAGACGCATGTAATGTTACCACCGAGACGTAGGGACCGACACGCCTGGAATGTGGTAAAATGTTACATCCGAGATGTTAGGTTGCCCAAGATTAGGATATATACCGTTATAGACGCAAGTAATGTTACCACCGAGACGTAGGGACCGACACGCCTGGAATGTGGTAAAATGTTGCATCCGAGATGTTAGGTTGCCTAAGATTAGGATATATACCGCTATAGACGCATGTAATGTTACCACCGAGACGTAGGGACCGACACGCCTGGAATGTGGTAAAATGTTACATCCGAGATGTTAGGTTGCCTAAGATTAGGATATATACCGCTATAGACGCATGTAATGTTACCACCTAGACGTAGGGACCGACACGCCAGGAATGTTGTCAAATATTACATACGAGATGTTAGGTGGCCTTAGGTTAGGATATATAACGTTATAGACGCATGTAATGTTACCACCGAGACGTAGGGACCGACACGCCTGGAATGTGGTAAAATGTTACATCCGAGATGTTAGGTTGCCTAAGATTAGGATATATACCGTTATAGACGCATGTAATGTTACCACCGAGACGTAGGGACCGACACGCCTGGAATGTTGTCAAATGTTACATCCGAGATGTTAGGTTGCCTTAGGCTAGGATATATGACGTTATAGATGTATATGCTGTTCCCTCCGAGAAGTAGGGTTCGACAGGCCAGGAATGTTGTCAAATATTGCATCCGAGATGTTAGGTTGCCTAAGGTTAGGATATATAACGTTATAGACGCATGTAATGTTACCACCGAGACGTAGGGACCGACACGCCTGGAATGTGGTAAAATGTTACATCCGAAATGTTAGGTTGCCTAAGATTAGGATATATACCGTTATAGACGCATATAATGTTACCACCGAGAAGTAGGGTCCGACACGCCTGGAAGGTTGTAGAATATTATATCCGAGATGTTAGGTTGCCTTAGGCTAGGATATATGACGTTATAGATGTATATGCTGTTCCCTCCGAGAAGTAGGGTTCGACAGGCCAGGAATGTTGTCAAATATTGTGTCCGAGATGCTAGGTTGCCTTAGATTAGGATATGCAACGTTATAGACGCATATAATGTTCCCACCGAGAAGTAGGGTCCGACACGCCTGGAAGGTTGTAGAATATTACATCCGAGATGTTAGGGTGCCTTAGGTTAGGATATATAACGTTATAGACGTACATACTGTTCCCTCCGAGAAGTAGGGTTCGACAGGCCAGGAATGTTGTCAAATATTGCATCCGAGATGTTAGATTGCCTTAGATTACGATATCGACCGTTATGGACGCATATAATATTCCCACCGAAAAGTATGCACCGACACGCCAGGAATATTGTAAAATATTACGTCTGAGATAATAGGTTGCCTTAGATTAGGATATACAACCTTATAGACTCATATAATGTTCCCACCGAGAAGTAGGGTCCGACACGCCTGGAATGTTGTCAAATGTTACATCCGAGATGTTAGGTTGCCTTAGGTTAGGATATATGACGTTATAGACGTATATACTGTTCCCTCCGAGAAGTAGGGTTCGACAGGCCAGGAATGTTGTCAAATATTGCATCCGAGATGTTAGGTTGCCTTAGATTAGGAAATATACCGTTATAGACGCATGTAATGTTACCACCGAGACGTAGGGACCGACACGCCTGGAATGTTGTCAAATGTTACATCCGAGATCTTAGGTTGCCTTAGGTTAGGATATATGACGTTATAGACGTATATACCTTTCCCTCCGAGAAGTAGGGTTCGACAGGCTAGGAATGTTGTCAAATATAGCATCCGAGATGTTAGGTTGCCTTAGATAAGGATATATAACTTTATAGACGAATATAATGTTACCACCGAGACGTAGGGTTCCAACACGCCTGGAATGTTGTCAAATGTTATATCCGAGATTTTAGGTTGCCTTAGGTTAGAATATATGACATTACAGACGTATATACTGTTCCCACCGAGAAGTAGGGTCCGACACGCCAGGAATGTTGTCAAATATTACATCCGACATGTTAGGTTGCCTTAGGTTAGGATATATAACGTTATAGACGTATATACTGTTCCCTCCGAGAAGTAGGGTTCGATACGCCAGGAATCTTGTCAAATATTACATACGAGATGTTAGGTGGCCTTAGGTTAGGATATATAACGTTATAGACGCATGTAATGTTCCCACCGAGAAGTAGGGACCGACACGCCTGGAATGTGGTAAAATGTTACATCCGAGATGTTAGGTTGCCTAAGATTAGGATATATACCGTTATAGACGCATGTAATGTTACCACCGAGAAGTAGGGTTCGACACGCCAGGAATGTTGTCAAATATTACATACGAGATGTTAGGTGGCCTTAGGTTAGGATATATAACGTTATAGACGCATGTAATGTTACCACCGAGACGTAGGGACCGACAGGCCTGGAATGTTGTAAAATGTTACATTCGAGATGTTAGGTTGCCTAAGATTAGGATATATACCGCTATAGACGCATGTAATGTTACCACCGAGACGTAGGGACCGACACGCCAGGAATGTTGTCAAATATTACATACGAGATGTTAGGTGGCTTTGGTTAGGATATATAACGTTATAGACGCATGTAATGTTACCACCGAGACGTAGGGACCGACACGCCTGGAATGTGGTAAAATGTTACATCCGAGATGTTAGGTTGCCTAAGATTAGGATATATACCGTTATAGACGCATGTAATGTTACCACCGAGACGTAGGGACCGACACGCCTGGAATGTTGTCAAATGTTACATCCGAGATGTTAGGTTGCCTTAGGCTAGGATATATGACGTTATAGATGTATATGCTGTTCCCTCCGAGAAGTAGGGTTCGACAGGCCAGGAATGTTGTCAAATATTGCATCCGAGATGTTAGGTTGCCTAAGGCTAGGATATATAACATTATAGACGCATGTAATGTTACCACCGAGACGTAGGGACCGACACGCCTGGAATGTGGTAAAATGTTACATCCGAAATGTTAGGTTGCCTAAGATTAGGATATATACCGTTATAGACGCATATAATGTTACCACCGAGAAGTAGGGTCCGACACGCCTGGAAGGTTGTAGAATATTATATCCGAGATGTTAGGTTGCCCTAGGTTAGGATATATAACGTTATAGACGTATATACTGTTCCCTCCGAGAAGTAGGGTTCGACAGGCCAGGAATGTTGTCAAATGTTACATCCGAGATGTTAGGTTGCCTTAGGCTAGGATATATGACGTTATAGATGTATATGCTGTTCCCTCCGAGAAGTAGTGTTCGACAGGCCAGGAATGTTGTCAAATATTGCATCCGAGATGCTAGGTTGCCTTAGATTAGGATATGCAACGTTATAGACGCATATAATGTTCCCACCGAGAAGTAGGGTCCGACACGCCTGGAAGGTTGTAGAATATTACATCCGAGATGTTAGGTTGCCTTAGGTTAGGATATATAACGTTATAGACGTACATACTGTTCCCTCCGAGAAGTAGGGTTCGACAGGCCAGGAATGTTGTCAAATATTGCATCCGAGATGTTAGATTGCCTTAGATTACGATATCGACCGTTATGGACGCATATAATATTCCCACCGAAAAGTATGCACCGACACGCCAGGAATATTGTAAAATATTACGTCTGAGATAATAGGTTGCCTTAGATTAGGATATACAACCTTATAGACTCATATAATGTTCCCACCGAGAAGTAGGGTCCGACACGCCTGGAATGATGTAGAATATTACATCCGAGATGTCAGGTTGCCTTAGGTTAGGATATATAACGTTATAGACGTATATACTGTTCAGTCCGAGAAGTAGGGTTCGACAGGCTAAGAATGTTGTCAAATATTGCATCCGAGGTGTTAGGTTGCCTTAGATAAGGATATATAACGTTATAGACGCATATAATGTTACCACCGAGACGTAGGGACCGACATGCCTGGAATGTTGTCAAATGTTACATCCGAGATGTTAGGTTGCCTTAGGTTAGGATATATGACGTTATAGACGTATATACTGTTCCCTCCGAGAAGTAGGGTTCGACAGGCCAGGAATGTTGTCAAATATTGCATCCGAGATGTTAGGTTGCCTTAGATCAGGAAATATACCGTTATAGACGCATGTATTGTTACCACCGAGACGTAGGGTTCGACAGGCTAGGAATGTTGTCAAATATTGCATCGGAGATGTTAGGTTGCCTTAGATAAGGATATATAACGTTATAGACGCATATAATGTTACCACCGAGACGTAGGACCAACATGCCTGGAATGTTGTCAAATGTTACATCCGAGATGTTAGGTTGCCTTAGGTTAGGATATATAACGTTATAGACGTATATACTGTTCCCTCCGAGATGTAGGGTTCGACAGGCCAGGAATGTTGTCAAATATTGCATCCGAGATGTTAGGTTGCTTTAGGTTAGGATATATAACGTTATAGACGCATATAATGTTACCACCGAGAAGTAGGGTCCGACACGCCTGGAAGGTTGTAGAATATTACATCCGAGATGTTAGTTTGCCTTAGGTTAGGGTATATAACGTTATAGACGTACATACTGTTCCCTCCGAGAAGTAGGGTTCGACAGGCAAGGAATGTTGTCAAATATTGCATCCGAGATGTTAGGTTGCCTTAGATTAGGATATGCAACGTTATAGACGCATATAATGTTACCACCGAGAAGTAGGCTCCGACACGCCTGGAACGTTGTAGAATATTGCATCCGAGATGTTAGATTGCCTTAGATTACGATATCGACCGTTATGGACGCATATAATATTCCCACCGAAAAGTATGCACCGACACGCGAGGAATATTGTAAAATATTACGTCTGACATAATAGGTTGCCTTAGATTAGGATACACAACGTTATAGACTCATATAATGTTCCCACCGAGAAGTAGGGTCCGATACGCCTTGAATGATGTTGAATATTACATCCGAGATGTCAGGTTGCCTTCGGTTAGGATATATAACGTTATAGACTTATATACTGTTCCCTCCGAGAAGTAGGGTTCGACAGGCCAGGAATGTTGTCAAATATTGCATCCGAGATGTTAGGTTGCCTTAGATTAGGATATATACCGCTATAGACGTATATACTGTTCCCTCCGAGATGTAGGGTTCGACAGGCCAGGAATGTTGTCAAATATTGCATCCGAGATGTTAGGTTGCCTTAGATTAGGATATACAACGTTATAGACGCATATAATGTTCCCACCGAGAAGTAGGGTCCAACACGCCTGGAATGTTGCAGAATAATATATCCGAGATGTCATGTTGCCTTAGGTTAGGATATATAACGTTATAGACGTATATAGTGTTCCCTCCGAGAAGTAGGGTTCGACAGGCCAGGAATGTTGTCAAATATTGCATCCGAGATGTTAGGTTGCCTTAGATAAGGATATATAACGATATAGACGCATATAATGTTACCACCGAGACGTAGGGACCGACATGCCTGGAATGTTGTCAAATGTTACATCCTAGATGTTAGGTTGCCTTAGGTTAGGATAAATAACGTTATAGACGTATATACTGTTCCCTCCGAGAAGTATTGTTCGACAGGCCAGGAATGTTGTCAAATTATGCATCCGAGATGTTAGGTTGCCTTAGGTTAGGATATATAACGTTATAGACGCATGTAACGTTACCACCGAGACGTAGGGACCGACACGCCTGGAATGTTGTCAAATCTTACATCCGAGATGTGAGGTTGCCTTAGGTTAGGATTTATGACGTTATAGACGTATATGCTGTTCCCTCCGAGAAGTAGGGTTCGACAGGCCAGGAATGTTGTCAAATATTGCATCCGAAATGTTAGGTTGCCTTAGGTTAGCATATATGACGTTATAGACGCACGTAATGTTACCAGCGAGACGTAGGGTTCCAACACGCCTGGAATGTTGTCAAATGTTATATCCGAGATGTTAGGTTGCGTTAGGTTAGGATATATAACGTTATAGACGTATATACTGTTCCCACCGAGAAGTAGGGTTCGACACGCCAGGAATGTTGTCAAATATTACATACGAGATGTTAGTTGGCCTTAGGTTAGGATATATAACGTTATAGACGCTGGTAATGTTACCACCGAGACGTAGGGACCGACACGCCTGGAATGTGGTAAAATGTTGCATCCGAGATGTTAGGTTGCCTAAGATTAGGATATATACCGTTATAGACGCATGTAATGTTACCACCGAGAAGTAGGGCCAGACAGGCCTGGAATGTTGTAAAATGTTACATCCGATATGTTAGGTTGCCTAAGATTCGGATATATACCGCTATAGACGCATGTAATGTTACCACCGAGACGTAGGGACCGACACGCCTGGAATGTGGTAAAATGTTACATCCGATATGTTAGGTTGCCTAAGATTAGGATATATACCGTTATAGACGCATGTAATGTTACCACCGAGACGTAGGGACCGACATGCCTGGAATGTTGTCAAATGTTACATCCGAGGTGTTAGGTTGCCTTAGGTTAGGATATATGACGTTATAAACGTATATACTGTTCCCTCCGAGAAGTAGGGTTCGACAGGCCAGGAATATTGTAAAATATTACGTCTGAGATAATAGGTTGCCTTAGATTAGGATATACAATGTTATAGACTCATATAATGTTCCCACCGAGAAGTAGGGTCCGACACGCCTGGAATGATGTAGAATATTACATCCGAGATGTCAGGTTGCCTTCGGTTAGGATATATAACGTTATAGACGTATATACTGTTCCCTCCGACAAGTAGGGTTCGACAGGCTAGGAATGTTGTCAAATATTGCATCCGAGATGTTAGGTTGCCTTAGATTAGGATATATACCGTTATGGACGAATATAATATTCCCACCGAAAAGTATGTACCGACACGCCAGGAATATTGTATAATATTACGTCTGAGATAATAGGTTGCCTTAGATTAGGATATACAACGTTATAGACTCATATAATGTTCCCACCGAGAAGTAGGGTCCGACATGCCTGGAATGATGTAGAATATTACATCCGAGATGTCAGGTTGCCTCCGGTTAGGATATATAACTTTATAGACGTATATACTGTTCCCGCCGAGAAGTAGGGTTCGACAGGCTAGGAATGTTGTCAAATATTGCATCCGAGATGTTAGGTTGCCTTAGATAAGGATATATAACGTAATAGACGCATATAATGTTACCACCGAGACGTAGGGACCGACATGCCTGGAATGTTGTCAAATGTTACATCCGAGATGTTAGGTTGCCTTAGGTTAGGATATATGACGTTATACACGTATATACTGTTCCCTCCGAGAAGTAGGGTTCGACAGGCCAGGAATGTTGTCAAATATTGCATCCGAGATGTTAGGTTGCCTTAGATTAGGAAATATACCGTTATAGACGCATGTAATGTTACCACCGAGACGTAGGGACCGACACGCCTGGAATGTTGTCAAATGTTACATCCGAGATCTTAGGTTGCCTTAGGTTAGGATATATGACGTTATAGACGTATATACCTTTCCCTCCGAGAAGTAGAGTTCGACAGGCCACGAATGTTGTCAAATATTGCATCCGAGAGGTTAGGTTGCCTTAGATAAGGACATACAACGTTATAGACGCATATAATGTTCCCACCGAGAAGTAGGGTCCGACACGCCTGGAAGGTTGTAGAATATTACATCCGAGGTGTCAGGTTGCCTTAGGTTAGGATATATAACGTTATAGACGTATATACTGTTCCCTCCGAGAAGTAGGGTTCGACAGGCTAGGAATGTTGTCAAATATAGCATCCGAGATGTTAGGTTGCCTTAGATAAGGATATATAACGTTATAGACGAATATAATGTTACCACCGAGACGTAGGGTTCCAACACGCCTGGAATGTTGTCAAATGTTATATCCGAGATGTTAGGTTGCCTTAGGTTAGAATATATGACATTACAGACGTATATACTGTTCCCACCGAGAAGTAGGGTCCGACACGCCAGGAATGTTGTCAAATATTACATCCGACATGTTAGGTTGCCTTAGGTTAGGATATATAACGTTATAGACGTATATACTGTTCCCTCCGAGAAGTAGGGTTCGATACGCCAGGAATCTTGTCAAATATTACATACGAGATGTTAGGTGGCCTTAGGTTAGGATATATAACGTTATAGACGCATGTAATGTTCCCACCGAGAAGTAGGGACCGACACGCCTGGAATGTGGTAAAATGTTACATCCGAGATGTTAGGTTGCCTAAGATTAGGATATATACCGTTATAGACGCATGTAATGTTACCACCGAGAAGTAGGGTTCGACACGCCAGGAATGTTGTCAAATATTACATACGAGATGTTAGGTGGCCTTAGGTTAGGATATATAACGTTATAGACGCATGTAATGTTACCACCGAGACGTAGGGACCGACAGGCCTGGAATGTTGTAAAATGTTACATCCGAGATGTTAGGTTGCCTAAGATTAGGATATATACCGCTATAGACGCATGTAATGTTACCACCGAGACGTAGGGACCGACACGCCAGGAATGTTGTCAAATATTACATACGAGATGTTAGGTGGCTTTGGTTAGGATATATAACGTTATAGACGCATGTAATGTTACCACCGAGACGTAGGGACCGACACGCCTGGAATGTGGTAAAATGTTACATCCGAGATGTTAGGTTGCCTAAGATTAGGATATATACCGTTATAGACGCATGTAATGTTACCACCGAGACGTAGGGACCGACACGCCCGGAATGTTATCAAATGTTACATCCGAGATGTTAGGTTGCCTAAGGCTAGGATATATGACGTTATAGATGTATATGCTGTTCCCTCCGAGAAGTAGGGTTCGACAGGCCAGGAATGTTGTCAAATATTGCATCTGAGATGTTAGGTTGCCAAAGGTTAGGATATATAACGTTATAGACGCATGTAATGTTACCACCGAGACGTAGGGACCGACACGACTGGAATGTTGTCAAATGTTACATTCGAGATGTTAGGTTGTCTTAGGTTAGGATATATGACGTTACAGACGTATATACTGTTCCCTCCGAGATGTAGGGTTCGACAGGCCAGGAATGTTGTGAAATATTTCATCCGAGATGTTAGGTTGCCTTAGATTAGGATATATAACGTTATAGATGTATATGCTGTTCCCTCCTAGAAGTAGGCTTCGACAGGCCAGGAATGTTGACAAATATTGCATCCGAGATGTTAGGTTGCCTAAGGTTAGGATATATAACGTTATAGACGCATGTAATGTTACCACCGAGACGTAGGGACCGACACGCCTGGAATGTGGTAAAATGTTACATCCGAGATGTTAGGTTGCCTAAGATTAGGATATATACCGTTATGGACGAATATAATATTCCCACCGAAAAGTATGTACCGACACGCCAGGAATATTGTATAATATTACGTCTGAGATAATAGGTTGCCTTAGATTAGGATATACAACGTTATAGACTCATATAATGTTCCCACCGAGAAGTAGGGTCCGACATGCCTGGAATGATGTAGAATATTACATCCGAGATGTCAGGTTGCCTCCGGTTAGGATATATAACGTTATAGACGTATATACTGTTCCCGCCGAGAAGTAGGGTTCGACAGGCTAGGAATGTTGTCAAATATTGCATCCGAGATGTTAGGTTGCCTTAGATAAGGATATATAACGTAATAGACGCATATAATGTTACCACCGAGACGTAGGGACCGACATGCCTGGAATGTTGTCAAATGTTACATCCGAGATGTTAGGTTGCCTTAGGTTAGGATATATGACGTTATACACGTATATACTGTTCCCTCCGAGAAGTAGGGTTCGACAGGCCAGGAATGTTGTCAAATATTGCATCCGAGATGTTAGGTTGCCTTAGATTAGGATATATACCGCTATAGACGTATATACTGTTCCCTCCGAGATGTAGGGTTCGACAGGCCAGGAATGTTGTCAAATATTGCATCCGAGATGTTAGGTTGCCTTAGATTAGGATATACAACGTTATAGACGCATATAATGTTCCCACCGAGAAGTAGGGTCCAACACGCCTGGAATGTTGCAGAATAATATATCCAAGATGTCATGTTGCCTTAGGTTAGGATATATAACGTTATAGACGTATATAGTGTTCCCTCCGAGAAGTAGGGTTCGACAGGCCAGGAATGTTGTCAAATATTGCATCCGAGATGTTAGGTTGCCTTAGATAAGGATATATAACGATATAGACGCATATAATGTTACCACCGAGACGTAGGGACCGACATGCCTGGAATGTTGTCAAATGTTACATCCTAGATGTTAGGTTGCCTTAGGTTAGGATAAATAACGTTATAGACGTATATACTGTTCCCTCCGAGAAGTATTGTTCGACAGGCCAGGAATGTTGTCAAATTATGCATCCGAGATGTTAGGTTGCCTTAGGTTAGGATATATAACGTTATAGACGCATGTAACGTTACCAGCGAGACGTAGGGTTCCAACACGCCTGGAATGTTGTCAAATGTTATATCCGAGATGTTAGGTTGCGTTAGGTTAGGATATATAACGTTATAGACGTATATACTGTTCCCACCGAGAAGTAGGGTTCGACACGCCAGGAATGTTGTCAAATATTACATACGAGATGTTAGTTGGCCTTAGGTTAGGATATATAACGTTATAGACGCTGGTAATGTTACCACCGAGACGTAGGGACCGACACGCCTGGAATGTTGTCAAATGTTACATCCGAGATGTTAGGTTGCCTTAGGTTAGGATATATGACGTTATAGACGTATATGCTGTTCCCTCCGAGATGTAGGGTTCGACAGGCCAGGAATGTTGTCAAATATTGCATCCGAGATGTTAGGTTGCCTTAGGTTAGCATATATAACGTTATAGACGCACGTAATGTTACCAGCGAGATGTCGGGTTCCACAGGCCAGGAATGTTGTCAAATATTGCATCCGAGATGCTAGGTTGCCTTAGATTAGGATATGCAACGTTATAGACGCATATAATGTTACCACCGAGAAGTAGGGTCCGACACGCCTGGAAGGTTGTAGAATATTACATCCGAGATGTTAGGTTGCCTTAGGTTAGGATATATAACGTTATAGACGTACATACTGTTCCCTTCCGAGAAGTAGGGTTCGACAGGCAAGGAATGTTGTCAAATATTGCATCCGAGATGTTAGGTTGCCTTAGATTAGGATATGCAACGTTATAGACGCATATAATGTTACCACCGAGAAGTAGGCTCCGACACGCCTGGAAGGTTGTAGAATATTGCATCCGAGATGTTAGATTGCCTTAGATTACGATATCGACCGTTATGGACGCATATAATATTCCCACCGAAAAGTATGCACCGACACGCGAGGAATATTGTAAAATATTACGTCTGAGATAATAGGTTGCCTTAGATTAGGATATACAACGTTATATACTCATATAATGTTCCCACCGAGAAGTAGGGTCCGACATGCCTTGAATGATGTTGAATATTACATCCGAGATGTTAGGTTGCCTTCGGTTAGGATATATAACGTTATAGACGCATGTAATGTTACCACCGAGACGTTGGGTTCGACAGGCTAGGAATGTTGTCAAATATTGCTACCGAGATGTTAGGTTGCCTTAGGTTAGGATATATAACGTTATAGACGTATATACTGTTCCCTCCGAGAAGTATTGTTCGACAGGCCAGGAATGTTGTCAAATATTGCATCCGAGATGTTAGGTTGCCTTAGGTTAGGATATATAACGTTATAGACGCACGTAATGTTACCACCGAGACGTAGGGACCGACACGCCTGGAATGCTGTCAAATGTTACATCCGGGATGTTAGGTTGTCTTAGGTTAGGCTATATGACGTTACAGACGTATATACTGTTCCCTCCGAGATGTCGGGTTCGACAGGCCAGGAATGTTGTCACATATTTCATCCGAGATGTTAGGTTGCCTTAGATTAGGATATATACCGTTATAGATGTATATACTGTTCCCTCCGAGCAGTCGGGTTCGACAGGCCAGGAATGTTGTCAAATATTGCATCCGAGATGTTAGGTTGCCTTAGGTTAGCACATATAACGTTATAGACGCACGTAATGTTACCAGCCAGACGTAGGGTTCCAACACGCCTGGAATGTTGTCAAATGTTATATCCGAGATGTTAGGTTGCCTTAGGTTAGGATATATAACGTTATAGACGTATATACTGTTCCCACCGAGAAGTAGGGTTCGACACGCCTGGAATGTTGCAGAATAATATATCCGAGATGTCATGTTGCCTTAGGTTAGGATATATAACGTTATAGACGTATATAGTGTTCCCTCCGAGAAGTAGGGTTCGACAGGCCAGGAATGTTGTCAAATATTGCATCCGAGATGTTAGGTTGCCTTAGATAAGGATATATAACGTTATAGACGCATATAATGTTACCACCGAGACGTAGGGACCGACATGCCTGGAATGTTGTCAAATGTTACATCCTAGATGTTAGGTTGCCTTAGGTTAGGATAAATAACGTTATAGACGTATATACTGTTCCCTCCGAGAAGTATTGTTCGACAGGCCAGGAATGTTGTCAAATTATGCATCCGAGATGTTAGGTTGCCTTAGGTTAGGATATATAACGTTATAGACGCATGTAACGTTACCAGCGAGACGTAGGGTTCCAACACGCCTGGAATGTTGTCAAATGTTATATCCGAGATGTTAGGTTGCGTTAGGTTAGGATATATAACGTTATAGACGTATATACTGTTCCCACCGAGAAGTAGGGTTCGACACGCCAGGAATGTTGTCAAATATTACATACGAGATGTTAGTTGGCCTTAGGTTAGGATATATAACGTTATAGACGCTGGTAATGTTACCACCGAGACGTAGGGACCGACACGCCTGGAATGTGGTCAAATGTTACATCCAAGATGTTAGGTTGCCTAAGATTAGGATATATACCGTTATAGACGCATGTAATGTTACCACCGAGACGTAGGGACCGACACGCCTGGAATGTTGTCAAATGTTACATCCGAGATGTTAGGTTGCCTTAGGCTAGGATATATGACGTTATAGATGTATATGCTGTTCCCTCCGAGAAGTAGGGTTCGACAGGCTAAGAATGTTGTCAAATATTGCATCCGAGGTGTTAGGTTGCCTTAGATAAGGATATATAACGTTATAGACGCATATAATGTTACCACCGAGACGTAGGGACCGACATGCCTGGAATGTTGTCAAATGTTACATCCGAGTTGTTAGGTTGCCTTAGGTTAGGATATATGACGTTATAGACGTATATACTGTTCCCTTCGAGAAGTAGGGTTCGACAGGCCAGGAATGTTGTCAAATATTGCATCCGAGATGTTAGGTTGCCTTAGATCAGGAAATATACCGTTATAGACGCATGTAATGTTACCACCGAGACGTAGGGTTCGACAGGCTAGGAATGTTGTCAAATATTGCATCGGAGATGTTAGGTTGCCTTAGATAAGGATATATAACGTTATAGACTCATATAATGTTACCACCGAGACGTAGGACCAACATGCCTGGAATGTTGTCAAATGTTACATCCGAGATGTTAGGTTGCCTTTGGTTAGGATATATAATGTTATAGACGTATATACTGTTCCCTCCGAGAAGTATTGTTCGACAGGCCAGGAATGTTGTCAAATATTGCATCCGAGATGTTAGGTTGCCTTAGGTTAGGATATATAACGTTATGGACGCATATAATGTTACCACCGAGAAGTAGGGTCCGACACGCCTGGAAGGTTGTAGAATATTACATCCGAGATGTTAGTTTGCCTTAGGTTAGGATATATAACGTTATAGACGTACATACTGTTCCCTCCGAGAAGTAGGGTTCGACAGGCAAGGAATGTTGTCAAATATTGCATCCGAGATGTTAGGTTGCCTTAGATTAGGATATGCAACGTTATAGACGCATATAATGTTACCACCGAGAAGTAGGCTCCGACATGCCTGGAATGTTGTCAAATGTTACATCCTAGATGTTAGGTTGCCTTAGGTTAGGATAAATAACGTTATAGACGTATATACTGTTCCCTCCGAGAAGTATTGTTCGACAGGCCAGGAATGTTGTCAAATTATGCATCCGAGATGTTAGGTTGCCTTAGGTTAGGATATATAACGTTATAGACGCATGTAACGTTACCACCGAGACGTAGGGACCGACACGCCTGGAATTTTGTCAAATCTTACATCCGAGATGTTAGGTTGCCTTAGGTTAGGATTTATGACGTTATAGACGTATATGCTGTTCCCTCCGAGAAGTAGGGTTCGACAGGCCAGGAATGTTGTCAAATATTGCATCCGAAATGTTAGGTTGCCTTAGGTTAGCATATATGACGTTATAGACGCACGTAATGTTACCAGCGAGACGTAGGGTTCCAACACGCCTGGAATGTTGTCAAATGTTATATCCGAGATGTTAGGTTGCCTTAGGTTAGGATATATAACGTTATAGACGTATATACTGTTCCCTCCGAGAAGTAGGGTTCGACAGGCCAGGAATGTTGTCAAATATTGCATCCGAGATGTTAGGTTGCCTTAGATAAGGATATATAACGTTATAGACGCATATAATGTTACCACCGAGACGTAGGGACCGACATGCCTGGAATGTTGTCAAATGTTACATCCGAGTTGTTAGGTTGCCTTAGGTTAGGATATATGACGTTATAGACGTATATACTGTTCCCTCCGAGAAGTAGGGTTCGACAGGCCAGGAATGTTGTCAAATATTGCATCCGAGATGTTAGGTTGCCTTAGATCAGGAAATATACCGTTATAGACGCATGTAATGTTACCACCGAGACGTAGGGTTCGACAGGCTAGGAATGTTGTCAAATATTGCATCGGAGATGTTAGGTTGCCTTAGATAAGGATATATAACGTTATAGACGCATGTAATGTTACCACCGAGACGTAGGACCAACATGCCTGGAATGTTGTCAAATGTTACATCCGAGATGTTAGGTTGCCTAAGGCTAGGATATATGACGTTATAGATGTATATGCTGTTCCCTCCGAGAAGTAGGGTTCGACAGGCCAGGAATGTTGTCAAATTATGCATCCGAGATGTTAGGTTGCCTTAGATAAGGATATATAACGTTATAGACGCATATAATGTTACCACCGAGACGTAGGGTTCCAACACGCCTGGAATGTTGTCAAATGTTATATCCGAGATGTTAGGTTGCCTTAGGTTAGAATATATGACATTACAGACGTATATACTGTTCCCACCGAGAAGTAGGGTCCGACACGCCAGGAATGTTGTCAAATATTACATCCGACATGTTAGGTTGCCTTAGGTTAGGATATATAACGTTATAGACGTATATACTGTTCCCTCCGAGAAGTAGGGTTCGATACGCCAGGAATCTTGTCAAATATTACATACGAGATGTTAGGTGGCCTTAGGTTAGGATATATAACGTTATAGACGCATGTAATGTTCCCACCGAGAAGTAGGGACCGACACGCCTGGAATGTGGTAAAATGTTACATCCGAGATGTTAGGTTGCCTAAGATTAGGATATATACCGTTATAGACGCATGTAATGTTACCACCGAGAAGTAGGGTTCGACACGCCAGGAATGTTGTCAAATATTACATACGAGATGTTAGGTGGCCTTAGGTTAGGATATATAACGTTATAGACGCATGTAATGTTACCACCGAGACGTAGGGACCGACAGGCCTGGAATGTTGTAAAATGTTACATCCGAGATGTTAGGTTGCCTAAGATTAGGATATATACCGCTATAGACGCATGTAATGTTACCACCGAGAAGTAGGGACCGACACGCCAGGAATGTTGTCAAATATTACATACGAGATGTTAGGTGGCTTTGGTTAGGATATATAACGTTATAGACGCATGTAATGTTACCACCGAGACGTAGGGACCGACACGCCTGGAATGTGGTAAAATGTTACATCCGAGATGTTAGGTTGCCTAAGATTAGGATATATACCGTTATAGACGCATGTAATGTTACCACCGAGACGTAGAGACCGACACGCCCGGAATGTTATCAAATGTTACATCCGAGATGTTAGGTTGCCTAAGGCTAGGATATATGACGTTATAGATGTATATGCTGTTCCCTCCGAGAAGTAGGGTTCGACAGGCCAGGAATGTTGTCAAATATTGCATCTGAGATGTTAGGTTGCCAAAGGTTAGGATATATAACGTTATAGACGCATGTAATGTTACCACCGAGACGTAGGGACCGACACGCCTGGAATGTTGTCAAATGTTACATTCGAGATGTTAGGTTGTCTTAGGTTAGGATATATGACGTTACAGACGTATATACTGTTCCCTCCGAGATGTAGGGTTCGACAGGCCAGGAATGTTGTGAAATATTTCATCCGAGTTGTTAGGTTGCCTTAGATTAGGATATATAACGTTATAGATGTATATGCTGTTCCCTCCTAGAAGTAGGCTTCGACAGGCCAGGAATGTTGACAAATATTGCATCCGAGATGTTAGGTTGCCTAAGGTTAGGATATATAACGTTATAGACGCATGTAATGTTACCACCGAGACGTAGGGACCGACACGCCTGGAATGTGGTAAAATGTTACATCCGAGATGTTAGGTTGCCTAAGATTAGGATATATACCGTTATAGACGCATGTAATGTTACCACCGAAACGTAGGGACCGACACGCCTGGAATGTGGTAAAATGTTACATCCGAGATGTTAGGTTGCCTAAGATTAGGATATATACCGTTATAGACGGATGTAATGTTACCACCGAGAAGTAGGGACCGACAGGCCTGGAATGTTGTAAAATGTTACATCCGATATGTTACGTTGCCTAAGATTAGGATATATACCGCTATAGACGCATGTAATGTTACCACCGAGACGTAGGGACCGACACGCCTGGAATGTTATCAAATGTTACATCCGAGATGTTAGGTTGCCTAAGGCTAGGATATATGACGTTATAGATGTATATGCTGTTCCCTCCGAGAAGTAGGGTTCGACAGGCCAGGAATATTGTCAAATATTGCATTCGAGATGTTAGGTTGCCTGAGGTTAGGATATATAACGTTATAGACGCATATAATGTTACCACCGAGAAGTAGGGTCCGACACGCCTGGAAGGTTGTAGAATATTACATCCGAGATGTTAGGTTGCCTTAGGTTAGGATATATAACGTTATAGACGTACATACTGTTCCCTTCCGAGAAGTAGGGTTCGACAGGCAAGGAATGTTGTCAAATATTGCATCCGAGATGTTAGGTTGCCTTAGATTAGGATATGCAACGTTATAGACGCATATAATGTTACCACCGAGAAGTAGGCTCCGACACGCCTGGAAGGTTGTAGAATATTGCATCCGAGATGTTAGATTGCCTTAGATTACGATATCGACCGTTATGGACGCATATAATATTCCCACCGAAAAGTATGCACCGACACGCGAGGAATATTGTAAAATATTACGTCTGAGATAATAGGTTGCCTTAGATTAGGATATACAACGTTATATACTCATATAATGTTCCCACCGAGAAGTAGGGTCCGACATGCCTTGAATGATGTTGAATATTACATCCGAGATGTTAGGTTGCCTTCGGTTAGGATATATAACGTTATAGACGCATGTAATGTTACCACCGAGACGTTGGGTTCGACAGGCTAGGAATGTTGTCAAATATTGCTACCGAGATGTTAGGTTGCCTTAGGTTAGGATATATAACGGTATAGACGTATATACTGTTCCCTCCGAGAAGTATTGTTCGACAGGCCAGGAATGTTGTCAAATATTGCATCCGAGATGTTAGGTTGCCTTAGGTTAGGATATATAACGTTATAGACGCACGTAATGTTACCACCGAGACGTAGGGACCGACACGCCTGGAATGCTGTCAAATGTTACATCCGGGATGTTAGGTTGTCTTAGGTTAGGCTATATGACGTTACAGACGTATATACTGTTCCCTCCGAGATGTCGGGTTCGACAGGCCAGGAATGTTGTCACATATTTCATCCGAGATGTTAGGTTGCCTTAGATTAGGATATATACCGTTATAGATGTATATACTGTTCCCTCCGAGCAGTCGGGTTCGACAGGCCAGGAATGTTGTCAAATATTGCATCCGAGATGTTAGGTTGCCTTAGGTTAGCATATATAACGTTATAGACGCACGTAATGTTACCAGCGAGACGTAGGGTTCCAACACGCCTGGAATGTTGTCAAATGTTATATCCGAGATGTTAGGTTGCCTTAGGTTAGGATATATAACGTTATAGACGTATATACTGTTCCCACCGAGAAGTAGGGTTCGACACGCCTGGAATGTTGCAGAATAATATATCCGAGATGTCATGTTGCCTTAGGTTAGGATATATAACGTTATAGACGTATATAGTGTTCCCTCCGAGAAGTAGGGTTCGACAGGCCAGGAATGTTGTCAAATATTGCATCCGAGATGTTAGGTTGCCTTAGATAAGGATATATAACGTTATAGACGCATATAATGTTACCACCGAGACGTAGGGACCGACATGCCTGGAATGTTGTCAAATGTTACATCCTAGATGTTAGGTTGCCTTAGGTTAGGATAAATAACGTTATAGACGTATATACTGTTCCCTCCGAGAAGTATTGTTCGACAGGCCAGGAATGTTGTCAAATTATGCATCCGAGATGTTAGGTTGCCTTAGGTTAGGATATATAACGTTATAGACGCATGTAACGTTACCAGCGAGACGTAGGGTTCCAACACGCCTGGAATGTTGTCAAATGTTATATCCGAGATGTTAGGTTGCGTTAGGTTAGGATATATAACGTTATAGACGTATATACTGTTCCCACCGAGAAGTAGGGTTCGACACGCCAGGAATGTTGTCAAATATTACATACGAGATGTTAGTTGGCCTTAGGTTAGGATATATAACGTTATAGACGCTGGTAATGTTACCACCGAGACGTAGGGACCGACACGCCTGGAATGTGGTCAAATGTTACATCCAAGATGTTAGGTTGCCTAAGATTAGGATATATACCGTTATAGACGCATGTAATGTTACCACCGAGACGTAGGGACCGACACGCCTGGAATGTTGTCAAATGTTACATCCGAGATGTTAGGTTGCCTTAGGCTAGGATATATGACGTTATAGATGTATATGCTGTTCCCTCCGAGAAGTAGGGTTCGACAGGCTAAGAATGTTGTCAAATATTGCATCCGAGGTGTTAGGTTGCCTTAGATAACGATATATAACGTTATAGACGCATATAATGTTACCACCGAGACGTAGGGACCGACATGCCTGGAATGTTGTCAAATGTTACATCCGAGTTGTTAGGTTGCCTTAGGTTAGGATATATGACGTTATAGACGTATATGCTGTTCCCTCCGAGAAGTAGGGTTCGACAGGCCAGGAATGTTGTCAAATATTGCATCCGAAATGTTATGTTGCATTAGGTTAGCATATATGACGTTATAGACGCACGTAATGTTACCAGCGAGACGTAGGGTTCCAACACGCCTGGAATGTTGTCAAATGTTATATCCGAGATGTTAGGTTGCCTTAGGTTAGGATATATAACGTTATAGACGTATATACTGTTCCCTCCGAGAAGTAGGGTTCGACAGGCCAGGAATGTTGTCAAATATTGCATCCGAGATGTTAGGTTGCCTTAGATAAGGATATATAACGTTATAGACGCATATAACGTTACCACCGAGACGTAGGGACCGACATGCCTGGAATGTTGTCAAATGTTACATCCGAGTTGTTAGGTTGCCTTAGGTTAGGATATATGACGTTATAGACGTATATACTGTTCCCTCCGAGAAGTAGGGTTCGACAGGCCAGGAATGTTGTCAAATATTGCATCCGAGATGTTAGGTTGCCTTAGATCAGGAAATATACCGTTATAGACGCATGTAATGTTACCACCGAGACGTAGGGTTCGACAGGCTAGGAATGTTGTCAAATATTGCATCGGAGATGTTAGGTTGCCTTAGATAAGGATATATAACGTTATAGACGCATATAATGTTACCACCGAGACGTAGGACCAACATGCCTGGAATGTTGTCAAATGTTACATCCGAGATGTTAGGTTGCCTTAGGTTAGGATATATAACGTTATAGACGTATATACTGTTCCCTCCGAGAAGTATTGTTCGACAGGCCAGGAATGTTGTCAAATATTGCATCCGAGATGTTAGGTTGCCTTAGGTTAGGATATATAACGTTATAGACGCATATAATGTTACCACCGAGAAGTAGGGTCCGACACGCCTGGAAGGTTGTAGAATATTACATCCGAGATGTTAGTTTGCCTTAGGTTAGGATATATAACGTTATAGACGTACATACTGTTCCCTCCGAGAAGTAGGGTTCGACAGGCAAGGAATGTTGTCAAATATTGCATCCGAGATGTTAGGTTGCCTTAGATTAGGATATGCAACGTTATAGACGCATATAATGTTACCACCGAGAAGTAGGCTCCGACACGCCTGGAACGTTGTAGAATATTCCATCCGAGATGTTAGATTGCCTTAGATTACGATATCGACCGTTATGGACGCATATAATATTCCCACCGAAAAGTATGCACCGACACGCGAGGAATATTGTAAGATATTACGTCTGAGATAATAGGTTGCCTTAGATTAGGATATACAACGTTATAGACTCATATAATGTTCCCACCGAGAAGTAGGCTCCGACACGCCTTGAATGATGTTGAATATTACATCCGAGATGTCAGGTTGCCTTCGGTTAGGATATATAACGTTATAGACTTATATACTGTTCCCTCCGAGAAGTAGGGTTCGACAGGCCAGGAATGTTGTCAAATATTGCATCCGAGATGTTAGGTTGCCTTAGATTAGGATATATACCGCTATAGACGTATATACTGTTCCCTCCGAGATGTAGGGTTCGACAGGCCAGGAATGTTGTCAAATATTGCATCCGAGATGTTAGGTTGCCTTAGATTAGGATATACAACGTTATAGACGCATATAATATTCCCGCCGAGAAGTAGGGTCCGACACGCCTGGAATGTTGCAGAATAATATATCCGAGATGTCATGTTGCCTTAGGTTATGATATATATAACGTTATAGACGCATATAATGTTACCACCGAGACGTAGGGACCGACATGCCTGGAATGTTGTCAAATGTTACATCCTAGATGTTAGGTTGCCTTAGGTTAGGATAAATAACGTTATAGACGTATATACTGTTCCCTCCGAGAAGTATTGTTCGACAGGCCAGGAATGTTGTCAAATTATGCATCCGAGATGTTAGGTTGCCTTAGATAAGGATATATAACGTTATAGACGCATATAATGTTACCACCGAGACGTAGGGACCGACATGCCTGGAATGTTGTCAAATGTTACATCCGAGTTGTTAGGTTGCCTTAGGTTAGGATATATGACGTTATAGACGTATATACTGTTCCCTCCGAGAAGTAGGGTTCGACAGGCCAGGAATGTTGTCAAATATTGCATCCGAGATGTTAGGTTGCCTTAGATCAGGAAATATACCGTTATAGACGCATGTAATGTTACCACCGAGACGTAGGGTTCGACATGCTAGGAATGTTGTCAAATATTGCATCGGAGATGTTAGGTTGCCTTAGATAAGGATATATAACGTTATAGACGCATATAATGTTACCACCGAGACGTAGGACCAACATGCCTGGAATGTTGTCAAATGTTACATCCGAGATGTTAGGTTGCCTTAGGTTAGGATATATAACGTTATAGACGTATATACTGTTCCCTCCGAGAAGTATTGTTCGACAGGCCAGGAATGTTGTCAAATATTGCATCCGAGATGTTAGGTTGCCTTAGGTTAGGATATATAACGTTATAGACGCATATAATGTTACCACCGAGAAGTAGGGTCCGACACGCCTGGAAGGTTGTAGAATATTACATCCGAGATGTTAGTTTGCCTTAGGTTAGGATATATAACGTTATAGGCGTACATACTGTTCCCTCCGAGAAGTAGGGTTCGACAGGCAAGGAATGTTGTCAAATATTGCATCCGAGATGTTAGGTTGCCTTAGATTAGGATATGCAACGTTATAGACGCATATAATGTTACCACCGAGAAGTAGGCTCCGACACGCCTGGAACGTTGTAGAATATTGCATCCGAGATGTTAGATTGCCTTAGATTACGATATCGACCGTTATGGACGCATATAATATTCCCACCGAAAAGTATGCACCGACACGCGCGGAATATTGTAAAATATTACGTCTGATATAATAGGTTGCCTTAGATTAGGATATACAACGTTATAGACTCATATAATGTTCCCACCGAGAAGTAGGGTCCGACACGCCTGGAATGTTGCAGAATAATATATCCGAGATGTCATGTTGCCTTAGGTTAGGATATATATAACGTTATAGACGTATATAGTGTTCCCTCCGAGAAGTAGGGTTCGACAGGCCAGGAATGTTGTCAAATATTGCATCCGAGATGTTAGGTTGCCTTAGATAAGGATATATAACGTTATAGACGCATATAATGTTACCACCGAGACGTAGGGACCGACATGCCTGGAATGTTGTCAAATGTTACATCCTAGATGTTAGGTTGCCTTAGGTTAGGATAAATAACGTTATAGACGTATATACTGTTCCCTCCGAGAAATATTGTTCGACAGGCCAGGAATGTTGTCAAATTATGCATCCGAGATGTTAGGTTGCCTTAGGTTAGGATATATAACGTTATAGACGCATGTAACGTTACCACCGAGACGTAGGGACCGACACGCCTGGAATGTTGTCAAATCTTACATCCGAGATGTTAGGTTGCCTTAGGTTAGGATTTATGACGTTATAGACGTATATGCTGTTCCCTCCGAGAAGTAGGGTTCGACAGGCCAGGAATGTTGTCAAATATTGCATCCGAAATGTTAGGTTGCCTTAGGTTAGCATATATGACGTTATAGACGCACGTAATGTTACCAGCGAGACGTAGGGTTCCAACACGCCTGGAATGTTGTCAAATGTTATATCCGAGATGTTAGGTTGCGTTAGGTTAGGATATATAACGTTATAGACGTATATACTGTTCCCACCGAGAAGTAGGTTTCGACACGCCAGGAATGTTGTCAAATATTACATACGAGATGTTAGTTGGCCTTAGGTTAGGATATATAACATTATAGACGCTGGTAATGTTACCACCGAGACGCAGGGACCGACACGCCTGGAATGTGGTCAAATGTTACATCCGAGATGTTAGGTTGCCTAAGATTAGGATATATACCGTTATAGACGCATGTAATGTTACCACCGAGACGTAGGGACCGACACGCCTGGAATGTTGTCAAATGTTACATCCGAGATGTTAGGTTGCCTTAGATCAGGAAATATACCGTTATAGACGCATGTAACGTTACCACCGAGACGTAGGGTTCGACAGGCTAGGAATGTTGTCAAATATTGCATCGGAGATGTTAGGTTGCCTTAGATAAGGATATATAACGTTATAGACGCATATAATGTTACCACCGAGACGTAGGACCAACATGCCTGGAATGTTGTCAAATGTTACATCCGAGATGTTAGGTTGCCTTAGGTTAGGATATATAACGTTATAGACGTATATACTGTTCCCTCCGAGAAGTATTGTTCGACAGGCCAGGAATGTTGTCAAATATTGCATCCGAGATGTTAGGTTGCCTTAGGTTAGGATATATAACGTTATAGACGCATATAATGTTACCACCGAGAAGTAGGGTCCGACACGCCTGGAAGGTTGTAGAATATTACATCCGAGATGTTAGTTTGCCTTAGGTTAGTATATATAACGTTATAGACGTACATACTGTTCCCTCCGAGAAGTAGGGTTCGACAGGCCAGAAATGTTGTCAAATATTGCATCCGAGATGTTAGGTTGCCTTAGGTTAGCATATATAACGTTATAGACGCATATAATGTTCCCACCGAGAAGTAGGGTCCGACACGCCTGGAATGTTGTAGAATAATATATCCGAGATGTCAGGTTGCCTTAGGTTAGGATATATAACGTTATAGACGTATATACTGTTCCCTCCGAGAAGTATTGTTCGACAGGCCAGGAATGTTGTCAAATATTGCATCCGAGATGTTAGGTTGCCTTAGGTTAGGATATATAACGTTATAGACGCATGTAACGTTACCACCGAGACGTAGGGACCGACACGCCGGGAAAGTTGTCAAATGTTACATCCGAGATGTTAGGCTGCCTTAGGTTAGGATATATGACGTTATAGACGTATATGCTGTTCCCTCCGAGATGTAGGGTTCGACAGGCCAGGAATGTTGTCAAATATTGCATCCGAGATGTTAGGTTGCCTTAGGTTAGCATATATAACGTTATAGACGCACGTAATGTTACCAGCGAGATGTCGGGTTCCACAGGCCAGGAATGTTGTCAAATATTGCATCCGAGATGCTAGGTTGCCTTAGATTAGGATATGCAACGTTATAGACGCATATAATGTTACCACCGAGAAGTAGGGTCCGACACGCCTGGAAGGTTGTAGAATATTACATCCGAGATGTTAGGTTGCCTTAGGTTAGGATATATAACGTTATAGACGTACATACTGTTCCCTTCCGAGAAGTAGGGTTCGACAGGCAAGGAATGTTGTCAAATATTGCATCCGAGATGTTAGGTTGCCTTAGATTAGGATATGCAACGTTATAGACGCATATAATGTTACCACCGAGAAGTAGGCTCCGACACGCCTGGAAGGTTGTAGAATATTGCATCCGAGATGTTAGATTGCCTTAGATTACGATATCGACCGTTATGGACGCATATAATATTCCCACCGAAAAGTATGCACCGACACGCGAGGAATATTGTAAAATATAACGTCTGAGATAATAGGTTGCCTTAGATTAGGATATACAACGTTATATACTCATATAATGTTCCCACCGAGAAGTAGGGTCCGACACGCCTTGAATGATGTTGAATATTACATCCGAGATGTTAGGTTGCCTTCGGTTAGGATATATAACGTTATAGACGCATGTAACGTTACCACCGAGACGTAGGGACCGACACGCCTGGAATGTTGTCAAATGTTACATCCGAGATGTTAGGTTGCCTTAGGTTAGGATATATAACGTTATAGACGTATATACTGTTCCCACCGAGAAGTAGGCTCCGACACGCCTGGAAGGTTGTAGAATATTGCATCCGAGATGTTAGATTGCCTTAGATTACGATATCGACCGTTATGGACGCATATAATATTCCCACCGAAAAGTATGCACCGACACGCGAGGAATATTGTAAAATATAACGTCTGAGATAATAGGTTGCCTTAGATTAGGATATACAACGTTATATACTCATATAATGTTCCCACCGAGAAGTAGGGTCCGACACGCCTTGAATGATGTTGAATATTACATCCGAGATGTTAGGTTGCCTTCGGTTAGGATATATAACGTTATAGACGCATGTAACGTTACCACCGAGACGTAGGGACCGACACGCCTGGAATGTTGTCAAATGTTACATCCGAGATGTTAGGTTGCCTTAGGTTAGGATATATGACGTTATAGACGTATATGCTGTTCACTCCGAGAAGTAGGGTTCGACAGGCCAGGAATGTTGTCAAAATTGCATCCGAGATGTTAGGTTGCCTTAGGTTAGGATATACAACGTTATAGACGCATGTAATGTTACCACCGAGACGTAGGGACCGACACGCCTGGAATGTTGTCAAATGTTACATCCGAGATGTTAGGTTGCCTTAGGCTAGGATATATGACGTTATAGATGTATATGCTGTTCCCTCCGAGAAGTAGGGTTCGACAGGCCAGGAATGTTGTCAAATATTGCATCCGAGATGTTAGGTTGCCTTAGGTTAGGATATACTACGTTATAGACGCATATAATGTTCTCACCGAGAAGTAGGGTCCGACACGCCTGGAATGTTGTAGAATAATATATCCGAGATGTCAGGTTGCCTTAGGTTAGGATATATAACGTTATAGACGTATATACTGTTCCCTCCGAGAAGTAGGGTTCGACAGGCCAGGAATGTTGTCAAATATTGCATCCGAGATGTTAGGTTGCCTTAGGTTAGGATATATAACGTTATAGACGCATGTAACGTTACCACCGAGACGTAGGGACCGACACGCCTGGAATGTTGTCAAATATTGCATCCGAGATGTTAGGTTGCCTTAGGTTAGCATATATAACGTTATAGACGCACGTAATGTTACCAGCGAGACGTAGGGTTCCAACACGCCTGGAATGTTGTCAAATGTTATATCCGAGATGTTAGGTTGCCTTAGGTTAGGATATATAACGTTATAGACGTATATACTGTTCCCACCGAGACGTAGGGACCGACACGCCTGGAATGTGGTAAAATGTTACATCCGAGATGTTAGGTTGCCTAAGATTAGGATATATACCGTTATAGACGCATGTAATGTTACCACCGAGACGTAGCGACCGACACGCCTGGAATGCTGTCAAATGTTACATCCGGGATGTTAGGTTGTCTTAGGTTAGGATATATGACGTTACAGACGTAAATACTGTTCCCTCCGAGATGTCGGGTTCGACAGGCCAGGAATGTTGTCACATATTTCATCCGAGATGTTAGGTTGCCTTAGATTAGGATATATACCGTTATAGATGTATATACTGTTCCCTCCGAGCAGTAGGGTTCGACAGGCCAGGAATGTTGTCAAATATTGCATCCGAGATGTTAGGTTGCCTTAGGTTAGCATATATAACGTTATAGACGCACGTAATGTTACCAGCGAGACGTAGGGTTCCAACACGCCTGGAATGTTGTCAAATGTTATATCCGAGATGTTAGGTTGCCTTAGGTTAGGATATATAACGTTATAGACGTATATACTGTTCCCACCGAGAAGTAGGGTTCGACACGCCAGGAATGTTGTCAAATATTACATACGAGATGTTAGTTGGGCTTAGGTTAGGATATATAACGTTATAGACGCATGTAATGTTACCACCGAGACGTAGAGACCGACACGCCTGGAATGTGGTAAAATGTTACATCCGAGATGTTAGGTTGCCTAAGATTAGGATATATAACGTTATAGACGCATGTAACGTTACCACCGAGACGTAGGGACCGACACGCCTGGAATGTTGTCAAATCTTACATCCGAGATGTTAGGTTGCCTTAGGTTAGGATTTATGACGTTACAGACGTATATGCTGTTCCCTCCGAGAAGTAGGGTTCGACAGGCCAGGAATGTTGTCAAATATTACATCCGAAATGTTAGGTTGCCTTAGGTTAGCATATATGACGTTATAGACGCACGTAATGTTACCAGCGAGACGTAGGGTTCCAACACGCCTGGAATGTTGTCAAATGTTATATCCGAGATGTTAGGTTGCGTTAGGTTAGGATATATAACGTTATAGACGTATATACTGTTCCCACCGAGAAGTAGGGTCCGACACGCCTGGAAGGTTGTAGAATATTACATCCGAGATGTTAGGTTGCCTTAGGTTAGGATATATAACGTTATAGACGTACATACTGTTCCCTTCCGAGAAGTAGGGTTCGACAGGCAAGGAATGTTGTCAAATATTGCATCCGAGATGTTAGGTTGCCTTAGATTAGGATATGCAACGTTATAGACGCATATAATGTTACCGCCGAGAAGTAGGCTCCGACACGCCTGGAAGGTTGTAGAATATTGCATCCGAGATGTTAGATTGCCTTAGATTACGATATCGACCGTTATGGACGCATATAATATTCCCACCGAAAAGTATGCACCGACACGCGAGGAATATTGTAAAATATTACGTCTGAGATAATAGGTTGCCTTAGATTAGGATATACAAAGTTATATACTCATATAATGTTCCCACCGAGAAGTAGGGTCCGACACGCCTTGAATGATGTTGAATATTACATCCGAGATGTTAGGTTGCCTTCGGTTAGGATATATAACGTTATAGACGCATATAATGTTACCACCGAGACGTAGGGTTCGACAGGCTAGGAATGTTGTCAAATATTGCTTCCGAGATGTTAGGTTGCCTTAGGTTAGGATATATAACGTTATAGACGTATATACTGCTCCCTCGGAGAAGTATTGTTCGACAGGCCAGGAATGTTGTCAAATATTGCATCCGAGATGTTAGGTTGCCTTAGGTTAGGATATATAACGTTATAGACGCATGTAACGTTACCACCGAGACGTAGGGACCGACACGCCTGGAATGTTGTCAAATGTTATATCCGAGATGTTAGGTTGCCTTAGGTTAGGATATATAACGTTATAGACGTATATACTGTTCCCTCCGAGAAGTAGGGTTCGACAGGCCAGAAATGTTGTCAAATATTGCATCCGAGATGTTAGGTTGCCTTAGGTTAGCATATATAACGTTATAGACGCACGTAATGTTACCAGCGAGATGTCGGGTTCCACAGGCCAGGAATGTTGTCAAATATTGCATCCGAGATGCTAGGTTGCCTTAGATTAGGATATGCAACGTTATAGACGCATATAATGTTACCACCGAGAAGTAGGGTCCGACACGCCTGGAAGGTTGTAGAATATTACATCCGAGATGTTAGGTTGCCTTAGGTTAGGATATATAACGTTATAGACGTACATACTGTTCCCTTCCGAGAAGTAGGGTTCGACAGGCAAGGAATGTTGTCAAATATTGCATCCGAGATGTTAGGTTGCCTTAGATTAGGATATGCAACGTTATAGACGCATATAATGTTACCGCCGAGAAGTAGGCTCCGACACGCCTGGAAGGTTGTAGAATATTGCATCCGAGATGTTAGATTGCCTTAGATTACGATATCGACCGTTATGGACGCATATAATATTCCCACCGAAAAGTATGCACCGACACGCGAGGAATATTGTAAAATATTACGTCTGAGATAATAGGTTGCCTTAGATTAGGATATACAAAGTTATATACTCATATAATATTCCCACCGAGAAGTAGGGTCCGACACGCCTTGAATGATGTTGAATATTACATCCGAGATGTTAGGTTGCCTTCGGTTAGGATATATAACGTTATAGACGCATATAATGTTACCACCGAGACGTAGGGTTCGACAGGCTAGGAATGTTGTCAAATATTGCTTCCGAGATGTTAGGTTGCCTTAGGTTAGGATATATAACGTTATAGACGTATATACTGCTCCCTCGGAGAAGTATTGTTCGACAGGCCAGGAATGTTGTCAAATATTGCATCCGAGATGTTAGGTTGCCTTAGGTTAGGATATATAACGTTATAGACGCATGTAACGTTACCACCGAGACGTAGGGACCGACACGCCTGGAATGTTGTCAAATGTTACATCCGAGATGTTAGGTTGCCTTAGGTTAGGATATATGACGTTATAGACGTATATGCTGTTCACTCCGAGAAGTATTGTTCGACAGGCCAGGAATGTTGTCAAATATTGCATCCGAGATGTTAGGTTGCCTTAGGTTAGCATATATAACGTTATAGACGCACGTAATGTTACCAGCGAGACGTAGGGTTCCAACACGCCTGGAATGTTGTCAAATGTTATATCCGAGATGTTAGGTTGCCTTAGGTTAGGATATATAACGTTATAGACGTATATACTGTTCCCACCGAGACGTAGGGACCGACACACCTGGAATGTGGTAAAATGTTACATCCGAGATGTTAGGTTGCCTAAGATTAGGATATATACCGTTATAGACGCATGTAATGTTACCACCGAGACGTAGGGACCGACACGCCTGGAATGTTGTCAAATGTTACATCCGAGATGTTAGGTAGCCTTAGGGTAGGATATATGACGTTATAGATGTATATGCTGTTCCCTCCGAGATGTATGGTTCGACAGGCCAGGAATGTTGTCAAATATTGCATCCGAGATATTAGGTTGCCTTAGGTTAGGATATACAACGTTATAGACGCATGTAATGTTACCACCGAGACGTAGGGACCGACACGCCTGGAATGCTGTCAAATGTTATATCCGAGATGTTAGGTTGCCTTAGGTTAGGATATATAACGTTATAGACGTATATACTGTTCCCACCGAGAAGTAGGGTTCGACACGCCAGGAATGTTGTCAAATATTACATACGAGATGTTAGTTGGGCTTAGGTTAGGATATATAACGTTATAGACGCATGTAATGTTACCACCGAGACGTAGAGACCGACACGCCTGGAATGTGGTAAAATGTTACATCCGAGATGTTAGGTTGCCTAAGATTAGGATATATAACGTTATAGACGCATGTAACGTTACCACCGAGACGTAGGGACCGACACGCCTGGAATGTTGTCAAATCTTACATCCGAGATGTTAGGTTGCCTTAGGTTAGGATATATAACGTTATAGACGCATGTAACGTTACCACCGAGATGTAGGGACCGACACGCCTGGAAAGTTGTCAAATGTTACATCCGAGATGTTAGGTTGCCTTAGGTTAGGATATATGACGTTATAGACGTATATGCTGTTCCCTCCGAGATGTAGGGTTCAACAGGCCAGGCATGTTGTCAAATATTGCATCCGAGATGTTAGGTTGCCTTAGGTTAGCATATATAACGTTATAGACGCACGTAATGTTACCAGCGAGATGTCGGGTTCCACAGGCCAGGAATGTTGTCAAATATTGCATCCGAGATGCTAGGTTGCCTTAGATTAGGATATGCAACGTTATAGACGCATATAATGTTACCACCGAGAAGTAGGGTCCGACACGCCTGGAAGGTTGTAGAATATTACATCCGAGATGTTAGGTTGCCTTAGGTTAGGATATATAACGTTATAGACGTACATACTGTTCCCTTCCGAGAAGTAGGGTTCGACAGGCAAGGAATGTTGTCAAATATTGCATCCGAGATGTTAGGTTGCCTTAGATTAGGATATGCAACGTTATAGACGCATATAATGTTACCACCGAGAAGTAGGCTCCGACACGCCTGGAAGGTTGTAGAATATTGCATCCGAGATGTTAGATTGCCTTAGATTACGATATCGACCGTTATGGACGCATATAATATTCCCACCGAAAAGTATGCACCGACACGCGAGGAATATTGTAAAATATTACGTCTGAGATAATAGGTTGCCTTAGATTAGGATATACAACGTTATATACTCATATAATGTTCCCACCGAGAAGTAGGGTCCGACACGCCTTGAATGTTGTCAAATGTTATATCCGAGATGTTAGGTTGCCTTAGGTTAGGATATATAACGTTATAGACGTATATACTGTTCCCTCCGAGAAGTAGGGTTCGACAGGCCAGAAATGTTGTCAAATATTGCATCCGAGATGTTAGGTTGCCTTAGGTTAGGATATACTACGTTATAGACGCACGTAATGTTACCAGCGAGATGTCGGGTTCCACAGGCCAGGAATGTTGTCAAATATTGCATCCGAGATGCTAGGTTGCCTTAGATTAGGATATGCAACGTTATAGACGCATATAATGTTACCACCGAGAAGTAGGGTCCGACACGCCTGGAAGGTTGTAGAATATTACATCCGAGATGTTAGGTTGCCTTAGGTTAGGATATATAACGTTATAGACGTACATACTGTTCCCTTCCGAGAAGTAGGGTTCGACAGGCAAGGAATGTTGTCAAATATTGCATCCGAGATGTTAGGTTGCCTTAGGTTAGCATATATAACGTTATAGACGCACGTAATGTTACCAGCGAGACGTAGGGTTCCAACACGCCTGGAATGTTGTCAAATGTTATATCCGAGATGTTAGGTTGCCTTAGGTTAGGATATATAACGTTATAGACGTATATACTGTTCCCACCGAGACGTAGGGACCGACACACCTGGAATGTGGTAAAATGTTACATCCGAGATGTTAGGTTGCCTAAGATTAGGATATATACCGTTATAGACGCATGTAATGTTACCACCGAGACGTAGGGACCGACACGCCTGGAATGTTGTCAAATGTTACATCCGAGATGTTAGGTAGCCTTAGGGTAGGATATATGACGTTATAGATGTATATGCTGTTCCCTCCGAGATGTATGGTTCGACAGGCCAGGAATGTTGTCAAATATTGCATCCGAGATATTAGGTTGCCTTAGGTTAGGATATACAACGTTATAGACGCATGTAATGTTACCACCGAGACGTAGGGACCGACACGCCTGGAATGCTGTCAAATGTTATATCCGAGATGTTAGGTTGCCTTAGGTTAGGATATATAACGTTATAGACGTATATACTGTTCCCACCGAGAAGTAGGGTTCGACACGCCAGGAATGTTGTCAAATATTACATACGAGATGTTAGTTGGGCTTAGGTTAGGATATATAACGTTATAGACGCATGTAATGTTACCACCGAGACGTAGAGACCGACACGCCTGGAATGTGGTAAAATGTTACATCCGAGATGTTAGGTTGCCTAAGATTAGGATATATAACGTTATAGACGCATGTAACGTTACCACCGAGACGTAGGGACCGACACGCCTGGAATGTTGTCAAATCTTACATCCGAGATGTTAGGTTGCCTTAGGTTAGGATATATAACGTTATAGACGCATGTAACGTTACCACCGAGATGTAGGGACCGACACGCCTGGAAAGTTGTCAAATGTTACATCCGAGATGTTAGGTTGCCTTAGGTTAGGATATATGACGTTATAGACGTATATGCTGTTCCCTCCGAGATGTAGGGTTCAACAGGCCAGGCATGTTGTCAAATATTGCATCCGAGATGTTAGGTTGCCTTAGGTTAGCATATATAACGTTATAGACGCACGTAATGTTACCAGCGAGATGTCGGGTTCCACAGGCCAGGAATGTTGTCAAATATTGCATCCGAGATGCTAGGTTGCCTTAGATTAGGATATGCAACGTTATAGACGCATATAATGTTACCACCGAGAAGTAGGGTCCGACACGCCTGGAAGGTTGTAGAATATTACATCCGAGATGTTAGGTTGCCTTAGGTTAGGATATATAACGTTATAGACGTACATACTGTTCCCTTCCGAGAAGTAGGGTTCGACAGGCAAGGAATGTTGTCAAATATTGCATCCGAGATGTTAGGTTGCCTTAGATTAGGATATGCAACGTTATAGACGCATATAATGTTACCACCGAGAAGTAGGCTCCGACACGCCTGGAAGGTTGTAGAATATTGCATCCGAGATGTTAGATTGCCTTAGATTACGATATCGACCGTTATGGACGCATATAATATTCCCACCGAAAAGTATGCACCGACACGCGAGGAATATTGTAAAATATTACGTCTGAGATAATAGGTTGCCTTAGATTAGGATATACAACGTTATATACTCATATAATGTTCCCACCGAGAAGTAGGGTCCGACACGCCTTGAATGATGTTGAATATTACATCCGAGATGTTAGGTTGCCTTCGGTTAGGATATATAACGTTATAGACGCATGTAATGTTACCACCGAGACGTAGGGTTCGACAGGCTAGGAATGTTGTCAAATATTGCTTCCGAGATGTTAGGTTGCCTTAGGTTAGGATATACTACGTTATAGACGCATATAATGTTCTCACCGAGAAGTAGGGTCCGACACGCCTGGAATGTTGTAGAATAATATATCCGAGATGTCAGGTTACCTTAGGTTAGGATATATAACGTTATAGACGTATATACTGTTCCCTCCGAGAAGTAGGGTTCGACAGGCCAGGAATGTTGTCAAATATTGCATCCGAGATGTTAGGTTGCCTTAGGTTAGGATATATAACGTTATAGACGCATGTAACGTTACCACCGAGACGTAGGGACCGACACGCCTGGAAAGTTGTCAAATGTTACATCCGAGATGTTAGGTTGCCTTAGGTTAGGATATATGACGTTATAGACGTATATGCTGTTCCCTCCGAGATGTAGGGTTCGACAGGCCAGGAATGTTGTCAAATATTGCATCCGAGATGTTAGGTTGCCTTAGGTTAGCATATATAACGTTATAGACGCACGTAATGTTACCAGCGATATGTCGGGTTCCACAGGCCAGGAATGTTGTCAAATATTGCATCCGAGATGCTAGGTTGCCTTAGATTAGGATATGCAACGTTATAGACGCATATAATGTTACCATCGAGAAGTAGGGTCCGACACGCCTGGAAGGTTGTAGAATATTACATCCGAGATGTTAGGTTGCCTTAGGTTAGGATATATAACGTTATAGACGTACATACTGTTCCCTTCCGAGAAGTAGGGTTCGGCAGGCAAGGAATGTTGTCAAATATTGCATCCGAGATGTTAGGTTGCCTTAGATTAGGATATGCAACGTTATAGACGCATATAATGTTACCACCGAGAAGTAGGCTCCGACACGCCTGGAAGGTTGTAGAATATTGCATCCGAGATGTTAGATTGCCTTAGATTACGATATCGACCGTTATGGACGCATATAATATTCCCACCGAAAAGTATGCACCGACACGCGAGGAATATTGTAAAATATTACGTCTGAGATAATAGGTTGCCTTAGATTAGGATATACAACGTTATATACTCATATAATGTTCCCACCGAGAAGTAGGGTCCGACACGCCTGGAATGTTGTAGAATAATATATCCGAGATGTCAGGTTGCCTTAGGTTAGGATATATAACGTTATAAACGTATATACTGTTCCCTCCGAGAAGTAGGGTTCGACAGGCCAGGAATGTTGTCAAATATTGCATCCGAGATGTTAGGTTGCCTTAGATTAGGATATGCAACGTTATAGACGCATATAATGTTACCACCGAGAAGTAGGCTCCGACACGCCTGGAAGGTTGTAGAATATTGCATCCGAGATGTTAGATTGCCTTAGATTACGATATCGACCGTTATGGACGCATATAATATTCCCACCGAAAAGTATGCACCGACACGCGAGGAATATTGTAAAATATTACGTCTGAGATAATAGGTTGCCTTAGATTAGGATATACAACGTTATATACTCATATAATGTTCCCACCGAGAAGTAGGGTCCGACACGCCTTGAATGATGTTGAATATTACATCCGAGATGTTAGGTTGCCTTCGGTTAGGATATATAACGTTATAGACGCATGTAATGTTACCACCGAGACGTAGGGTTCGACAGGCTAGGAATGTTGTCAAATATTGCTTCCGAGATGTTAGGTTGCCTTAGGTTAGGATATACTACGTTATAGACGCATATAATGTTCTCACCGAGAAGTAGGGTCCGACACGCCTGGAATGTTGTAGAATAATATATCCGAGATGTCAGGTTACCTTAGGTTAGGATATATAACGTTATAGACGTATATACTGTTCCCTCCGAGAAGTAGGGTTCGACAGGCCAGGAATGTTGTCAAATATTGCATCCGAGATGTTAGGTTGCCTTAGGTTAGGATATATAACGTTATAGACGCATGTAACGTTACCACCGAGACGTAGGGACCGACACGCCTGGAAAGTTGTCAAATGTTACATCCGAGATGTTAGGTTGCCTTAGGTTAGGATATATGACGTTATAGACGTATATGCTGTTCCCTCCGAGATGTAGGGTTCGACAGGCCAGGAATGTTGTCAAATATTGCATCCGAGATGTTAGGTTGCCTTAGGTTAGCATATATAACGTTATAGACGCACGTAATGTTACCAGCGATATGTCGGGTTCCACAGGCCAGGAATGTTGTCAAATATTGCATCCGAGATGCTAGGTTGCCTTAGATTAGGATATGCAACGTTATAGACGCATATAATGTTACCATCGAGAAGTAGGGTCCGACACGCCTGGAAGGTTGTAGAATATTACATCCGAGATGTTAGGTTGCCTTAGGTTAGGATATATAACGTTATAGACGTACATACTGTTCCCTTCCGAGAAGTAGGGTTCGGCAGGCAAGGAATGTTGTCAAATATTGCATCCGAGATGTTAGGTTGCCTTAGATTAGGATATGCAACGTTATAGACGCATATAATGTTACCACCGAGAAGTAGGCTCCGACACGCCTGGAAGGTTGTAGAATATTGCATCCGAGATGTTAGATTGCCTTAGATTACGATATCGACCGTTATGGACGCATATAATATTCCCACCGAAAAGTATGCACCGACACGCGAGGAATATTGTAAAATATTACGTCTGAGATAATAGGTTGCCTTAGATTAGGATATACAACGTTATATACTCATATAATGTTCCCACCGAGAAGTAGGGTCCGACACGCCTGGAATGTTGTAGAATAATATATCCGAGATGTCAGGTTGCCTTAGGTTAGGATATATAACGTTATAAACGTATATACTGTTCCCTCCGAGAAGTAGGGTTCGACAGGCCAGGAATGTTGTCAAATATTGCATCCGAGATGTTAGGTTGCCTTAGGTTAGGATATATAACGTTATAGACGCATGTAATATTACCACCGAGACGTAGGGACCGACACGCCTGGAATGTTGTCAAATGTTACATCCGAGATGTTAGGTTGCCTTAGGTTAGGATATGTGACGTTATAGACGTATATACTGTTCCCTCCGAGAAGTAGGGTTCGACAGGCCAGGAATGTTGTCAAATATTGCATCCGAGATGTTAGGTTGCCTTAGGTTAAGAGATATAACGTTCTAGACGTATATACTGTTCCCACCGAGACGTAGGGACCGACACGCCTGGAATGTGGTAAAATGTTACATCCGAGATGTTAGGTTGCCTAAGATTAGGATATATACCGTTATAGACGCATGTAATGTTACCACCGAGACGTAGGGACCGACACGCCTGGAATGTTGTCAAATGTTACATCCGAGATGTTAGGTTGCCTTAGGCTAGGATATATGACGTTATAGATGTATATGCTGTTCCCTCCGAGAAGTAGGGTTCGACAGGCCAGGAATGTTGTCAAATATTGCATCCGAGATGTTAGGTTGCCTTAGGTTAGGATATACAACGTTATAGACGCATATAATGTTCTCACCGAGAAGTAGGGTCCGACACGCCTGGAATGTTGTAGAATAATATATCCGAGATGTCAGGTTGCCTTAGGTTAGGATATATAACGTTATAGACGTATATACTGTTCCCTCCGAGAAGTAGGGTTCGACAGGCCAGGAATGTTGTCAAATATTGCATCCGAGATGTTAGGTTGCCTTAGATAAGGATATATAACGTTATAGACGCATATAATGTTACCACCGAGACGTAGGACCAACATGTCTGGAATGTTGTCAAATGTTACATCCGAGATGTTAGGTTGCCTTAGGTTAGGATATATAACGTTATAGACGTATATACTGTTCCCTCCGAGAAGTATTGTTCGACAGGCCAGGAATGTTGTCAAATATTGCATCCGAGATGTTAGGTTGCCTTAGGTTAGGATATATAACGTTATAGACGCATGTAACGTTACCACCGAGACGTAGGGACCGACGCGCCTGGAATGTTGTCAAATGTTACATCCGAGATGTTAGGTTGCCTTAGGTTAGGATATATGACGTTATAAACGTATATGCTGTTCACTCCGAGAAGTAGGGTTCGACAGGCCAGGAATGTTGTCAAATATTGCATCCGAGATGTTAGGTTGCCTTAGGTTAGCATATATAACGTTATAGACGCACGTAATGTTACCAGCGAGACGTAGGGTTCCAACACGCCTGGAATGTTGTCAAATGTTATATCCGAGATGTTAGGTTGCCTTAGGTTAGGATATATAACATTATAGACGTATATACTGTTCCCACCGGGAAGTAGGGTTCGACACGTCAGGAATGTTGTCAAATATTACATACGAGATGTTAGTTGGCCTTAGGTTAGGATATATAACGTTATAGACGCATATAATGTTACCACCGAGACGTAGGGACCGACATGCCTGGAATGTTGTCAAATGTTACATCCGAGATGTTAGGTTGCCTTAGGTTAGGATATATGACGTTGTAGACGTATATACTGTTCCCTCCGAGAAGTAGGGTTCGACAGGCCAGGAATGTTGTCAAATATTGCATCCGAGATGTTAGGTTGCCTTAGATAAGGATATATAACGTTATAGACGCATATAATGTTACCACCGAGACGTAGGGACCGACATGCCTGGAATGTTGTCAAATGTTACATCCGAGATGTTAGGTTGCCTTAGGTTAGGATATATGACGTTATAGACGTATATACTGTTCCCTCCGAGAAGTAGGGTTCGACAGGCCAGGAATGTTGTCAAATATTGCATCCGAGATGTTAGGTTGCCTTAGGTTAAGAGATATAACGTTCTAGACGTATATACTGTTCCCACCGAGACGTAGGGACCGACACGCCTGGAATGTGGTAAAATGTTACATCCGAGATGTTAGGTTGCCTAAGATTAGGATATATACCGTTATAGACGCATGTAATGTTACCACCGAGACGTAGCGACCGACACGCCTGGAATGCTGTCAAATGTTACATCCGGGATGTTAGGTTGTCTTAGGTTAGGATATATGACGTTACAGACGTATATACTGTTCCCTCCGAGATGTCGGGTTCGACAGGCCAGGAATGTTGTCACATATTTCATCCGAGATGTTAGGTTGCCTTAGATTAGGATATATACCGTTATAGATGTATATACTGTTCCCTCCGAGCAGTAGGGTTCGACAGGCCAGGAATGTTGTCAAATATTGCATCCGAGATGTTAGGTTGCCTTAGGATAGCATATATAACGTTATAGACGCATGTAATGTTACCACCGAGACGTAGAGACCGACACGCCTGGAATGTGGTAAAATGTTACATCCCAGATGTTAGGTTGCCTAAGATTAGGATATATAACGTTATAGACGCATGTAACGTTACCACCGAGACGTAGGGACCGACACGCCTGGAATGTTGTCAAATCTTACATCCGAGATGTTAGGTTGCCTTAGGTTAGGATTTATGACGTTATAGACGTATATGCTGTTCCCTCCGAGAAGTAGGGTTCGACAGGCCAGGAATGTTGTCAAATATTGCATCCGAAATGTTAGGTTGCCTTAGGTTAGCATATATGACGTTATAGACGCACGTAATGTTACCAGCGAGACGTAGGGTTCCAACACGCCTGGAATGTTGTCAAATGTTATATCCGAGATGTTAGGTTGCCTTAGGTTAGGATATATAACGTTATAGACGTATATACTGTTCCCACCGAGTCGTAGGGACCGACACGCCTGGAATGTGGTAAAATGTTACATCCGAGATGTTAGGTTGCCTAAGATTAGGATATATACCGTTATAGACGCATGTAATGTTACCACCGAGACGTAGGGACCGACACGCCTGGAATGTTGTCAAATGTTACATCCGAGATGTTAGGTTGCCTTAGGCTAGGATATATGACGTTATAGATGTATATGCTGTTCCCTCCGAGATGTAGGTTTCGACAGGCCAGGAATGTTGTCAAATATTGCATCCGAGATATTAGGTTGCCTTAGGTTAGGATATATAACGTTATAGACGCATGTAATGTTCCCACCGAGAAGTAGGGTTCGACACGTCAGGAATGTTGTCAAATATTACATACGAGATGTTAGGTTGCCTTAGGTTAGGATATATGACGTTATAGACGTATATACTGTTCCCTCCGAGAAGTAGGGTTCGACAGGCCAGGAATGTTGTCAAATATTGCATCCGAGATGTTAGGTTGCCTTAGGTTAAGAGATATAACGTTCTAGACGTATATACTGTTCCCACCGAGACGTAGGGACCGACACGCCTGGAATGTGGTAAAATGTTACATCCGAGATGTTAGGTTGCCTAAGATTAGGATATATACCGTTATAGACGCATGTAATGTTACCACCGAGACGTAGCGACCGACACGCCTGGAATGCTGTCAAATGTTACATCCGGGATGTTAGGTTGTCTTAGGTTAGGATATATGACGTTACAGACGTATATACTGTTCCCTCCGAGATGTCGGGTTCGACAGGCCAGGAATGTTGTCACATATTTCATCCGAGATGTTAGGTTGCCTTAGATTAGGATATATACCGTTATAGATGTATATACTGTTCCCTCCGAGCAGTAGGGTTCGACAGGCCAGGAATGTTGTCAAATATTGCATCCGAGATGTTAGGTTGCCTTAGGTTAGCATATATAACGTTATAGACGCATGTAATGTTACCACCGAGACGTAGAGACCGACACGCCTGGAATGTGGTAAAATGTTACATCCCAGATGTTAGGTTGCCTAAGATTAGGATATATAACGTTATAGACGCATGTAACGTTACCACCGAGACGTAGGGACCGACACGCCTGGAATGTTGTCAAATCTTACATCCGAGATGTTAGGTTGCCTTAGGTTAGGATTTATGACGTTATAGACGTATATGCTGTTCCCTCCGAGAAGTAGGGTTCGACAGGCCAGGAATGTTGTCAAATATTGCATCCGAAATGTTAGGTTGCCTTAGGTTAACATATATGACGTTATAGACGCACGTAATGTTACCAGCGAGACGTAGGGTTCCAACACGCCTGGAATGTTGTCAAATGTTGTATCCGAGATGTTAGGTTGCCTTAGGTTAGGATATATAACGTTATAGACGTATATACTGTTCCCACCGAGTCGTAGGGACCGACACGCCTGGAATGTGGTAAAATGTTACATCCGAGATGTTAGGTTGCCTAAGATTAGGATATATACCGTTATAGACGCATGTAATGTTACCACCGAGACGTAGGGACCGACACGCCTGGAATGTTGTCAAATGTTACATCCGAGATGTTACGTTGCCTTAGGCTAGGATATATGACGTTATAGATGTATATGCTGTTCCCTCCGAGATGTAGGGTTCGACAGGCCAGGAATGTTGTTAAATATTGCATCCGAGATATTAGGTTGCCTTAGGTTAGGATATATAACGTTATAGACGCATGTAATGTTACCACCGAGACGTAGGGACCGACACGCCTGGAATGCTGTCAAATGTTACATCCGGGATGTTAGGTTGTCTTAGGTTAGGATATATGACGTTACAGACGTATATACTGTTCCCTCCGAGATGTCGGGTTCGACAGGCCAGGAATGTTGTCACATATTTCATCCGAGATGTTAGGTTGCCTTAGATTAGGATATATACCGTTATAGATGTATATACTGTTCCCTCCGAGCAGTAGGGTTCGACAGGCCAGGAATGTTGTCAAATATTGCATCCGAGATGTTAGGTTGCCTTAGGTTAGCATATATAACGTTATAGACGCACGTAATGTTACCAGCGAGACGTAGGGTTCCAACACGCCTGGAATGTTGTCAAATGTTATATCCGAGATGTTAGGTTGCCTTAGGTTAGGATATATAACGTTATAGACGTATATACTGTTCCCACCGAGAAGTAGGGTTCGACACGCCAGGAATGTTGTCAAATATTACATACGAGAAGTTAGTTGGGCTTAGGTTAGGATATATAACGTTATAGACGCATGTAATGTTACCACCGAGACGTAGGACCGACACTCCTGGAATGTGGTAAAATGTTACATCCGAGATGTTAGGTTGCCTAAGATTAGGATATATACCGTTATAGACGCATGTAATGTTACCACCGAGACGTAGGGACCGACACGCCTGGAATGTTGTCAAATGTTACATCCGAGATGTTAGGTTGCCTTAGGCTAGGATATATGACGTTATAGATGTATATGCTGTTCCCTCCGAGAAGTAGGGTTCGACAGGCCAGGAATGTTGTCAAATATTGCGTCCGAGATGTTAGGTTGCCTTAGATAAGGATATATAACGTTATAGACGCATATAATGTTACCACCGAGACGTAGGGACCGACATGCCTGGAATGTTGTCAAATGTTACATCCGAGATGTTAGGTTGCCTTAGGTTAGGATATATGACGTTATAGACGTATATACTGTTCCCTCCAAGAAGTAGGGTTCGACAGGCCAGGAATGTTGTCAAATATTGCATCCGAGATGTTAGGTTGCCTTAGGTTAGCATATATAACGTTATAGACGCACGTAATGTTACCAGCGAGACGTAGGGTTCCAACACGCCTGGAATGTTGTCAAATGTTATATCCGAGATGTTAGGTTGCCTTAGGTTAGGATATATAACGTTATAGACGTATATACTGTTCCCACCGAGTCGTAGGGACCGACACGCCTGGAATGTGGTAAAATGTTACATCCGAGATGTTAGGTTGCCTAAGATTAGGATATATACCGTTATAGACGCATGTAATGTTACCACCGAGACGTAGGGACCGACACGCCTGGAATGTTGTCAAATGTTACATCCGAGATGTTAGGTTGCCTTAGGCTAGGATATATGACGTTATAGATGTATATGCTGTTCCCTCCGAGATGTAGGTTTCGACAGGCCAGGAATGTTGTCAAATATTGCATCCGAGATATTAGGTTGCCTTAGGTTAGGATATATAACGTTATAGACGCATGTAATGTTACCACCCAGACGTAGGGACCGACACGCCTGGAATGCTGTCAAATGTTACATCCGGGATGTTAGGTTGTCTTAGGTTAGGATATATGACGTTACAGACGTATATACTGTTCCTTCCGAGATGTCGGGTTCGACAGGCCAGGAATGTTGTCACATATTTCATCCGAGATGTTAGGTTGCCTTAGATTAGGATATATACCGTTATAGATGTATATACTGTTCCCTCCGAGCAGTAGGGTTCGACAGGCCAGGAATGTTGTCAAATATTGCATCCGAGATGTTAGGTTGCCTTAGGTTAGCATATATAACGTTATAGACGCACGTAATGTTACCAGCGAGACGTAGGGTTCCAACACGCCTGGAATGTTGTCAAATGTTATATCCGAGATGTTAGGTTGCCTTAGGTTAGGATATATAACATTATAGACGTATATACTGTTCCCACCGAGAAGTAGGGTTCGACACGTCAGGAATGTTGTCAAATATTACATACGAGATGTTAGTTGGCCTTAGGTTAGGATATATAACGTTATAGACGCATATAATGTTACCACCGAGACGTAGGACCAACATGCCTGGAATGTTGTCAAATGTTACATCCGAGATATTAGGTTGCCTTAGGTTAGGATATATAACGTTATAAACGTATATACTGTTCCCTCCGAGAAGTAGGGTTCGACAGGCCAGGAATGTTGTCAAATATTGCATCCGAGATGTTAGGTTGCCTTAGGTTAGGATATATAACGTTATAGATGCATGTAATATTACCACCGAGACGTAGGGACCGACACGCCTGGAATGTTGTCAAATGTTACATCCGAGATGTTAGGTTGCCTTAGGTTAGGATATGTGACGTTATAGACGTATATACTGTTCCCTCCGAGAAGTAGGGTTCGACAGGCCAGGAATGTTGTCAAATATTGCATCCGAGATGTTAGGTTGCCTTAGATCAGGAAATATACCGTTATAGACGCATGTAATGTTACCACCGAGACGTAGGGTTCGACAGGCTAGGAATGTTGTCAAATATTGCATCCGAGATGTTAGGTTGCCTTAGATAAGGATATATAACGTTATAGACGCATATAATGTTACCACCGAGACGTAGGACCAACATGTCTGGAATGTTGTCACATGTTACATCCGAGATGTTAGGTTGCCTTAGGTTAGGATATATAACGTTATAGACGTATATACTGTTCCCTCCGAGAAGTATTGTTCGACAGGCCAGGAATGTTGTCAAATATTGCATCCGAGATGTTAGGTTGCCTTAGGTTAGGATATATAACGTTATAGACGCATGTAACGTTACCACCGAGACGTAGGGACCGACACGCCTGGAATGTTGTCAAATGTTACATCCGAGATGTTAGGTTGCCTTAGGTTAGGATATATGACGTTATAGACGTATATGCTGTTCACTCCGAGAAGTAGGGTTCGACAGGCCAGGAATGTTGTCAAATATTGCATCCGAGATGTTAGGTTGCCTTAGGTTAGCATATATAACGTTATAGACGCACGTAATGTTACCAGCGAGACGTAGGGTTCCAACACGCCTGGAATGTTGTCAAATGTTATATCCGAGATGTTAGGTTGCCTTAGGTTAGGATATATAACGTTATAGACGTATATACTGTTCCCACCGAGTCGTAGGGACCGACACGCCTGGAATGTGGTAAAATGTTACATCCGAGATGTTAGGTTGCCTAAGATTAGGATATATACCGTTATAGACGCATGTAATGTTACCACCGAGACATAGGGACCGACACGCCTGGAATGTTGTCAAATGTTACATCCGAGATGTTACGTTGCCTTAGGCTAGGATATATGACGTTATAGATGTATATGCTGTTCCCTCCGAGATGTAGGGTTCGACAGGCCAGGAATGTTGTTAAATATTGCATCCGAGATATTAGGTTGCCTTAGGTTAGGATATATAACGTTATAGACGCATGTAATGTTACCACCGAGACGTAGGGACCGACACGCCTGGAATGCTGTCAAATGTTACATCCGGGATGTTAGGTTGTCTTAGGTTAGGATATATGACGTTACAGACGTATATACTGTTCCCTCCGAGATGTCGGGTTCGACAGGCCAGGAATGTTGTCACATATTTCATCCGAGATGTTAGGTTGCCTTAGATTAGGATATATACCGTTATAGATGTATATACTGTTCCCTCCGAGCAGTAGGGTTCGACAGGCCAGGAATGTTGTCAAATATTGCATCCGAGATGTTAGGTTGCCCTAGGTTAGCATATATAACGTTATAGACGCACGTAATGTTACCAGCGAGACGTAGGGTTCCAACACGCCTGGAATGTTGTCAAATGTTATATCCGAGATGTTAGGTTGCCTAGGTTAGGATATATAACATTATAGACGTATATACTGTTCCCACCGAGAAGTAGGGTTCGACACGTCAGGAATGTTGTCAAATATTACATACGAGATGTTAGTTGGCCTTAGGTTAGGATATATAACGTTATAGACGCATATAATGTTACCACCGAGACGTAGGGACCGACATGCCTGGAATGTTGTCAAATGTTACATCCGAGATGTTAGGTTGCCTTAGGTTAGGATATATGACGTTGTAGACGTATATACTGTTCCCTCCGAGAAGTAGGGTTCGACAGGCCAGGAATGTTGTCAAATATTGCATCCGAGATGTTAGGTTGCCTTAGATAAGGATATATAACGTTATAGACGCATATAATGTTACCACCGAGACGTAGGGACCGACATGCCTGGAATGTTGTCAAATGTTACATCCGAGATGTTAGGTTGCCTTAGGTTAGGATATATGACGTTATAGACGTATATACTGTTCCCTCCAAGAAGTAGGGTTCGACAGGCCAGGAGTGTTGTCAAATATTGCATCCGAGATGTTAGGTTGCCTTAGGTTAGCATATATAACGTTATAGACGCACGTAATGTTACCAGCGAGACGTAGGGTTCCAACACGCCTGGAATGTTGTCAAATGTTATATCCGAGATGTTAGGTTGCCTTAGGTTAGGATATATAACGTTATAGACGTATATACTGTTCCCACCGAGTCGTAGGGACCGACACGCCTGGAATGTGGTAAAATGTTACATCCGAGATGTTAGGTTGCCTAAGATTAGGATATATACCGTTATAGACGCATGTAATGTTACCACCGAGTCGTAGGGACCGACACGCCTGGAATGTGGTAAAATGTTACATCCGAGATGTTAGGTTGCCTAAGATTAGGATATATACCGTTATAGACGCATGTAATGTTACCACCGAGACGTAGGGACCAACACGCCTGGAATGTTGTCAAATGTTACATCCGAGATGTTAGGTTGCCTTAGGCTAGGATATATGACGTTATAGATGTATATGCTGTTCCCTCCGAGATGTAGGTTTCGACAGGCCAGGAATGTTGTCAAATATTGCATCCGAGATATTAGGTTGCCTTAGGTTAGGATATATAACGTTATAGACGCATGTAATGTTACCACCCAGACGTAGGGACCGACACGCCTGGAATGCTGTCAAATGTTACATCCGGGATGTTAGGTTGTCTTAGGTTAGGATATATGACGTTACAGACGTATATACTGTTCCTTCCGAGATGTCGGGTTCGACAGGCCAGGAATGTTGTCACATATTTCATCCGAGATGTTAGGTTGCCTTAGATTAGGATATATACCGTTATAGATGTATATACTGTTCCCTCCGAGCAGTAGGGTTCGACAGGCCAGGAATGTTGTCAAATATTGCATCCGAGATGTTAGGTTGCCTTAGGTTAGCATATATAACGTTATAGACGCACGTAATGTTACCAGCGAGACGTAGGGTTCCAACACGCCTGGAATGTTGTCAAATGTTATATCCGAGATGTTAGGTTGCCTTAGGTTAGGATATATAACATTATAGACGTATATACTGTTCCCACCGAGAAGTAGGGTTCGACACGTCAGGAATGTTGTCAAATATTACATACGAGATGTTAGTTGGCCTTAGGTTAGGATATATAACGTTATAGACGCATATAATGTTACCACCGAGACGTAGGACCAACATGCCAGGAATGTTGTCAAATGTTACATCCGAGATATTAGGTTGCCTTAGGTTAGGATATATAACGTTATAAACGTATATACTGTTCCCTCCGAGAAGTAGGGTTCGACAGGCCAGGAATGTTGTCAAATATTGCATCCGAGATGTTAGGTTGCCTTAGGTTAGGATATATAACGTTATAGACGCATGTAATATTACCACCGAGACGTAGGGACCGACACGCCTGGAATGTTGTCAAATGTTACATCCGAGATGTTAGGTTGCCTTAGGTTAGGATATGTGACGTTATAGACGTATATACTGTTCCATCCGAGAAGTAGGGTTCGACAGGCCAGGAATGTTGTCAAATATTGCATCCGAGATGTTAGGTTGCCTTAGATCAGGAAATATACCGTTATAGACGCATGTAATGTTACCACCGAGACGTAGGGTTCGACAGGCTAGGAATGTTGTCAAATATTGCATCCGAGATGTTAGGTTGCCTTAGATAAGGATATATAACGTTATAGACGCATATAATGTTACCACCGAGACGTAGGACCAACATGTCTGGAATGTTGTCACATGTTACATCCGAGATGTTAGGTTGCCTTAGGTTAGGATATATAACGTTATAGACGTATATACTGTTCCCTCCGAGAAGTATTGTTCGACAGGCCAGGAATGTTGTCAAATATTGCATCCGAGATGTTAGGTTGCCTTAGGTTAGGATATATAACGTTATAGACGCATGTAACGTTACCACCGAGACGTAGGGACCGACACGCCTGGAATGTTGTCAAATGTTACATCCGAGATGTTAGGTTGCCTTAGGTTAGGATATATGACGTTATAGACGTATATGCTGTTCACTCCGAGAAGTAGGGTTCGACAGGCCAGGAATGTTGTCAAATATTGCATCCGAGATGTTAGGTTGCCTTAGGTTAGCATATATAACGTTATAGACGCACATAATGTTACCAGCGAGACGTAGGGTTCCAACACGCCTGGAATGTTGTCAAATGTTATATCCGAGATGTTAGGTTGCCTTAGGTTAGGATATATAACGTTATAGACGTATATACTGTTCCCACCGAGTCGTAGGGACCGACACGCCTGGAATGTGGTAAAATGTTACATCCGAGATGTTAGGTTGCCTAAGATTAGGATATATACCGTTATAGACGCATGTAATGTTACCACCGAGACATAGGGACCGACACGCCTGGAATGTTGTCAAATGTTACATCCGAGATGTTACGTTGCCTTAGGCTAGGATATATGACGTTATAGACGTATATACTGTTCCCTCCGAGATGTCGGGTTCGACAGGCCAGGAATGTTGTCACATATTTCATCCGAGATGTTAGGTTGCCTTAGATTAGGATATATACCGTTATAGATGTATATACTGTTCCCTCCGAGCAGTAGGGTTCGACAGGCCAGGAATGTTGTCAAATATTGCATCCGAGATGTTAGGTTGCCCTAGGTTAGCATATATAACGTTATAGACGCACGTAATGTTACCAGCGAGACGTAGGGTTCCAACACGCCTGGAATGTTGTCAAATGTTATATCCGAGATGTTAGGTTGCCTAGGTTAGGATATATAACATTATAGACGTATATACTGTTCCCACCGAGAAGTAGGGTTCGACACGTCAGGAATGTTGTCAAATATTACATACGAGATGTTAGTTGGCCTTAGGTTAGGATATATAACGTTATAGACGCATATAATGTTACCACCGAGACGTAGGGACCGACATGCCTGGAATGTTGTCAAATGTTACATCCGAGATGTTAGGTTGCCTTAGGTTAGGATATATGACGTTGTAGACGTATATACTGTTCCCTCCGAGAAGTAGGGTTCGACAGGCCAGGAATGTTGTCAAATATTGCATCCGAGATGTTAGGTTGCCTTAGATAAGGATATATAACGTTATAGACGCATATAATGTTACCACCGAGACGTAGGGACCGACATGCCTGGAATGTTGTCAAATGTTACATCCGAGATGTTAGGTTGCCTTAGGTTAGGATATATGACGTTATAGACGTATATACTGTTCCCTCCGAGAAGTAGGGTTCGACAGGCCAGGAATGTTGTCAAATATTGCATCCGAGATGTTAGGTTGCCTTAGATAAGGATATATAACGTTATAGACGCATATAATGTTACCACCGAGACGTAGGACCAACAAGCCTGGAATGTTGTCAAATGTTACATCCGAGATATTAGGTTGCCTTAGGTTAGGATATATAACGTTATAAACGTATATACTGTTCCCTCCGAGAAGTAGGGTTCGACAGGCCAGGAATGTTGTCAAATATTGCATCCGAGATGTTAGGTTGCCTTAGGTTAGGATATATAACGTTATAGACGCATGTAATATTACCACCGAGACGTAGGGACCGACACGCCTGGAATGTTGTCAAATGTTACATCCGAGATGTTAGGTTGCCTTAGGTTAGGATATGTGACGTTATAGACGTATATACTGTTCCCTCCGAGAAGTAGGGTTCGACAGGCCAGGAATGTTGTCAAATATTGCATCCGAGATGTTAGGTTGCCTTAGATGAGGAAATATACCGTTATAGACGCATGTAATGTTACCACCGAGACGTAGGGTTCGACAGGCTAGGAATGTTGTCAAATATTGCATCCGAGATGTTAGGTTGCCTTAGATAAGGATATATAACGTTATAGACGCATATAATGTTACCACCGAGACGTAGGACCAACATGTCTGGAATGTTGTCACATGTTACATCCGAGATGTTAGGTTGCCTTAGGTTAGGATATATAACGTTATAGACGTATATACTGTTCCCTCCGAGAAGTATTGTTCGACAGGCCAGGAATGTTGTCAAATATTGCATCCGAGATGTTAGGTTGCCTTAGGTTAGGATATATAACGTTATAGACGCATGTAACGTTACCACCGAGACGTAGGGACCGACACGCCTGGAATGTTGTCAAATGTTACATCCGAGATGTTAGGTTGCCTTAGGTTAGGATATATGACGTTATAGACGTATATGCTGTTCACTCCGAGAAGTAGGGTTCGACAGGCCAGGAATGTTGTCAAATATTGCATCCGAGATGTTAGGTTGCCTTAGGTTAGCATATATAACGCTATAGACGCACATAATGTTACCAGCGAGACGTAGGGTTCCAACACGCCTGCAATGTTGTCAAATGTTATATCCGAGATGTTAGGTTGCCTTAGGTTAGGATATATAACGTTATAGACGTATATACTGTTCCCACCGAGTCGTAGGGACCGACACGCCTGGAATGTGGTAAAATGTTACATCCGAGATGTTAGGTTGCCTAAGATTAGGATATATACCGTTATAGACGCATGTAATGTTACCACCGAGACATAGGGACCGACACGCCTGGAATGTTGTCAAATGTTACATCCGAGATGTTAGGTTGCCTTAGGTTAGGATATATAACGTTATAGACGTATATACTGTTCCCTCCGAGAAGTATTGTTCGACAGGCCAGGAATGTTGTCAAATATTGCATCCGAGATGTTAGGTTGCCTTAGGTTAGGATATATAACGTTATAGACGCATGTAACGTTACCACCGAGACGTAGGGACCGAGACGCCTGGAATGTTGTCAAATGTTACATCCGAGATGTTAGGTTGCCTTAGGTTAGGATATATGACGTTATAGACGTATATGCTGTTCACTCCGAGAAGTAGGGTTCGACAGGCCAGGAATGTTGTCAAATATTGCATCCGAGATGTTAGGTTGCCTTAGGTTAGCATATATAACGTTATAGACGCACATAATGTTACCAGCGAGACGTAGGGTTCCAACACGCCTGGAATGTTGTCAAATGTTATATCCGAGATGTTAGGTTGCCTTAGGTTAGGATATATAACATTATAGACGTATATACTGTTCCCACCGAGAAGTAGGGTTCGACACGTCAGGAATGTTGTCAAATATTACATACGAGATGTTAGTTGGCCTTAGGTTAGGATATATAACGTTATAGACGCATATAATGTTACCACCGAGACGTAGGACCAACATGCCAGGAATGTTGTCAAATGTTACATCCGAGATATTAGGTTGCCTTAGGTTAGGATATATAACGTTATAAACGTATATACTGTTCCCTCCGAGAAGTAGGGTTCGACACGCCTGGAATGTGGTAAAATGTTACATCCGAGATGTTAGGTTGCCTAAGATTAGGATATATACCGTTATAGACGCATGTAATGTTACCACCGAGACATAGGGACCGACACGCCTGGAATGTTGTCAAATGTTACATCCGAGATGTTACGTTGCCTTAGGCTAGGATATATGACGTTATAGATGTATATGCTGTTCCCTCCGAGATGTAGGGTTCGACAGGCCAGGAATGTTGTTAAATATTGCATCCGAGATATTAGGTTGCCTTAGGTTAGGATATATAACGTTATAGACGCATGTAATGTTACCACCGAGACGTAGGGACCGACACGCCTGGAATGCTGTCAAATGTTACATCCGGGATGTTAGGTTGTCTTAGGTTGGGATATATGACGTTACAGACGTATATACTGTTCCCTCCGAGATGTCGGGTTCGACAGGCCAGGAATGTTGTCACATATTTCATCCGAGATGTTAGGTTGCCTTAGATTAGGATATATACCGTTATAGATGTATATACTGTTCCCTCCGAGCAGTAGGGTTCGACAGGCCAGGAATGTTGTCAAATATTGCATCCGAGATGTTAGGTTGCCCTAGGTTAGCATATATAACGTTATAGACGCACGTAATGTTACCAGCGAGACGTAGGGTTCCAACACGCCTGGAATGTTGTCAAATGTTATATCCGAGATGTTAGGTTGCCTAGGTTAGGATATATAACATTATAGACGTATATACTGTTCCCACCGAGAAGTAGGGTTCGACACGTCAGGAATGTTGTCAAATATTACATACGAGATGTTAGTTGGCCTTAGGTTAGGATATATAACGTTATAGACGCATATAATGTTACCACCGAGACGTAGGGACCGACATGCCTGGAATGTTGTCAAATGTTACATCCGAGATGTTAGGTTGCCTTAGGTTAGGATATATGACGTTGTAGACGTATATACTGTTCCCTCCGAGAAGTAGGGTTCGACAGGCCAGGAATGTTGTCAAATATTGCATCCGAGATGTTAGGTTGCCTTAGATAAGGATATATAACGTTATAGACGCATATAATGTTACCACCGAGACGTAGGGACCGACATGCCTGGAATGTTGTCAAATGTTACATCCGAGATGTTAGGTTGCCTTAGGTTAGGATATATGACGTTATAGACGTATATACTGTTCCCTCCGAGAAGTAGGGTTCGACAGGCCAGGAATGTTGTCAAATATTGCATCCGAGATGTTAGGTTGCCTTAGGTTAAGAGATATAACGTTCTAGACGCATGTAACGTTACCACCGAGACGTAGGGACCAACATGCCTGGAATGTTGTCAAATGTTACATCCGAGATATTAGGTTGCCTTAGGTTAGGATATATAACGTTATAAACGTATATACTGTTCCCTCCGAGAAGTAGGGTTCGACAGGCCAGGAATGTTGTCAAATATTGCATCCGAGATGTTAGGTTGCCTTAGATTAGGATATATAACGTTATAGACGCATGTAATATTACCACCGAGACGTAGGGACCGACACGCCTGGAATGTTGTCAAATGTTACATCCGAGATGTTAGGTTGCCTTAGGTTAGGATATGTGACGTTATAGACGTATATACTGTTCCCTCCGAGAAGTAGGGTTCGACAGGCCAGGAATGTTGTCAAATATTGCATCCGAGATGTTAGGTTGCCTTAGATCAGGAAATATACCGTTATAGACGCATGTAATGTTACCACCGAGACGTAGGGTTCGACAGGCTAGGAATGTTGTCAAATATTGCATCCGAGATGTTAGGTTGCCTTAGATAAGGATATATAACGTTATAGACGCATATAATGTTACCACCGAGACGTAGGACCAACATGTCTGGAATGTTGTCACATGTTACATCCGAGATGTTAGGTTGCCTTAGGTTAGGATATATAACGTTATAGATGTATATACTGTTCCCTCCGAGAAGTATTGTTCGACAGGCCAGGAATGTTGTCAAATATTGCATCCGAGATGTTAGGTTGCCTTAGGTTAGGATATATAACGTTATAGACGCATGTAACGTTACCACCGAGACGTAGGGACCGACACGCCTGGAATGTTGTCAAATGTTACATCCGAGATGTTAGGTTGCCTTAGGTTAGGATATATGACGTTATAGACGTATATGCTGTTCACTCCGAGAAGTAGGGTTCGACAGGCCAGGAATGTTGTCAAATATTGCATCCGAGATGTTAGGTTGCCTTAGGTTAGCATATATAACGCTATAGACGCACATAATGTTACCAGCGAGACGTAGGGTTCCAACACGCCTGCAATGTTGTCAAATGTTATATCCGAGATGTTAGGTTGCCTTAGGTTAGGATATATAACGTTATAGACGTATATACTGTTCCCACCGAGTCGTAGGGACCGACACGCCTGGAATGTGGTAAAATGTTACATCCGAGATGTTAGGTTGCCTAAGATTAGGATATATACCGTTATAGACGCATGTAATGTTACCACCGAGACGTAGGGACCGACACGCCTGGAATGTTGTCAAATGTTACATCCGAGATGTTAGGTTGCCTTAGGCTAGGATATATGACGTTATAGATGTATATGCTGTTCCCTCCGAGATGTAGGTTTCGACAGGCCAGGAATGTTGTCAAATATTGCATCCGAGATATTAGGTTGCCTTAGGTTAGGATATATAACGTTATAGACGCATGTAATGTTACCACCCAGACGTAGGGACCGACACGCCTGGAATGCTGTCAAATGTTACATCCGGGATGTTAGGTTGTCTTAGGTTAGGATATATGACGTTACAGACGTATATACTGTTCCTTCCGAGATGTCGGGTTCGACAGGCCAGGAATGTTGTCACATATTTCATCCGAGATGTTAGGTTGCCTTAGATTAGGATATATACCGTTATAGATGTATATACTGTTCCCTCCGAGCAGTAGGGTTCGACAGGCCAGGAATGTTGTCAAATATTGCATCCGAGATGTTAGGTTGCCTTAGGTTAGCATATATAACGTTATAGACGCACGTAATGTTACCAGCGAGACGTAGGGTTCCAACACGCCTGGAATGTTGTCAAATGTTATATCCGAGATGTTAGGTTGCCTTAGGTTAGGATATATAACATTATAGACGTATATACTGTTCCCACCGAGAAGTAGGGTTCGACACGTCAGGAATGTTGTCAAATATTACATACGAGATGTTAGTTGGCCTTAGGTTAGGATATATAACGTTATAGACGCATATAATGTTACCACCGAGACGTAGGGACCGACATGCCTGGAATGTTGTCAAATGTTACATCCGAGATGTTAGGTTGCCTTAGGTTAGGATATATGACGTTGTAGACGTATATACTGTTCCCTCCGAGAAGTAGGGTTCGACAGGCCAGGAATGTTGTCAAATATTGCATCCGAGATGTTAGGTTGCCTTAGATAAGGATATATAACGTTATAGACGCATATAATGTTACCACCGAGACGTAGGGACCGACATGCCTGGAATGTTGTCAAATGTTACATCCGAGATGTTAGGTTGCCTTAGGTTAGGATATATGACGTTATAGACGTATATACTGTTCCCTCCGAGAAGTAGGGTTCGACAGGCCAGGAATGTTGTCAAATATTGCATCCGAGATGTTAGGTTGCCTTAGATAAGGATATATAACGTTATAGACGCATATAATGTTACCACCGAGACGTAGGACCAACATGCCTGGAATGTTGTCAAATGTTACATCCGAGATATTAGGTTGCCTTAGGTTAGGATATATAACGTTATAAACGTATATACTGTTCCCTCCGAGAAGTAGGGTTCGACAGGCCAGGAATGTTGTCAAATATTGCATCCGAGATGTTAGGTTGCCTTAGATTAGGATATATAACGTTATAGACGCATGTAATATTACCACCGAGACGTAGGGACCGACACGCCTGGAATGTTGTCAAATGTTACATCCGAGATGTTAGGTTGCCTTAGGTTAGGATATGTGACGTTATAGACGTATATACTGTTCCCTCCGAGAAGTAGGGTTCGACAGGCCAGGAATGTTGTCAAATATTGCATCCGAGATGTTAGGTTGCCTTAGATCAGGAAATATACCGTTATAGACGCATGTAATGTTACCACCGAGACGTAGGGTTCGACAGGCTAGGAATGTTGTCAAATATTGCATCCGAGATGTTAGGTTGCCTTAGATAAGGATATATAACGTTATAGACGCATATAATGTTACCACCGAGACGTAGGACCAACATGTCTGGAATGTTGTCACATGTTACATCCGAGATGTTAGGTTGCCTTAGGTTAGGATATATAACGTTATAGATGTATATACTGTTCCCTCCGAGAAGTATTGTTCGACAGGCCAGGAATGTTGTCAAATATTGCATCCGAGATGTTAGGTTGCCTTAGGTTAGGATATATAACGTTATAGACGCATGTAACGTTACCACCGAGACGTAGGGACCGACACGCCTGGAATGTTGTCAAATGTTACATCCGAGATGTTAGGTTGCCTTAGGTTAGGATATATGACGTTATAGACGTATATGCTGTTCACTCCGAGAAGTAGGGTTCGACAGGCCAGGAATGTTGTCAAATATTGCATCCGAGATGTTAGGTTGCCTTAGGTTAGCATATATAACGCTATAGACGCACATAATGTTACCAGCGAGACGTAGGGTTCCAACACGCCTGCAATGTTGTCAAATGTTATATCCGAGATGTTAGGTTGCCTTAGGTTAGGATATATAACGTTATAGACGTATATACTGTTCCCACCGAGTCGTAGGGACCGACACGCCTGGAATGTGGTAAAATGTTACATCCGAGATGTTAGGTTGCCTAAGATTAGGATATATACCGTTATAGACGCATGTAATGTTACCACCGAGACGTAGGGACCGACACGCCTGGAATGTTGTCAAATGTTACATCCGAGATGTTAGGTTGCCTTAGGCTAGGATATATGACGTTATAGATGTATATGCTGTTCCCTCCGAGATGTAGGTTTCGACAGGCCAGGAATGTTGTCAAATATTGCATCCGAGATATTAGGTTGCCTTAGGTTAGGATATATAACGTTATAGACGCATGTAATGTTACCACCCAGACGTAGGGACCGACACGCCTGGAATGCTGTCAAATGTTACATCCGGGATGTTAGGTTGTCTTAGGTTAGGATATATGACGTTACAGACGTATATACTGTTCCTTCCGAGATGTCGGGTTCGACAGGCCAGGAATGTTGTCACATATTTCATCCGAGATGTTAGGTTGCCTTAGATTAGGATATATACCGTTATAGATGTATATACTGTTCCCTCCGAGCAGTAGGGTTCGACAGGCCAGGAATGTTGTCAAATATTGCATCCGAGATGTTAGGTTGCCTTAGGTTAGCATATATAACGTTATAGACGCACGTAATGTTACCAGCGAGACGTAGGGTTCCAACACGCCTGGAATGTTGTCAAATGTTATATCCGAGATGTTAGGTTGCCTTAGGTTAGGATATATAACATTATAGACGTATATACTGTTCCCACCGAGAAGTAGGGTTCGACACGTCAGGAATGTTGTCAAATATTACATACGAGATGTTAGTTGGCCTTAGGTTAGGATATATAACGTTATAGACGCATATAATGTTACCACCGAGACGTAGGGACCGACATGCCTGGAATGTTGTCAAATGTTACATCCGAGATGTTAGGTTGCCTTAGGTTAGGATATATGACGTTGTAGACGTATATACTGTTCCCTCCGAGAAGTAGGGTTCGACAGGCCAGGAATGTTGTCAAATATTGCATCCGAGATGTTAGGTTGCCTTAGATAAGGATATATAACGTTATAGACGCATATAATGTTACCACCGAGACGTAGGGACCGACATGCCTGGAATGTTGTCAAATGTTATATCCGAGATGTTAGGTTGCCTTAGGTTAGGATATATGACGTTATAGACGTATATACTGTTCCCTCCGAGAAGTAGGGTTCGACAGGCCAGGAATGTTGTCAAATATTGCATCCGAGATGTTAGGTTGCCTTAGATAAGGATATATAACGTTATAGACGCATATAATGTTACCACCGAGACGTAGGACCAACATGCCTGGAATGTTGTCAAATGTTACATCCGAGATATTAGGTTGCCTTAGGTTAGGATATATAACGTTATAAACGTATATACTGTTCCCTCCGAGAAGTAGGGTTCGACAGGCCAGGAATGTTGTCAAATATTGCATCCGAGATGTTAGGTTGCCTTAGGTTAGGATATATAACGTTATAGACGCATGTAATATTACCACCGAGACGTAGGGACCGACACGCCTGGAATGTTGTCAAATGTTACATCCGAGATGTTAGGTTGCCTTAGGTTAGGATATGTGACGTTATAGACGTATATACTGTTCCCTCCGAGAAGTAGGGTTCGACAGGCCAGGAATGTTGTCAAATATTGCATCCGAGATGTTAGGTTGCCTTAGATGAGGAAATATACCGTTATAGACGCATGTAATGTTACCACCGAGACGTAGGGTTCGACAGGCTAGGAATGTTGTCAAATATTGCATCCGAGATGTTAGGTTGCCTTAGATAAGGATATATAACGTTATAGACGCATATAATGTTACCACCGAGACGTAGGACCAACATGTCTGGAATGTTGTCACATGTTACATCCGAGATGTTAGGTTGCCTTAGGTTAGGATATATAACGTTATAGACGTATATACTGTTCCCTCCGAGAAGTATTGTTCGACAGGCCAGGAATGTTGTCAAATATTGCATCCGAGATGTTAGGTTGCCTTAGGTTAGGATATATAACGTTATAGACGCATGTAACGTTACCACCGAGACGTAGGGACCGACACGCCTGGAATGTTGTCAAATGTTACATCCGAGATGTTAGGTTGCCTTAGGTTAGGATATATGACGTTATAGACGTATATGCTGTTCACTCCGAGAAGTAGGGTTCGACAGGCCAGGAATGTTGTCAAATATTGCATCCGAGATGTTAGGTTGCCTTAGGTTAGCATATATAACGTTATAGACGCACATAATGTTACCAGCGAGACGTAGGGTTCCAACACGCCTGGAATGTTGTCAAATGTTATATCCGAGATGTTAGGTTGCCTTAGGTTAGGATATATAACGTTATAGACGTATATACTGTTCCCACCGAGTCGTAGGGACCGACACGCCTGGAATGTGGTAAAATGTTACATCCGAGATGTTAGGTTGCCTAAGATTAGGATATATACCGTTATAGACGCATGTAATGTTACCACCGAGACATAGGGACCGACACGCCTGGAATGTTGTCAAATGTTACATCCGAGATGTTACGTTGCCTTAGGCTAGGATATATGACGTTATAGATGTATATGCTGTTCCCTCCGAGATGTAGGGTTCGACAGGCCAGGAATGTTGTTAAATATTGCATCCGAGATATTAGGTTGCCTTAGGTTAGGATATATAACGTTATAGACGCATGTAATGTTACCACCGAGACGTAGGGACCGACACGCCTGGAATGCTGTCAAATGTTACATCCGGGATGTTAGGTTGTCTTAGGTTAGGATATATGACGTTACAGACGTATATACTGTTCCCTCCGAGATGTCGGGTTCGACAGGCCAGGAATGTTGTCACATATTTCATCCGAGATGTTAGGTTGCCTTAGATTAGGATATATACCGTTATAGATGTATATACTGTTCCCTCCGAGCAGTAGGGTTCGACAGGCCAGGAATGTTGTCAAATATTGCATCCGAGATGTTAGGTTGCCTTAGGTTAGCATATATAACGTTATAGACGCACGTAATGTTACCAGCGAGACGTAGGGTTCCAACACGCCTGGAATGTTGTCAAATGTTATATCCGAGATGTTAGGTTGCCTTAGGTTAGGATATATAACATTATAGACGTATATACTGTTCCCACCGAGAAGTAGGGTTCGACACGTCAGGAATGTTGTCAAATATTACATACGAGATGTTAGTTGGCCTTAGGTTAGGATATATAACGTTATAGACGCATATAATGTTACCACCGAGACGTAGGGACCGACATGCCTGGAATGTTGTCAAATGTTACATCCGAGATGTTAGGTTGCCTTAGGTTAGGATATATGACGTTGTAGACGTATATACTGTTCCCTCCGAGAAGTAGGGTTCGACAGGCCAGGAATGTTGTCAAATATTGCATCCGAGATGTTAGGTTGCCTTAGGTTAAGAGATATAACGTTCTAGACGCATGTAACGTTACCACCGAGACGTAGGGACCAACATGCCTGGAATGTTGTCAAATGTTACATCCGAGATATTAGGTTGCCTTAGGTTAGGATATATAACGTTATAAACGTATATACTGTTCCCTCCGAGAAGTAGGGTTCGACAGGCCAGGAATGTTGTCAAATATTGCATCCGAGATGTTAGGTTGCCTTAGATCAGGAAATATACCGTTATAGACGCATGTAATGTTACCACCGAGACGTAGGGTTCGGCAGGCTAGGAATGTTGTCAAATATTGCATCCGAGATGTTAGGTTGCCTTAGATAAGGATATATAACGTTATAGACGCATATAATGTTACCACCGAGACGTAGGACCAACATGTCTGGAATGTTGTCACATGTTACATCCGAGATGTTAGGTTGCCTTAGGTTAGGATATATAACGTTATAGACGTATATACTGTTCCCTCCGAGAAGTATTGTTCGACAGGCCAGGAATGTTGTCAAATATTGCATCCGAGATGTTAGGTTGCCTTAGGTTAGGATATATAACGTTATAGACGCATGTAACGTTACCACCGAGACGTAGGGACCGACACGCCTGGAATGTTGTCAAATGTTACATCCGAGATGTTAGGTTGCCTTAGGTTAGGATATATGACGTTATAGACGTATATGCTGTTCACTCCGAGAAGTAGGGTTCGACAGGCCAGGAATGTTGTCAAATATTGCATCCGAGATGTTTGGTTGCCTTAGGTTAGCATATATAACGCTATAGACGCACATAATGTTACCAGCGAGACGTAGGGTTCCAACACGCCTGCAATGTTGTCAAATGTTATATCCGAGATGTTAGGTTGCCTTAGGTTAGGATATATAACGTTATAGACGTATATACTGTTCCCACCGAGTCGTAGGGACCGACACGCCTGGAATGTGGTAAAATGTTACATCCGAGATGTTAGGTTGCCTAAGATTAGGATATATACCGTTATAGACGCATGTAATGTTACCACCGAGACGTAGGGACCGACACGCCTGGAATGTTGTCAAATGTTACATCCGAGATGTTAGGTTGCCTTAGGCTAGGATATATGACGTTATAGATGTATATGCTGTTCCCTCCGAGATGTAGGTTTCGACAGGCCAGGAATGTTGTCAAATATTGCATCCGAGATATTAGGTTGCCTTAGGTTAGGATATATAACGTTATAGACGCATGTAATGTTACCGCCGAGACGTAGGGACCGACACGCCTGGAATGCTGTCAAATGTTACATCCGGGATGTTAGGTTGTCTTAGGTTAGGATATATGACGTTACAGACGTATATACTGTTCCTTCCGAGATGTCGGGTTCGACAGGCCAGGAATGTTGTCACATATTTCATCCGAGATGTTAGGTTGCCTTAGATTAGGATATATACCGTTATAGATGTATATACTGTTCCCTCCGAGCAGTAGGGTTCGACAGGCCAGGAATGTTGTCAAATATTGCATCCGAGATGTTAGGTTGCCTTAGGTTAGCATATATAACGTTATAGACGCACGTAATGTTACCAGCGAGACGTAGGGTTCCAACACGCCTGGAATGTTGTCAAATGTTATATCCGAGATGTTAGGTTGCCTTAGGTTAGGATATATAACATTATAGACGTATATACTGTTCCCACCGAGAAGTAGGCTTCGACACGTCGGGAATGTTGTCAAATATTACATACGAGATGTTAGTTGGCCTTAGGTTAGGATATATAACGTTATAGACGCATATAATGTTACCACCGAGACGTAGGGACCGACATGCCTGGAATGTTGTCAAATGTTACATCCGAGATGTTAGGTTGCCTTAGGTTAGGATATATGACGTTGTAGACGTATATACTGTTCCCTCCGAGAAGTAGGGTTCGACAGGCCAGGAATGTTGTCAAATATTGCATCCGAGATGTTAGGTTGCCTTAGATAAGGATATATAACGTTATAGACGCATATAATGTTACCACCGAGACGTAGGGACCGACATGCCTGGAATGTTGTCAAATGTTACATCCGAGATGTTAGGTTGCCTTAGGTTAGGATATATGACGTTATAGACGTATATACTGTTCCCTCCGAGAAGTAGGGCTCGACAGGCCAGGAATGTTGTCAAATATTGCATCCGAGATGTTAGGTTGCCTTAGGTTAAGAGATATAACGTTCTAGACGCATGTAACGTTACCACCGAGACGTAGGGACCGACACGCCTGGAATGTTGTCAAATGTTACATCCGAGATGTTAGGTTGCCTTAGGTTAGGATTTATGACGTTATAGACGTATATGCTGTTCCCTCCGAGAAGTAGGGTCCGACACGCCTGGAATGATGTAGAATATTACATCCGAGATGTCAGGTTGCCTTAGGTTAGGATATATAACGTTATAGACGTATATAATGTTACCATCGAGACGTAGGGACCGACATGCCTGGAATGTTGTCAAATGTTACATCCGAGATGTTAGGTTGCCTTAGGTTAGGATATATGACGTTATAGACGTATATACTGTTCCCTCCGAGAAGTAGGGTTCGACAGGCCAGGAATGTTGTCAAATATTGCATCCGAGATGTTAGGTTGCCTTAGGTTAAGAGATATAACGTTCTAGACGCATGTAACGTTACCACCGAGACGTAGGGACCGACACGCCTGGAATGTTGTCAAATGTTACATCCGAGATGTTAGGTTGCCTTAGGTTAGGATTTATGACGTTATAGACGTATATGCTGTTCCCTCCGAGAAGTAGGGTCCGACACGCCTGGAATGATGTAGAATATTACATCCGAGATGTCAGGTTGCCTTAGGTTAGGATATATAACGTTATAGACGTATATACTGTTCCCTCCGAGAAGTAGGGTTCGACAGGCTAGGAATGTTGTCAAATATTGCATCCGAGATGTTAGGTTGCCTTAGATAAGGATATATAACGTTATAGACGCATATAATGTTACCACCGAGACGTAGGACCAACATGCCTGGAATGTTGTCAAATGTTACATCCGAGATATTAGGTTGCCTTAGGTTAGGATATATAACGTTATAAACGTATATACTGTTCCCTCCGAGAAGTAGGGTTCGACAGGCCAGGAATGTTGTCAAATATTGCATCCGAGATGTTAGGTTGCCTTAGGTTAGGATATATAACGTTATAGACGCATGTAATATTACCACCGAGACGTAGGGACCGACACGCCTGGAATGTTGTCAAATGTTACATCCGAGATGTTAGGTTGCCTTAGGTTAGGATATGTGACGTTATAGACGTATATACTGTTCCCTCCGAGAAGTAGGGTTCGACAGGCCAGGAATGTTGTCAAATATTGCATCCGAGATGTTAGGTTGCCTTAGATAAGGATATATAACGTTATAGACGCATATAATGTTACTACCGAGACGTAGGACCAACATGTCTGGAATGTTGTCACATGTTACATCCGAGATGTTAGATTGCCTTAGGTTAGGATATATAACGTTATAGACGTATATACTGTTCCCTCCGAGAAGTATTGTTCGACAGGCCAGGAATGTTGTCAAATATTGCATCCGAGATGTTAGGTTGCCTTAGGTTAGGATATATAACGTTATAGACGCATGTAACGTTACCACCGAGACGTAGGGACCGACACGCCTGGAATGTTGTCAAATGTTACATCCGAGATGTTACGTTGCCTTAGGCTAGGATATATGACGTTATAGATGTATATGCTGTTCCCTCCGAGATGTAGGGTTCGACAGGCTAGGAATGTTGTTAAATATTGCATCCGAGACATTAGGTTGCCTTAGGTTAGGATATATAACGTTATAGACGCATGTAATGTTACCACCGAGACGTAGGGACCGACACGCCTGGAATGCTGTCAAATGTTACATCCGGGATGTTAGGTTGTCTTAGGTTAGGATATATGACGTTACAGACGTATATACTGTTCCCTCCGAGATGTCGGGTTCGACAGGCCAGGAATGTTGTCACATATTTCATCCGAGATGTTAGGATGCCTTAGATTAGGATATATACCGTTATAGATGTATATACTGTTCCCTCCGAGCAGTAGGGTTCGACAGGCCAGGAATGTTGTCAAATATTGCATCCGAGATGTTAGGTTGCCTTAGGTTAGCATATATAACGTTATAGACGCACGTAATGTTACCAGCGAGACGTAGGGTTCCAACACGCCTGGAATGTTGTCAAATGTTATATCCGAGATGTTAGGTTGCCTTAGGTTAGGATATATAACGTTATAGACGTATATACTGTTCCCACCGAGAAGTAGGGTTCGACACGCCAGGAATGTTGTCAAATATTACATACGAGATGTTAGTTGGGCTTAGGTTAGGATATATAACGTTATAGACGCATGTAATGTTACCACCGAGACGTAGGGACCGACACGCCTGGAATGTGGTAAAATGTTACATCCGAGATGTTAGGTTGCCTAAGATTAGGATATATACCGTTATAGACGCATGTAATGTTACCACCGAGACGTAGGGACCGACACGCCTGGAATGTTGTCAAATGTTACATCCGAGATGTTAGGTTGCCTTAGGCTAGGATATATGACGTTATAGATGTATATGCTGTTCCCTCCGAGAAGTAGGGTTCGACAGGCCAGGAATGTTGTCAAATATTGCATCCGAGATGTTAGGTTGCCTTAGGTTAGGATATACAACGTTATAGACGCATATAATGTTCTCACCGAGAAGTAGGGTCCGACACGCCTGGAATGTTGTAGAATAATATATCCGAGATGTCAGGTTGCCTTAGGTTAGGATATATAACGTTATAGACGTATATACTGTTCCCTCCGAGAAGTAGGGTTCGACAGGCCAGGAATGTTGTCAAATATTGCATCCGAGATGTTAGGTTGCCTTAGATAAGGATATATAACGTTATAGACGCATATAACGTTACCACCGAGACGTAGGACCAACATGTCTGGAATGTTGTCAAATGTTACATCCGAGATGTTAGGTTGCCTTAGGTTAGGATATATAACGTTACAGACGTATATACTCTTCCCTCCGAGAAGTATTGTTCGACAGGCCAGGAATGTTGTCAAATATTGCATCCGAGATGTTAGGTTGCCTTAGGTTAGGATATATAACGTTATAGACGCATGTAACGTTACCACCGAGACGTAGGGACCGACACGCCTGGAATGTTGTCAAATGTTACATCCGAGATGTTAGGTTGCCTTAGGTTAGGATATATGACGTTATAAACGTATATGCTGTTCACTCCGAGAAGTAGGGTTCGACAGGCCAGGAATGTTGTCAAATATTGCATCCGAGATGTTAGGTTGCCTTAGGTTAGCATATATAACGTTATAGACGCACGTAATGTTACCAGCGAGACGTAGGGTTCCAACACTCCTGGAATGTTGTCAAATGTTATATCCGAGATGTTAGGTTGCCTTAGGTTAGGATATATAACGTTATAGACGTATATACTGTTCCCACCGAGTCGTAGGGACCGACACGCCTGGAATGTGGTAAAATGTTACATCCGAGATGTTAGGTTGCCTAAGATTAGGATATATACCGTTATAGACGCATGTAATGTTACCACCGAGACGTAGGGACCGACACGCCTGGAATGTTGTCAAATGTTACATCCGAGATGTTAGGTTGCCTTAGGCTAGGATATATGACGTTATAGATGTATATGCTGTTCCCGCCGAGATGTAGGTTTCGACAGGCCAGGAATGTTGTCAAATATTGCATCCGAGATATTAGGTTGCCTTAGGTTAGGATATATAACGTTATAGACGCATGTAAGGTTACCACCGAGACGTAGGGACCGACACGCCAGGAATGCTGTCAAATGTTACATCCGGGATGTTAGGTTGTGTTAGGTTAGGATATATGACGTTACAGACGTATATACTGTTCCTTCCGAGATGTCGGGTTCGACAGGCCAGGAATGTTGTCACATATTTCATCCGAGATGTTAGGTTGCCTTAGATTAGGATATATACCGTTATAGATGTATATACTGTTCCCTCCGAGCAGTAGGGTTCGACAGGCCAGGAATGTTGTCAAATATTGCATCCGAGATGTTAGGTTGCCTTAGGTTAGCATATATAACATTATAGACGCACGTAATGTTACCAGCGAGACGTAGGGTTCCAACACGCCTGGAATGTTGTCAAATGTTATATCCGAGATGTTAGGTTGCCTTAGGTTAGGATATATAACATTATAGACGTATATACTGTTCCCACCGAGAAGTAGGGTTCGACACGTCAGGAATGTTGTCAAATATTACATACGAGATGTTAGTTGGCCTTAGGTTAGGATATATAACGTTATAGACGCATATAATGTTACCACCGAGACGTAGGGACCGACATGCCTGGAATGTTGTCAAATGTTACATCCGAGATGTTAGGTTGCCTTAGGTTAGGATATATGACGTTGTAGACGTATATACTGTTCCCTCCGAGAAGTAGGGTTCGACAGGCCAGGAATGTTGTCAAATATTGCATCCGAGATGTTAGGTTGCCTTAGATAAGGATATATAACGTTATAGACGCATATAATGTTACCACCGAGACGTAGGGACCGACATGCCTGGAATGTTGTCAAATGTTACATCCGAGATGTTAGGTTGCCTTAGGTTAGGATATATGACGTTATAGACGTATATACTGTTCCCTCCGAGAAGTAGGGTTCGACAGGCCAGGAATGTTGTCAAATATTGCATCCGAGATGTTAGGTTGCCTTAGGTTAAGAGATATAACGTTCTAGACGCATGTAACGTTACCACCGAGACGTAGGGACCGACACGTCTGGAATGTTGTCAAATGTTACATCCGAGATGTTAGGTTGCCTTAGGTTAGGATTTATGACGTTATAGACGTATATGCTGTTCCCTCCGAGAAGTAGGGTCCGACACGCCTGGAATGATGTAGAATATTACATCCGAGATGTCAGGTTGCCTTAGGTTAGGATATATAACGTTATAGACGTATATACTGTTCCCTCCGAGAAGTAGGGTTCGACAGGCTAGGAATGTTGTCAAATATTGCATCCGAGATGTTAGGTTGCCTTAGATAAGGATATATAACGTTATAGACGCATATAATGTTACCACCGAGACGTAGGACCAACATGCCTGGAATGTTGTCAAATGTTACATCCGAGATATTAGGTTGCCTTAGGTTAGGATATATAACGTTATAAACGTATATACTGTTCCCTCCGAGAAGTAGGGTTCGACAGGCCAGGAATGTTGTCAAATATTGCATCCGAGATGTTAGGTTGCCTTAGGTTAGGATATATAACGTTATAGACGCATGTAATATTACCACCGAGACGTAGGGACCGACACGCCTGGAATGTTGTCAAATGTTACATCCGAGATGTTAGGTTGCCTTAGGTTAGGATTTATGACGTTATAGACGTATATGCTGTTCCCTCCGAGAAGTAGGGTCCGACACGCCTGGAATGATGTAGAATATTACATCCGAGATGTCAGGTTGCCTTAGGTTAGGATATATAACGTTATAGACGTATATACTGTTCCCTCCGAGAAGTAGGGTTCGACAGGCTAGGAATGTTGTCAAATATTGCATCCGAGATGTTAGGTTGCCTTAGATAAGGATATATAACGTTATAGACGCATATAATGTTACCACCGAGACGTAGGACCAACATGCCTGGAATGTTGTCAAATGTTACATCCGAGATATTAGGTTGCCTTAGGTTAGGATATATAACGTTATAAACGTATATACTGTTCCCTCCGAGAAGTAGGGTTCGACAGGCCAGGAATGTTGTCAAATATTGCATCCGAGATGTTAGGTTGCCTTAGGTTAGGATATATAACGTTATAGACGTATATACTGTTCCCTCCGAGAAGTATTGTTCGACAGGCCAGGAATGTTGTCTAATATTGCATCCGAGATGTTAGGTTGCCTTAGGTTAGGATATATAACGTTATAGACGCATGTAACGTTACCACCGAGACGTAGGGACCGACACGCCTGGAATGTTGTCAAATGTTACATCCGAGATGTTAGGTTGCCTTAGGTTAGGATATATGACGTTATAGACGTATATGCTGTTCACTCCGAGAAGTAGGGTTCGACAGGCCAGGAATGTTGTCAAATATTGCATCCGAGATGTTAGGTTGCCTTAGGTTAGCATATATAACGTTATAGACGCATATAATGTTACCATCGAGACGTAGGGACCGACATGCCTGGAATGTTGTCAAATGTTACATCCGAGATGTTAGGTTGCCTTAGGTTAGGATATATGACGTTATAGACGTATATACTGTTCCCTCCGAGAAGTAGGGTTCGACAGGCCAGGAATGTTGTCAAATATTGCATCCGAGATGTTAGGTTGCCTTAGGTTAAGAGATATAACGTTCTAGACGCATGTAACGTTACCACCGAGACGTAGGGACCGACACGCCTGGAATGTTGTCAAATGTTACATCCGAGATGTTAGGTTGCCTTAGGTTAGGATTTATGACGTTATAGACGTATATGCTGTTCCCTCCGAGAAGTAGGGTCCGACACGCCTGGAATGATGTAGAATATTACATCCGAGATGTCAGGTTGCCTTAGGTTAGGATATATAACGTTATAGACGTATATACTGTTCCCTCCGAGAAGTAGGGTTCGACAGGCTAGGAATGTTGTCAAATATTGCATCCGAGATGTTAGGTTGCCTTAGGTTAGGATATATAACGTTATAGACGCATATAATTTTACCACCGAGACGTAGGACCAACATGCCTGGAATGTTGTCAAATGTTACATCCGAGATATTAGGTTGCCTTAGGTTAGGATATATAACGTTATAAACGTATATACTGTTCCCTCCGAGAAGTAGGGTTCGACAGGCCAGGAATGTTGTCAAATATTGCATCCGAGATGTTAGGTTGCCTTAGGTTAGGATATATAACGTTATAGACGCATGTAATATTACCACCGAGACGTAGGGACCGACACGCCTGGAATGTTGTCAAATGTTACATCCGAGATGTTAGGTTGCCTTAGATCAGGAAATATACCGTTATAGACGCATGTAATGTTACCACCGAGACGTAGGGTTCGACAGGCTAGGAATGTTGTCAAATATTGCATCCGAGATGTTAGGTTGCCTTAGATAAGGATATATAACGTTATAGACGCATATAATGTTACTACCGAGACGTAGGACCAACATGTCTGGAATGTTGTCACATGTTACATCCGAGATGTTAGGTTGCCTTAGGTTAGGATATATAACGTTATAGACGTATATACTGTTCCCTCCGAGAAGTATTGTTCGACAGGCCAGGAATGTTGTCAAATATTGCATCCGAGATGTTAGGTTGCCTTAGGTTAGGATATATAACGTTATAGACGCATGTAACGTTACCACCGAGACGTAGGGACCGACACGCCTGGAATGTTGTCAAATGTTACATCCGAGATGTTAGGTTGCCTTAGGTTAGGATATATGACGTTATAAACGTATATGCTGTTCACTCCGAGAAGTAGGGTTCGACAGGCCAGGAATGTTGTCAAATATTGCATCCGAGATGTTAGGTTGCCTTAGGTTAGCATATATAACGTTATAGACGCACGTAATGTTACCAGCGAGACGTAGGGTTCCAACACTCCTGGAATGTTGTCAAATGTTACATCCGAGATGTTAGGTTGCCTTAGGTTAGGATTTATGACGTTATAGACGTATATGCTGTTCCCTCCGAGAAGTAGGGTCCGACACGCCTGGAATGATGTAGGATATTACATCCGAGATGTCAGGTTGCCTTAGGTTAGGATATATAACGTTATAGACGTATATACTGTTCCCTCCGAGAAGTAGGGTTCGACAGGCTAGGAATGTTGTCAAATGTTACATCCGGGATGTTAGGTTGTCTTAGGTTAGGATATATGACGTTACAGACGTATATACTGTTCCTTCCGAGATGTCGGGTTCGACAGGCCAGGAATGTTGTCACATATTTCATCCGAGATGTTAGGTTGCCTTAGATTAGGATATATACCGTTATAGATGTATATACTGTTCTCTCCGAGCAGTAGGGTTCGACAGGCCAGGAATGTTGTCAAATATTGCATCCGAGATGTTAGGTTGCCTTAGGTTAGCATATATAACGTTATAGACGCACGTAATGTTACCAGCGAGACGTAGGGTTCCAACACGCCTGGAATGTTGTCAAATGTTATATCCGAGATGTTAGGTTGCCTTAGGTTAGGATATATAACGTTATAGACGTATATACTGTTCCCACCGAGAAGTAGGGTTCGACACGCCAGGAATGTTGTCAAATATTACATACGAGATGTTAGTTGGGCTTAGGTTAGGATATATAACGTTATAGACGCATGTAATGTTACCACCGAGACGTAGAGACCGACACGCCTGGAATGTGGTAAAATGTTACATCCGAGATGTTAGGTTGCCTAAGATTAGGATATATACCGTTATAGACGCATGTAATGTTACCACCGAGACGTAGGGACCGACACGCCTGGAATGTTGTCAAATGTTACATCCGAGATGTTAGGTTGCCTTAGGCTAGGATATATGACGTTATAGATGTATATGCTGTTCCCTCCGAGAAGTAGGGTTCGACAGGCCAGGAATGTTGTCAAGTATTGCATCCGAGATGTTAGGTTGCCTTAGGTTAGGATATACAACGTTATAGACGCATATAATGTTCTCACCGAGAAGTAGGGTCCGACACGCCTGGAATGTTGTAGAATAATATATCCGAGATGTCAGGTTGCCTTAGGTTAGGATATATAACGTTATAAACGTATATACTGTTCCCTCCGAGAAGTAGGGTTCGACAGGCCAGGAATGTTGTCAAATATTGCATCCGAGATGTTAGGTTGCCTTAGGTTAGGATATATAACGTTATAGACGCATGTAATATTACCACCGAGACGTAGGGACCGACACGCCTGGAATGTTGTCAAATGTTACATCCGAGATGTTAGGTTGCCTTAGGTTAGGATATGTGACGTTATAGACGTATATACTGTTCCCTCCGAGAAGTAGGGTTCGACAGGCCAGGAATGTTGTCAAATATTGCATCCGAGATGTTAGGTTGCCTTAGATCAGGAAATATACCGTTATAGACGCATGTAATGTTACCACCGAGACGTAGGGTTCGACAGGCTAGGAATGTTGTCAAATATTGCATCCGAGATGTTAGGTTGCCTTAGATAAGGATATATAACGTTATAGACGCATATAATGTTACCACCGAGACGTAGGACCAACATGTCTGGAATGTTGTCACATGTTACATCCGAGATGTTAGGTTGCCTTAGGTTAGGATATATAACGTTATAGACGTATATACTGTTCCCTCCGAGAAGTATTGTTCGACAGGCCAGGAATGTTGTCAAATATTGCATCCGAGATGTTAGGTTGCCTTAGGTTAGGATATATAACGTTATAGACGCATGTAACGTTACCACCGAGACGTAGGGACCGACACGCCTGGAATGTTGTCAAATGTTACATCCGAGATGTTAGGTTGCCTTAGGTTAGGATATATGACGTTATAGTCGTATATGCTGTTCACTCCGAGAAGTAGGGTTCGACAGGCCAGGAATGTTGTCAAATATTGCATCCGAGATGTTAGGTTGCATTAGGTTAGCATATATAACGTTATAGACGCACATAATGTTACCAGCGAGACGTAGGGTTCCAACACGCCTGGAATGTTGTCAAATGTTATATCCGAGATGTTAGGTTGCCTTAGGTTAGGATATATAACGTTATAGACGTATATACTGTTCCCACCGAGTCGTAGGGACCGACACGCCTGGAATGTGGTAAAATGTTACATCCGAGATGTTAGGTTGCCTTAGGTTAGGATATATAACGTTATAGACGCATGTAACGTTACCACCGAGACGTAGGGACCGACACGCCTGGAATGTTGTCAAATGTTACATCCGAGATGTTAGGTTGCCTTAGGTTAGGATATATGACGTTATAGACGTATATGCTGTTCACTCGGAGAAGTAGGGTTCGACAGGCCAGGAATGTTGTCAAATATTGCATCCGAGATGTTAGGTTGCCTTAGGTTAGCATATATAACGTTATAGACGCACATAATGTTACAAGCGAGACGTAGGGTTCCAACACGCCTGGAATGTTGTCAAATGTTATATCCGAGATGTTAGGTTGCCTTAGGTTAGGATATATAACGTTATAGACGTATATACTGTTCCCACCGAGTCGTAGGGACCGACACGCCTGGAATGTGGTAAAATGTTACATCCGAGATGTTAGGTTGCCTAAGATTAGGATATATACCGTTATAGACGCATGTAATGTTACCACCGAGACGTAGGGACCGACACGCCTGGAATGTTGTCAAATGTTACATCCGAGATGTTACGTTGCCTTAGGCTAGGATATATGACGTTATAGATGTATATGCTGTTCCCTCCGAGATGTAGGTTTCGACAGGCCAGGAATGTTGTCAAATATTGCATCCGAGATATTAGGTTGCCTTAGGTTAGGATATATAACGTTATAGACGCATGTAATGTTACCACCGAGACGTAGGGACCGATACGCCTGGAATGCTGTCAAATGTTACATCCGGGATGTTAGGTTACCTAGGTTAGGATATATGACGTTACAGACGTATATACTGTTCCTTCCGAGATGTCGGGTTCGACAGGCCAGGAATGTTGTCACATATTTCATCCGAGATGTTAGGTTGCCTTAGATTAGGATATATACCGTTATAGATGTATATACTGTTCCCTCCGAGCAGTAGGGTTCGACAGGCCAGGAATGTTGTCAAATATTGCATCCGAGATGTTAGGTTGCCTTAGGTTAGCATATATAACGTTATAGACGCACGTAATGTTACCAGCGAGACGTAGGGTTCCAACACGCCTGGAATGTTGTCAAATGTTATATCCGAGATGTTAGGTTGCCTTAGGTTAGGATATATAACGTTATAGACGTATATACTGTTCCCACCGAGAAGTAGGGTTCGACACGTCGGGAATGTTGTCAAATATTACATACGAGATGTTAGTTGGCCTTAGGTTAGGATATATAACGTTATAGACGCATATAATGTTACCACCGAGACGTAGGGACCGACATGCCTGGAATGTTGTCAAATGTTACATCCGAGATGTTAGGTTGCCTTAGGTTAGGATATATGACGTTGTAGACGTATATACTGTTCCCTCCGAGAAGTAGGGTTCGACAGGCCAGGAATGTTGTCAAATATTGCATCCGAGATGTTAGGTTGCCTTAGATAAGGATATATAACGTTATAGACGCATATAATGTTACTACCGAGACGTAGGGACCGACATGCCTGGAATGTTGTCAAATGTTACATCCGAGATGTTAGGTTGCCTTAGGTTAGGATATATGACGTTATAGACGTATATACTGTTCCCTCCGAGAAGTAGGGTTCGACAGGCCAGGAATGTTGTCAAATATTGCATCCGAGATGTTAGGTTGCCTTAGGCTAGGATATATGACGTTATAGATGTATATGCTGTTCCCTCCGAGATGTACGTTTCGACAGGCCAGGAATGTTGTCAAATATTGCATCCGAGATATTAGGTTGCCTTAGGTTAGGATATATAACGTTATAGACGCATGTAATGTTACCACCGAGACGTAGGGACCGACACGCCTGGAATGCTGTCAAATGTTACATCCGGGATGTTAGGTTGTCTTAGGTTAGGATATATGACGTTACAGACGTATATACTGTTCCTTCCGAGATGTCGGGTTCGACAGGCCAGGAATGTTGTCACATATTTCATCCGAGATGTTAGGTTGCCTTAGATTAGGATATATACCGTTATAGATGTATATACTGTTCCCTCCGAGCAGTAGGGTTCGACAGGCCAGGAATGTTGTCAAATATTGCATCCGAGATGTTAGGTTGCCTTAGGTTAGCATATATAACGTTATAGACGCACGTAATGTTACCAGCGAGACGTAGGGTTCCAACACGCCTGGAATGTTGTCAAATGTTATATCCGAGATGTTAGGTTGCCTTAGGTTAGGATATATAACGTTATAGACGTATATACTGTTCCCACCGAGAAGTAGGGTTCGACACGCCAGGAATGTTGTCAAATATTACATACGAGATGTTAGTTGGGCTTAGGTTAGGATATATAACGTTATAGACGCATGTAATGTTACCACCGAGACGTAGGGACCGACACGCCTGGAATGTGGTAAAATGTTACATCCGAGATGTTAGGTTGCCTAAGATTAGGATATATACCGTTATAGACGCATGTAATGTTACCACCGAGACGTAGGGACCGACACGCCTGGAATGTTGTCAAATGTTACATCCGAGATGTTAGGTTGCCTTAGGCTAGGATATATGACGTTATAGATGTATATGCTGTTCCCTCCGAGAAGTAGGGTTCGACAGGCCAGGAATGTTGTCAAATATTGCATCCGAGATGTTAGGTTGCCTTAGGTTAGGATATACAACGTTATAGACGCATATAATGTTCTCACCGAGAAGTAGGGTCCGACACGCCTGGAATGTTGTAGAATAATATATCCGAGATATCAGGTTGCCTTAGGTTAGGATATATAACGTTATAGACGTATATACTGTTCCCTCCGAGAAGTAGGGTTCGACAGGCCAGGAATGTTGTCAAATATTGCATCCGAGATGTTAGGTTGCCTTAGATAAGGATATATAACGTTATAGACGCATATAACGTTACCACCGAGACGTAGGACCAACATGTCTGGAATGTTGTCAAATGTTACATCCGAGATGTTAGGTTGCCTTAGGTTAGGATATATAACGTTATAGACGCATGTAACGTTACCACCGAGACGTAGGGACCGACACGCCTGGAATGTTGTCAAATGTTACATCCGAGATGTTAGGTTGCCTTAGGTTAGGATATATGACGTTATAAACGTATATGCTGTTCACTCCGAGAAGTAGGGTTCGACAGGCCAGGAATGTTGTCAAATATTGCATCCGAGATGTTAGGTTGCCTTAGGTTAGCATATATAACGTTATAGACGCACGTAATGTTACCAGCGAGACGTAGGGTTCCAACACTCCTGGAATGTTGTCAAATGTTACATCCGAGATGTTAGGTTGCCTTAGGTTAGGATTTATGACGTTATAGACGTATATGCTGTTCCCTCCGAGAAGTAGGGTCCGACACGCCTGGAATGATGTAGAATATTACATCCGAGATGTCAGGTTGCCTTAGGTTAGGATATATAACGTTATAGACGTATATACTGTTCCCTCCGAGAAGTAGGGTTCGACAGGCTAGGAATGTTGTCAAATGTTACATCCGGGATGTTAGGTTGTCTTAGGTTAGGATATATGACGTTACAGACGTATATACTGTTCCTTCCGAGATGTCGGGTTCGACAGGCCAGGAATGTTGTCACATATTTCATCCGAGATGTTAGGTTGCCTTAGATTAGGATATATACCGTTATAGATGTATATACTGTTCCCTCCGAGCAGTAGGGTTCGACAGGCCAGGAATGTTGTCAAATATTGCATCCGAGATGTTAGGTTGCCTTAGGTTAGCATATATAACGTTATAGACGCACGTAATGTTACCAGCGAGACGTAGGGTTCCAACACGCCTGGAATGTTGTCAAATGTTATATCCGAGATGTTAGGTTGCCTTAGGTTAGGATATATAACGTTATAGACGTATATACTGTTCCCACCGAGAAGTAGGGTTCGACACGCCAGGAATGTTGACAAATATTACATACGAGGTGTTAGTTGGGCTTAGGTTAGGATATATAACGTTATAGACGCATGTAATGTTACCACCGAGACGTAGAGACCGACACGCCTGGAATGTTGTAGAATAATATATCCGAGATGTCAGGTTGCCTTAGGTTAGGATATATAACGTTATAAACGTATATACTGTTCCCTCCGAGAAGTAGGGTTCGACAGGCCAGGAATGTTGTCAAATATTGCATCCGAGATGTTAGGTTGCCTTAGATCAGGAAATATAGCGTTATAGACGCATGTAATGTTACCACCGAGACGTAGGGTTCGACAGGCTAGGAATGTTGTCAAATATTGCATCCGAGATGTTAGGTTGCCTTAGATAAGGATATATAACGTTATAGACGCATATAATGTTACCACCGAGACGTAGGACCAACATGTCTGGAATGTTGTCACATGTTACATCCGAGATGTTAGGTTGCCTTAGGTTAGGATATATAACGTTATAGACGTATATACTGTTCCCTCCGAGAAGTATTGTTCGACAGGCCAGGAATGTTGTCAAATATTGAATCCGAGATGTTAGGTTGCCTTAGGTTAGGATATATAACGTTATAGACGCATGTAACGTTACCACCGAGACGTAGGGACCGACACGCCTGGAATGTTGTCAAATGTTACATCCGAGATGTTAGGTTGCCTTAGGTTAGGATATATGACGTTATAGACGTATATGCTGTTCACTCCGAGAAGTAGGGTTCGACAGGCCAGGAATGTTGTCAAATATTGCATCCGAGATGTTAGGTTGCCTTAGGTTAGCATATATAACGTTATAGACGCACATAATGTTACCAGCGAGACGTAGGGTTCCAACACGCCTGGAATGTTGTCAAATGTTATATCCGAGATGTTAGGTTGCCTTAGGTTAGGATATATAACGTTATAGACGTATATACTGTTCCCACCGAGTCGTAGGGACCGACACGCCTAGAATGTGGTAAAATGTTACATCCGAGATGTTAGGTTGCCTAAGATTAGGATATATACCGTTATAGACGCATGTAATGTTACCACCGAGACGTAGGGACCGACACGCCTGGAATGTTGTCAAATGTTACATCCGAGATGTTACGTTGCCTTAGGCTAGGATATATGACCTTATAGATGTATATGCTGTTCCCACCGAGAAGTAGGGTTCGACACGTCAGGAATGTTGTCAAATATTACATACGAGATGTTAGTTGGCCTTAGGTTAGGATATATAACGTTATAGACGCATGTAATGTTACCACCGAGACGTAGGGACCGACACGCCTGGAATGCTGTCAAATGTTACATCCGGGATGTTAGGTTGTCTTAGGTTAGGATATATGACGTTACAGACGTATATACTGTTCCCTCCGAGATGTCGGGTTCGACAGGCCAGGAATGTTGTCACATATTTCATCCGAGATGTTAGGTTGCCTTAGGTTAGCATATATAACGTTATAGACGCACGTAATGATACCAGCGAGACGTAGGGTTCCAACACGCCTGGAATGTTGTCAAATGTTATATCCGAGATGTTAGGTTGCCTTAGGTTAGGATATATAACGTTATAGACGTATATACTGTTCCCACCGAGAAGTAGGGTTCGACACGCCAGGAATGTTGTCAAATATTACATACGAGATGTTAGTTGGGCTTAGGTTAGGATATATAACGTTATAGACGCATGTAATGTTACCACCGAGACGTAGAGACCGACACGCCTGGAATGTGGTAAAATGTTACATCCGAGATGTTAGGTTGCCTAAGATTAGGATATATACCGTTATAGACGCATGTAATGTTACCACCGAGACGTAGGGACCGACACGCCTGGAATGTTGTCAAATGTTACATCCGAGATGTTAGGTTGCCTTAGGCTAGGATATATGACGTTATAGATGTATATGCTGTTCCCTCCGAGAAGTAGGGTTCGACAGGCCAGGAATGTTGTCAAATATTGCATCCGAGATGTTAGGTTGCCTTAGGTTAGGATATACAACGTTATAGACGCATATAATGTTCTCACCGAGAAGTAGGGTCCGACACGCCTGGAATGTTGTAGAATAATATATCCGAGATGTCAGGTTGCCTTAGGTTAGGAAATATAACGTTATAAACGTATATACTGTTCCCTCCGAGAAGTAGGGTTCGACAGGCCAGGAATGTTGTCAAATATTGCATCCGAGATGTTAGGTTGCCTTAGGTTAGGATACATAACGTTATAGACGCATGTAATATTACCACCGAGACGTAGGGACCGACACGCCTGGAATGTTGTCAAATGTTACATCCGAGATGTTAGGTTGCCTTAGGTTAGGATATGTGACGTTATAGACGTATATACTGTTCCCTCCGAGAAGTAGGGTTCGACAGGCCAGGAATGTTGTCAAATATTGCATCCGAGATGTTAGGTTGCCTTAGATCAGGAAATATACCGTTATAGACGCATGTAATGTTACCACCGAGACGTAGGGTTCGACAGGCTAGGAATGTTGTCAAATATTGCATCCGAGATGTTAGGTTGCCTTAGATAAGGATATATAACGTTATAGACGCATATAGTGTTACCACCGAGACGTAGGACCAACATGTCTGGAATGTTGTCACATGTTACATCCGAGATGTTAGGTTGCCTTAGGTTAGGATATATAACGTTATAGACGTATATACTGTTCCCTCCGAGAAGTATTGTTCGACAGGCCAGGAATGTTGTCAAATATTGCATCCGAGATGTTAGGTTGCCTTAGGTTAGGATATATAACGTTATAGACGCATGTAACGTTACCACCGAGACGTAGGGACCGACACGCCTGGAATGTTGTCAAATGTTACATCCGAGATGTTAGGTTGCCTTAGGTTAGGATATATGACGTTATAGACGTATATGCTGTTCACTCGGAGAAGTAGGGTTCGACAGGCCAGGAATGTTGTCAAATATTGCATCCGAGATGTTAGGTTGCCTTAGGTTAGCATATATAACGTTATAGACGCACATAATGTTACAAGCGAGACGTAGGGTTCCAACACGCCTGGAATGTTGTCAAATGTTATATCCGAGATGTTAGGTTGCCTTAGGTTAGGATATATAACGTTATAGACGTATATACTGTTCCCACCGAGTCGTAGGGACCGACACGCCTGGAATGTGGTAAAATGTTACATCCGAGATGTTAGGTTGCCTAAGATTAGGATATATACCGTTATAGACGCATGTAATGTTACCACCGAGACGTAGGGACCGACACGCCTGGAATGTTGTCAAATGTTACATCCGAGATGTTACGTTGCCTTAGGCTAGGATATATGACGTTATAGATGTATATGCTGTTCCCTCCGAGATGTAGGGTTCGACAGGCCAGGAATGTTGTTAAATATTGCATCCGAGATATTAGGTTGCCTTAGGTTAGGATATATAACGTTATAGACGCATGTAATGTTACCACCGAGACGTAGGGACCGACACGCCTGGAATGCTGTCAAATGTTACATCCGGGATGTTAGGTTGTCTTAGGTTAGGATATATGACGTTACAGACGTATATACTGTTCCCTCCGAGATGTCGGGTTCGACAGGCCAGGAATGTTGTCACATATTTCATCCGAGATGTTAGGTTGCCTTAGATTAGGATATATACCGTTATAGATGTATATACTGTTCCCTCCGAGCAGTAGGGTTCGACAGGCCAGGAATGTTGTCAAATATTGCATCCGAGATGTTATGTTGCCTTAGGTTAGCATATATAACGTTATAGACGCACGTAATGTTACCAGCGAGACGTAGGGTTCCAACACGCCTGGAATGTTGTCAAATGTTATATCCGAGATGTTAGGTTGCCTTAGGTTAGGATATATAACGTTATAGACGTATATACTGTTCCCACCGAGAAGTAGGGTTCGACACGCCAGGAATGTTGTCAAATATTACATACGAGATGTTAGTTGGGCTTAGGTTAGGATATATAACGTTATAGACGCATGTAATGTTACCACCGAGACGTAGAGACCGACACGCCTGGAATGTGGTAAAATGTTACATCCGAGATGTTAGGTTGCCTAAGATTAGGATATATACCGTTATAGACGCATGTAATGTTACCACCGAGACGTAGGGACCGACACGCCTGGAATGTTGTCAAATGTTACATCCGAGATGTTAGGTTGCCTTAGATCAGGAAATATACCGTTATAGACGCATGTAATGTTACCACCGAGACGTAGGGTTCGACAGGCTAGGAATGTTGTCAAATATTGCATCCGAGATGTTAGGTTGCCTTAGATAAGGATATATAACGTTATAGACGCATATAATGTTACCACCGAGACGTAGGACCAACATGTCTGGAATGTTGTCACATGTTACATCCGAGATGTTAGGTTGCCTTAGGTTAGGATATATAACGTTATAGACGTATATACTGTTCCCTCCGAGAAGTATTGTTCGACAGGCCAGGAATGTTGTCAAATATTGCATCCGAGATGTTAGGTTGCCTTAGATAAGGATATATAACGTTATAGACGCATATAATGTTACCACCGAGACGTAGGACCAACATGTCTGGAATGTTGTCAAATGTTACATCCGAGATGTTAGGTTGCCTTAGGTTAGGATATATAACGTTATAGACGTATATACTGTTCCCTCCGAGAAGTATTGTTCGACAGGCCAGGAATGTTGTCAAATATTGCATCCGAGATGTTAGGTTGCCTTAGGTTAGGATATATAACGTTTTAGACGCATGTAACGTTACCACCGAGACGTCGGGACCGACACGCCTGGAATGTTGTCAAATGTTACATCCGAGATGTTAGGTTGCCTTAGGTTAGGATATATGACGTTATAAACGTATATGCTGTTCATTCCGAGAAGTAGGGTTCGACAGGCCAGGAATGTTGTCAAATATTGCATCCGAGATGTTAGGTTGCCTTAGGTTAGCATATATAACGTTATAGACGCACGTAATGTTACCAGCGAGACGTAGGGTTCCAACACGCCTGGAATGTTGTCAAATGTTATATCCGAGATGTTAGGTTGCCTTAGGTTAGGATATATAACGTTATAGACGTATATACTGTTCCCACCGAGTCGTAGGGACCGACACGCCTGGAATGTGGTAAAATGTTACATCCGAGATGTTAGGTTGCCTAAGATTAGGATATATACCGTTATAGACGCATGTAATGTTACCACCGAGACGTAGGGACCGACACGCCTGGAATGTTGTCAAATGTTACATCCGAGATGTTACGTTGCCTTAGGCTAGGATATATGACGTTATAGATGTATATGCTGTTCCCTCCGAGATGTAGGGTTCGACAGGCCAGGAATGTTGTTAAATATTGCATCCGGGATATTAGGTTGCCTTAGGTTAGGATATATAACGTTATAGACGTATATACTGTTCCCTCCGAGAAGTATTGTTCGACACGCCAGGAATGTTGTCAAATATTGCATCCGAGATGTTAGGTTGCCTTAGGTTAGGATATATAACGTTATAGACGCATGTAACGTTACCACCGAGACGTAGGGACCGACATGCCTGGAATGTTGTCAAATGTTACATCCGAGATGTTAGGTTGCCTTAGGTTAGTATATATGACGTTATAGACGTATATGCTGTTCACTCCGAGAAGTAGGGTTCGACAGGCCAGGAATGTTGTCAAATATTGCATCCGAGATGTTAGGTTGCCTTAGGTTAGCATATATAACGTTATAGACGCACGTAATGTTACCAGCGAGACGTAGGGTTCCAACACGCCTGGAATGTTGTCAAATGTTATATCCGAGATGTTAGGTTGCCTTAGGTTAGGATATATAACGTTATAGACGTATATACTGTTCCCACCGAGAAGTAGGGTTCGACACGCCAGGAATGTTGTCAAATATTACATACGAGAAGTTAGTTGGGCTTAGGTTAGGATATATAACGTTATAGACGCATGTAATGTTACCACCGAGACGTAGGGACCGACACGCCTGGAATGTGGTAAAATGTTACATCCGAGATGTTAGGTTGCCTAAGATTAGGATATATACCGTTATAGACGCATGTAATGTTACCACCGAGACGTAGGGACCGACACGCCTGGAATGTTGTCAAATGTTACATCCGAGATGTTAGGTTGCCTTAGGCTAGGATATATGACGTTATAGATGTATATGCTGTTCCCTCCGAGAAGTAGGGTTCGACAGGCCAGGAATGTTGTCAAATATTGCATCCGAGATGTTAGGTTGCCTTAGGTTAGGATATACAACGTTATAGACGCATATAATGTTCTCACCGAGAAGTAGGGTCCGACACGCCTGGAATGTTGTAGAATAATATATCCGAGATGTCAGGTTGCCTTAGGTTAGGATATATAACGTTATAAACGTATATACTGTTCCCTCCGAGAAGTAGGGTTCGACAGGCCAGGAATGTTGTCAAATATTGCATCCGAGATGTTAGGTTGCCTTAGGTTAGGATATATAACGTTATAGACGCATGTAATATTACCACCGAGACGTAGGGACCGACACGCCTGGAATGTTGTCAAATGTTACATCCGAGATGTTAGGTTGCCTTAGGTTAGGATATGTGACGTTATAGACGTATATACTGTTCCCTCCGAGAAGTAGGGTTCGACAGGCCAGGAATGTTGTCAAATATTGCATCCGAGATGTTAGGTTGCCTTAGATCAGGAAATATACCGTTATAGACGCATGTAATGTTACCACCGAGACGTAGGGTTCGACAGGCTAGGAATGTTGTCAAATATTGCATCCGAGATGTTAGGTTGCCTTAGATAAGGATATATAACGTTATAGACGCATATAATGTTACCACCGAGACGTAGGACCAACATGTCTGGAATGTTGTCACATGTTACATCCGAGATGTTAGGTTGCCTTAGGTTAGGATATATAACGTTATAGACGTATATACTGTTCCCTCCGAGAAGTATTGTTCGACAGGCCAGGAATGTTGTCAAATATTGCATCCGAGATGTTAGGTTGCCTTAGGTTAGGATATATAACGTTATAGACGCATGTAACGTTACCACCGAGACGTAGGGACCGACACGCCTGGAATGTTGTCAAATGTTACATCCGAGATGTTAGGTTGCCTTAGGTTAGGATATATGACGTTATAGACGTATATGCTGTTCACTCCGAGAAGTAGGGTTCGACAGGCCAGGAATGTTGTCAAATATTGCATCCGAGATGTTAGGTTGCCTTAGGTTAGCATATATAACGTTATAGACGCACATAATGTTACCAGCGAGACGTAGGGTTCCAACACGCCTGGAATGTTGTCAAATGTTATATCCGAGATGTTAGGTTGCCTTAGGTTAGGATATATAACGTTATAGACGTATATACTGTTCCCACCGAGTCGTAGGGATCGACACGCCTGGAATGTGGTAAAATGTTACATCCGAGATGTTAGGTTGCCTAAGATTAGGATATATACCGTTATAGACGCATGTAATGTTACCACCGAGACGTAGGGACCGACACGCCTGGAATGTTGTCAAATGTTACATCCGAGATGTTACGTTGCCTTAGGCTAGGATATATGACGTTATAGATGTACATGCTGTTCCCACCGAGAAGTAGGGTTCGACACGTCAGGAATGTTGTCAAATATTACATACGAGATGTTAGTTGGCCTTAGGTTAGGATATATAACGTTATAGACGCATGTAATGTTACCACCGAGACGTAGGGACCGACACGCCTGGAATGCTGTCAAATGTTACATCCGGGATGTTAGGTTGTCTTAGGTTAGGATATATGACGTTACAGACGTATATACTGTTCCCTCCGAGATGTCGGGTTCGACAGGCCAGGAATGTTGTCACATATTTCATCCGAGATGTTAGGTTGCCTTAGGTTAGCATATATAACGTTATAGACGCACGTAATGATACCAGCGAGACGTAGGGTTCCAACACGCCTGGAATGTTGTCAAATGTTATATCCGAGATGTTAGGTTGCCTTAGGTTAGGATATATAACGTTATAGACGTATATACTGTTCCCACCGAGAAGTAGGGTTCGACACGCCAGGAATGTTGTCAAATATTACATACGAGATGTTAGTTGGGCTTAGGTTAGGATATATAACGTTATAGACGCATGTAATGTTACCACCGAGACGTAGAGACCGACACGCCTGGAATGTGGTAAAATGTTACATCCGAGATGTTAGGTTGCCTAAGATTAGGATATATACCGTTATAGACGCATGTAATGTTACCACCGAGACGTAGGGACCGACACGCCTGGAATGTTGTCAAATGTTACATCCGAGATGTTAGGTTGCCTTAGGCTAGGATATATGACGTTATAGATGTATATGCTGTTCCCTCCGAGAAGTAGGGTTCGACAGGCCAGGAATGTTGTCAAATATTGCATCCGAGATGTTAGGTTGCCTTAGGTTAGGATATACAACGTTATAGACGCATATAATGTTCTCACCGAGAAGTAGGGTCCGACACGCCTGGAATGTTGTAGAATAATATATCCGAGATGTCAGGTTGCCTTAGGTTAGTATATATAACGTTATAAACGTATATACTGTTCCCTCCGAGAAGTAGGGTTCGACAGGCCAGGAATGTTGTCAAATATTGCATCCGAGATGTTAGGTTGCCTTAGGTTAGGATATATAACGTTATAGACGCATGTAATATTACCACCGAGACGTAGGGACCGACACGCCTGGAATGTTGTCAAATGTTACATCCGAGATGTTAGGTTGCCTTAGGTTAGGATATGTGACGTTATAGACGTATAAACTGTTCCCTCCGAGAAGTAGGGTTCGACAGGCCAGGAATGTTGTCAAATATTGCATCCGAGATGTTAGGTTGCCTTAGATCAGGAAATATACCGTTATAGACGCATGTAATGTTACCACCGAGACGTAGGGTTCGACAGGCTAGGAATGTTGTCAAATATTGCATCCGAGATGTTAGGTTGCCTTAGATAAGGATATATAACGTTATAGACGCATATAATGTTACCACCGAGACGTAGGACCAACATGTCTGGAATGTTGTCACATGTTACATCCGAGATGTTAGGTTGCCTTAGGTTAGGATATATAACGTTATAGACGTATATACTGTTCCCTCCGAGAAGTATTGTTCGACAGGCCAGGAATGTTGTCAAATATTGCATCCGAGATGTTAGGTTGCCTTAGGTTAGGATATATAACGTTATAGACGCATGTAACGTTACCACCGAGACGTAGGGACCGACACGCCTGGAATGTTGTCAAATGTTACATCCGAGATGTTAGGTTGCCTTAGGTTAGGATATATGACGTTATAGACGTATATGCTGTTCACTCCGAGAAGTAGGGTTCGACAGGCCAGGAATGTTGTCAAATATTGCATCCGAGATGTTAGGTTGCCTTAGGTTAGCATATATAACGTTATAGACGCACATAATGTTACCAGCGAGACGTAGGGTTCCAACACGCCTGGAATGTTGTCAAATGTTATATCCGAGATGTTAGGTTGCCTTAGGTTAGGATATATAACGTTATAGACGTATATACTGTTCCCACCGAGTCGTAGGGATCGACACGCCTGGAATGTGGTAAAATGTTACATCCGAGATGTTAGGTTGCCTAAGATTAGGATATATACCGTTATAGACGCATGTAATGTTACCACCGAGACGTAGGGACCGACACGCCTGGAATGTTGTCAAATGTTACATCCGAGATGTTACGTTGCCTTAGGCTAGGATATATGACGTTATAGATGTACATGCTGTTCCCACCGAGAAGTAGGGTTCGACACGTCAGGAATGTTGTCAAATATTACATACGAGATGTTAGTTGGCCTTAGGTTAGGATATATAACGTTATAGACGCATGTAATGTTACCACCGAGACGTAGGGACCGACACGCCTGGAATGCTGTCAAATGTTACATCCGGGATGTTAGGTTGTCTTAGGTTAGGATATATGACGTTACAGACGTATATACTGTTCCCTCCGAGATGTCGGGTTCGACAGGCCAGGAATGTTGTCACATATTTCATCCGAGATGTTAGGTTGCCTTAGGTTAGCATATATAACGTTATAGACGCACGTAATGATACCAGCGAGACGTAGGGTTCCAACACGCCTGGAATGTTGTCAAATGTTATATCCGAGATGTTAGGTTGCCTTAGGTTAGGATATATAACGTTATAGACGTATATACTGTTCCCACCGAGAAGTAGGGTTCGACACGCCAGGAATGTTGTCAAATATTACATACGAGATGTTAGTTGGGCTTAGGTTAGGATATATAACGTTATAGACGCATGTAATGTTACCACCGAGACGTAGAGACCGACACGCCTGGAATGTGGTAAAATGTTACATCCGAGATGTTAGGTTGCCTAAGATTAGGATATATACCGTTATAGACGCATGTAATGTTACCACCGAGACGTAGGGACCGACACGCCTGGAATGTTGTCAAATGTTACATCCGAGATGTTAGGTTGCCTTAGGCTAGGATATATGACGTTATAGATGTATATGCTGTTCCCTCCGAGAAGTAGGGTTCGACAGGCCAGGAATGTTGTCAAATATTGCATCCGAGATGTTAGGTTGCCTTAGGTTAGGATATACAACGTTATAGACGCATATAATGTTCTCACCGAGAAGTAGGGTCCGACACGCCTGGAATGTTGTAGAATAATATATCCGAGATGTCAGGTTGCCTTAGGTTAGTATATATAACGTTATAAACGTATATACTGTTCCCTCCGAGAAGTAGGGTTCGACAGGCCAGGAATGTTGTCAAATATTGCATCCGAGATGTTAGGTTGCCTTAGGTTAGGATATATAACGTTATAGACGCATGTAATATTACCACCGAGACGTAGGGACCGACACGCCTGGAATGTTGTCAAATGTTACATCCGAGATGTTAGGTTGCCTTAGGTTAGGATATGTGACGTTATAGACGTATAAACTGTTCCCTCCGAGAAGTAGGGTTCGACAGGCCAGGAATGTTGTCAAATATTGCATCCGAGATGTTAGGTTGCCTTAGATCAGGAAATATACCGTTATAGACGCATGTAATGTTACCACCGAGACGTAGGGTTCGACAGGCTAGGAATGTTGTCAAATATTGCATCCGAGATGTTAGGTTGCCTTAGATAAGGATATATAACGTTATAGACGCATATAGTGTTACCACCGAGACGTAGGACCAACATGTCTGGAATGTTGTCACATGTTACATCCGAGATGTTAGGTTGCCTTAGGTTAGGATATATAACGTTATAGACGTATATACTGTTCCCTCCGAGAAGTATTGTTCGACAGGCCAGGAATGTTGTCAAATATTGCATCCGAGATGTTAGGTTGCCTTAGGTTAGGATATATAACGTTATAGACGCATGTAACGTTACCACCGAGACGTAGGGACCGACACGCCTGGAATGTTGTCAAATGTTACATCCGAGATGTTAGGTTGCCTTAGGTTAGGATATATGACGTTATAGACGTATATGCTGTTCACTCGGAGAAGTAGGGTTCGACAGGCCAGGAATGTTGTCAAATATTGCATCCGAGATGTTAGGTTGCCTTAGGTTAGCATATATAACGTTATAGACGCACATAATGTTACAAGCGAGACGTAGGGTTCCAACACGCCTGGAATGTTGTCAAATGTTATATCCGAGATGTTAGGTTGCCTTAGGTTAGGATATATAACGTTATAGACGTATATACTGTTCCCACCGAGTCGTAGGGACCGACACGCCTGGAATGTGGTAAAATGTTACATCCGAGATGTTAGGTTGCCTAAGATTAGGATATATACCGTTATAGACGCATGTAATGTTACCACCGAGACGTAGGGACCGACACGCCTGGAATGTTGTCAAATGTTACATCCGAGATGTTACGTTGCCTTAGGCTAGGATATATGACGTTATAGATGTATATGCTGTTCCCTCCGAGATGTAGGGTTCGACAGGCCAGGAATGTTGTTAAATATTGCATCCGAGATATTAGGTTGCCTTAGGTTAGGATATATAACGTTATAGACGCATGTAATGTTACCACCGAGACGTAGGGACCGACACGCCTGGAATGCTGTCAAATGTTACATCCGGGATGTTAGGTTGTCTTAGGTTAGGATATATGACGTTACAGACGTATATACTGTTCCCTCCGAGATGTCGGGTTCGACAGGCCAGGAATGTTGTCACATATTTCATCCGAGATGTTAGGTTGCCTTAGATTAGGATATATACCGTTATAGATGTATATACTGTTCCCTCCGAGCAGTAGGGTTCGACAGGCCAGGAATGTTGTCAAATATTGCATCCGAGATGTTATGTTGCCTTAGGTTAGCATATATAACGTTATAGACGCACGTAATGTTACCAGCGAGACGTAGGGTTCCAACACGCCTGGAATGTTGTCAAATGTTATATCCGAGATGTTAGGTTGCCTTAGGTTAGGATATATAACGTTATAGACGTATATACTGTTCCCACCGAGAAGTAGGGTTCGACACGCCAGGAATGTTGTCAAATATTACATACGAGATGTTAGTTGGGCTTAGGTTAGGATATATAACGTTATAGACGCATGTAATGTTACCACCGAGACGTAGAGACCGACACGCCTGGAATGTGGTAAAATGTTACATCCGAGATGTTAGGTTGCCTAAGATTAGGATATATACCGTTATAGACGCATGTAATGTTACCACCGAGACGTAGGGACCGACACGCCTGGAATGTTGTCAAATGTTACATCCGAGATGTTAGGTTGCCTTAGGCTAGGATATATGACGTTATAGATGTATATGCTGTTCCCTCCGAGAAGTAGGGTTCGACAGGCCAGGAATGTTGTCAAATATTGCATCCGAGATGTTAGGTTGCCTTAGGTTAGGATATACAACGTTATAGACGCATATAATGTTCTCACCGAGAAGTAGGGTCCGACACGCCTGGAATGTTGTAGAATAATATATCCGAGATGTCAGGTTGCCTTAGGTTAGTATATATAACGTTATAAACGTATATACTGTTCCCTCCGAGAAGTAGGGTTCGACAGGCCAGGAATGTTGTCAAATATTGCATCCGAGATGTTAGGTTGCCTTAGGTTAGGATATATAACGTTATAGACGCATGTAATATTACCACCGAGACGTAGGGACCGACACGCCTGGAATGTTGTCAAATGTTACATCCGAGATGTTAGGTTGCCTTAGGTTAGGATATGTGACGTTATAGACGTATAAACTGTTCCCTCCGAGAAGTAGGGTTCGACAGGCCAGGAATGTTGTCAAATATTGCATCCGAGATGTTAGGTTGCCTTAGATCAGGAAATATACCGTTATAGACGCATGTAATGTTACCACCGAGACGTAGGGTTCGACAGGCTAGGAATGTTGTCAAATATTGCATCCGAGATGTTAGGTTGCCTTAGATAAGGATATATAACGTTATAGACGCATATAGTGTTACCACCGAGACGTAGGACCAACATGTCTGGAATGTTGTCACATGTTACATCCGAGATGTTAGGTTGCCTTAGGTTAGGATATATAACGTTATAGACGTATATACTGTTCCCTCCGAGAAGTATTGTTCGACAGGCCAGGAATGTTGTCAAATATTGCATCCGAGATGTTAGGTTGCCTTAGGTTAGGATATATAACGTTATAGACGCATGTAACGTTACCACCGAGACGTAGGGACCGACACGCCTGGAATGTTGTCAAATGTTACATCCGAGATGTTAGGTTGCCTTAGGTTAGGATATATGACGTTATAGACGTATATGCTGTTCACTCGGAGAAGTAGGGTTCGACAGGCCAGGAATGTTGTCAAATATTGCATCCGAGATGTTAGGTTGCCTTAGGTTAGCATATATAACGTTATAGACGCACATAATGTTACAAGCGAGACGTAGGGTTCCAACACGCCTGGAATGTTGTCAAATGTTATATCCGAGATGTTAGGTTGCCTTAGGTTAGGATATATAACGTTATAGACGTATATACTGTTCCCACCGAGTCGTAGGGACCGACACGCCTGGAATGTGGTAAAATGTTACATCCGAGATGTTAGGTTGCCTAAGATTAGGATATATACCGTTATAGACGCATGTAATGTTACCACCGAGACGTAGGGACCGACACGCCTGGAATGTTGTCAAATGTTACATCCGAGATGTTACGTTGCCTTAGGCTAGGATATATGACGTTATAGATGTATATGCTGTTCCCTCCGAGATGTAGGGTTCGACAGGCCAGGAATGTTGTTAAATATTGCATCCGAGATATTAGGTTGCCTTAGGTTAGGATATATAACGTTATAGACGCATGTAATGTTACCACCGAGACGTAGGGACCGACACGCCTGGAATGCTGTCAAATGTTACATCCGGGATGTTAGGTTGTCTTAGGTTAGGATATATTACGTTACAGACGTATATACTGTTCCCTCCGAGATGTCGGGTTCGACAGGCCAGGAATGTTGTCACATATTTCATCCGAGATGTTAGGTTGCCTTAGATTAGGATATATACCGTTATAGATGTATATACTGTTCCCTCCGAGCAGTAGGGTTCGACAGGCCAGGAATGTTGTCAAATATTGCATCCGAGATGTTATGTTGCCTTAGGTTAGCATATATAACGTTATAGACGCACGTAATGTTACCAGCGAGACGTAGGGTTCCAACACGCCTGGAATGTTGTCAAATGTTATATCCGAGATGTTAGGTTGCCTTAGGTTAGGATATATAACGTTATAGACGTATATACTGTTCCCACCGAGAAGTAGGGTTCGACACGCCAGGAATGTTGTCAAATATTACATACGAGATGTTAGTTGGGCTTAGGTTAGGATATATAACGTTATAGACGCATGTAATGTTACCACCGAGACGTAGAGACCGACACGCCTGGAATGTGGTAAAATGTTACATCCGAGATGTTAGGTTGCCTAAGATTAGGATATATACCGTTATAGACGCATGTAATGTTACCACCGAGACGTAGGGACCGACACGCCTGGAATGTTGTCAAATGTTACATCCGAGATGTTAGGTTGCCTTAGATCAGGAAATATACCGTTATAGACGCATGTAATGTTACCACCGAGACGTAGGGTTCGACAGGCTAGGAATGTTGTCAAATATTGCATCCGAGATGTTAGGTTGCCTTAGATAAGGATATATAACGTTATAGACGCATATAATGTTACCACCGAGACGTAGGACCAAAATGTCTGGAATGTTGTCACATGTTACATCCGAGATGTTAGGTTGCCTTAGGTTAGGATATATAACGTTATAGACGTATATACTGTTCCCTCCGAGAAGTATTGTTCGACAGGCCAGGAATGTTGTCAAATATTGCATCCGAGATGTTAGGTTGCCTTAGGTTAGGATATATAACGTTATAGACGCATGTAACGTTACCACCGAGACGTAGGGACCGACACGCCTGGAATGTTGTCAAATGTTACATCCGAGATGTTAGGTTGCCTTAGGTTAGGATATATGACGTTATAGACGTATATGCTGTTCACTCCGAGAAGTAGGGTTCGACAGGCCAGGAATGTTGTCAAATATTGCATCCGAGGTGTTAGGTTGCCTTAGGTTAGCATATATAACGTTATAGACGCACATAATGTTACCAGCGAGACGTAGGGTTCCAACACGCCTGGAATGTTGTCAAATGTTATATCCGAGATGTTAGGTTGCCTTAGGTTAGGATATATAACGTTATAGACGTATATACTGTTCCCACCGAGTCGTAGGGACCGACACGCCTGGAATGTGGTAAAATGTTACATCCGAGATGTTAGGTTGCCTAAGATTAGGATATATACCGTTATAGACGCATGTAATGTTACCACCGAGACGTAGGGACCGACACGCCTGGAATGTTGTCAAATGTTACATCCGAGATGTTACGTTGCCTTAGGCTAGGATATATGCCGTTATAGATGTATATGCTGTTCCCTCCGAGACGTAGGGTTCGACAGGCCAGGAATGTTGTCAAATATTGCATCCGAGATGTTAGGTTGCCTTAGGTTAGGATATACAACGTTATAGACGCATATAATGTTCTCACCGAGAAGTAGGGTCCGACACGCCTGGAATGTTGTAGAATAATATATCCGAGATGTCAGGTTGCCTTAGGTTAGGATATATAACGTTATAGACGTATATACTGTTCCCTCCGAGAAGTAGGGTTCGACAGGCCAGGAATGTTGTCAAATATTGCATCCGAGATGTTAGGTTGCCTTAGATAAGGATATATAACGTTATAGACGCATATAATGTTACCACCGAGACGTAGGACCAACATGTCTGGAATGTTGTCAAATGTTACATCCGAGATGTTAGGTTGCCTTAGGTTAGGATATATAACGTTATAGACGTATATACTGTTCCCCCCGAGAAGTATTGTTCGACAGGCCAGGAATGTTGTCAAATATTGCATCCGAGATGTTAGGTTGCCTTAGGTTAGGATATATAACGTTTTAGACGCATGTAACGTTACCACCGAGACGTCGGGACCGACACGCCTGGAATGTTGTCAAATGTTACATCCGAGATGTTAGGTTGCCTTAGGTTAGGATATATGACGTTATAAACGTATATGCTGTTCACTCCGAGAAGTAGGGTTCGACAGGCCAGGAATGTTGTCAAATATTGCATCCGAGATGTTAGGTTGCCTTAGGTTAGGATATATACCGTTATAGATGTATATACTGTTCCCTCCGAGCAGTAGGGTTCGACAGGCCAGGAATGTTGTCAAATATTGCATCCGAGATGTTATGTTGCCTTAGGTTAGCATATATAACGTTATAGACGCACGTAATGTTACCAGCGAGACGTAGGGTTCCAACACGCCTGGAATGTTGTCAAATGTTATATCCGAGATGTTAGGTTGCCTTAGGTTAGGATATATAACGTTATAGACGTATATACTGTTCCCACCGAGAAGTAGGGTTCGACACGCCAGGAATGTTGTCAAATATTACATACGAGATGTTAGTTGGGCTTAGGTTAGGATATATAACGTTATAGACGCATGTAATGTTACCACCGAGACGTAGAGACCGACACGCCTGGAATGTGGTAAAATGTTACATCCGAGATGTTAGGTTGCCTAAGATTAGGATATATACCGTTATAGACGCATGTAATGTTACCACCGAGACGTAGGGACCGACACGCCTGGAATGTTGTCAAATGTTACATCCGAGATGTTAGGTTGCCTTAGATCAGGAAATATACCGTTATAGACGCATGTAATGTTACCACCGAGACGTAGGGTTCGACAGGCTAGGAATGTTGTCAAATATTGCATCCGAGATGTTAGGTTGCCTTAGATAAGGATATATAACGTTATAGACGCATATAATGTTACCACCGAGACGTAGGACCAAAATGTCTGGAATGTTGTCACATGTTACATCCGAGATGTTAGGTTGCCTTAGGTTAGGATATATAACGTTATAGACGTATATACTGTTCCCTCCGAGAAGTATTGTTCGACAGGCCAGGAATGTTGTCAAATATTGCATCCGAGATGTTAGGTTGCCTTAGGTTAGGATATATAACGTTATAGACGCATGTAACGTTACCACCGAGACGTAGGGACCGACACGCCTGGAATGTTGTCAAATGTTACATCCGAGATGTTAGGTTGCCTTAGGTTAGGATATATGACGTTATAGACGTATATGCTGTTCACTCCGAGAAGTAGGGTTCGACAGGCCAGGAATGTTGTCAAATATTGCATCCGAGGTGTTAGGTTGCCTTAGGTTAGCATATATAACGTTATAGACGCACATAATGTTACCAGCGAGACGTAGGGTTCCAACACGCCTGGAATGTTGTCAAATGTTATATCCGAGATGTTAGGTTGCCTTAGGTTAGGATATATAACGTTATAGACGTATATACTGTTCCCACCGAGTCGTAGGGACCGACACGCCTGGAATGTGGTAAAATGTTACATCCGAGATGTTAGGTTGCCTAAGATTAGGATATATACCGTTATAGACGCATGTAATGTTACCACCGAGACGTAGGGACCGACACGCCTGGAATGTTGTCAAATGTTACATCCGAGATGTTACGTTGCCTTAGGCTAGGATATATGCCGTTATAGATGTATATGCTGTTCCCTCCGAGACGTAGGGTTCGACAGGCCAGGAATGTTGTCAAATATTGCATCCGAGATGTTAGGTTGCCTTAGGTTAGGATATACAACGTTATAGACGCATATAATGTTCTCACCGAGAAGTAGGGTCCGACACGCCTGGAATGTTGTAGAATAATATATCCGAGATGTCAGGTTGCCTTAGGTTAGGATATATAACGTTATAGACGTATATACTGTTCCCTCCGAGAAGTAGGGTTCGACAGGCCAGGAATGTTGTCAAATATTGCATCCGAGATGTTAGGTTGCCTTAGATAAGGATATATAACGTTATAGACGCATATAATGTTACCACCGAGACGTAGGACCAACATGTCTGGAATGTTGTCAAATGTTACATCCGAGATGTTAGGTTGCCTTAGGTTAGGATATATAACGTTATAGACGTATATACTGTTCCCCCCGAGAAGTATTGTTCGACAGGCCAGGAATGTTGTCAAATATTGCATCCGAGATGTTAGGTTGCCTTAGGTTAGGATATATAACGTTTTAGACGCATGTAACGTTACCACCGAGACGTCGGGACCGACACGCCTGGAATGTTGTCAAATGTTACATCCGAGATGTTAGGTTGCCTTAGGTTAGGATATATGACGTTATAAACGTATATGCTGTTCACTCCGAGAAGTAGGGTTCGACAGGCCAGGAATGTTGTCAAATATTGCATCCGAGATGTTAGGTTGCCTTAGGTTAGCATATATAACGTTATAGACGCACGTAATGTTACCAGCGAGACGTAGGGTTCCAACACGCCTGGAATGTTGTCAAATGTTATATCCGAGATGTTAGGTTGCCTTAGGTTAGGATATATAACGTTATAGACGTATATACTGTTCCCACCGAGTCGTAGGGACCGACACGCCTGGAATGTGGTAAAATGTTACATCCGAGATGTTAGGTTGCCTAAGATTAGGATATATACCGTTATAGACGCATGTAATGTTACCACCGAGACGTAGGGACCGACACGCCTGGAATGTTGTCAAATGTTACATCCGAGATGTTACGTTGCCTTAGGCTAGGATATATGACGTTATAGATGTATATGCTGTTCCCTCCGAGATGTAGGGTTCGACAGGCCAGGAATGTTGTTAAATATTGCATCCGAGATATTAGGTTGCCTTAGGTTAGGATATATAACGTTATAGACGTATATACTGTTCCCTCCGAGAAGTATTGTTCGACACGCCAGGAATGTTGTCAAATATTGCATCCGAGATGTTAGGTTGCCTTAGGTTAGGATATATAACGTTATAGACGCATGTAACGTTACCACCGAGACGTAGGGACCGACATGCCTGGAATGTTGTCAAATGTTACATCCGAGATGTTAGGTTGCCTTAGGTTAGTATATATGACGTTATAGACGTATATGCTGTTCACTCCGAGAAGTAGGGTTCGACAGGCCAGGAATGTTGTCAAATATTGCATCCGAGATGTTAGGTTGCCTTAGGTTAGCATATATAACGTTATAGACGCACGTAATGTTACCAGCGAGACGTAGGGTTCCAACACGCCTGGAATGTTGTCAAATGTTATATCCGAGATGTTAGGTTGCCTTAGGTTAGGATATATAACGTTATAGACGTATATACTGTTCCCACCGAGAAGTAGGGTTCGACACGCCAGGAATGTTGTCAAATATTACATACGAGAAGTTAGTTGGGCTTAGGTTAGGATATATAACGTTATAGACGCATGTAATGTTACCACCGAGACGTAGGGACCGACACGCCTGGAATGTGGTAAAATGTTACATCCGAGATGTTAGGTTGCCTAAGATTAGGATATATACCGTTATAGACGCATGTAATGTTACCACCGAGACGTAGGGACCGACACGCCTGGAATGTTGTCAAATGTTACATCCGAGATGTTAGGTTGCCTTAGGCTAGGATATATGACGTTATAGATGTATATGCTGTTCCCTCCGAGAAGTAGGGTTCGACAGGCCAGGAATGTTGTCAAATATTGCATCCGAGATGTTAGGTTGCCTTAGGTTAGGATATACAACGTTATAGACGCATATAATGTTCTCACCGAGAAGTAGGGTCCGACACGCCTGGAATGTTGTAGAATAATATATCCGAGATGTCAGGTTGCCTTAGGTTAGGATATATAACGTTATAGACGTATATACTGTTCCCTCCGAGAAGTAGGGTTCGACAGGCCAGGAATGTTGTCAAATATTGCATCCGAGATGTTAGGTTGCCTTAGATAAGGATATATAACGTTATAGACGCATATAATGTTACCACCGAGACGTAGAACCAACATGTCTGGAATGTTGTCAAATGTTACATCCGAGATGTTAGGTTGCCTTAGGTTAGGATATATAACGTTATAGACGTATATACTGTTCCCTCCGAGAAGTATTGTTCGACAGGCCAGGAATGTTGTCAAATATTGCATCCGAGATGTTAGGTTGCCTTAGGTTAGGATATATAACGTTTTAGACGCATGTAACGTTACCACCGAGACGTAGGGACCGACACGCCTGGAATGTTGTCAAATGTTACATCCGAGATGTTAGGTTGCCTTAGGTTAGGATATATGACGTTATAAACGTATATGCTGTTCACTCCGAGAAGTAGGGTTCGACAGGCCAGGAATGTTGTCAAATATTGCATCCGAGATGTTAGGTTGCCTTAGGTTAGCATATACAACGTTATAGACGCACGTAATGTTACCAGCGAGACGTAGGGTTCCAACACGCCTGGAATGTTGTCAAATGTTATATCCGAGATGTTAGGTTGCCTTAGGTTAGGATATATAACGTTATAGACGTATATACTGTTCCCACCGAGTCGTAGGGACCGACACGCCTGGAATGTGGTAAAATGTTACATCCGAGATGTTAGGTTGCCTAAGATTAGGATATATACCGTTATAGACGCATGTAATGTTACCACCGAGACGTAGGGACCGACACGCCTGGAATGTTGTCAAATGTTACATCAGAGATGTTAGGTTGCCTTAGGCTAGGATATATGACGTTATAGATGTATATGCTGTTCCCTCCGAGATGTAGGTTTCGACAGGCCAGGAATGTTGTCAAATATTGCATCCGAGATGTTAGGTTGCCTTAGGTTAGCATATATAACGTTATAGACGCACGTAATGTTACCAGCGAGACGTAGGGTTCCAACACGCCTGGAATGTTGTCAAATGTTATATCCGAGATGTTAGGTTGCCTTAGGTTAGGATATATAACGTTATAGACGTATATACTGTTCCCACCGAGTCGTAGGGACCGACACGCCTGGAATGTGGTAAAATGTTACATCCGAGATGTTAGGTTGCCTAAGATTAGGATATATACCGTTATAGACGCATGTAATGTTACCACCGAGACGTAGGGACCGACACGCCTGGAATGCTGTCAAATGTTACATCCGGGATGTTAGGTTGTCTTAGGTTAGGATATATGACGTTACAGACGTATATACTGTTCCTTCCGAGATGTCGGGTTCGACAGGCCAGGAATGTTGTCACATATTTCATCCGAGATGTTAGGTTGCCTTAGATTAGGATATATACCGTTATAGATGTATATACTGTTCCCTCCGAGCAGTAGGGTTCGACAGGCCAGGAATGTTGTCAAATATTGCATCCGAGATGTTAGGTTGCCTTAGGTTAGCATATATAACGTTATAGACGCACGTAATGTTACCAGCGAGACGTAGGGTTCCAACACGCCTGGAATGTTGTCAAATGTTATATCCGAGATGTTAGGTTGCCTTAGGTTAGGATATATAACGTTATAGACGTATATACTGTTCCCACCGAGAAGTAGGGTTCGACACGTCAGGAATGTTGTCAAATATTACATACGAGATGTTAGTTGGCCTTAGGTTAGGATATATAACGTTATAGACGCATGTAATGTTACCACCGAGACGTAGGGACCGACACGCCTGGAATGTGGTAAAATGTTACATCCGAGATGTTAGGTTGCCTAAGATTAGGATATATACCGTTATAGACGTATATACTGTTCCCTCCGAGCAGTAGGGTTCGACAGGCCAGGAATGTTGTCAAATATTGCATCCGAGATGTTAGGTTGCCTTAGATTAGCATATGCAGCGTTATAGACGCATATAATGTTACCACCGAGAAGTAGGGTCCGACACGCCTGGAAGGTTGTAGAATATTACGTCTGAGATAATAGGTTGCCTTAGATTAGGATATACAACGTTATAGACTCATATAATGTTCCCACCAAGAAGTAGGGTCCGACACGCCTTGAATGATGTAGAATATTACATCCGAGATGTCAGGTTGCCTTAGGCTAGGATATATGACGTTATAGATGTATATGCTGTTCCCTCCGAGAAGTAGGGTTCGACAGGCCAGGAATGTTGTCAAATATTGCATCCGAGATGTTAGGTTGCCTTAGGTTAGCATATATAACGTTATAGACGCACGTAATGTTACCAGCGAGACGTAGGGTTCCAACACGCCTGGAATGTTGTCAAATGTTATATCCGAGATCTTAGGTTGCCTTAGGTTAGGATATATAACGTTATAGACGTATATACTGTTCCCACCGAGAAGTAGGGTTCGACACGTCAGGAATGTTGTCAAATATTACATACGAGATGTTAGTTGGCCTTAGGTTAGGATATATAACGTTATAGACGCATGTAATGTTACCACCGAGACGTAGGGACCGACAACGCCTGGAATGTGGTAAAATGTTACATCCGAGATGTTAGGTTGCCTAAGATTAGGATATATACCGTTATAGACGTATATACTGTTCCCTCCGAGCAGTAGGGTTCGACAGGCCAGGAATGTTGTCCAAATATTGCATCCGAGATGTTAAGGGTTGCCTTAGATTAGCATATGCAGCGTTATAGACGCATATAATGTTACCACCGAGAAGTAGGGGTCCGACACGCCTGGAAGGTTGTAGAATATTACGTCTGAGATAATAGGTTGCCTTAGATTAGGATATACAACGTTATAGACTCATATAATGTTCCCACCAAGAAGTAGGGTCCGACACGCCTTGAATGATGTAGAATATTACATCCGAGATGTCAGGTTGCCTTAGGCTAGGATATATGACGTTATAGATGTATATGCTGTTCCCTCCGAGAAGTAGGGTTCGACAGGCCAGGAATGTTGTCAAATATTGCATCCGAGATGTTAGGTTGCCTATAGGTTAGGATATACAACGTTATAGACCGCATATAATGTTCTCACCGAGAAGTAGGGTCCGACACGCCTGGAATGTTGTAGAATAATATATCCGAGATGTCAGGTTGCCTTAGGTTAGCATATATAACGTTTATAGACGCACGTAATGTTACCAAGCGAGGAGCGTTAGGGTTCCAACACGCCTGGAATGTTGTCAAATGTTATATCCGAGATGTTAGGTTGCCTTAGGTTAGGATATATAACGCTATAGACGTATTATACTGTTCCCACCGAGATGTAGGGTTCGACAGGCCAGGAATGTTGTCAAATATTGCATCCGAGATGTTAGGTTGCCTTAGGTTAGCATATATAACGTTATAGACGCACATAATGTTACCAGCGAGACGTAGGGTTCCAACACGCCTGGAATGTTTGTCAAATGTTATATCCGAGATGTATAGGTTGCCTTAGGTTAGGATATATAACGTTATAGACGTATATACTGTTCCCACCGAGAAGTAGGGTTCGACACGCCAGGAATGTTGTCAAATATTACATACGAGATGTTAGTTGGGCTTAGGTTAGGATATATAACGTTATAGACGCATGTAAATGTAGACCACCGAGACGTAGAGACCCGACACGCCTGGCATGTGGTAAAATGTTACATCCGAGATGTTAGGTTGCCTAAGATTAGGATATATACCGTTATAGACGCATGTAATGTTACCACCGAGACGTAGGGACCGACACGCCTGGAATGTTGTTCAAATGTTACATCCGAGATGTTAGGTTGCCTTAGATCAGGAAATATACCGTTATAGACGCAATGTAATGTTACCACCTGAGACGTAGGGTTCGACAGGCTAGGAATGTTGTCAAATATACTCTGAGATAGCGCGT